>CAMPDV010000018.1:0-1200000 GCA_946699065.1 Loxodes magnus
TTCCCATGACCCTTCAAAGTTCTCGTACAGCTTCCAGTCTGCACATCCCAAATCTTTATTGTATCATCCCAACTTCCAGAGACAATTGATCTCATGTCACTTGTTAAAGCTACTGATAGAACGGAATTCCCATGACCCTTCAAAGTTCTCGTACAGCTTCCAGTCTGCACATCCCAAATCTTTATGGTTTGATCCCTACTTCCAGAGACAATTGATCTCATGTCACTTGTTAAAGCTACTGATCACACGGAATTCCCATGACCCTTCAAAGTTCTCGTACAGCTTCCAGTCTGCACATCCCAAATCTTTATGGTTTGATCCCAACTTCCCGAGACAATTGATCTCATGTCACTTGTTAAAGCTACTGATCACACGGAATTCCCATGACCCTTCAAAGTTCTCGTACAGCTTCCAGTCTGCACATCCCAAATCTTTATTGTATCATCCCAACTTCCCGAGACAATTGATCTCATGTCACTTGTTAAAGCTACTGATACAACGGAATCCCCATGACCCTTCAAAGTTCTCGTACAGCTTCCAGTCTGCACATCCCAAATCTTTATTGTATCATCCCAACTTCCAGAGACAATTGATCTCATGTCACTTGTTAAAGCTACTGATAGAACGGAATTCCCATGACCCTTCAAAGTTCTCGTACAGCTTCCAGTCTGCACATCCCAAATCTTTATGGTTTGATCCCAACTTCCCGAGACAATTGATCTCATGTCACTTGTTAAAGCTACTGATAGAACGGAATTCCCATGACCCTTCAAAGTTCTCGTACAGCTTCCAGTCTGCACATCCCAAATCTTTATGGTTTGATCCCAACTTCCCGAGACAATTGATCTCATGTCACTTGTTAAAGCTACTGATAGAACGGAATCCCCATGACCCTTCAAAGTTCTCGTACAGCTTCCAGTCTGCACATCCCAAATCTTTATGGTTTGATCCCAACTTCCCGAGACAATTGATCTCATGTCACTTGTTAAAGCTACTGATAGAACGGAATCCCCATGACCCTTCAAAGTTCTCGTACAGCTTCCAGTCTGCACATCCCAAATCTTTATGGTTTGATCCCTACTTCCAGAGACAATTGATCTCATGTCACTTGTTAAAGCTACTGATAGAACGGAATCCCCATGACCCTTCAAAGTTCTCGTACAGCTTCCAGTCTGCACATCCCAAATCTTTATGGTTTGATCCCTACTTCCAGAGACAATTGATCTCATGTCACTTGTTAAAGCTACTGATCTAACGGAATTCCCATGACCCTTCAAAGTTCTCGTACAGCTTCCAGTCTGCACATCCCAAATCTTTATGGTTTGATCCCAACTTCCCGAGACAATTGATCTCATGTCACTTGTTAAAGCTACTGATACAACGGAATCCCCATGACCCTTCAAAGTTCTCGTACAGCTTCCAGTCTGCACATCCCAAATCTTTATGGTTTGATCCCAACTTCCCGAGACAATTGATCTCATGTCACTTGTTAAAGCTACTGATACAACGGAATCCCCATGACCCTTCAAAGTTCTCGTACAGCTTCCAGTCTGCACATCCCAAATCTTTATGGTTTGATCCCAACTTCCCGAGACAATTGATCTCATGTCACTTGTTAAAGCTACTGATAGAACGGAATTCCCATGACCCTTCAAAGTTCTCGTACAGCTTCCAGTCTGCACATCCCAAATCTTTATGGTATCATCTGAACTTCCAGAGACAATTGATCTCATGTCACTTGTTAAAGCTACTGATCTAACGGTATCCCCATGACCCTTCAAAGTTCTCGTACAGCTTCCAGTCTGCACATCCCAAATCTTTATGGTTTGATCTGAACTTCCTGAGACAATTGATCTCATGTCACTTGTTAAAGCTACTGATCACACGGAATTCCCATGACCCTTCAAAGTTCTCGTACAGCTTCCAGTCTGCACATCCCAAATCTTTATTGTATCATCCCAACTTCCCGAGACAATTGATCTCATGTCACTTGTTAAAGCTACTGATAGAACGGAATCCCCATGACCCTTCAAAGTTCTCGTACAGCTTCCAGTCTGCACATCCCAAATCTTTATGGTATCATCTGAACTTCCAGAGACAATTGATCTCATGTCACTTGTTAAAGCTACTGATAGAACGGAATTCCCATGACCCTTCAAAGTTCTCGTACAGCTTCCAGTCTGCACATCCCAAATCTTTATGGTATCATCTGAACTTCCAGAGACAATTGATCTCATGTCACTTGTTAAAGCTACTGATAGAACGGAATTCCCATGAACATTCAAAGTTCTCGTACAGCTTCCAGTCTGCACATCCCAAATCTTTATGGTTTGATCCCTACTTCCCGAGACAATTGATCTCATGTCACTTGTTAAAGCTACTGATAGAACGGAATCCCCATGACCCTTCAAAGTTCTCGTACAGCTTCCAGTCTGCACATCCCAAATCTTTATGGTTTGATCCCTACTTCCAGAGACAATTGATCTCATGTCACTTGTTAAAGCTACTGATAGAACGGAATCCCCATGACCCTTCAAAGTTCTCGTACAGCTTCCAGTCTGCACATCCCAAATCTTTATGGTTTGATCCCAACTTCCCGAGACAATTGATCTCATGTCACTTGTTAAAGCTACTGATACAACGGAATCCCCATGACCCTTCAAAGTTCTCGTACAGCTTCCAGTCTGCACATCCCAAATCTTTATGGTTTGATCCCAACTTCCCGAGACAATTGATCTCATGTCACTTGTTAAAGCTACTGATCAAACGGAATTCCCATGACCCTTCAAAGTTCTCGTACAGCTTCCAGTCTGCACATCCCAAATCTTTATTGTATCATCCCAACTTCCAGAGACAATTGATCTCATGTCACTTGTTAAAGCTACTGATAGAACGGAATTCCCATGACCCTTCAAAGTTCTCGTACAGCTTCCAGTCTGCACATCCCAAATCTTTATGGTTTGATCCCAACTTCCCGAGACAATTGATCTCATGTCACTTGTTAAAGCTACTGATAGAACGGAATCCCCATGACCCTTCAAAGTTCTCGTACAGCTTCCAGTCTGCACATCCCAAATCTTTATGGTTTGATCCCTACTTCCCGAGACAATTGATCTCATGTCACTTGTTAAAGCTACTGATCACACGGAATTCCCATGACCCTTCAAAGTTCTCGTACAGCTTCCAGTCTGCACATCCCAAATCTTTATGGTTTGATCCCTACTTCCAGAGACAATTGATCTCATGTCACTTGTTAAAGCTACTGATAGAACGGAATTCCCATGACCCTTCAAAGTTCTCGTACAGCTTCCAGTCTGCACATCCCAAATCTTTATTGTATCATCCCAACTTCCAGAGACAATTGATCTCATGTCACTTGTTAAAGCTACTGATAGAACGGAATTCCCATGACCCTTCAAAGTTCTCGTACAGCTTCCAGTCTGCACATCCCAAATCTTTATGGTTTGATCCCAACTTCCCGAGACAATTGATCTCATGTCACTTGTTAAAGCTACTGATAGAACGGAATTCCCATGACCCTTCAAAGTTCTCGTACAGCTTCCAGTCTGCACATCCCAAATCTTTATGGTTTGATCCCTACTTCCAGAGACAATTGATCTCATGTCACTTGTTAAAGCTACTGATAGAACGGTATCCCCATGACCCTTCAAAGTTCTCGTACAGCTTCCAGTCTGCACATCCCAAATCTTTATTGTATCATCCCAACTTCCCGAGACAATTGATCTCATGTCACTTGTTAAAGCTACTGATAGAACGGAATTCCCATGACCCTTCAAAGTTCTCGTACAGCTTCCAGTCTGCACATCCCAAATCTTTATTGTATCATCCCAACTTCCAGAGACAATTGATCTCATGTCACTTGTTAAAGCTACTGATAGAACGGAATTCCCATGACCCTTCAAAGTTCTCGTACAGCTTCCAGTCTGCACATCCCAAATCTTTATGGTTTGATCCCAACTTCCCGAGACAATTGATCTCATGTCACTTGTTAAAGCTACTGATAGAACGGAATTCCCATGACCCTTCAAAGTTCTCGTACAGCTTCCAGTCTGCACATCCCAAATCTTTATGGTTTGATCCCTACTTCCAGAGACAATTGATCTCATGTCACTTGTTAAAGCTACTGATAGAACGGTATCCCCATGACCCTTCAAAGTTCTCGTACAGCTTCCAGTCTGCACATCCCAAATCTTTATTGTATCATCCCAACTTCCCGAGACAATTGATCTCATGTCACTTGTTAAAGCTACTGATAGAACGGAATTCCCATGACCCTTCAAAGTTCTCGTACAGCTTCCAGTCTGCACATCCCAAATCTTTATGGTTTGATCCCAACTTCCCGAGACAATTGATCTCATGTCACTTGTTAAAGCTACTGATAGAACGGAATCCCCATGACCCTTCAAAGTTCTCGTACAGCTTCCAGTCTGCACATCCCAAATCTTTATGGTTTGATCCCTACTTCCAGAGACAATTGATCTCATGTCACTTGTTAAAGCTACTGATCCAACGGAATTCCCATGACCCTTCAAAGTTCTCGTACAGCTTCCAGTCTGCACATCCCAAATCTTTATGGTTTGATCCCAACTTCCCGAGACAATTGATCTCATGTCACTTGTTAAAGCTACTGATACAACGGAATCCCCATGACCCTTCAAAGTTCTCGTACAGCTTCCAGTCTGCACATCCCAAATCTTTATGGTTTGATCCCAACTTCCCGAGACAATTGATCTCATGTCACTTGTTAAAGCTACTGATCTAACGGAATCCCCATGACCCTTCAAAGTTCTCGTACAGCTTCCAGTCTGCACATCCCAAATCTTTATGGTTTGATCCCTACTTCCAGAGACAATTGATCTCATGTCACTTGTTAAAGCTACTGATAGAACGGAATTCCCATGACCCTTCAAAGTTCTCGTACAGCTTCCAGTCTGCACATCCCAAATCTTTATGGTTTGATCCCAACTTCCCGAGACAATTGATCTCATGTCACTTGTTAAAGCTACTGATAGAACGGAATTCCCATGACCCTTCAAAGTTCTCGTACAGCTTCCAGTCTGCACATCCCAAATCTTTATGGTTTGATCCCAACTTCCCGAGACAATTGATCTCATGTCACTTGTTAAAGCTACTGATACAACGGAATCCCCATGACCCTTCAAAGTTCTCGTACAGCTTCCAGTCTGCACATCCCAAATCTTTATGGTTTGATCCCAACTTCCCGAGACAATTGATCTCATGTCACTTGTTAAAGCTACTGATCTAACGGAATCCCCATGACCCTTCAAAGTTCTCGTACAGCTTCCAGTCTGCACATCCCAAATCTTTATGGTTTGATCTGAACTTCCCGAGACAATTGATCTCATGTCACTTGTTAAAGCTACTGATAGAACGGAATTCCCATGACCCTTCAAAGTTCTCGTACAGCTTCCAGTCTGCACATCCCAAATCTTTATGGTTTGATCCCAACTTCCCGAGACAATTGATCTCATGTCACTTGTTAAAGCTACTGATCTAACGGAATCCCCATGACCCTTCAAAGTTCTCGTACAGCTTCCAGTCTGCACATCCCAAATCTTTATGGTTTGATCCCAACTTCCCGAGACAATTGATCTCATGTCACTTGTTAAAGCTACTGATAGAACGGAATTCCCATGACCCTTCAAAGTTCTCGTACAGCTTCCAGTCTGCACATCCCAAATCTTTATGGTTTGATCCCAACTTCCCGAGACAATTGATCTCATGTCACTTGTTAAAGCTACTGATACAACGGAATCCCCATGACCCTTCAAAGTTCTCGTACAGCTTCCAGTCTGCACATCCCAAATCTTTATGGTTTGATCCCAACTTCCCGAGACAATTGATCTCATGTCACTTGTTAAAGCTACTGATCTAACGGAATCCCCATGACCCTTCAAAGTTCTCGTACAGCTTCCAGTCTGCACATCCCAAATCTTTATGGTTTGATCTGAACTTCCCGAGACAATTGATCTCATGTCACTTGTTAAAGCTACTGATAGAACGGAATTCCCATGACCCTTCAAAGTTCTCGTACAGCTTCCAGTCTGCACATCCCAAATCTTTATGGTTTGATCCCAACTTCCCGAGACAATTGATCTCATGTCACTTGTTAAAGCTACTGATAGAACGGAATTCCCATGACCCTTCAAAGTTCTCGTACAGCTTCCAGTCTGCACATCCCAAATCTTTATGGTTTGATCCCAACTTCCCGAGACAATTGATCTCATGTCACTTGTTAAAGCTACTGATAGAACGGAATTCCCATGACCCTTCAAAGTTCTCGTACAGCTTCCAGTCTGCACATCCCAAATCTTTATGGTTTGATCTGAACTTCCCGAGACAATTGATCTCATGTCACTTGTTAAAGCTACTGATAGAACGGAATTCCCATGACCCTTCAAAGTTCTCGTACAGCTTCCAGTCTGCACATCCCAAATCTTTATGGTTTGATCCCAACTTCATGTCACTTGTTAAAGAGACAATTGATCTCATGTCACTTGTTAAAGCTACTGTTAAATACTGATAGAACGGAATCCCCATGACCCTTCAAAGTTCTCGTACAGCTTCCAGTCTGCACATCCCAAATCTTTATGGTTTGATCCCAACTTCCCGAGACAATTGATCTCATGTCATAAAGCTACTGATAGAACGGTCACTTGTTCTCGTACAAGTCTGCACTACTGATGAGACAATTGATCTCATGTCACTTGGCTACTGATCACACGGAATTCCCATGACCCTTCAAAGTTCTCGTACAGCTTCCAGTCTGCACATCCCAAATCTTTATTGTATCATCCGAACTTCCCGAGACAATTGATCTCATGTCACTTGTTAAAGCTACTGATAGAACGGAATCCCCATGACCCTTCAAAGTTCTCGTACAGCTTCCAGTCTGCACATCCCAAATCTTTATGGTTTGATCCCAACTTCCAGAGACAATTGATCTCATGTCACTTGTTAAAGCTACTGATAGAACGGAATTCCCATGACCCTTCAAAGTTCTCGTACAGCTTCCAGTCTGCACATCCCAAATCTTTATGGTTTGATCCCTACTTCCAGAGACAATTGATCTCATGTCACTTGTTAAAGCTACTGATCCAACGGAATTCCCATGACCCTTCAAAGTTCTCGTACAGCTTCCAGTCTGCACATCCCAAATCTTTATGGTTTGATCCCAACTTCCCGAGACAATTGATCTCATGTCACTTGTTAAAGCTACTGATACAACGGAATTCCCCATGACCCTTCAAAGTTCTCGTACAGCTTCCAGTCTGCACATCCCAAATCTTTATGGTTTGATCCCAACTTCCCGAGACAATTGATCTCATGTCACTTGTTAAAGCTACTGATCTAACGGAATCCCCATGACCCTTCAAAGTTCTCGTACAGCTTCCAGTCTGCACATCCCAAATCTTTATGGTTTGATCTGAACTTCCCGAGACAATTGATCTCATGTCACTTGTTAAAGCTACTGATAGAACGGAATTCCCATGACCCTTCAAAGTTCTCGTACAGCTTCCAGTCTGCACATCCCAAATCTTTATGGTTTGATCCCAACTTCCCGAGACAATTGATCTCATGTCACTTGTTAAAGCTACTGATAGAACGGAATCCCCATGACCCTTCAAAGTTCTCGTACAGCTTCCAGTCTGCACATCCCAAATCTTTATGGTTTGATCCCAACTTCCCGAGACAATTGATCTCATGTCACTTGTTAAAGCTACTGATAGAACGGAATTCCCATGACCCTTCAAAGTTCTCGTACAGCTTCCAGTCTGCACATCCCAAATCTTTATGGTTTGATCTGAACTTCCTGAGACAATTGATCTCATGTCACTTGTTAAAGCTACTGATCACACGGAATTCCCATGACCCTTCAAAGTTCTCGTACAGCTTCCAGTCTGCACATCCCAAATCTTTATTGTATCATCCGAACTTCCCGAGACAATTGATCTCATGTCACTTGTTAAAGCTACTGATAGAACGGAATCCCCATGACCCTTCAAAGTTCTCGTACAGCTTCCAGTCTGCACATCCCAAATCTTTATGGTTTGATCCCAACTTCCAGAGACAATTGATCTCATGTCACTTGTTAAAGCTACTG
The DNA here is from genome assembly GCA_946699065.1 of Loxodes magnus. Classification (NCBI taxonomy): domain Eukaryota; phylum Ciliophora; class Karyorelictea; order Loxodida; family Loxodidae; genus Loxodes; species Loxodes magnus. The sequence goes on from CAMPDV010000018.1 coordinate 8,147, forward strand.
ATAGAACGGAATTCCCATGACCCTTCAAAGTTCTCGTACAGCTTCCAGTCTGCACATCCCAAATCTTTATGGTTTGATCCCTACTTCCAGAGACAATTGATCTCATGTCACTTGTTAAAGCTACTGATCCAACGGAATTCCCATGACCCTTCAAAGTTCTCGTACAGCTTCCAGTCTGCACATCCCAAATCTTTATGGTTTGATCCCAACTTCCCGAGACAATTGATCTCATGTCACTTGTTAAAGCTACTGATAGAACGGAATTCCCATGACCCTTCAAAGTTCTCGTACAGCTTCCAGTCTGCACATCCCAAATCTTTATGGTTTGATCCCTACTTCCCGAGACAATTGATCTCATGTCACTTGTTAAAGCTACTGATCTAACGGAATCCCCATGACCCTTCAAAGTTCTCGTACAGCTTCCAGTCTGCACATCCCAAATCTTTATGGTTTGATCCCTACTTCCAGAGACAATTGATCTCATGTCACTTGTTAAAGCTACTGATAGAACGGAATTCCCATGACCCTTCAAAGTTCTCGTACAGCTTCCAGTCTGCACATCCCAAATCTTTATGGTTTGATCCCTACTTCCAGAGACAATTGATCTCATGTCACTTGTTAAAGCTACTGATAGAACGGAATTCCCATGACCCTTCAAAGTTCTCGTACAGCTTCCAGTCTGCACATCCCAAATCTTTATGGTTTGATCCCAACTTCCCGAGACAATTGATCTCATGTCACTTGTTAAAGCTACTGATACAACGGAATCCCCATGACCCTTCAAAGTTCTCGTACAGCTTCCAGTCTGCACATCCCAAATCTTTATGGTTTGATCCCAACTTCCCGAGACAATTGATCTCATGTCACTTGTTAAAGCTACTGATCTAACGGAATCCCCATGACCCTTCAAAGTTCTCGTACAGCTTCCAGTCTGCACATCCCAAATCTTTATGGTTTGATCTGAACTTCCCGAGACAATTGATCTCATGTCACTTGTTAAAGCTACTGATAGAACGGAATTCCCATGACCCTTCAAAGTTCTCGTACAGCTTCCAGTCTGCACATCCCAAATCTTTATGGTTTGATCCCAACTTCCCGAGACAATTGATCTCATGTCACTTGTTAAAGCTACTGATAGAACGGAATTCCCATGACCCTTCAAAGTTCTCGTACAGCTTCCAGTCTGCACATCCCAAATCTTTATGGTTTGATCCCAACTTCCCGAGACAATTGATCTCATGTCACTTGTTAAAGCTACTGATAGAACGGAATTCCCATGACCCTTCAAAGTTCTCGTACAGCTTCCAGTCTGCACATCCCAAATCTTTATGGTTTGATCTGAACTTCCCGAGACAATTGATCTCATGTCACTTGTTAAAGCTACTGATCACACGGAATTCCCATGACCCTTCAAAGTTCTCGTACAGCTTCCAGTCTGCACATCCCAAATCTTTATTGTATCATCCCAACTTCCCGAGACAATTGATCTCATGTCACTTGTTAAAGCTACTGATACAACGGAATCCCCATGACCCTTCAAAGTTCTCGTACAGCTTCCAGTCTGCACATCCCAAATCTTTATGGTTTGATCCCAACTTCCCGAGACAATTGATCTCATGTCACTTGTTAAAGCTACTGATAGAACGGAATTCCCATGACCCTTCAAAGTTCTCGTACAGCTTCCAGTCTGTACAGCCAAAAACAAACTTATAAAAAACTTTTTTCTTTTCCAAAATAAATAATTAAGTCCTGATGTGTATTAAATTTAAATTAGTTAGATTATTCTATATAATAATATTAATATACTTAAAGTTAGTAGATTTTTGCTTTCTCTGGAATTGCAACTAGTTCGTACGGACAGTTTTTTTAACGTGGGTGTGATCCACGAAATTTTTATTAAGTGGAAGGTTACCACTGTAACCGTTCAAGTGGTCTTGCGAAAAGTTTTTATTTGTAGATTCCTGTTGTAGTTATTCATAGTTTATTGAGTTGTCTCCATGTTCTTTTCTGCTCTTATTCGTTTATTTTCTTTCATTATCAACAGTTTTTTAAAATATGTATATTTGATTTGCAACATCAACAAATTTTGTATTATTGTCTTTATTTCGTTCTTTTTTATGATAATTTATTTTCTATATTTTCTAATCTTTTAATGAAACTTATAGGAATCATTTCTTTTTCTTGATTCAATTCTGTTTTTAATTCTATTCGTATTTTTTCTATTTCCATTTTTGTGTCGTATTTAAAATTTTATTATGATTAAGTTCAGAGTTATTCTTCCGTTATTAATTTGCTACAAATAAGTTATCTTCTAAGTATAAGTAATTCGTTGTTCTAATCTTCTATGTTACTCATTAGTTCCCGTATTTTTTCGCCTAAGTTGTAAGTTGTTTCTTCATAATTTGAGATTACTTTTTACATTTGGTCTAATTAAATTTAAAGTTTTTGATTAGTTTCGTTTTTATGTTAACTTATCTCTATTTATCCTACCATAACTTTACCTTCTGAAGAAGAGCTTGACTCCTCCTATTGTTATTATTTTTTCTACATTTCTTTTGCCGCTTTTCTCTTTAGGTTTCTAAGTTAATTTTTTGAGAGTCGAAGAGATGAATCCATTTTTTTTTTATTATTCTATATTTATTTGATTTTTTATTTCATTAAACATTTTTTCTATTTTTTCTTTTATCTCTTCTTTAATTTTATATATTAGGGCAATTTATAAAATTTTTAAATTTTATTTCCTTTTTTTTAATACTTTTAAAATTTTTTTTTAAATTTTTATTTCTATTTTTTTTATTAATCAACTAAGTTCTGATTTTATTTACTGTTTTCTTATTATTTAACTTATGTGTAAAACCGAATGAATTATTTGATCCTAAATTATGTAGTTTTTTTTTTCAAAACGAAGATTTTTTTCGAGTTTATTATTTTAATTTATAAATAAACTCTAGCGTTTTTTTTTTTTTTTATAATAAAGATTTGATTTACTCTTTATTTAAATAGCGTTTTATAGAAATAATACTTTTTCTTTTCTAATGATATAGTGCAAATAGTTTAGATATTAAATTAGACATTTTCAAGTTTTTCTTAATCTTTTAGATGAGTTTGTAATGAAAATGAGATTTAAATGGATGGTTTAATCGTTTTTCTTACTTTACAATCAAAGTTTTATTTTTAAGAAAATAGTTTTAAATTGAAATCTAAATATGAATTTTTGCAATATTAAAGAAGTCAACGAATTTTTGATTATATAATAATTGAAAAGATTGTGGTCATTGACTATGACCTTCGTGACAACACTTTCTTGTTTTTTGGCATGGACAATTTTCTTTCCTGTCGCTGAGAATGTCCCTTTGTCTGAGTCATTTTCTGAAGGGAAAGCAATCTTTGAGATTTTCCGCTCTTGGTAGGGTCTTTAAGCCTGACTACTCATAGCGATGGAGTTCTCTAGCAACTGTGCCTGGAGCACAACAGGATATCCCTTTTATTCCATAAAAAGTGAGCGTCGTGTCGTGCAATCGGAAAGGAGTTCCCGGTCCAAAAACATTTTTAGTTGAAATTAATTAATTTTTGGTTTGATCTTTACTAATGCAAACTACCGAAAATAAATAAGTTTAAAAGAAGTTTGGAAAGACATCTCTTAAAGGAAATACTTCTTATGAAGTTTGAAACTATTATACTTATACACGAATAATCTACTTTTAAACAGTGTGTACCTGATGTCGTTTAAAACACTTATTTTTTTATTGTTGTTTTTATATGAGATTAAGATTTTTTGTGCTTGAAAAGTTTGCAAGAATATATTTTTTTCTATTTTACTGAATTGAGATTTTGTATACCCAGAAATTTAATTCTTTTAATATAAAGGCTTTATAAAAATATTCGAGATTTTTATTTTTGTATTTCTGGCTTTCACTTATTAATTATTTTCCTTTGTATTCTTCCATCCTTTTTTACATAAACTCTTAATTCTCTTCACATTCTTCTCTGATTCTCTACATCTTTTACTTGTATATCTTGCATCTTTTGAATGTGTGGATTCTTATTTTGAACAGATAAATTTCTTGAAAATCCATCTAATATTAAATACCTTATTTTTCTGTCGCCTTCTACTTCTATTTTAATTTCTTAGGTATAAGATTATATTCTTTTTACTCAAAGATGTTTAACTTTTATTTTTGTTTGATTAATCTTTCTTCTTTATTTGAACTTTTTTTTTTAATTTTTTTGCTTGCTTACTTTAAAATTATAACTTCTTCTTATAGATTTCTAATAGATTTCATAATTTATTCACATTTTGGTTTTTCATCATTTTTTAATTTTGATATATTTTATTACTTGAAAATTTTCATATAGTTGATTTTCATGGCTACGAAGTGAATTATCAAGATTTTATTACTTAGTTTTATCATTTTCCGTTGATTTTAATTTCTTTTTCATTTTAAGATTTCTTTAAATTTCTAAATTTGGAGTTATAGATAAAGATAATTATATTTTATTTAAGATGAAATATTGGAAGAAAAATAAGAAGTTTTTGTTTTCTCTATTTTATCTATGGAGTTTTTAAAAAAAAAATTTGAGGCCTTCTTCCATATTTTTCCTCCCTTTGGTTAAGTTTTGATTTTTTAATTTTACATAAATATTTTAAGAATTTTTTTGATTTAAATAAAAAATAAATTTCATTTGCTCATAAAATTCTAGCTTAACATTTGAATTTGTAAAGCTTTTTAGTTTTAATAAAAAAAAAAAATTTTTTGAATTTGACACATCATTTTATACACTAAAAATGATTATATTTTAATAAAAAATAATATTTTTCTTTAATTCAAGTATTAAACTTTTAAATTTTATTTGCTTTGTATTATTTTCCAATTTCTCTTTAATAAATATTTTTCTGATAGAATATTTTTTTATTGTTAATAAAACTTTTATAAAATTAAAAATTTTTCTCGATCTTTATTTATTCATTACTAACTTTTCTCATTCCTATATGGTTTAAAAAATTAAATGCCTTTTTAAAATTCATAAACACTTATCTTTCTAACTTTTAATAATTAAATAAATTTTTGCATTATTTTAACAAAATTTTTCGCATTTATAACTTTTAAATCACTTATATACTTTGATCAATTTAATTTTTTATTCCTTTTATCAGAAAAAGTTAGAAAAAATTCTATATATTTAATTTATTTAATTTAAAAGTATTAAATAAGTAATAATTTAAAATATTCATTTTATTCTAATTCTGTATAATAAGTTTTAAAATGTTCGTGAAAATTTTTAAATTTTACTCATTAAACTTAAAAAATGAAATAAATATAATTTTTCTTATTTAAATTATTTTTAATAGAAATAAAAATAAATTTAATCTCTTTTTAAATTAAGTACTTTAGTATCTATTTTTATTTTCTGGAAAGTGTTAGTTTCAGTAAAAAAAATTGAAATAAATCTTGAAGTATTTTTATCTTAAAATTTATATTTTTTAAGAATTTGTTATTATGGAAAATAAATTATCTTCTAAAAAATCATGAAAAGGCTACTATTGAAAAGAAATAACTTATTTGAAGAAAATATTTATGATTTTTGAAATGTAATAGAGATAAATGCATTTGTAAATAATAAAATCTTTAGAATTTAAGTTTAAAAGATAAATTTTGTATAGTGCTTTTATTCATTTAATTTTGAAACTTATTAGGAATTCCATAGGAATGTAATTATTTAGATATTTTATCATTCGTTTTAACTTAAATTTTAGGTTCATTATGATTTTTACTAATATTCCTCAGTTATTTTTCTTAAAATGTTTGTGAAATAGTAAATTTTATTACATATTTTTAAAACTTAATGCTTTCACAAATTTTTTTAAGTATTTTTAAGAATTTAATATCAATTTAAATAAAATTGCTCGAAGTTATTGAAATAATAAGATAATGCTAATAAAACCTAAAATGATGTCTATTTCTTTTAAGATTTAAATTATATAAAGGATTAACTTTAAAATATTTGATTTATTTGATTCCTAAGATATTGCTTATTTTACATCTACAATTATATCGTAAATTTTTAGAAATCAATAACTTTTAAAATGATATTCATTTTATTTTTAAAACTAAATTTATAAACATAATGATTTCTAAAGTTCGGATATAAATCTCAGTCAGTATAGCTAAGTCCAATTATTTTTATTTAAATTTAAACAGTCTTTTTGTGATTTAAACATTTTTAAAACTAAACAGCTTGATTCATATTTAAATAATTGAATTTAATTAAATTTACTGGATATGAATTAAAAAATTATTGAATGGCACTAAAAATTATTTCAAGAAGAGTCTCAAATATTAAACCAATTTGCTTAGACTATTTTGATTTGCTCCATAATAAAGATTTATCAAAAGAAGTTGAAGCTGCTTACAGTAATTCTGGAATTGGATTACTGGCTGTAAAAAATATACCAACCTATTCTGAAAAAAGAAAAAAATTATTGCCTCTTGCAAGATAACTTGCTTTACTTCCTGATGAATAAAAAATAATTCTTGAAAGACCTTAATATAATTATTCGGTGGGATGGAGTCACGGCAAAGAAAATTTTATGGGATAACCTGATTATTCAAAAGGCTCTTTCTATGCTAATCCTGAACGTGATAATCCTCCAGAGAAGGATGAATGGCCTGATAATACCTGGCCTAAGCAATCTTTACCAGATTTGGAGCCTGCTTTTAAATCTTTAGGGAAACTTATGATATAAGTAGGTTCTCTTTTAGCAAGGCATCTTGATAATTTTATTTTAACAAGAGTAAAGTCTTACAAATAAAATACTCTTTACGAAATTATTTCCAGTCACTAAAGTCATGTAGGAAGACTTTTACATTATTTTCCTCATTCTGGAACAAAACAAGAATGGTGCGGATGGCATAATGATCATGGAGGTCTTACTGCATTGACATCTTCTATGTATATTGAATAAAGTACTGGAAACGTTTTCTCTCCTAATGAAATCAACGATTAAAACGTTGGCCTATTCGTAAGAAATCGAAAGGGAGAAAAATTAAAAATTACTGCTGATGCTGATTCTTTGTGCTTTTAAATCGGTGAAACAGCTTAGATTTTATCAGGAGGAATTTTACAAGCTACACCACACGCTGTAATAAATATGGGAAAATTAGAAGGAATATCTCGTAATACATTTGCTCTTTTTATGGAACCAAGAGGTTTTTATAAAATGAATGCGCATGACTTAGAAAATGTTTTTATAGAGCATGAAGGAGTACCTTCACTACGAAAAAGATGGCAATAGGGAATGACATTCAAAGAATTCCACGTTAAAACTTTCGCTTCCTTTTATTGAAAAACGTTTTTACATTTTAAATCAAGAATTTTTCTACTTCAATCAACATTATATAACAATGACATTCACTTTTTATTTAAGATTTTGCTTTATAATATTATCTTTTTTAAAGTTTTAATTTATATTCTACTTCAAAAGAAAAATAACAAAATTAATTTTAAGCTCAATTTTTTACTCAAAAACTTAGCTTTTTTCATTCTTTTAAATAATAATATTATTATTTAACAAAAAAGAAATAAAAATCAATTGATATACAAAAAGCTGTTATAATGTATACCTTTTTTTAATTTTATTTATTAACAATATGAACATTTTGCAATTTAGTATGCTTATAAACTTGTTAATTATCAATTATAATTTAAGTAATTTTACTTAATGCTTTATAGCAAATATAAAGTAGAAGAACTAGGAAATTAAACTAATATTATTAACTATTAAATTGAGATATTTTAAAACAAAAAAAGAAATTTATTTTGATTTAAAGATTTAAGTTAATTTACCTAATTTAATTTCTTTATTTAAAATAGCTAATGAAACTTTATTATACTTCTTTCAGGTTTGTTAAAAATTGTTAAATCTAAAAAGAATTAAATAGGATTTTATTACCATTCTAATTATAATAAATAATATTAAAATTAAACAGATAAATATTTTTACTTAATTAATAGAAGGTTATTTATCTTAAATAACATTTTTTTATTATTTCATTTATCCAGAAGGATATACTTATTAATTATTTTATGTTCTACTTTTACTTTCCTGAAGAATATTTTTATTCTATTTTTCTTTAGATATGAAGCAAATTTTTTTAATATTTTTACTATATTTTATTCATTTATTGCTAAAAAAGATTCTTTTTTTTTAATTTATAACAATTTATTATAAGATCATATCTTTAAAATTAAGCAATAAGTAATTGAAAATTTCGATAGCCTTTTTAAGAATTAAATTTCTTGAAATAACAATTTTAAATTTTTTAAATTTTGCTTCAAATAAAAAAAGCATCTTTAATAAATATATTTCCATATTTCTGTAATTAACTCCTTTATTCATTTTCTTAAGTTAATTTTCTAGCTAATTATTTTTTTAAATAAACCAAGCAACTATAAGCTAAGTTATTCAAAAATGCTTTTTGAATAACTTAATGAAATTTCGATTTATTTTTATCCCAATTAATATAATATAAATATTTGCAAAATTATTGAATTTATTCTACCCTTTATGAAGATAAAAGTTTAGAGAAACTAATTTATCTTTACAAAATGCCTTATTTTTTTTTAATAAAAAAATAAATAAAATAATTGGAAAATAATATTCACTAGAGATTAATATATAAAAATGTCCTCATTAAAAAAAAGCAAGAATCTTAATTTATATAACTAGTTTAAAATCTTTTTGTTTTCAACACTTTTTTTTTAATTATTCTAGGTTTTCTTTTTTTTGAAGATGATTACTTTTTTTATTTAAATTAAATTATAGAGAAAAAACATAAAAAAAAGTAAAAATAAAATAATTTTTTAATAGTTAAAAGAGATTATATTTATTGCATGATGAATTACCTTCTTTATTTGGTTAATTATTTATAGATTTATTTATTATTTATTTTATTTATAAAATATATTTCAACTTGGTAAATAATTAAATTTCTTAATTCAAAGTGCTAAATTTTTATAGGTTTGTTCAAATAATTTAAATTATTTTCTTACTTGTTATTATTTAAAATTTTCTTATATAAATCAATAGAAAACGTTTTTTTTATTAAATATGTATGAATTTTCCCTTAAAATTTAACTTTATGAATAAAAAGGCAATTTTTTCACTTTTCTTAATTTTATGATTTTCGAATAAAGTTATTTTTTTTATTTTTTTCCAAATTAATAATTTAGTATACATGTATGTATTTAAGTATAGTTTCCATTTTAGAATTTCTTTAAATAAATTTCTTTAAGTTGAAGAGATAATATTTAATGCTTTTTCATTAAGATATTATAAAAATAAAAATAATAATTAAAAAGATGGAGGGAGCTGAGATTGACCTTCTGAATCATACTTTCTGGTTTTATGGCTAGGAACAAATTCCTTTCCTGTCGCTGAGAAAATCCCTGGTCAAAGTCAACCTTTGCAAGGGAACGCCTTCCTTTTGATTATCCACTCCTGGTAGGGGCTTGAAGCCTGGCTGCCCATAGCGATGAAGCTCCCTGGCAGCTACTTTTCGAAAGCAACAGGATATCCCCGTTATCCCATGAAAGGAGTGTTGGGGTCGTTACTAATTTTATTTGTATTTTTGGAAATTTTAATTGTATAATTTGAAATATAAGCATCAAACTAGAATAATTATAATAAAAATAAATGCTATTAAATTACAAAAAATAATTAAAAGATGGTAGGAGCAAGATTTTTTAGGACTTTTTACACATCCAATCCTTTGGAAGATCTTTGGCTGAATGCAAATGTCTTGAAGGGAGGCAAATTTCTTGAAGGAAACCCATTTAGAGATTATGCGGCTTTGGTGGAGGCTTGAAGTTTCTGATAATGGAATATGCAATTAATACATAAGCTGTTCTTGTTAACAGAAGCGGATTAACAGAACATCCCTGGTGTATCTTGCATGAAGTAGTTCATAGAATGTAGCAAGAAAAAAAGTAAGCTACCCTAAAACTCTAAAAGTTAATGATTTATTTATTAATTAAGCAATATTGCTATATTCTGTTACTATTAATAATAAATACTAAATATAACTCCCTTGGAAAAAATCTAGCCTCCTACCTGCCATGCCGATCAACTTAGGCAGAAGTCTTTTAAACTTTCACAAATAAGAATGAGTTGGCTTTTAATCTCCTCAAACTTCTAATATCAATACTTCAGCGGAATCAGTTGCTCGGTCTTTTTTTAGGCAAGAAAATTCTAATAGCCAAAGATACTGAAATAGTGCTAGAATATAATTTGGAAAGACTTCGAAAGATAACTGAAATGGAAGTGCGATAGATACTAAAAAATGTAAGTTAAAGCTCTATTAGAAGAAATCAAATTGTAAAATGAACTAGATCTATATGGAATAAGACAATCAAGACTATAACTCAAAAAAAAGCCTGGAAAATAAAATGATAATCATTCAGATCAATGTTTGATAAAGGAGAAAAAAGTGGTAAATCTATTAAAGGTGGATTCAAAATAATAAACTATTATTTTTGAATACAGTATTATTTATTTTAAAAAGAAATTCGTGATTTTTTCTTATTTTTCTAAATTATAAATTCTTTCCTACATTACCAAATTTTCATTGCTAAATTGTCATATATAAAAAATCGATTTTGCTTGACGGTATAAGTTAGAGTAAAGCAATCAAAGCAATTAAATAAAAATTTCTATAAGAAAGACATATGATAAAATTAAAAAAGAAGTAAAAAGAATTAAAAAATCAAAAGATCGAAATAGCAAAAAAGATGAGAAAGCTTACAAATAAATAATAAGGATGATATTATAATAATTTAAAGTATAACTTGATTAAATATTATTGCACCTTCATTAATAGAATTAACACTCTTTTTATTTTTTAAGTGAGTAAATAATTAATAAACTTTCTATTCTTTTTTGATTATTTAACAATAACGCTTAATAAACATAAAGAAATTGATTCTATAGAAGACTGAAATATTTTAAAATGCTAAAACTATTTGATTGGAAAGTATTTTTTAACGAAGTATTTATAATCTTCAGTTTTAATGTTGAGTATTATAATTAATAAATAAATCAAAAGAAAGTTAAGCTCTAATAAATTTGCTTAAATTGCTTTTATTTAAGATTAGCATTACACTAAAATAATTTCGGTAAAGGCAATAATCTATATGCAATTATTAGTTATTTTAATAGTTGAAAAGAAAAAGTATAAAAATAAGTTTTATTGGAGCACCAAATATTTATGATTTTTTATTAAATGAAGTTAATTCAATAATTGTCATCAATTCGAACCTCACAAAGTTTAGCATGAACCTTTTATGAATTCTGGAGTATCTCTAGCGTCTTTTGGGAACCATCCGTTTTCTCTGGCTTTTCTATATGACCAAACTTGTTCGGTATCTTCTTCAAGTTCGTTTTTCCAGGTCCAGAAAATCCATCCAGAGCCTCTTTCGATTGAATAAAGGTAGGTTTTTGAAAGGTTTACCCAGAACTAGTGGGATCTTGGTTCATTGCATTGAAGCCCTAAATAATCTTGCTTGCGAGTGTGTTGTTGGAAGCCATTTAAATGCAAAGCACAATCATCAACAGCTAGAGAAAATTCACCAACAATTGTTGGTAGTTCTTTGTTATGCATGTAATCTACTTAGTATTAATATGAGCAAGTCTTGTTAAGCATTAATTTTTCATCTTGAATTTTCAAAAAATCATTTTCAAAGCAAAGATAAAGATGAGTATCTAGTATTGCTTATGGATAAACTGATTTATCTTGCATGAAATCTGACCAATTATATGATCTATAATTATCATGCATTACAATTTTCCAGTGGGGAACTATTTTGCTTAAAGCTTCATAGGCTAATGTGTAATACTATCTTATATCATCAGCTGGAATTCTTGCAATAGGTTCATTAAGTAACTCTGTTCCCCATATTGACGGCTAATCTTTATATCTGATAGCAATCCTTGTGAGAACTGAAATGGCATATTCAATATCCTTTAAATTTCTGGGCCAAAGAGGATCTTTGGGACATGGTGAGGCGCAATCTCCATCAAGAACAATGCTTGCACACTAGGTACCTGAATTATCGTAACCGTTTTAGCTTCCTGGTACACCATGAAGATCTAATAAAACTGAAAGTTCGTACTTATTTGCCCACTAAATTGCTTTATCTAAATAAGAAAGTCCAGAAACAAACTAGTCTGAATCTCCAAGAATCCACCAACCATAAGGAATCCTTACTAAGTTTAGACCAGCTTCTTTAATTTACTTGAAATCTTCTTCAGAATACCATTCCTCATAATGCTTAGAGAACTATCTTTAAGCTTCTTCTTTTCCCAATCTTAAGTTAAATTGAGTTTCGTCTACTGCTTTTTATTCTCTTGGAACGTCTTCAAATTATTTGAAAAGAGATGGACGAATCCATGGTTCGAGAACAAGCCAGCCTCCAATATTTACTCCTCGGATTTTGTCACCTGGCTAAACAAAAGCAGTAATAGCAGCTATGGTAAACACAAGAAGAACTAATTAAATCTTCATTATAATGTTTTAATTAAAAAACACTTAAATTCACTTTACTGGACAACTATTTTAAATAATGCCTATAATCATTTCATAGCTTATCAATTAAATGGATTAATCTTTAATTAGAGTACTCTAAGCTTATTATAAATATAAGCAGCTTAATATTCTTAGAATACTTATTAATAAGCTAAGAACCACTGAAATGAACTGTATACTTATAATTGCTTTAGAAACTATTTTATTAAATTTTAATTTCCTTCATGATAAAGAAAAAAAACGATTCTTATACGATGAAAAATACATTTCCAAGCAAACTTAATTTTGTACAAATAAGAATAAAAAATAGAAGACATTTAGATTTAAAGAATTTAAGATATATGACTAAGAAAGGATAATTAAAGCTATTAACTATGCTTAGTTTATCATAAAGCATAAGGTATAGTTATTAATCAATTAAAGTTTATATGATTATTAATGAAAAATATATATTTTATTCCTTATTATTCATTGAAGTGTTTATTAGTTTCATTAAACATTTAGAAATTTAGAAAGCTATTTTATATAAAGCTATATTAAAAAAAGGAAACACTATTTAGATGTTTTTTAGATTTTTGTAATTTGTTACTTTAGACAGATTATGGAAATTAAATCTGATGCTTTATTAATTAGTTTATTATTAAGTTAAAGGATGTAGCCATTTAAATTATTAGGTGTCAAATTATTTTAAATATCATAAATTTATAAAAGGCTTTAATAAAGAATCTAATACTCTTAAGTATTATTAGTCTATTTAGTGTCTTTTCATTTTAAATTATTTTAATCCAAAAAATGGAAAAATTCATTCTTATAAAAAAGCTATTTTTATTGCAATTCAAAAGCTCTCTGGGTTGATTTCTTAAATAGCAATAATTGAAAAAATTTATATTAATTTGAAACTTGTCAAAGTCTAAGAACTATGCTATATACATTTTTGATTTGTCCTTTTTAAGTTGTAAAGATCTATAACGAAATCTAACTATAAATAAATTTACAAAATGTATTATCAAACTTTTATAGAAATATTCAAAATAAAGTATTTAAATCATAACCAAAATAAGTTTACTCTTCTATTAGCATTTTGAAATATTATATTGCTATGTTATTCAAATTTTGATTTCAATTTCATATTCATTTAAATTGTTAAAGGTTCCTCTGATAGAAATCTAAATGAATATGTTCCTAAATTTTACAGTTCTGCTTCATACGTCAGTTTCATTTTTATTTATTAATTAATATTTCTTTTATATTATGGATTTTGTGCCTTTTATTTAATACTTTATAGCTGAATCATTACATAAATTGAGATTTCTTCAATTAAAAACTTTTTAGAAATCCCATGGAAATTTAAATTAATTGTTATGCTTTTTTATCTTTAGACTCATTCAACCCTCAACAATTTACTCATCTAAATAGCTTCATTTATTTTATTTAAAAGCAATTAGCATTTCTCCATGAAATCTTAAGTACACAAATGAAATTCTATTTTGACAAAGATTTAATTCCTTCAACTTTAGTTTTATTTGTTTCTTTAGCGGCTATAAAAGAATAATTAAAGGATTTTAATTCATTTCGCTTCGTTATCTTGCTTCCAACAGTTAAATTTTCTTATTCTTTCAAGTATTCAAATTTTTTCTTACATCTAAGCTTGCTTAAATTGCTCTTAGTTTGCCTGATTTTTATTTTATTCCCTTTTGCTATTACTATAACACATGCAAAGTTAAACAATTTATGAAAAATATAAATATTAGAAACTTATTTTTCTACTCAAGTCTTCCATTCTCAATGAACTCCATCGAATGATGATCATTTTAAATATATCTTGAGATAAAATAAACACAATACAGCTCTACTACAATGGAGAGTATTTAAAAGCAGAAAAGCAATCTATAATTGCGAAAATATAGGAAATGATATTTAAATTTAAGGTCTAAAAATTTGTTTTAAAGGATAAAAATTACAATTTATTACCTGATTAGTTAGTTAAATATTAGGAAGATTGAGCTTTTAGCTCTTTATTTCTCTTTTCTAATTTTTCAATCTTCTTAAATAAAATAACGATTTAAGTTCCTACATATCTACTAGCATAATGCTTTAATATAAAAAAATAGTTTTGTCTCTAGTCTATTTTGTTTCGAAAAATTTTAAGAATAATATTAGCAATCAAAGTTCTTAAAAACTTCTAAGCACATTTTAATTATTTTTATAGTTAGAATAGCTAAAAATACTTATTTCAATTTATTAATTATAATTTATACTAAAGATATTAGAAACTTCATTCAAAAATTTAAGTTACTAATGCCTTTTATTACTTTTTATTTCACTTTGATTCTCTTCCATTTCTTTCTCTCTATACTTATCCACTGCACTTTTTGTTTTAGCCAGTCTATCAAAGCCATCATTTATTCCTGAAACTAGCTTAGTTTTTAAATTCTTTTTTTTATTTAGAATATTTTTGATTTCTATTTATTTAGATTATACAGGAATATTATGAAATTGAAACTTATTTTTATCTTCGTAAATTTTTCTAGTACTAATCTTCTTGAATTTCTTCATCTCATCTTCAAATTTCCAATCTCATGTATTTTCCTTGTATATTTACTCATTATATTCGTTTATTTCCTTCATTGTTTTCTTCCTAGGTGAATGAAAATGCCCGAAATGTGCGATATTTTATGCTCCTTTATGAGTAAGATTATATGTTTTTTCTAAGCTAAGGGCTTATAATTTTTTAAAATCTCCCTTTAAGTTTAAGTTATTATCTGAGATTTAAATATTAAACTGGTTTCAAAATTTTGAATCATTGGCTTTTTCTATCCAATTTTTCGAAAATGAGGCGTTACTTCGCTCATAAAATTTCTATGTGTTATAGTAGCCAATCGGAGGACTACTTATTCTGAATTTTCCACTTTTATATCCGATCGGGTTAATTCCTTCACTGGTGTTAAAAGCAACTTGCTATTAATCATTACTTATTTCAGATTTGATATGTTTGAATGTTTTATATTTTTAAGTTCTACTTCAAGTTCTTTACGATTTATTTTTAGTATTATCAAGTTCAGTATAGTCCAAGGAATTTTAGTCTATTGAAGGAAAAGCACTTTAAATTTATTTCTTCATTTTATGTTATGGACTAAATCTTTTTTCCTCACTTTCATAAGTTCTAGATATTAGATATCCCAATCTATCACGTTCTTCCAAAAAAGGAATAAAACTCAATTTTTAGTTCCTTGCTGATTTTACTCTAAATAAACTTTCATTTGTACTTTCAGAAATTTAAGAAAATTCCGAAATTAGTTCTTTTTTTATAAGACTAATAGTTCTACACTCAGGGAAAAATAATTATTTTTCTGTCAAGCTTTTAATATCATTTGCAGCTCTTAAGGATATCTTAGCAAGTCTTTCTAACGTTTGATTACTTGAATTATCCTTAACTTTATTTAAAAACTATTCTGACATTATTCAAAATTAGTTATAATTTACTAAACTTTAATAGAACAATACTAATTAATTCTCTTTCAATATGACTCTATATTATTTTTCCATCTAACAATCCCTTTATTTAACTAGCATAAAAAGCGATTAAAATATCCAAATGGAAGGTATTTTTATATTTAAAACTTATTTTTATTTCCACTCATATTACACAGTTTCTATATATAACTGCAATTAATCTAAAAGCCAAATAAAAATAATAATGTTCTCTGTAAAGCTTAGTCTTTTTACTACTATTACCTAGCTAATTTCTTAAAAGTACAGTTGCTTATATCTCTAGAAATTTACTACTTAAGTATAAAATAACTTTTTGAACGTACTTATTTATACTCTATCTTACTCAGAATTAGACTAATTGCTTACCATCATGCTTTATCTTAATTGATAGTCATTTTAATTTTTTGAATAATCAAAAAGGGTATCCAGATTAATGCAAAATATATGTTTAAAAACTAATAAACTGAGATTAAAGTAGTGTAGTTGAATCATGATTAACTTAAAGCTTCAAAAAGATATAGAGGTAGTTAAATATAGTATTAGTTTCTATATTCAAAAGTCTAATATTATATAAACATCAATCAGTCATTTCTTTCCTTAATTTCGCAGAATTTATTTAAAATCAAAACAAAAATTTAATTTAAATAGCAATGTTTTGGAACATTTTTATCCTAAAAAAGAAAGAAAAATTATATCAATTTAGTTAATTTCCAAATTTAAAATTTAATAGACTATATTCATTAAAACTAAGTTATTACTTAATTAAAGCTATTAAAAAGAAAAAATTCTGAAGTAAAAAAGATAAAAAATTAGAAGTTTTGTGTAATAAGCGATTTTAAATCAAACTAAGTCTCAATTAATAAACTTAAAATAAATTTGTTATTATTCAAATTTTCTTGTCATTTGCATCTAAGATAGACAGATATATTAATACTATTTATAATATTTCCTACTTTAAACAATAAATAAACAATTACGCTTAGACTAGCATTTATACCAATGATTTGAATGATAATTGAATTTTAGAATAACAAAAAGAAATAAAAACAGGCATTTTACTAATTTGGAAATTAATAGTAATTTTAAAATATTTGTGAAAATCTCTTAAAATAGAGCAGCAAAAGCAAAGGTTAATAAAACTATGCTATGCTATAAATAAATCTGTTTCTTAAGATTCTTAATATAAACTTTAATTCCAATTTTATTTAATATATTCAACTTTTTACACAACTCTGCTTGATTTTTTATCTAGCAAGTAGTTTCTTTCATTTATAATACCTTTTCACTTTTTTATTGTTTTATGATTATACTTTTTCCTTATTTTTTATATAGCTTTATATAAAAATCAACCTATTCCAAAATTTCTATGATTCTGAAAAGAATCCAAAACGATTTATTATTTTAGCCCTTAAAAATTCAATTAAATCATTAAAAAGAAGAACTAGATATGAAAATTACTTTTTTTGCTTTCATTCTAAGAAATATAAACTAGCTCTAATATAACAATAATACAGAGCGGTAACTATAACTCTCAAATAAAGAAGAAGATCAAAATTAATAAATATTAGCAGCGATTACCTGATTTTAATACTTAGCCTTTATTATCTCACACTTTTAATAATAGAATCTTCAATTGATATATACACCTCTAATAAGGATAAAGATTATTTAATACAGATGTAAATAGCAATTTTTATAAAGAGGCTTGTTATAATATAGCTTATTTCCTCTATTTTCTAAAGATATAATTAAGAATAGTAATTTGCTACACTATCAATTATAGATGTTTCATTTATAACCTTACATTGTATCTTGGTTTTACTTTTCTTTGCTAAGATATAAATTTTATTTACAGTCAAATGCTTTTCAATTTCATTTTAGCTTTAATAATTTTGTGAGTTATTTAAGAAATCATTTGTTAAGCATTCTAAGGAAATAAAATAAGAAACTTCAAAATCTTAAAACTAAAATGATTGAAGAAGGGTGATATTGTCAATATGTTTGAATACTAAGCAGTATCAATTATCCTCAAATTCTATTATACTGCTTTAAGCTATACAATGAATAAGAAAGTTAAAATATAAAATAAGTTATAGATAGAAGAAATAACAAGCATGTGTTAATTTATTCCAGTTATGCTTTAATACTTTTACTCTTTTAAGAGCTTACTTGCATAATAACTGTATAAGGTTCAATAAAGATATAAATTATTACCTTTAATTATATATCTAGAATAAGAAACTTAAAGGCATAAGTAGGTTTAAATATTTATAGTATGCCGTAGATAAATAATTATAGTGGCTTTTGTTTGAATAATAGCAAAAGTTCAACATCAGTGTAACTATTTTTGAAGTATTATTGTAAAGAGTCTTTTTGTATTTAAAGCAGAGAGAAATGATTTTAGTCATTTCAAGTATTTCACTTGAAAGCTATTTAATGGATAAAGAAGTTGATTGTGTCATTTGTAGTTCTTTGATTTAATCTGTTGCTTTTACATTTCCTTGCTAATGTAAACTTTGTGATTTCTGCTATGATACAATTGACCAAGGATATATAGAGTGTCCTAAACATAAAGCAAATTTTAAAGGATCTCTTGTAGAGAATTTAAACAAAACGAGGAATTAGCAGAACTAAAGTAAAAAGTAGTAGAGACCTGAAAGTAAAACTAAGGAAGTGGTAGAAGTAGATTCAGCGTTTTAGTAGAAATAAGATATTATCAAGCAATTCTTTAATAAAAATGCTTAGTAAAGGTAGTAAGAATCCTAAGTCAAAAGTGGATCTCAAAGCGTAATGAAGTAACGAAATGAGCCAGCAGTTTAAAACTAGAATTAGGAAGAAATTAGTTTCGGAGAAAATGAGATGTTGTTTAAAGATAGCTAAGACCAATTTTTCCAGAACAGAAACAAGATTCAATTATCAGCAAGAAAGCATAAAATTAAGCAATAAACTACAAGCTAGGAATTTTCGTTTGAAAACGAAAGAAATTCTTTAAAT
Source organism: Loxodes magnus (assembly GCA_946699065.1). Lineage (NCBI taxonomy): Eukaryota > Ciliophora > Karyorelictea > Loxodida > Loxodidae > Loxodes > Loxodes magnus. Next base: position 27,214 of record CAMPDV010000018.1, read on the forward strand.
TAGAATAATAATACTTATTAAATTATAACCATCGAAAATGAGGAATAAGAAATTTAAAAGAAAACTAAAAAGATCAAACATAAAAAGAGCTAATCTTAAAGCTAGAAATTAACAAAAGGTGCTTTAAAAAATTTCAATCAAATTAATAATTAAAACAATGAAAATATTGATCCAGTTAATGAGACTGATAACTAATAGGGTTAGTAAGACTTACGCAAATAATAATCGTAAGAAATACTACAAAAATAGCAGTAAGAAATTGAGAGAGTTAGAAAGGAAGAACAGATGAAATAATAGTAGAAATTATAAGAAATGTAGAAGCAAAAATAGTTACTTGAAGAATAACTTTAGAAAATAAAACAAGAAAAGGAAAAAAAGAAACTTTTAAAGAAATAATAGAAAGAAAAAACAAAATAAAACGAGCAATCTTTAATTTTAGATAAACTTGAAGAGATTGAAATAAATCAACAAAAAGAAAAAGAATAACTATAAGAGCAAAAGAATAAAGAAATACAAGAATTGCGAAAGAAATAATAAGAATTACTTAACTTGCTTGCTAAAGAAAGAGAGAAAAAAGAAAATAAAAGCTAAAAGAAAAAAGAAAAACAAGATTCAGATTTAGATTAGGAGAAAAATGAAAAATTTTAATAAGTAGAAATAAAGAAAATCGAAGTGAACTAGTAAAAGTAGTAAGAAAATATATAAAAAGAAAAAGCAAAAAAAGAAGACCAAAAGTAGAATTAGAAACCTCAGTAGCAAAGTGATTTAATTGAAAAAACGAATTCAAGCTCAACTTTAGATTTTTAGTTTGATGAAATATAGTTTCAACCTATTAGTTTATTAAAGAAAAAATAAGCCTCGAGATCAGTTATCGAAACAGAAGAGACAGAAAAGACTAAAAAGAACTTGAAATAAAACGAAGAAATCCCTACAATAAAAATAATGAGTTAGTTAGAAAATTAAGATGAGTAACAGCATAAATATAACCTTAAAAATAAAAATGCAGAACGCCCTGAATCTACTGATGGATAATAAAAATCGGGTAGTGCTCATTCTGCCAGATCTTATGACAACGCAAAATGGAAAAGACCTACATTTGGTGCATAAAATCCAAAAAATAATTATTTAGAAGGAGAAGGTGATATTTTCTAAAAATCTGATAGATTGGAGACTTTTAAGATAGAATTTAGACCATAATCAGAATAAATGAGGAAAAAATTTGAATAAAAGAATATTAGTAATTAAGAAAGAGATTAGCAGAATCTAATTGAAAATGAAAATAGCAGAATTATGACTCCTTCTCTAAATGAATAATAGAACTCTTAGGTATTTTAGAAAATGCTGGATTAAAATTAAGAATAAAATTACGAAGAAAAACTTGAAGAATGGAAATAAAACATGCTGAATATTCAAAGTATTGAAGTATCATAAGAAAATTAAAAAAGAAGTAAGAAAAAATAATAAAAACCTGATAAAAGAGCTGAAAGCTAATCACCTATCAAAACTTAAATAGAAAATATTCCAGATACATCTCCAGAAGATTAATAAAAAGGAAGTTTAACTTCTAGAGACACTTAAGAAAGAGATAAAAAATAAAAAAATAAATCTGGATTTTAAAGTACTGAGCCTTTAAAAGTATAATAGCCTAGATTTGCTCCTTTAATAATTTCAAAAAAACCTTATATTCCTGAAGAAGATAGAAACTTGAAAACTCAAATCTACAACAAAGTAATTCAAACTTATTCTTTGCTATAATCCAAACTGTAAGAAAACAAAAGATATTTAATCAATTATCTAGACATAAAAATAGAAAGTGAAATCAGAAAAGCTGAATAAAGTTTAAATTTGGCTAAATAGAAAATGTTAAGCATAAATAAAGACAAGCAATCAATTTGTTTTAAGCCAAGGTTTAGAATTGAAAAAAATTTGATACTTGAAAAGATAAATTAAATGATAGATTTTAAGATAACGGAGGCATAAGTTTAAGGAAAAAAATTATAAACAGCTATAAGTAGGTTTTCTAGTATGCGACCAGAATGACAATGCAAAGGTTAAGCTTATGACTGCATAAGCTTTTTAACTAACTACTAAATATTATTAACTGGGATTGGAATCTTTATGTCTTGTGATAATTAATACAAAGTTTTAGTACAAGAAGTTGTTATTATGGAAGGATAAACTTCAAATGGAAGAATTTTATATAAGAATACGAAATAAGTATTAATAGGCTCTTCGTAGTCTAAATCTCCTTCTTAAAAATACAGATTTGAGTATCCTGTAATAATCTCTCCCTTTAAAATGCACACTATTAAAGTTTTATTATGAGCATAGAATATGTCTAATACTTACGGAGGCACCAAAGAGATGTCACAGAGTACTACTATTGATGGCAAGGTATCAATTTAGTTTTTCAACACTTTTTTCGAGTTTTAAGATGACGACAATGGAACGAATGAAAAAATGGGCTAGATTCCTGAAATTTATTTTGAGTATCACGATTCAAACATTTTCTGATTAATTGAGTTTTTAGAAATTGATATAAAATGCCCTGTAATAAAAAATAAATTGGTTTAGCTGGTAAACTATACAATCCATTCGCTTTATTTATCAGCATAATATCATAAGTTTATATTTCAATTAAATAGCTAATATTAGAAGTTCATGTATATTATATATCTAACTAAATTACTATATTAATCCTAAAGTATACTTAAGATAATAAGCATTAGTGAGAGTAGTTATTCATAATAATCTTATTTCAAAACAATATAAAGCTGTAACTAACTCAAGCAAAAAATCAGCTTTCTCTTTAAATCTTAATTAATCAAAATGTTCCACCTTTTTAAAATTAATAAGCAGTTCTTTTAATTTTAGAATTGTGATTGATAACTTAAAACTAAAACAGTATAATCATAGATAGTTATAAAAAGAAAAGCTAAGTAATATAATAGCATTCTAATTAAAAATGCTAGTGATTTCTAACTTGATAGAAACCTCTTTATTCTATTAGTTATTATATAAGCAAATATTTATATTGTAAGTTCATAAAATAGAAGATTAAGCATATTATGAGTTATAGACACTATATTGATGATTTGGGTGATATTTTTACAAGATAAATCAATAAATGATCTTTAAACTACAGCTAAAGCTTTGTATACAGTTGACATATTATGATTGATTTTAATGAAACCAACATGTAGCATGTAAGTTTTATTTTATTCCTAGTAGTATTCAGTTATTTCGATCTAATATTTTTCAGCTAAATAAGCTTAGCTTTATCATAGAAATTAATTATTTTTGATTGGTGTGTAGATAAATTCCTATTCCATACTTTAAGTAAAAGAGAAATATAAATATAAAAAGGCTAGACTTGTTTTAGTAACTGTAGATTTGAAGATTAACTTAAAAATAATTAACTTTTGAATTAAAAAAAATGACTTTTGCCTAGAACGTAAAATACTCAGTCTTAATCCTTCTACTTTCGATTGGGCTTTATTAATACACTATGAAATGGGATGAAGTTAGGCAAATAGTTTCTGAACTTAAATAAAAAATTTAAGACAAAAAGTTTACTTAAGCAGCAGATGAATGCCCAGCGGTAGATATTATGCATAAGAGAAAAGTTGAGATTGTGTAGTAGAAATAAGAGATTATTTACGAAATTCCACTTGTCGATAAAAGAGAGTAATATAAATAAATACTAGAAGAAGATTGCTGAACTGTTGAAAACTAAACTTATCCAAGCAAGCTTAAAAAACTTTAAGCTATAGTAGAATTATTGAACAAAATCCATAAAGGAGAAAACTCTTCCTTTTATTACCCTGAATACTTCAGAAGAAATTTGAAAAAAACCTTTCCAAATAAATTAGACTTTTTATCATTAAAAAGCAAAGAGCATGTTTATTTCGCAACTATTAATGGCAGCATTGATTACCCTAACATTACCTTTGCTTCTTGGATTTACTTAAAAAAATAGTAAAAACTCTCAAGCGAAAATTCTGAAATAAGAACTTTTCTAAGTAATAGAATTTTAGGCAATGGAATTACATCAGACTACTGGGGATTTTCTATTTTCTTAGATAAAGATAATTAATTCGTGTTTTAGTATTCAAATGAGTATCAAACTTTCAATATTTCAACTAACATCAAACTTAACTATAACCAATGGTATCACGTTGCTATCTCTTTTACTTCAATTGAAGAAGATCATCGAATTCTAAAATCTAAACCTCTGTTTTTGAAATTTATCATTAATGGAAATTATGAATTTTTTTATGAAAGCTAGAACTTTAAACGACCACAGTAAACTGCTAGATTTTTACGACTTGGTGCTTCTTTAGTGAAAAAAGGATCAATGTTGGAAAAGCATCCAGAAACAGTGGATCATTTTTTAGAAGCGATTATAGATTAATTTCACATTTTCAACAAGCTAATTACAGCCGACTAAGTTATTGACTGGCTTATCATAAGTTAAAACCCTCCTTTTTAGTACATAGCTTATGTAGATTTCAGAAGATTTAAGTAAATGGAAGTGGAAAATAAAGCTTTGCAAAATTTTACGAAATTCCCTTTTGATGATTTAGATATAATGGTAAACAAATAGGGATATTAAGTCAAAGTATATCCCTAATCCTCTCCTATTTATGCCATCTTTACAAATCTCACACAAGAATAAATATTTGATTCTCATTTATATGACAAAGCAAACTTGACTATTTGCCCAACCAATCATCATCCTAATTATAAAAATGACCAAGAACTTTACGAATACGGAATGAGCTAATTCCGTAAACTGGAGCATAAGCTAAAACCTAATTTTATTCCTATTGTTGTTTTGTGCTATAAAAAGGCGGAAACATTGGATGAAAGTTTTGAGTCAATGATGTATGCTTAAGAAACAAATGAAACTCTTTTCATAGTAAGTCAGGATGGTGATTTTTAGAATGTAACAGAAGTAATTTTAAAATACAAGAAATATCTAAATATTATCCATTTACACCATAAGAATCCTACTATAGAAAGTCCTCAAAGCTATTCAGATACTTAAATAAAAGAAATCTACCTCACTCATAATAAAATATTTACTTTTAAGTTCGCTTTCGAATATTTAAATGTGTCTGCTGTACTAGGAAGTGAGGATGATCTAGTCTACACATAAGATTTTTACTAGTATGCTAAGTATACAAACTTAAAGTTTATTTAAGATCCTTAATGACGATATAAGGTAGGTGCAGTTCTTCTTTTTAATAATAAGTAACTTAGAGGAGAAGACGGAGAAAATGCTCTTCGTTTTTGGACTTATTCACATTTTACTCCGAACGGCATTATACTTCCAAAACATTTTTGGCCAGATTTCTAAAATATTGTTTACTGTCACTGGTCTGTTGCAGTGAGATATTATTTTGCCTACAATCTACGCAAAATATGAATTTCTCCATGGTAAGGAAGGAGCAAGAATATAGGTTTTTCATGGTAAGATAGCGTTCACAAAGGAAGCACAAGAAGCGCCAGAAGACATACAGATTTATTGCTAAAAAACGAGACTGTTTAATACTATAGAGCAGACGGAACACCAAGATTTGCTAAAGTAACCCAGTGGGAAAAAGATCCTACAAAGTGGATTAAAAACGTATGAAAGACTAAATATCTAAATTAAAATAATTTATATATAAATATATTAAACTTTCAATTATTAAAAATCCAAACTTTCAACGGACGTAGATTTGCATGTTTGAAATTCCAAAGCTTGCTTCGCAAGGATCTTGATCCAATGTACTTCCGAATCCAACAGTTATGGAACTTTTCTGGTGCTATAAAACTACGTTGACTACTTCTGAAAACCTTCCTTCACCATATTAAGCTCCGCAGACATTAATTGCGTTTCTTACTATAGTAGAATCATATCTATCTACCCAAACATATTCCATTTTATCTTAAATCGAGACTCGTAAGAATCCACTTTCTCCAGTCCAGCGATCTAAAAAGTGATAACTAGCTATAATATTAATTTCATTATGGGGAGGTAAATCTTTAAAAGTTTTTTATGTCTCACCTCCTCCAAATCGGCAATATCCTCCTAGCATAGTAAATGAACCACATTATGTAATAGATGTGTTTGTCCAGCCATATGCAGGAGTTCCGTATTCAAATATTTCTTGATCTATTAATTTCCATTAAGGAACACTATTAATAATAAGTCTTGTATCTCCTACTAATTCAAGTCCTCCCTCGATTTGAACATCTCCACTTAACTAAAAAGCGTTATTTTCAGGAACGGTAGAAATAATTTGATTGCCTTTTTAAGTTTCAATGGAAAATATTTTATCCTTATATTAAATTTTAATTCCGTCTTAAGCTTATTGTAATACTATTGCAGCTGGATCATTTTCATCTCCGTTTATAGTTACTTCAGTCTAATTCGAGAAACTAAAAAGACTCAAAAATATAAGTAGCAGGTGAGAGCTTTTCATTTATAATTTAGAGTAATCGAATAATAAATTAGTTTAGACCTATAAAAACGGATATAAAAGATAATTATTTATCATTAGCTCAAGCGTAATTATTACAGTTATTTAGAATTTCCTTTTTATTTATCTAATCTATCTTTGATTTCAATTTCACTCTAATACTCCTAATAGCTTCCCTTTACAGTCTCCTTATCTTATCACTTTTAAATTATAAAAGAATATTAAAGGCTTAAGTTATTTAGCTATGCTATTGATTTTTTGGCACATATGTAAATTCTGATGTGTTTTTAATACCAAAAGTTTTGTGGAATTTAGTTATATGGATTTTAGCTGAGTAAGAAGGAGCATAGAGGATTAAATATGAGAATACTAAAATCTAATTATTTAAGTTTAAAATTTAAAAGTTAAGTCAAAATCACTCAGCTTCTACTTTTTCGGTGAGTAACCCTTCGAAACTTTCGACTGGTACATGTTGCACCAATGTGTACATCTTATCCTTGGCCTCTTCATCCTCATTTCTCTTTCTGGTTAAACGTACTCTGACTCTCTCAGGTACATAACGAATGCCGCGATGCCAGATAAACTTGTTCAATTTTGTGTCGATTCTAATATCCTTTGTGAGCATTGCCTTTTGAGCGAACTTTTTTATTTCGCGAACAGCACGTGGAGCTCTCTTCTTAAAGGTAACTCTGTGAAGATGCTTATGAAGGTGGATAGTATAATCTCTAGAGACTGGATTCAAAGGCTTTTTCTCTCTCTTCGGCATTATTGTTTTTAAATATGGAAATCGAAATTTTAAAGTTTAAATTAAACTTTTTAATCCAACTTCAACAGTTCCTTTCTTTAAAAATGGAGTTTACTTATTTAAACATATTCACTACTAAATCATTTTAGTAATCACATCCTTCTTAATCTTTATCAAACCTCCAACAACTACAATTTCTATTTACTCTAGTTATAGCTACTAAAATCAAGCCTACTTATACTATAGCTTTCCATTTAATTATATAACAATATACAAAACTAACTTCTGTTATTATAATCATATTAAGTGCAATAAATCAAGGAAACTAAGATGAAACATAAAATTCCATAACTTCAGTTTGTAAAGCATCGTGAATGATTTGATTACTAGATATTCTTATATAAGAATGAAGAGACTACAAAAAGTATAGGAAGTTCTATAATTAAAAGAGTAGAATTACATCAAGCTAATTTAATCTCTTCTCTTTAACTTTAATTAAATAGCTTTATTAAAATCATATCATTATACATCTAGGTTTCATTTTCTCTGTTTTTATAATCCAAATTATTGATGTAAAAGTTAATGTTCATTCTACTAGGATTTACTTACAAATATTCTAAAAATGTAATACAATTAATTTCCTTATATTTAGGCTATTCTTTGTATATACTTAGAAACATTGGATAAAGGAGAAGAATTTAATCAATAACCATTCTAAGCTTCAAATAGTTATAGAGGATGTTCTTGCTAAGATCTTAGTATAGTTAGTTTTATTATTTGAATCCTTTATTATTATTGTAACCTAACATTCTATTTCTAAAGCTTTAATTTTAATGCATTGAAGCTATATTTGTATAACTACTATAGTTAGATAATCCTATTTATTCTATTAAGCTACATCATTATCAACCCTACTCTTAGAATGTATTATTGCTAATGTTAGTATTTTCAATAGCTTTAAATAATTAAATAGAATGCATAAGGTTAATCTAGATAAAGAGCTTCCAGATCCTATTTTATTATATCAATATCTAAACTACCAATCAAAGGCTTTATTTAGAAGTACATTTAAACATTGAAACTAACATTCATATAATTGCTTCCTTATATCTATCCTTCACTATAAATCATCTACATTTCAGATAGGACTAAGTATATACATTTGACCTAAGTATTTACAACTAACAATCATATCTAAAAATTTGATTTAGTAATATGTTTTTACCAGCTTTATTATAATATTCTAAGCTTCTATCTATAGAAGCTAAGTATATTTATAATCTTTTTACCTAAGTTGTTTAAGATATTAGTATAGCTTTAGTTTAATGCTAGATAAATTAACTTACATATGATTAAAACTATTTGATTACTATATTATAAATTAGATATTTAAGATTGCGATAAACTCTCAAAAGCAAACTAACTTCTTCTCAATACTCCTGGAACTATCTTAAAATACCTTCATTTAAAATTACTTTTTCTAGTTCCAGTTTTTTTTGATTAATGCTATTAAAGCACTGATCTTCCTAAATTAGTATTAGAGCTATTCATTTTTAAAGATTTAGGATCTAAAGTTCAAAACTATTAACAATCTGCCTAATATTTCTGCTTATATTTCCTAAACTATACAATCTTACACCTTTTATAGAGGGGAGTTGTTAATCATTCACTTGAAACTAGAAAATGATAAAATAGTAATAGCAGGATCATCCCTAATGCTGATAGCTAGCATCTTTTCTCTACTATATATGCACAATATAGCAGTTAATTAGCTATCTTCTTATATAACTAATTATTGCTTACTAGCTTTAAAATTTATAGTTGGTATAACTTTAAAAGAAGATGAGTCAGTTTTTATAGCCTTAGTTTTAAAAAAGGGAAGTAGAAGGAGCAGAGCGATATCATAATAGAATAGAATCTAAACTAATGCTAAAGTATAAACTATCACTCCTAGTATTTAGGACTTTTATGCTAATGCTTTAGCAATAAATAACTACTAGAGTTCATTAACTCTAGCTTGTAATTAATGAATAGTATAAGGTAATGTAGTAACTAAAGGTAATACTATGTATCTTATTATATAAAGGCTATTATCATTATAGTCTAAGCTACTAGGATTATAATAAGGTAGATTGCTTTATTTAGCTTATGCTATTTTATTAATGGGATTTCATAATAAGAACTTATATATAAATGCTTTCAATAGTAGAAGCTTGCTTCACAAGTCTGCTTTCTGTTTATTTAATAGCTACTCTAAGTCTATTTCCTTAGTACTAACTTCAAATATTTGTTTAAATAACATGATTAAGGAATTAATAAAGCTGCTAGAGTACTACGAGCTAACTAAATGTAATCAAAAGAATCAAAAATGGATAGTGATAGTTTGATTGTATTCATTAATAAAGACAATAGAATCTTAAGGTTTGGAATATTTCTGCTTGCTTTGTGTAACTGAATGCTTGAAATAATGAATAAGCTATATAAATATAATATAAATAGGTATATCTATTTTTAGGCTAATTTTACCTTAAAATGCTTGCGTTTAAGCTCCCAAAAAATCATAAACACTTTATATAATGAACGCTTGCAGTTAAAAATAGTGCAATATCCGACTATCTGACAGTGTTTCAGGAGTTCCCCTTTCAGCTGTAATTACTTGTCTATGGGAAGAGTGATTACAAGAACTTTAAAAAGAGTCTGAATATGGCTCAGTCGAATACGCAATTCAATATGCGAAAATGTTGAAATAAGGAAGTAAGAAAAGAAAGCCAGCTCCATAGAAATCAGCATAGGTATTAATAAACCTATCTAAAGTTTCTCCTGAAGCTAATTTTATTCTAGGGAAGATGTACTTAAATGGCAATTATGTAGAGTAAGACTTGTAGAAATCGTATTTATTCTTCAAAATGTCCTAGAAATTTGGATGCAAATGTAAAGGAAATTAAACTTATATTCACAACAATAAAGTATCAACTGTTTTTCCTTGCTTTTGAATTGAATCAAATAAACAGTTAAAAAAGTTTAAGATTGACAGAATCACTAAGCAAAAAGCGAACACATAAATGCAAAAGCTTTTATCAAAATTTGAGAATCTTTCTCAATGATAACAGAAAAGCTATGCTAGTAATTAGTTATGTCTCTCTGATTCTGATGAAAATTAAGACTAAGACAAAGATACCAAATATATTGAGACTGGTACAACTAAATGTTCCTTGCTGTTTTGTAGTAAAAGTTAACTTTCTTGTTTAAATTAATTTTAAGTCAGATTTTCTATTTTTCTTTCTAAACTAACTATTATAGTGGGTTCTATAGATACAATATCTTACCTCTTATACATTTCTTTCTAATTTTCAATTAAAAATATTTCTTTTCTTAGTCAAAGCAAGATTTTGAATTAAATTAGTGAAGCTTAATTAATTAATTAATACTAGCTAAATATTCATTAACTGCTAAGCTTTTTTATAGAGGATCTAGGAATAATTCTTCCCATATAAATGTAAATTCATTTTCCTTTTATGTCATTGAAGGAAAAATTCATAAGTCTTTAACTTCTTTTTCCTTATTCGATCCTCTCAAAGTAAAAACAAGTTTAAGATTGATTTCATCTGCCACTAAAAATGAATTATGCTAATATAAAATAGGGCAACTATACTAATAGAAAGGTAGATGAATAAAAGGAAATTAATAGAAGTGAAATAGTGATAGTAGGTATAAGATGCTGATTTGCTATTAAGTATATACTCATGCCTTTCTTAGTGATTCATAGATACTCCATTTGGTATAACTATTACCTCCACTCCTAATTCTTCAATTCTACATTATCATACTTATCTATCCATTACTTATTTAAATTATATTCATAATTAAAGTTTTCGCTCGAAGAGCAAAAGGATAATAAGAGGATATAAAATAAAGTAGTGGATTACTTTTATTCATCATGCTGGTTAATCATACAAATAAGATGCTGATACTATGACTATTATCATCTCCTAATGACTATATTCTTCCTTTTTCTAGCTTCTATCTATGTGCTATTTATATTCAAATATACCTTTCCTAAATATCAGCTATAGCTAAATATGAACTCTATTTAACTTATATAAAATACTATTTTATTAGTATTAGATAAGTAATAAAAGAACTGAACTTAAAGACTAAGAAAGAGGGTTTATTCTATTACTTCTCTAAAGTATTTAGGATATTAAAGAGAAATAGGATAATTGACAGCATACTACTCTATAAATATACAGTAAAGCAAGTACTCATATTAGACGTAATAATATACTATCTTTTATATTAGCTGATCTGTATCATAAGACTAATAGCTTCATAACTAAATATTTAATATAATTTATATATCTTAATCCTGAACTTAAGCCATTTGTTCAACATAACTTCTAATAGCAGAAACTTGCTTCCTTATAAGTTGGCCGAAAGTATACAAATACCATAAAAATAAAAGCTAAAGATGTAGAAATTAATTCACACCAAAATCCTTCGCTTGTAAGTTTGTTGAATTATAGAAGTATCTATGATTCGTATATTCAAATAAGTAAGGAGGCAGTGTAAAAGATTGGTAGAAAATTGGTGCAGATCTGTATAACTGCTTACCTTAAATGAATCATTCATATAATCAGGAGAGGAAAATTTCTTGAATATCCAATATAATATCCCTATATTACACATCATGCTCATTATTTTTGTAAAGAAGTAAATTTTATGTATTTTAGTTTCGTAGCTGACTGGGAAATACTAATCCATTTATTTCATTACTTCCTAAAGGCTTTCTGTATTATTTTACTGCTAAGTTTAGTTTTGTAACAGGTTAATTAAATTCTGCTAGCTTTTTTAATTTTGAGTTGTATTGTTAAGAGAATCTAAATTATTTGGTAATGGAAAGACTATGAAATTTATTTGGTTTTCAAAATGATTGTAAAAGAAACCTGCAATTGCTAAAACCAGACAAGTGAATTGGCATAAAAAGTCTGCTCATTAGTATTTAATAGCCTAAAGCTTGCTTTTCTTTAAGCTTTTATCTAGATTTGACTATGTTTCCAAATCGCCGCCTTTTTTATAGCTTTTTTTACTTCCTCTCTTTTATTTACTCTATTTTCTTGATAATTTACTTGGAATTTTTTACTCATCATCAGATTCTTTTTCAGATTCAGAATCTGATATAATTGTTGCCAAGCTTGTCGTTTTTGTTTAGGGCTTCCAAGCACGACTATTTCCATTCAATCTTGTCATACTAACTTTGGGTAGTTTAGAAGGAGATGCTTTAGTCTTTGATTATTTACTTTATGTGGGTTTAGTTTTTTCTTGGTTGCATTTCTTTACTAAAATCAAATTTCTTCTCAGCATTTTTATTAGAGCTCTAAATATATAAAATAGGCTTAATTAAAAGCAAACTTATATGTGAGAAAATAAAGTAAATCAGTCTAATTGGTAACATACACAAGTACTCCATAGAGTCAAAGCTTATAGTAAAGACAGACAGGAAGAGGTAGAAGTTGCATAGTTGAGTAGATGGCTTAGCAGTAGAGTAAATAACTTTCATTATTAAGGCAAACTCTCACTTCCTTATTTTGCAATTCAACTATATAACTTTAATTAAATATACCAAGTAAGTATTTTCGCTAATGTATGTAGTAGCTTTGAAGTCATGGAACCAAGAAAGCTTACATTCTGATAACTAAATTCTAAAGATTAAGTCTATGCAATGTTCTAGTGATTTATTAGGGGGTAAAACAACTTCCTATAAGGACTAGAGGGAGGAGTGGTTTGGTGTTAGAATTAAAAGAGGAGGAAAAGTTGAGAATGATGGAAGTGTTTAATATAAAATTGAAATTTTAATTTTATTAAGAAGGTCATTTGGCTTTAAAATTGAGTTTAGCTTTTAAAGACTTGGGTTTCTTTTTAGAGAACATCTATAAGGCTTTCCAACCAACATAAGCTCCTAATCCTAAAGATAATCCAACAATGAAGGGTTTAGCAACATAACTAACAAGTCAGTTTTCTTGATTGATTTCAGAAGGTTTATCACTCATATTTGTTTAATTGTAATATGGTGAAGAAGGAATATTTCTTATTTTTAATTATACTAATCTTACCTTCTTATTCTTCTCAGTCCTGAACTTTATGTTAGTCTCTTACTTAAATTAAATTATATTGTCCTAGTCAATAGACAAAACTTTACGGTCAAAGCTTGATTAGCCTGTCTAATAGTAAAAAATAGGGATCGATTGTTAGATTGCAGGTAGAAGTAGATTTCTAGAAGCTTAAAGACTATATTCCGTATTACAATGAATTTAAGGAGGAAATTGATAGTGCAGTTAAAAAGCTCTCGGTAGAGGAGTAGGCAATGTTCTATAATGAATTGGAAAAATACTAGCAAAAGAAAAAAAAAATAAACAAAATGTTCGTTCCTTAGTTTTTTGCCATTCAATAAGATCACACATGCTATTTTAAATTAAACTATGAAGAAGCTAAGCGAGCATTTGATAAAAACAGAGAGCAATTAAAAGAATTCTATTTGAGGGATCCAGAAAACTATTTTAGTTAGAAGGAACATGCTATTGAAAATTACTTGGATAATGAGGAAACTAAAACCAAAATTAGAGATCTTTTTGCTGAGTTGGAATAGGAAGCAGATGCTAAAAAATAAAAAGCTTTCTTATTGAAGGATACTCTTCCTAAAAACGCTGAACAAAACATAATTGACGACTTAAAAAAATACAAAAACGACATTGAAAAATATAAAGAAAAGAAGAAAGCAAATAAGAAACTAATGGGAGCTGATTGGAGTAAATACTAAAGTGAAATAGAGAAACTAGAAATGTAATATTTAGGCTATGTTGTTTAAGTTATAGAGGTTTAGGTCAATTTCGAGAAGCTTAAAGAATATATTCCTTATTATTATGAATTCAAAGAAGATATTGATAGAGTAGTTTAGAAGTTAACACCATAGGAGCAAGTATTATTCTATGAGGAACTAGACAGGTATTATAAGAAAAAATTACCAACAAATACTTCAGAGCCTTCAAAGCTATTTTCCTTTATATTTTAGAAAAAGGAATATGAATGTCCACATAAACTTGAGTATGAAGAAGCTAAAAAATAGTTCGAAGAGAATAGGCAAAAACTTAAGAATTTGTACTTGGATGATCCATTAAAGTATCATCAAATGAAAGAAAACTCTATTGAAAGATTTTCAAAAGACGAAGAAACTAAATTGAAGGTTAGAAAGCTTTTCTAAGATTTGGAAAATGAAGTAAATGACTCAAAGTTGTAAAACTAAATAAAACTTGATAAACTTCCAAAAAGTGCTGAGCAAAATATAGTTGAAGATTTGCTAAAGTATAAAAATGATATTGATAAATATAAAGAAAAGAAAAAAGCTTTGAAGAAAAAAATGGGAGCAGACTGAAAGAAATATGAAAAAGAAATTGAGGAATTAGAAAAATAATACTTAGGATACGTTGTTCAGATTTTTTAATATGATATCTTAGAATAAAATCTCCTTTAAATAACTGAAGATGGATTCATCTATTTACAAGAGTATATGAATAATTGGCAACTATATACTGAACTAATAGAGCAAATCCTCGTAGAAAATTATTCATATCAGAATGCAGAGAAAGTGAGATAAAGCTTAATTTAATATGAGAATCATTTCTTATAACAAAAAATGGGAAATTTAAAAGAATATAAAAAGTGAAAAACCTTGTAATTAGACAGTTAAGCATCTTATTTTTTGGTCCTAGAAGCAAAAACAATATCATTAGAAATTGAGTATTTTAATTCTAAAATTCAAGTTTTCTCCTAAAAACCTTTGGAAGAGAAAGACCGTTAATAAGCAATTTTGCTAATGGAAGATAAAAAACTATATCAATAATCCAAAGCATAGCTACATATCAATTATGCTAAGTATGTCCTTCCATATTTATAAGATTTGAAAGCTTTAGAAATATAAGTTCTAGGAGAAGAAATCTAAGTTGATTGGTTGGCATCTAAAAACAGTGGAAAATATAGCATACAAGATAACAAACTGAGCTTATTCAAGAATAATAATGAAAATAAGCTAGATGAAAAACCAATATTTTAATAGCTAAGTAGCCAGTAAGCTTCAGAGTTAAAGGCAATTATTTAAGAAGATTGGAAACTATTTTTATAGGAGCTACTATCAATCTAAAAAAATAAGCCTGAGGAAATCTAGTTGATTTCTGAAATCTTGCAGCTGGAATAAGAAGTATTACTGAGAATGATGTCAAATATATCTTAATATATAGAGTGAAAAGGAAAAATATTTAATTAATGCAAGCTTTATCAGTGAATTACATTCGAGAAAAGAGTTGAAAACCTAGAGATTAAAGCTTTTGGAAAAAAGATATTCACATATAAGTAAAGAAGATTTAGTCAAGAAAGTCTAGAAGAATTTGAAGCTTTAATGATTAGTTAAAAGGCTTATAAAGAGATTAAATAAACCTTCTTTAATGAAAAAGCGAAAAAAGTTATGCCTTTACTTAATCATTTGATAGAGTTAGAGATATAAACTTTTGGATAAGAAATTCTAGTAGACTGGCAAATTTCATTATATTGGTAATAAGTAGAGAAACTACAACAGTAAGAAATCTAATAAGTTTCTAGCAAAAATATTTAAGAACCAGAGGAACAGAAGTAAGTCGATATCAATAGTCCAAGCACTAATTAACTAAATTCTTAAAATAATCACAAAGCCTTAAAGCTTCAGCTAGAAGATAATAAAAATCAGCATCCAACTTAATAGTTTTAATAAAAAGATATGAGATAAGACACCCCAATACTCTAATAGAATAATACAAAAATCCTCTATGTTTGCTTATTCCTTTTCATTCTAATTTTTCTGAGAGTGTCCTTCTATAAAAAGTAAGGAGCAAATACCAAATTTTCAAAGAATAGATCACACTTTGAGAAAACTAGTGATATTGAGGAAATTTTACTTGATAGCAAAGACCACTGAATCTAAACTTAATTTTAAGTTTAAAAAATAACTTTTAAAGCATTAAGAATGGAATAAATATTAAAAAAGTAACTCTTTTTCTATTTTTAATACAAAGTGCTATTAATTATCTATCAACTTTCATATTTATACTACTTATTAGCTTCTACCTTGTTTTCTAACAATTAATTCAAAACTGTCTTTCATTTATCTATGATACTAGATGACCATTAGCAAGATTAGGATTAATATAGCCTTAAATAACCAAGAAAATATAAATAATGCAGTTTATAAATGACAATTAAGTATCCACGATGAATACGTATTATAGCCTTATTCTAAGTACAATAATTGTATTTAAAGAGGGTTTTAGAGTGATCTATAGATATTAATAAGTAGTTATATTATAAAAGATGGAGTTAGTTATAATGTAACTTACTTTAAAGATGTATTTAGATAGAATTCCTTTAATTCTACTTGTTTTTTATATAATTTATATTCAAATGACATCTTATTTAGTTCAGCCATTTTTGTTGGCAGCCATGTTTGTTGTGTATTTAAGCGAGGCTCTCCCAAAAAGTTATAAAATGAAAATGAACGGTGTCATATTACTCTTTTTCGCATCACTTTTATTAGGCAATGTTTAAAGTGAAGTTCTTTAGGCTGAAACATTATATGAATCAGTCTAAACTTTAAGCTGGAATGAGTTTACCAACTTAATTTAAACAAACGTCTAATAATAGAATGAGTTTTATCAACAAGCACCGCAAACCACACCTTCCTACATTCCCCATCAATATACTCAGAAGACAGCTTTTGATGATATTCAATCCTTATTGAAAGAGGAGAAGTTCGAACTTATTAAGTTGTATTTATCAGATCCAACTGAATATCAGTACTAATATGTTGAATTAATTGGATTACTCTCAGCTTAGTTAACACAGGCTGAACTATAAGCTGTTTACTCAATTCTAAAATCCTATGAAGCAGAGGCAGAGCAGAACAGGCCAGCCTATAATTAGTACATAAGATACGCTCCCTCATTGAAGATATCAGCTACTTAGGTGCTAAATAATCATAGACTAAACTATGTCATGTATAGAAACCATATTCTCTCTAAATCAAGCAACAGTTCTTTTATTACCTGGATGATCAATACTACTTTGGTAGAAGCTGAAGATGAGTTTGTCTGGAGAAAGTTTTTCGATGCTTACTTCTATCCGGGCACACTTAATCATCTTTTGCTAACTGACAAAGTTACTTATGAATAATACAAGGCAGCGTTCTTTGAAAGATTTAGAATGGTCCATGGAAATTACTTGGCATAGAAACTTTTGGTTGTAATTCTAGATCATGAAAGAGCTACTACATTAGGCCAACCCGCATAAACTTGGCATTTGACAAGAGAAGACAAGTTGAGATATAGATATTTGATGAGAAGTGACTTAGATGCTTACATTACTGAAAAGAGAAAATTGCTTTGGTACGAACCAACTAAATATAGAGCCCTCTTACCTTAGTTAGAAGCTCTTGAAGTAAGCACATTAGGAAAAGTTGTGGTATTACCCCTAAGATTCACTAGAGTTGAATACTACGAAATTGTAAATGTTTACTTCAAATTACCCACTGATCAATATACGGCTTGGAGAACTAAAGTCGTTGAATACGTTAACGCAGTACCAGACCAAAAGTGGATTGTTGTTGAGTTAGAAAAGCTTGAGAAGTAATTCTTAGGAAAAGTTTAGGTTTTAGTTACTGACACTCAACTCTTAAGTTCAATAGAACTTTTGAAATCAGTCAACCTTGCTTCAGGAGATTTTTAGGTTCAGAATGTCCAAAGCTTAAAAATAGTTAACTTAGTCTAGGTAGCTACTCTATTTGAAGAAGTATAAGCTTTGCTATAAAACAATAAATTCGAGCTCATGGAGCAATATTTATCTGATCCATTTGCTTATCGTTAGACTTACTTCGACTTAGTAGGAATTTCTGCTGCTTACCTTACTTAGGCTGAAATGTAATAAGTATTATAAACCCTAAGATCATATGAAGTTGATGCTGAAAATTAGAGAAATCTTTATACTGAATACGTCGTTTACTCACCAAGACTTGCTGATACAACTCTTAAAGTATTGAATAATCCTTCTCTAAGCTATGACCTTTATAAGAACTACATTAAAAATAAATTAAGCAACAGCTCTTTCATCTGCTGGATGGTAGAAAGAACCTTGTAGTAGGTTGAGTAGAAATTCATCTGGACTTAATTTTTCGATGCTTATTACTATCCAGGTGAACTTAGCTATCTCATGATAACAAACCGCCTTTCTTATGAACTATAAAAAACCGTTTTAGTTGAAAGATTCAGAGTTGATCATGGAAACTATTTGACAAGCTTATTCTAGGCAGTAATTGAAGAGCACGAGATTAAGATGGGACTATTGCCTCCTAAAACTGAAGCTTGGGTATTCAATCTCGAAACCAAGCTTGAGTTAAGACAATTGATGAAGACAAACATGGACTTATACATTACAAAGAAGAGAAAACTTTTGAGATAAGATGCCGTCAAATATTTGGAAGTATTACCTCAAATCTAGAGACTTGAACTTAATACTCTTGGATACACTGTCGAACTTCCTGAAAGATTCACAAATGCTGAGTACTAAGAAATCGTTACTGAATGGTTCTCTCGCACTGAAACTGAATATAGAATATTCAAATAGGAAGTAGTTAACTATGTTTCCATTAATCCTGATCAAGCATGGATGATCGAAGAACTTGAAAAATTGGAATTGAAATTCTTCGGATATGTTATCGTTCTTCTTCCTCAACCAGTCTAGCCAGTACAACCAGTCTAGCCTGCAGCAACTGAATAGCCTGCTATGCCTGTTAATCCAGTTCAACCATCCATTCCCGTTCAACTTTTGAGCAAGAACAACTCTCCAAAAGGTGAAGGAAATGGATTCTCATGGCTTGGATTTTTAACAATCTTCTCGATAATTTTAGTTGGATTTGCTCTCTACAATTTCTGGAGTGGTAAAAATACTAGTAGTAAAATTAATAGACTCTTCAAAAGAAGAATTGAAGGATATGAGAGACCATTCCTGTGAGAAAAGGAGTAATTCAAACAAACTTATTTTTAAAATTGAAAAACAATTCAATTCTTTCTCTTTAAATACATCTAACTACATTTCCTCTCTTCTACATCATTATCATCTTATTTTATTATCACTTCTCTATATGTCTACCTAGGAGATAAATCTAACTCTATGAATAGTTATTAGAAGATAACTTCTACTAACTAATATAGAGTTAGCATTACTAGGCTAATTGTTAACCCTATACATTGTAGACTCCTTTATAGCTTATCTATAAGATAATAGGCTAGTTTTCTAAAAGCTTTTAAGGTTTATGAATATTAAAACTGAAGAAGATTAAATTAAAGCTTTTACTCCTTAGGCTATAGGAATATCAAAGCTGACTAATCTAACCCTTTGCATAATTTAGATTTGAACATACGAACTAGCATATGAAGGAAGTAGGAGGTATTAGTTATAGAGCGTTAGGTATAAAGGTAATATAAATTGATGTTTAAAGGTAATTTAAATAAAGTGTTTAATAATATAATGAAGTATGCTGTATTAATCTTATCCCTTGCCTTAGCGCTAATCAATGCTAACATACTCAATGGCTCATGGATAACCTGCACACCTTATTCTGAAACTTTATAAGGATTCACGGATCCAGGAATACTGTAAGTGACTTAGTATTGCTGAATGCCTTAACATCTTACTTAAAATTAGAAGGGGATAGAGCAGTAATAAGCCAGTACTCCTCTATCAAAATCTCTTCTAAATTCTAAGAAGTGAAAAGGGATTGAAAGCACCTTCTAGTTACTTAAGAATAGCTAGACAAGCTTATTAAAAGTAGTTGAGATGTTTGATAATAGCAAAGCTATATTAAAGTAATTATATACTGAAGACCCTTAGTACTACAAAGAGAAGAAAGAAGAAGCAATCGAGTTCACCAAAACTATATACGGAAATAAAGAAGCTAATAGCTTGTAAAAAAGATTCGAAGAGTTGGAACATGAAGAGGAACATCAGTTAAAGCTCCTTTTATCTAGGCTTTTAGTTTAAAATCCCTCACAAGTTTTCTAGTAAGTGATTGATTATTAAGCTAGTCAAGTTTTAAGTAAACCTTCAGAAGTTTTCTCTGCTAGAGAAAACTAACTAATAAAAACTCTTAAAAGTGATTCCTAATCTTATTCCTAGCTTAAAACTAGAGAAATAAAGAATGCAGAGTAGAAATATGGACATATCGCTAGAGACCAACTTAAACTAATGTTTGCTGACTTCGAAACTAGATTTATAATGAAAGCACTGATGGAATTTAGACCGTAATTCTATAAGTATATTTCTGATCCTCACCTTGAGTTGAGACATTTTCTCAGTTAGACTTAGACGTTATTCGAAGAAAAAACTCACCAAAAAATAATAAATTTCTTAGAAATTATCCAAAGAGAGAAGAAAGAGATGAAAGAGGCTCTAAATTCGATAAGCTCAGCAAAAAATATTTTATGACAGTAAGTCGATCGATTATTACCAAAAGCTAACAATAGCTAGATTCCTTAAATGCTAAGTAAGGATAAACAAGCATATTCCCTTATGAAAAAATAAAAATTAGAGGAGACAACTAGATTATATGGAAGACAAAGCTAAGAGTATATAAGATATAAGTTTGCTACCTAAGAGTAAAACTACTGACTATAGTCACTTAAGCTTTTATATAATTAGTATACTTAAATCAAATTACTAAATAATCCAAAAAGTACCCAACAAGAATTTCTTAAGGACTTTGAATAAGCTTTCGAATCAGAAAGCTTTGCGTATGTATAATAATGAATCGATGCTTTTGAAACTAACATCTTAATTTAGAATCTAATTGAAAGAAAAGAGTTCTGCAGCTAAGAATCTCTAGAACAGAGCTTATCTTAAGTATAAACTAAATACGATAGACTAATAAAAAATTAGCCTTTTTAGTACTTCAGTTAAAAGTAAAAAGGACTATAGTTAATACAATAAAAGTGTGGCAAATAAGCTGATGAACTTGTAAGACTGCTATATGCATAAGGAGAAGTTCTGCAGATTTAGAAAATACTTAAACCAATAGATAGAAATCAGCCTAACTATCAATAGATGAAAATATAGATCAACGAAGTATCTAAACTCACGCTTGAGAAGGAAACTATAAATTACATAAAAACGTTTTTCTATAACTTTGAAAAAGATAACCCAGCTTAGCTAATTAGCATTAACTATAAAAAATAAAGTTTATAAGAAGTGAAAGATACTATTAAGAGCAAGTCTAACTAACTTATTGAAGAGCTACTTACTAATAAGCTTTAATATATGCAAAAGAAAGCTGAGCTTATTTAAATGCTAGAAAAGAAATGAAGCAGAAATATGATGGAAGATATTATAATTCTACTACAAAAAATAGAATAAAATGCTGAGCATCATTAAGAGACGTATGACTTATTGATAAGAACACTAGATAATAAAAAAGAAGACATGATACAAATCTATGGAATAGACCCAAATTAATATTTCCAACAAAAGGAATAAAATCTTATGAAAATTCCTTAAGATAACTTTATCTAGTGAAAGCTAACTGAGTATTATAGGGAGGTTGAGAAGCAATATATGCTTAGAATATTCAGTTCACAAAAAGAAAAGTTTAAGAATCTTTTTGCTGATAATTTAGTAGAATACAATAAATAAAAGCAAGCACTTATATCATTATGGAATTAAGGTTACAAAATCCAACCATAATCAATTGAGAGTCTTTTTGCTTAGTTAGAGAAATAAATAACTGGTTAAGTATTTTTAAAATAGACTCTGGAAACAAACCCACCTATTAGCAGCAATATTAGTGTCTCTGAGCAAGAAATAAAAGTTCTATTTGAATACAAAATACTTGATTTACAGGATGATTACCTGTTTGATCCTATTGAGTATTGATAAGAAAAAATACAATTTTTAAATTATATTCAAAAGAGATTTGGAAGTGAAAGTGCGAAGCTTGCTGATTAATTGTTCTAGTAATTTGAAGCAGAATAAGCTCAAAATAAAAGAAAAATTAGGGAAGTTTAGAAGGTATTCTAATCAAATAATCCACTACTCATACTAGTACTTAAATAGAACCCTCAATACTATGATTTTTTGAGACAACAAGCAAGTAGCAAAATATCTGATCAATGGTTGAGCTAGAAGGTTTAAAAAATGTACAAAGACTTGAAAGAATTCATTCTACTAACGACAAATCCTTAGAACTAACTTGAGCTTACTAAAAATGAAGTAAAGAGCTTTATAAGTGAAACTTATAGCATTTTTATAGCCAAATTAGTAAAGCACTATTAGTTATAGTAGATCAAGAACTTTTTAAATAGGGAACAGATTATAATCAACCAGGCACTTGTTTAGGAGATTATCTAGCTACTTTACCAAGACATTGACAGGTATATTACTGAGAAAAGACTATTTCTAGTTGTAGAGCCTGAAATAGCTTAAGCGTTAGATCCCTAGTTCCAATATATTGAGAAAATGATTCTAGGTCACTCTTTAGAACTTCCACATTAATTTACTAAATATGAGATCTAATAAATTACCTCTGAACTAAGTAAAGGAATAGAGCACTGATAAGCTACTAAAAGAAGATTAGAGAATAGTCTGTTCTAAGCATTTGATTGGATGAGAGAGCCTCTAGCTTTGCTAGAAATTAAATATTTTTAGTAAGAGGTTAAAGTTGATAACTCATCCTTTAGCTTTATAGCACCTGGTAAGTTGCTATAAGCCGTTTTAAAAAGGAAAATTACTAAAACTCAAGCTAAGTACAAAATAAGCGATTAACAGCAATAAAATCTGAGATTCTTGATTGATAATGGAGTAAGCTATTACGTATCGGCTAAGAGGGAATTGAAGGATACTTTTGCATTAAACTGGAATCAGATTAATAAATAACTGGAGAAGATTGAAATTTAAGCAATTGGAAGGATCATTGATTTAGATAAAAGACTAGAGTTTTAAGAGTTGAAGCAAACTGAAGTATAGTAATAAGTGGGGGATATAAAAATGACTATACAATATAATAAATCAATAGAGTAAGTAGATAGAAGCTTATCACCAGGTTATAAAAGAATTCCAATCAAGAAAAGTGATTAAATTCATATTAATCTAAGCTAGAAACTTGCTTCTCCGAAGTCTGATATTTCTATCAAATAAGAAACTGAAATTTTATAAGTTAAAAATAAAGAAGGAATAGCAGCATTAAGCTAATAAGAGCTACAAGAGATTGCTTTTGAAATGTTAAGCGATATTGAAAAATATTAAGCGGATAAGAGGTTTCTCTTGATTAAGCCAGACTATTAAATTAACGAGGTAATTCTACCTTAATTAGAATAACTTGAAATCTAAACCCTTAATCATTTAGTTAAAATTCCTGATTCTTTTACTAATTATGAGATTTAGAGTCTGAAGTAAATGATAAAGACCAACTCTTAGGTATACTCAGAAGTGAAATAACAGCTGATAAGCGTTTAAAAGAGAAAAGAATAGTAAGAGTAGATAAAAAATGAGTTAGATAAGCTAGAACTAGAAATCTTAGGCAACAAATTGGAATTAATTGGATAGACATACTAGACAAAAGATTTAAATAAATAAACTTATACCTTCTCTGAATGGGAAATTCAATGGTATGAGGATTTAATTAGAAGCAATCTTTATTTCTTTAAGCAGCTTAAATTTGACAAAGTAACTTAAGCAAAGGAATCCTACCAGCACTATGTTTTATAATAATTTGAATAGATAGAATATAAAGTATTGAACGCTTATCTAATATTTGAACCTCCTTCTTTAGAAGATTAGTTCATTTTTACTTAATAGTAAAAAGAGTAACTGACTTATGATTTAAAAGACAACTTACCTATTTATAAGGAAAATAAGTATAATTAAGTAAACTTTGAAGTACCTGAAGAATGCAGGGATTTCGTTTTGAGTTTATATGAAAAACTGGAAATGGAAATAAAAGGAAAAATGATTCCATTAGAGTTACCTAATTAATAAGAAAAGCATTCTCTTTCAGATGAGCAAATAGCTGAAGTAAAATAGTTAATGCAAGGCAATCTTGATCTCTATATTACACATAAGAGAAAGTGGCTTTTTACTTCCTCTAAAGAGGCATTAGAAGTTTAAAAGAAATTGATTGACCAGCTAGAATTAGATGTTCTAGGATACTAAGTAAAGCTACCTGATTATTTAACTAATCATGAAAAGCTAGAAATAGAAGCAATAATGTAACAAGGTAAAGAAAAGTGACAGTAAATTAAAAATACGGAAATCAAAGATCTTATCTAAAATCCTTAACTACATTGACTCGAGGAGGAAATACAGAAACTAGAGATTTAGTACTTTGGTGAAATAATCTTAGCTACCGTAAACTGGTAGCATTTATTTGACAAGCTCTTAATTATGAGCTAAAATGGCTTTTCTTTTGGAAGTATAAAATAAATAATAAGAAAGGTATAGTAAAGACATGCTAATCTCTAGATTGCTTAAACAAATTTCAACAACTTATAGAAATACTATTTCTAGCAGTTAAAAATCAATCTAGAAGAAAAGCACTTTAAGAAGATATTGAAATACAAACCTATTGAAAGACTATCATTAGATGCAGCTAATTAGGCAATATATTTTGCGCTTTAAAATGAATTTACTTTGAAGAATAATGAAAAAGAGTGAATTTAATAAGCTATTTCTAATAGTAAAAGCTAGTACTATTAATATAAAACCTAGCTAATACAATAAGTAGTACCTTTAGAATGGTAAAACTATGTAAGCATCTAATTTGAAGCAATGGAGAAAGAGTTTGCTGGAAATTTAGCAATGACTAGTCAACTTTGAAATGAATAAGACTTGACTATTTCTAATTAGGATAAAGAATAAATAAAGTTGGAAATCAAAACTAACTTAAATTCATATATCATGAAGAAAAGAAATTGGGAGCATAACTCGCTGATAAGAGAAAAAGAAATTTAGTAACCTTTACTAGAAGCTATGGAAAATGAAGTTTTGGGACATAAAGTTGAAATTCCATCTTATCTGACAGATTTTGAAAAATAGTAAATATCTGAATATTTATCTCTTGGAAAAGAAACTTATAGAGATATAAAGAATAATTAGTTAGTTGGAATGATTAAATCCTAAAACCAAGTATAAGAGTAAATAGAGTAAATAGAATAAGCATAGTTTGGAGAGATTATACATACTTATTCTATTCCTATTATAAAACTGTGCTTTAGTGAAGCATGCCCTTATAAGTTAAGCTAGTCAGATATAAAAGGAATTTAATAATGGGATTAGGGAGATTATTATGGATATCTTAAGAGCTATATTCTTACTGATGCTGAGGTATTTCCCACTGATTATGATTATGAAAAATGGTAGCATATTAAAGTATAGTTAGAATATTACGAAGCTTTTTTTGCCAAGCCAGAAGATTATGCTCGTAGAAACTTAATAATACAAGAGATAGTACAAAATATGGGATGGTGGCTATTATATGAAGAATTATACTAACTCAAGCAAATTCCTTCAAAGGTAGACTACAAATTTACTGAAAATTCCCTATAGTATGAAACCAACTTAGAGAACTACAAAAAATTAAAACAAGCAAATGAACAAATCCTAGGAAAATAAAGGTAAGAAAAAGCTGCTGATACTATTGAGTTAGAACATCTTGGTTACTAAGTCCACATCCAAAGCGAAAAAAGAAGATTAAGCTCTTTAATTAATTAACTTACTGATTAATAGTAGTTGGATGAAAGAACATAGAAGGAAATAAAGGAAATCCTTTAAAGTGGATGGGATAATTATATCTATTAAATGTAAAATGCTAGAGAAGAGATTATGCAATTGGATCTAAATTAACTTATTCCTCAGATCGAACAAGTAGAGCAAGATTTTTTCAAATTAAAAATGAAAAACAATGAAGACTACAGAGCCTTCAAACTTACAGCACTGAAAACTGACTATGTTTGATATTTAGCTTTATAAGAAAAAGTGAAAAGTCTTGAATTAGAACATTTCAGCCAAGAAATATTAGTTCACAGGAATATTCCAATAGAAGATAAAGCTGAGATTTAAGAGATAATGAAAAATAGAGCACTGTATACAGAAGTTAAACGAACTTTCCTTTGTAGGAAAGCTGATTAAATCCTTCCATATCTTATGGAATTATTGTAAATGGAAGTTAAAGCTTATGGATAATAAGTTGTAGTACAATTATAAATACCAAAGATTTTAGAAATAAACCTCAATAAGTTAAGAAACGTCCATCTTATTCAATAGCAAGCAATAGTGAAGTATGATGAGTAATAGTTGAAATATATAGCTGAACATTGAAATGAATTATAGTAGCAAATTCAAGAATATACTAGCAGTCTTTCTTCTCCCGAAGTTAAATAAGAAATACTAAGCAAAATTTAAGAATATAGAGGTAAACATAAAGAAGAGGTTGATTCCTTTTCTTTAAAACTAAGGAGCAGATAAATTCAAATGCTTACTTAGATAAATACATTATCTTCTAAAAATAAAGGATTCAGTTTAATTAATTAGTATTAGTACTTAAGTCATAGAAAATAAATTGAAGCATATAAGAGTAGATAAATTGCATTGAGGTATATTTAAATGTGGGGTTGGAGTGATTTTACAGATTGGATTAGTAATACAACGGATGGAACAATCGAATGGGTTAATTAAGCATATAATGATACTACTGAATGAACTAAGGATAATATTGAATTAGTATCGGATAAAATAGTAGCTGATGTAACTAAGGAATGAACCTAAATTATGAAAATTAAAGACCAAAAAGAAATATAAAGAATCATCAATTTTTGGAATTTGGATATATTAACAGACATAGTTCCAGAAAAAGAGATTGTAGTAAATGAAAAAGCATAAGAAATATATAAAAGATATCATGGAAAGAGAAGAAATAATAAGACAAAACACAATGATGAGTAAGAAAATAAAGATAAAGAGAAGGAAGAAAGCAAGGAAAAGGAAAAAAAAACTGTGTTAATCTCCAAAAACTAGATAAGTGATAAAGATTTAAAAGAACTCTAAAGGGTTATAAAAATATGGGGTAGAGATGAAATAACAAGATGGATTAAAGAAAAGGAAATTTAAACTTAAAGCTACGAAGATAATAATTATTAATAAGATAAATTTGAAATTTGAATCTAAACTTTAAATTAAGTATACAACACGGAAAAGTAGAAAAGATGTCAATCTTAAGTTGATGATAAAACACATTATCATTACCACTATTAAGATCACGAGCATTAGCATACTTTTGAAATAGCTGATGAAATATGATATAAAGATCTTGGACTCAGAAAACCAAAACGAGAATTCCATGATTACTAAATTTATGAATTTGTGTTTTAGACATTTTAAGCTAAGACTAAAGAGTAACCAAAAACTTAAGAATTTAGTTTTGAAGAACCTTAGAAAGCAGAAAGAGAAGAGTTTATGCATAGTCACTTTCATTGGGCTTATCATGATCACATTCATTTAGTATTTCTAAATGAGAATATGAATCATTCAAAGATAGAATAGTTCAAAAATACTATTATCAAATCTATTCCTAGAAGTGTTAAAACTACTCTTTATAGTACAAGCTCTAGTGACTTTTTAAATGCATAGTAGTTAAAAGAAAAGATCTAAACGTATAAAAAAGTACCTGCTGATAAATTGAACTTTGTATAAATGATGTCAACACCAGTTAATAACCTGATTGAATAGGATTATTTAGTAATTCCTTTGAAAGGAGAATAAGAGTAAATGAAAGTTCCTCTTGATATTGGAGATTGCAAATCTTAAGAAAAAGATGGATCACATTACATGCAGATATAAGCAAATCATTTGCATAACTTCAATATATAAGAAAGTTCTTATGAAGAGTCCTAATAGAAGATTGTTGATAAAACTGTGAAGTTTTAATCTATATAAGTTTTTAGATTTGGACAACAATCGCCTGATATCAGATAAGAGAATACCTAAAAAATAGCCCTTCACTATCATACACATATTATTAAGCATTTGCACAATCATTTCATTTTCAAAGTTTCTAACTAATCTTTCGATTGGAAGTTTCTTTAATCACTAGAAACTGGATCATAAGATGCTTTTCCTAGAGTTCAGCCAATCAATCCAGGAGAAGAAAGTTAATATATAAATCAAGAGTAAAATGCAGTTTATGTTAACATCAAAATTCCAGAGAAGCATGCATTAAAGGGTGCAGCAGAACACTACCATTATTAATATGGTAGTTAGTTATGCAAATGGAACTAACAAATGAAAGGAAATTTCTAAAATTTCAACCTTACAAGCAGATTATCTATGTAATCAACTGAAATTTAAAGATATGAATTAGCAGATATTCCAGAAAAAGCTAAAAAGAACCAACATTATCACTTTAGCTACAGTGGAACATTGCATACTCATCTAGTTGATCAATTTTCATTTGAAAGAGTTACTAATCTACTTGCAAATGGTAAGCTATTTAATAATTTAGATAAATCAATCATCTAATATTTTAGCTATGTTGATGAAGAAAGCTACAGCTGGAGTTACTATCTAGCAAAATTCTTAATTATAGCCATTCTTTTATTGCTCTTCGCTTATCTATTCAAAAGCAAAATTCGCAGATTTTTGAGAAAAAGAATTCATAAAAAATCTGAACTTCCAGCAGGTTTGAGAAAAGTTAGATAGAAAGACGAGACTTTACTCTATGTAAAGCAACTTTGAAAAAAAAGTTAATTAAAATAATTATTAGTTTGCAATTAAAATGCCTTAGCTACTATTTTAGCCAATCTATAATACCCCTATATATCATTTAAGTGCTTACTTATTCATTTTCATTTAAGAAAAATCCTTTTGAGTAAATCCTTGGTAGCTATTTTCTTTTCAAGGTTATAGAATCATAATTAACCTTATAGCTTATTAAATTCTCCCTTGTAATTTAATAACCATAAATACAGTGGTATCTCTCTTATCAATAGCTGATTTTTTATTTAATCATATATAGTTGAAGCTAAATATTTCTTTATTTAAAAGATATTTGCTACTATAGAAATATCTGTTAGTTTGATTAAACTATTATTAGACTTGCTTAATACGTCTATATTGAAACACTTTGAATGAAGATAATAAGGAGAAGAAGAAAAGGTGCAAATAAGGTTTTGGTTATTTTAATAACTTAGTTTGCTATATACTATATAAAGGAATAATGATTAGATAGATGCTTTATAAGTAAAGAGATAGATGGAAATTCTCTGATTTACAAAATAAATAAACATAAAGTTTGTGCCCTAAATCAGCAATACTCTGAGTTTTGTGAACATTAGCTGTCTATAATGAAACTTGTTTTCCTTTCAAAATCCATGGGAGATTTTAATATGATCTGCTAAGATTTTAATCCTGACACTATTTTCATAAGCTTTTACATTTCTTAATATGTCTACTAGGAATTTTTTTCTTCTTCTATTTAGTTGGATAATTAGCTAGTAAGCAACTCATCTGTAAAAGGAGAGTAAAAATTGCTTTATTCCATAGCAATCTGATGAGATATGTTTTGAAGTTTGCTTATGATAGATTACTAATAATTAAAAGTGTTTTGCATTTCCTTTATAACGTCTAGGCTTCATTGTACATTATATTAATCATGTACTTAGGAATTTATTTTTTTCTATAGCAGCTACACTATAAACTTCTCCCCAAATTCCGTAAAAATTCTCTTATAGCAAATCCTAAATTTAGAGTCTTCTAAATTCTGGAGTATATTGTTGTAGTTTGATTATGAATGCACAACTCTTCTTCCATACTCTTACTAAATTAAGTTAACAATCAATTGAGGGACTTTTTAGAATACTTGACTACTTTAGCTATGTTGACTGTTTTTAATTGATAAGATATCATTTATAGCCTAATCAGAAAGATATCTATAGCGTATGGATCTGCATAGCATTTCCATCTTCTAAGTACAAAAATGTACCTTAAGATACTAAATAACAAAGTCTAGGATCAAATCTTCATCCTCTATGTTTAAGAAATCACTCTCTAGAAGGGAAAATAAATCTTTCTCCTCTAATTCTAAAATTTCTCAGGATTTTATGGTCTAAATTAGCTGTTAAAAGCTAGAACTTATATAATTGAGAACTAATGAATGCAAAGGGGATTCTATAAGAAATATCTGTAGTGCCAATTGATTATTCTGAAGTTAATTCTGGTTTATGAAGTTCTGTTGTCCATAGCAAAACTTCCATTCACAAGGGAGGCTTATTATGTCAGATACTGTCAAAGCGTAGTGTTAATCTTTTGACTTGTAGAGGTAAAAGAAACTTTGGAAATTCAAGGAATATTTATGAAAATTCTAATCTGGCAAAGATACATAAACACCAATGTCTTAATTTTCAGCCATTCTAATCTTAATGATCCAAGATTTTCCATTTATCAGCAATTCTCTTTTTATACACTAATTATCTGCTTCTTCAAGTTCAAATGCATCTATCTTGAGATTTTATGGCTAATGCTTTTCTTCTCTTATCTCTCTAGAAAACTATTCATACTACTGATTTCTCACTTTTTAGAGTAGCTAAAATACAGATACAGTTTGAAAGCATTGCTGAGCAAAATCAACTAACAGCTTCATTTATGTATCATTCGCTACATATTAAGCTGTGTTACTGATTATTTCAACCTTTAACTTCATATCTAGCTTTAGTACTTCATTTTAAGTTTAGGGAGTTAAGTTTTGCAAAAGAGAATAGCAAAAGGCAGTAAGAACTATTTTTTTCTACCTTCAGAGCTCTTCCTATAAAATAGTGTCTTAATAAGACTAAACTTCGGATCAATTATGGATGATTATAATCCATTGTAGCCAATCAGTATGTGAAGTCTAAATCCTTAAGGAGAAAAATCTGAGTATTTATAAGGTAATTCTAGTGTCTAATTAAATATAGTCACAAAGCTTCAAAACTTCATTTATTAGCTCACAAGATAATTATGAGTACTCATAACTGAAAGACGAGACAGAATAATGAGACCAGCATGCTTAGTATATAATACCAAAGGCTTGATCATTAAAGTTCAGATCAATCTCATTTTCTGCTCTTTCTTAAAATTAATTATTTAGCATCGACTCGAAATATCTAGAATAGGTAACCAGAATATGTGTAGGAACCTTGACTACTTAACTATACAATCTCAAAGTAACTTCTTACATTGATTTTAGTATGTCTTAAATTTAAGATACTTATAGTAGCTATGATACTTTAGTTTCCTAATAGATTCTTCTTATTTAGTAAACAAATTTAAACGATACACTTTAAAATTTTCAAATAGTAATAAAACTAGCTAGCTATCAATAACCTGAACCAAAGAAAATCTACTCTTTTATTACTTTATTGCTGTCTTTTTCTACACTTAATTAAAACTACAGCTTTTGCGTTTTACTTCTAATTCTGGTTCTTTAAATATAGCATTGATAAAGGTTAGTAATGCACTAGTTTTTCTGATTTGTATATCTAATATATTAATAAATAGTAAAGCAGTCTGGGAAATAATGTTATCTATTATCTACAGCAATCTCCTAATTTTTCTATTTAGTGGTAATTAATTCCTTCATTATTAAGAAAAAAATGCTTGAATCTTCAAAGAAAGGATATTTATAAGTGTAAACTTATTAACTTAGAATTTAAAATAAAAGAGCAGTCTTACAGATATAACTCTATTTAAAATACCATACTTCTCTAATATTATAAGTTGGGTTATATGCACATAAAGGGTTGGCTAGTAATATAGTTTAAAAGTATATTGCTTTGATATTGAAGAAATGCAAATAATTAAATTATTGAGTAGATAATAGAGTATAACAATTTATTAGCAATGAGATAAGTAAACTTAAGATAGTTAATCTAGTAGCTTTGAATATTAGATTGGTTTAGATTATATTAAACTTAAAATAACCTAATAGAATATAATTACAAAGGAGTTTATCTCTTATAGTGGATATTAATCCTAGTAGATTACTCAATTATAGAATGTTTAATAGCAGTGATGCTTAAAATAAGAGGTTTAAAAAGAATAAACATTTATTATAGAGGATTTCAGTTTTTAAGAACTACAAACTTCTAAAATAGTTCTATATCTACATTCTTTCTTCTTATTCTGTAACAATTATATAAAAGGAAACTTCCAACGAATAAGCCTAGGGAACTGAATGTCATTTTATTAAAATACTATTTCTCACTTTCGTATTATTATATTTAAAGAGGATCTAATGTCTCGAATACTTTCAAATCATTGTGTATCCTTTTTAAAACTTAGTCTAAGTTTATTAAGGTATTATAGTCACTGAAGCTTTATAAGCATGCTGTGGAGTTACTTAACTAAAGTTGCTTGACGATACCACCAAGATTAAGCATTATATAGAACCCACAAGAAACATCTTCAAATTGTGTTCGGAAGATATTTGCTGCCTCTCCATACATGCAAATAAACTTGAACATATCCTCAAAGGTAGAATCTGCACGAAGAGGAGAGCATCTTCCTACATATTCACTATCTACTTCATGTGGTACGCATTGACATTAGAGAGACGCACATTCAGCATCTAAATTGCATTAATCATATCCTTATTTACCAAAAGAAGCTAAACCTTCATTCTTAAAATTTCATCTTTAAACATCACATTCATATTAGCCTTATAAATTAGGTCCACAGTACTATTCGCATTTCATTAGCTCTTTTCACTTTCCTACTTTATCCTAGCAAAACTTATACTTTACATACTCTCATTTTTTATCTCCTCCAAAGCCTTAAACCGTCTAAATATCATACTCTTCTTTCTAAAAGAAATAGAAGAAATCAGAATTACTATATAAATCAGAGATAAAGCATTAGTTAAACTAGTTCATCTAAGAGCTGCTTACTAGAGTTTCATTAATGTTAAAATGAAAGCATGTTTCTGCCTTTATTTTATCCACACATTTGAAAGGATTGCAAAATAGAAAAGAATGAGATAGACAAAGTATAATAATTAGAGTCATAACCTTTACAGTCATTTTATATAAAGGATTTAAGTAAATCTTACACTAATTAATGTATAAATACTAGAAGGTTGCTAACCTCAAAAGCAATGTTTAGCTTCTATTAGATCTTATATTAAGTAAAAAGCAGAAACAGACAATACAACCTACAAACCAGCCAGTATCCTTGATCCTTTATATTTAAATATACCTTTAGCTTGGTTAGAACCAGATTATTCAAGAAGCTTTAAATAAAAGCCTTATGCTTTTAATATTAGTTTAAGTAATAAAGTTAGGTTAATAAAATACGGCAGATTGAAATAACTTGTCTTAAGCTATTTTTAAATGCTTTCTTGCAAGTAAGATAATAATAAATAAAGTTAGTAATTATTAGTAAGTTTTAGTTACCAATATAATATTAGCTTTAAACCTATACCTATAAACTAGTTATTAATACTCCTTTTGCTAGTAGAGTTATAGAAAGATTATGATTAAGCTTAGTAATTTAACTTGAAGGTTATTATATCAATATTTATTGTAAAGGCTTAACTAAATAACTTTAGATTTATTTTTGCTGAATTTGCTTTACTTGCTATGAATAGAGAAATATATAATAAACTATTTTGCTTAGGCTATTGCTATAAATAAAAGATTGGTAGTTTAAGGAATTTATAGGAGAGACTACTTACTGTAAGGATTATAAAATAGAGATAATTAGATTACTACATGTTGCTATATCTTAAATTCGTACCCTTTTAGCTATAGTTAGAGTTACTATTTAATAACCTATTTCTATAGTTAGCCTTATTTACCTTAAGAATGAAAGAAGATTTAGATTTATTTGATTTATATTAGTTTAGGCTAGAATAGATATACTATTTCAAATGATTCTATAGCAATAGCGATACTCAGATTAAGCATATTTAATATCATAGAATATTATTTTCTACTGATAATGAAAGTAAGCTAGTTATCATTTATCTATTAGGCTCTATACTTTCTTCTTTCCTTTTTATTAGGCTTCATATATATTTTCCAATCAAAATGGAATTTAACGCACTTTGCTCATTTGCGTTTTAAGTTGCTTCTATTATATTAAAATCCTGCTATCTTTTAATGACTAAAGTACTTTTACCCTCATAGCCTTTATTTAAATTAATTAGTATATTATAACATAAACTAGTAAGATTTGGTATGTGATAAGTGCTTAGGTTTAGATAAATAAAGTAGCTAAAAAGGGTTATAAATAAGTACGCTAATAGACATAGTAAGAGTTAGAGTATTTAGAGTGAAGTATATATAGTATAGGGTATTTAATTAACTAAACTAGATATTAAATCCCAATGCAAACTAAAAATTAAAAACCTCATATTAAGGAAGAATTTGATCTAGGAGATCCACCTAACTTTGAGGAGCAAATTATAACTAACTACTATGGATTGAGCTATGCAAAAGTAAGTGTAAAAATACCTTCAAGTACTAGATTTACTATAATATCAGAGCTTAAGGAAAACTCTAATCTGAACATATATATGAGAATGTGTAAAGATGTGTATTAGTATGAAAGACCTAATTAAAGATGACTTATAGTAAAGCTAGGAGAGTAGCACTTGGAATTTATTTTAGGATAAGCTATTAAGGTTATAAAAAAGTATTACAAAGTCAACTTATGAATGTCCTTTATAGGAGTCTAGCTATTTACCCTTGCTATCATCACCATCATTTCTAGCTTCTTAATCTTCCCCTTTACATCTAAAAATTAGGTTAATGACTATCTTATTTACCTTGTAGAAGGATTGATTGGATGTCTTGGAATTTGTATTTTACTTATAAGGAATAAGTATTCAGATTATTTCAAAGATAGAGCTAACTACGCTTTAGCACGCTTCTGCTCTCACTAGAATGACAGCTTCTTAAAAGAGAATGCTGGAATTAAAATAAGGCCAGGGTTTTAAGCATTATGAATAGAGTTTAAAATGACATCACCACAAGTAAGTTGAACTAATTAAATAGCTATAATACAGCATAGAACTAACTGCTTTACTTGATAAAAAGCAAGATGAAATTTCATTATACTCTGCTTCTGATTCTAGCTCCTAATAAAATCTAAGTGCTTAAATATAAAATATTGAGGATAATCTAGCAAACCCATAAAAGGAAAAAAAGTAAACTTATAATGAAAACATGGAGACAGAAGCATCGGGAAAAATAATAAAAAAGAACTAGCTGCACTAACTTGAAATAGTTTCATTTAAGAATGTGCAACTAAGCTCTTAGAATGAATAATATGTATCTATTTAAAGTGATAAGTAGTAAGAAAAACCTAGATAGAAAATTGAAATGTTTTCTAAAGAAAACTTCATATAAACTGAAATTAATTAAAAAGGCAATCTAGATAAAGAAATAGATAATAAAACAAATGATGACTATGTCTTTACAGATAGCAATCCATAAAATAGCTTACCTTAATAAATTAAAAGCATTAATGATTTTAGTTTTTAAAGCAAAGACTAAATAGGGACAAATTATAATTAAAATGTAGAGTTATATTCAGAATCAAGTATTTAAAGAGAGTAGTAAACAAATCATAATGCAAATTTATCTTAAAAAGATGAGTTAGAAGGGATTTAAATAGAAAAGCAAACTTAACAAGAAATTAAAAAAGAAGAGCAGAATATTTAGTTTAACACAAAAATAAAAGGAAACAAAATGCATTTAAAACTTAGTTCGCGACAAAAAAGTTAGTGGGGTTTGAAATCTGATTTACAAACTAACGAATATTCAACAAAAGAATTTGAAAGTTCAAGTTAGCACACATTCGCAGTAAAAAAGCGAAGAAAATATGGCTATAAGTTTGAGGATTTTGATTTTTCCGAACTAGACATCGACGAGGTATTTTTTCAGTATAGAGTATGGTAATGGAGCCTTAAACTTGATAGTTCATTTAATTTATTTAAAGTAATTAGTTATCTATTTCTATTTCAAATTTTAAAAGCAGAATAACTACTTTAAGAATTAAATACTACTAAAGCTAAAACTCAGAAAAGCTTAAATATGAAAGAAAAAGGGAAACTCATAAAAGGATTTAACTACTACCTTTACATATCAATCATATGATTAGATATTATAATGAGCATTCTGATATAAGCAAAACTAACATATTCTTAGACAATTAAAGCTACTTGCTTTTTTATATAATTCCATTTTCTATAATCTCAAAATGGAAAAGTAAGAGTTATAAGACTTATAAGTAATTAAGCAGACTATCTTAGAGTATGGAGAAGATAAAGAAACACTTCTAAAATTTTATGAGCTTTATATTAAGAAATGGGAGATATATAAATAACTGTAAGTTGAGAAGCATCATCTTGAGAAAAAATACGAAGAAAAATTTCAACCTATTTTGAATTAAAGAACTAAAGAACTAGATAAGAAAACAGTAGATTATTTTTGGCTCAAATCAATTAAAAATAATCCTTTATTATGTAAAAGCATAGTAGAAAGAGATGCATAAGTGCTTAAGTTTTTAAGAAACATAAAAGCTGAGAGACATTCGTAAGATCTAGGATTTACATTAACATTTGAATTTTGGCCGAATGAATATATTGAAAATACTTCACTAACAAAAAGGTATATTATGCCTCAAGAAGGTATCATTCGGAAAATAGAGGGATCTAATATTTAATGGAAGCAATAGAATTTAACTCTTAAAACTATTCAAAAGAAGTAAAAAAATAAAAAAACTAATGAAACTAGAGTCATAATCAAAATGGTTGAAACTGAAAGCTTTTTCAATTTTTTTAAAAGTATTGATCATAGTAAAGAAGGAGCTAAAGAACCTACTGAAGAAGAATTTGATTATATGGAAAGAGATTTAAAAATAGGACAAGAAATAATGGAAGAGATAATTCCTCATGCTTTAACATACTATTTAGGTCTCAGAGAAACAGATGAAAGCATGCCGTAAAATTTTGTAGTTAAGAACAGTTAGAAGGAACTAGAAATACTAGATTTTAAGAAAAAAATTGAAGATGAGGATCAATTAACAACAGCAAGAGAGGAAAAAAGTACGTTAGAGCTTAAAATAGAGGAAAATTTTGATTAACATTATAAATGATTAAGAAGATTTTATTTATAATTATTAGCCTTAATATTAAATCTTGACTTAACCTATATTTCTAACTTACCCCTTATATCTCCATCTATTTTAAATGGCCCCTCTTATAAGTTAGCAATAGACAAAGTTTACTTTGATATTTTTAATAGATTTGAAATAAAATAATTAAAGATCATAAAGTAGAAAGGTATAATAAAAGGTATCTAGCAGTTAGTAAGTAGCAAGGAAATTTAAATTAGAACTACTTGCTTTTTATTGTTTACTAATATTTTTGAAAAATAAAAATATTCATGATTGCTTACAATTTACCCGGGTCACCTGAGTATACCAAAACTCCAAAGACAATGACATTCTTGAATGTTTGCAGCCCTGAGTAGTTTAAAGAATGGTCTTAATCTAGTTAGAAGTATTATCTATAAAGCTTTACTAAAGAGTAAGAAAATTCCAGCTCACGTACTCCTGATATTGGGGATGAACCAAGCGTTAAAATAATTCCAGGAACACCTAAATTTAATTACTTGGTAACGCCTTTTTAACCCTTTTACAATTAATATAATTTGGTAGAGAATAGGGAGCTTCTAGTTTAAGCAAACAGATTTGAATTAATGTACAGCTTGGAAAAAGAAACGCCAAATCCAACAGAGTTTAATTAAAAATATGCTGAGTTTCCGAATTTCGAAGAAGCTCCTTCCATTGACACATATTCTTCTGAAATAAACTCAGAGTTATCTTCTCTGGACTGTAACGAATATGATTAGATGGAAAGAGAAAATAGCTAGTAAAGTACTGATATATCTTTAAACTACAAAGAGAAATCAAGCTAAGTTGCTGATTATTATGATGCTTTAAAATGTGAATAGAAATAAGATACTATAGAAAGCGACACTGTTATCTAAAGTGAAAGTCCCTAGAAAGAGGAAAACTAGGAAAGTTTTAATGGTAAGTTTATAAATTTTAGAAAGCTAAGTAAACTAAAGTCTAATCTCTTTCGATAAACTTCCTATTGAGATAGAGAATAATCTTTAGCTTTTCAGGAATGATTTAACCTTTTAAAATATTTGTCTTAACTTAAAGAAGCTCAATGCGATATTGTTAATTTAGAGGTGGTGGAGAAAAAGATTAAGAGACTAGATACTTAAACATAACATATATAGAGGTGAGAATTATGAAATGTGTGGTGTTAAGTGTTGCAACTTTTGAGTTTTTAATGAAGTTTTTTACTTTTATAATAATAAAATATTTCATTTAATAAGACCCTTCTAAGCATTCTTAATCATAAGACTCTTAATATTAACTTATGCTTATCTAAATCTATTAAAGACACGTTAAACAATTAACATACTAGCAAAAGTCAACTCTAATTCTCTAATTATCAAGCATTGGTTTATAAATTCAAATCTTAATCCTTATAAATAATAATTAGTTTTGCTATTTGATTAATAGATCTATAGTCATAAGTGACTTTGACAAATAGCCCTCTCTCAATATTTCCCTAGTTATTAATTTCTAAATAATGACTACAATTGTATAAATATAAAGACATATTTAATATTATAAGAGAGATACTTAAAAAATCTTAGCATTTATGAGTAATTATTATTATATTAAAATAGCTAGTTCTATAATAAAACTTGTATAAAAATTCCTATAATCGTTAACTTTAGATTTCGCAATATTTATTTATTAAACTATATTCTAAAGCTAATTAAATCCGTCCTTTATATATATTTTAACTTCGTTTCGAAGTATATTACTACTATGATTTAACCTCCTTATCATCTTAGAAACTTTCTTATTATTTGGCTTTTATAAATATCTAGTCTCTCATTTTACGTTTATTAGCATTCTCATTTAATTACTCCTTATTGATGTCAGTTTAGTTTAACAATCTTCATTAGATATTAAATTAAAACTATGCCAGTTTGATTAGTTATAAGATACTTAAGCATAACTAAGTTAATTAATAATAATACTATTTATAGAACTTTATGCTTCTAGTTGATTTAATAACTACTAATAGAGTGTAATTAAATATCCCAAGAAAGCTTTATAGAGATGGTCTTATATCCTTAGCTTACTTATATGTTATCTCTCTTTTTTATTATACTATTTAATCCTATTTCTAGCTAAAAATTAGCCAAATGCTTTATTTTTTCTATTTGTCAATTAGTTTCTTATAAGCCTTCTAGCTTCATCGGTTAATGGTGCTAATAACCAAATTAGTAATTTAGATGATATATGTTTAGCTAATCTTTATTTTTATAAGCAGCAAGTAAGCGAATAAAGCAAGAGCTTAGTTATAAATGACAAAGTGAAGATAAAGCAGCTAACTAGATATAAAAATAGCGATACATAAGTAAACTAGCACTTATACATTTGAAGTATGCTAGCAATTTAGCTTCTAGAATTTCCCTACTATATAACTTAAATGCAGCTATATACATTCTAATTAGATAAAGGCATGAGCATATAGCAATTAGCAATGCTAAATAGTTTATTAGAATTTAAGATTTACTTTTTTATTATTTTATTAGAGCATTTCAAAATACTCTGTTTATTAGTTTAGTTAGTGTACAAATATTTAATGATAAAAGATAGTTTATAATGGTTAGCTACCCTAAAAAGAGCTATTTGCTATATAGTTAGATTTATATTTCTAGATTAGTTTCATTTTTTCAAGATCAAGCATATGATACAGGATAAAAGAATATAGAGGGGAGTAAGGGATAGAGATATAGGTTATATATTAAATTACGAAGGTTATTATTTGTCATCTAGTGAAAGTAGGAAGGCAATAATACCAACACCAGAACACAAACTTAAAATCTTTAACATTCTTTCAGCAGTTGACATTTGTTTTTGCATGTCTATATCTTAAGTTGATACATATATGAAACTTCCAACTGAGAGACTTAAAAAGATTGCTTCTACAAGTGCGGAAGTATCTTTTATAAACAGCCCTACTACAATTCCAAATGGAGTCGTGAGGGAGAACATTATTATTAAAATCATCCCTAAGTTTTTTGGAGCTCTAACTGTTTATATACCCTAAAGATAGTAAACTTACAAGTGCTAACGACTCAGCTCATTTATGACAGCTTAATGCTATAAATAAGTTGCTAGCTCCAATATATTCATTTTAAAGTCCAAAAGCTAAACCTTCAAACACTCCATGAATAGACAAAGCTAAAGCAGCCAAAATCGCTTTTGTATTTGGAGATTGATCGGATAAACTAGCTTCAAGTTCTAGTTTCGAAATATCAATTTCATGGTAATCTCTAGATTCTCCTTTAGAGAAAGTAATGAAAATCTATTCACAAATTAAAATGACAATAAAGCCAATAATTGAGTATAGATTGGCTAGAGGGTATTTTTCTTCAGGATACATTTTATTAAACATCTTAGTAGCATCATCTAATATATGCACTACACCAACAGTGAGTAAAACACCACTAGCAAAGTATTAAAAATACTCTACTTTATTAGAAAATCATTTAGTAAAATAAATAGGGATGCAGCCAAAGATAAATGCCATAGCGAATAAGAGAAAAATTCCTCCTATCTTTATTACAAGAATCGTATCCATTTTAAGTATTTAATTTTCTACAAGTAAATTACCGGCTATATTTTAGGAGTAAAAAGGGAAGAAATTTCTAATTATTTCTATTAAGTAAATGAGATTATATATAAAGTGACTTTCTTTATACAGATCATATTAATTTTAGAATTCAGTTTACTTATATTCCATATTCACAAAGTAGCACATACTGCTAATTAAACTCTAGAAATTAAACTTTTAATATCTTAAGTTTGGTAGAAGTAAATAGCTTCAAAAGTTAATGCAGATGATCTTTTGCTTGATTGTAATTAAATGCTTGGATATCAAGCCACTCATAAGGAATGTAAGGTCTTGAAATAAAGCTTATATAGCTAGTTGAGTATTAAGGCCATTTTTATAGATATAAATGATATCTAAGGGAAAGTTAGGATTGTTAATTGATATATCAAATAAGTATAATCTTAACTCTAGTTTAAAGTGTATACTTTAACTAGCTATTAATGCTACTGCTTTATAAGCATTTAGTTAAGAGGTATTAACTGAATAAAATAAGTATATTAAACCTAAAAGGAAGATATATAGTCTACTTATTAATAGTTGCTAGGAAAGCAGTTTCTTTAAAATTGAGGCTAAAATTTCTTGCTTTAAAGTTATCAAAGGAGAAGGATTTTTTCAGATTAATCGAATAGATTTATAGTTAAAGAAGTTGCTTGCAATTTAAATTAATAAAATGAAGGGTAATAACTCTCTCTAAGATAATAGAAAACAAATAAATAGCTAGAAAAGTAAGCATTTTTAATTAAATTAATTAAACTTAATCTTTAATACAGTATAAGACTACTAGCTTATCAAAACTCTTATCTCTTGAAATAAAATAAAAAGGCTTTTGTTATACTTATAATGATGATTTTCACATAGGAAAAGAAATTTGATAAATAGTTAGCCAAAAAATATTTATGAGCCTACTACAAGAACATTTAATGGAGATTTAAAGAACTAAATATTTAAAAAAAATAACCTATATAATGTATTGTTGTATCTTATATAACTATCTATAACTAATAACTTAATAATTGCTAAGATATATGTTTACTATTAAGAAATTTAATTAAATATTTCTTAAAAGATTCCTCATTATGTCAACATTTTTAATTATTTATAAAGCATTTTTTATCGATTAATGTAATTTAAAAATCTCTAAGTTTGCTATACACATCAATTTAAATTATTATAGTACTTTTATTAAATTAAAACTATTATATTTATACACTTCTATCTTTCTACTAAAATAGTTCCTCCCTAACCCTAAAATAAGTTTATTATTCTAGGGATATTAAAGTTTACTTAAGAAGCAATATAAGTTATTTGTATTTACTCACTATTTACTTCTATCTCTAAATTAGATTCAAAATGAGTATATTATAGTATATATTTTCTGCTTTATAGA
Organism: Loxodes magnus; assembly: GCA_946699065.1. Classification (NCBI taxonomy): domain Eukaryota; phylum Ciliophora; class Karyorelictea; order Loxodida; family Loxodidae; genus Loxodes; species Loxodes magnus. The sequence continues at coordinate 69,675 of CAMPDV010000018.1, forward strand.
TTAAATTTTTTATGCTTGCAAAATGTAGATATTTAGATGCAGTTTTGAGAATCTAAATTATAGGACAAAAATAAATATGTTTTAATATTTTTCCTCATACTAAATATAAGGATATTTCGATAATTCTTTTGCTTCTACCTTTAACTAAGGATTACTATAAATAAAAAGTATTTAAGTTCTACCATCAATCTAACTTCCACTTGATAGTTTCAATTCCTTTTTCAGTTAAATATTTATTGCATTTTGAAAAATGCTAACTAGCAATGAAATTACTATTACCTACAGCAGGACTAGGATGAGTTGCTATTAAAACTAAATGCTTATTCTTATCTATTAATTTTTACTTCTACTATGCAAAGTTGCCTCAAAGCATAAATACAAGGTTTTGCTTTTTCTCACTTATAGATTTTATGATTTTATCTGTAAGATTTTGTCATCCTAAATTACGATGAGAATTTGATTTCTTATTAGTTACAGTTAAGTTAGCATTGAGTAAGAGAACTCCTTGGTTTGCTCACAAAGTTAAATCCCCATGAATAGGAAACTCTTATATTTCAGGAATATCTGGATCCTAAATAAGGCATTTGAAAATATTTTTCAAACTAGGAGGAATTTTTTAATTTCTTGGAACTGCAAAACACAATCCCATAGCTTATTTTTCCCCAATATAAGGATCCTATCCTAATATAACTACTTAACACTTCTCAAAGGAGCACTATTGAAATGCCTAAAATATTAAATCTTCAGGAGGATAGCAAACTTCTTTCTAGCCTTTATTCTATAGCGTTAAAATTGTTTTTTCTAAGTTTATAAAATCTAAATCATCTAAGCAATTACTTCATGTTCCTAACTACTATCTTAATCTCTCTCTATCTTACAATATAAAAGTTAACCCTTAATATGAGTTATTTATTTCTGAGCTATAGTTTAATATTCTATCTTAGGCATTTAAGCTTTATTCTATCAAACTTTTCTTCAATAAATTTTATCCATAAAAGCATTTTGCATAACGTGGCTTACTCTCTACATAGTTTAAGAATCTTCTAAAATTCTATCATCTGAATATCATTTTGAACAGCTTTTGTTCTATCAAATATGAAATTTCTATTAATTATAAGATTAACAGCATTAAGATAAAATGCTAGTTTAGTAAATATGGATATATAATGAGCCATAACCTTAGAATTAATAGCCTTATCATAGCTTTATTAGTATAAACTTATACTATATTCATTTAGTTTAAAATATAATTACCTACCTAAGATTTTAAACTTTGTCTTATGTCAATAAAATTTAAAATAGTTCCTTAGATTTATAAATTAGTAGCTTTCTCTTTGTAGCGTTATATAAACGAAATTAAGATAAAGAAGAGTTATTATTATATACCATTAAGTGCTATTACATTAGATAATTTAATACAGCTATTGCTATTTTTATAAGCTTATTTAGATATATAACCTACTTAGTTAGCTAATAAATAGAATATTTGCTTAATGATAAATTAAGAAAGTCATCTTAAAAGCTAAACTCTATTTAGATAAAAGTGAGTACTGTATAATTAACAGCTCTAGTAGCTTAGTGGTTAAAGCGCTGGTCTTATGAGCCAGAGATCGTGAGTTCGACCCTCACCTGGAGCATTTTGATATAACTCACAATAATTAGAAAATTAATGGTAGTATATTAGCCTATAATGCTTATTTATAAGCTTAAATAATAGTATCTCTAGAACTAAGAAATTGAACATTTTAAGCATTATTCTATGATTACACTGTAACTTTTATTTAGAGCATAGGTTAGTCTCTTAGCAACAAAAGTACGATAACTATACATATAGAATTATTGCTTTTTCATTGTTTGATACCTATACAGAATAGCAGGATCTAACTAGCTTCAAGAAGACGTTTAAAATATTTCTATCTTGGTTTCTATTTTACCATAAAATACCTTTTTATAAAAAAATCCTACAAGAGATTTGCTTTTATAAATAGCTGAAATCAAATTAGTAATTATAATTTCAGGTTAAAATACCAATAATTTAAATAAGATGCTAAAAAGTGAATCTATCTAAATATAAATTTGCTTAAAATTTTCTATTTTTGATTAAAAAATGCTAGACAGTTCTTAATTAGTCATTAACTAGAAATTTTGACTAATCAAGTCAATCTGAATGATCGGTATTTAAAGTCTTTCTTCGCAAACTTTCCACTCTCCAGCAATCTTAGTTTTGCTTTTTTATTCTTTATCAAAAAACTCAAAATACATTCATTTAAAAATAACTAAAAAAGACACGTAATTTGTATATCTTAATATGAGAAGTTAAATTTACCCAGTAAAGATACTGTTTATATTTGTAGATCTATACTAAGCAAAACATTGATTTTCCTTCAAGAAGAGATTATTTTAATTTATCCTTTGAACATTTAACTAAGCTAGTTACTTTTTATTTTCATTTAATTCTATAATAATGTTCTTCTAATATTATTTACTTTAATTATCAACCAAAAAGCGTATTTTGAAAATTTAACTATTTTAGCTTATAATTAAACATATTAATTCTTAAATTAGTATCTGTCAAACAGCTTATTTATACATTCTATGTAATAGTTCCTAGTAAAGCTTCAATAATTACCTTATAATCTTAATTAAGCAATTGTTTCTAATATAATCTCTCATCTACTTACAAATATTTAGTTTTTCTATCATAATATTTATATGAATCTAACATAAACTATTATACTACTTAAAGAGTAAAATGTAACTATAAAATACGTACTTTATAAGTTAATATAATGCCCATTTATTTAAAATAATTATTGTCTCTTTTTCCTTCAATTAAGCTCTGTTATTAAATTCATTTTTTATCATAAGAATTTCCTTTGATTTATATTTCAGATACTAGTTTCACTATAACCTTTTATTTTACACTTAGATATAAATTAAATGAATCATCTTATTCTCTTTAGTTAAAAATAAGTATTTTCATTAGGTTTGAAAATTCAAAAAATAAAGTTCAAAAAGCTTTTAATTTTTACTTTGTGAGAAAGAGTGAATTTTTGAGTTTAGTGATAATTAGATTTTCAAGATAGTCATTTATATCTTAGATCTTATACACTATTTTTCTATAAGCTGCTTTATTAGTATTTATAATAAAGTAGTTCTTATCTATTTTTATAATTAGTTCTTTGTATATTCTGCTTCAATTTAGAATACTATTGACTTTTTAATGCTTATTAAGATTAATATCTTGTGATATTTATGCATGAAAAACGTTTATAAAGCAAATATTGGGATTTAATAGTTTAGATCTTTTAATTATAGTTTTAAATATGTAATTAAGTTTATTGAACATATTTAACTCATTGATATTCATGACCTTTTTCTTCTAACGAAAGTTTTTCAAGTAATTGTTGCTCTCCCTACTAATTTTCATCTACATTTTATTCAAAAACATTAATCTCCTTGTTTTTTTGTTGACCTCTGAATTTAAAGTCTTACTTATTTCATCCCCTTTTGTCTTAACTTTTTTATTCTAAGCTATTTATTTGCTGAATGAAATACTTACTAATAAATCTATACTTCAGTCAAACTAAAAGTCATATATGAATTTCTGAGCTACAAAAACATCTAAGATTTTATTTCTCATTTCTGTATATTTAGGCTACTCCTCAAATCTCAGTGCTCTACATTCTTACATGTATCATAAAATTTCTTAAGGTAAATCTCTGCATAAAAGTTCTAGAGGTATAGCTCCTTTCTTTTCTCCAATCCTTCAATATTTTTCTTTTTTAGTTTATGCAGTTATTCCTTATCATGGTAAAGATCCTTTTAGGAAGTAAATTAGCACGTATCCTAGTCCCTCAAGATCATCTCTTCTTGATTGCTCAATTCCTAAATGGGTATTCAAAGATACATATCTAGCTGTGCCAGTTAGGCTTTTATTTTCTTTGAATGGTATATGGGTCTCATTCTTTAATGATCTATATTTTTTACAAAGTCCCAGATCAACAAGGTAAACATTTCCTGATCTTTCTTTACGACCGATTAAGAAATTGTCAGGCTTTATATCTCTATGTATATAACTTTTGGAGTGCAAAAACTCTATTCTACAGATCATTTGCTCAGCAAGCATCATTGCCGTCTTAAGTGAAAACTTCCTATTACAAAAATTAAATAGATCTTCTAAAGATGAGGCTAAAAGTTCCATTACCATATATCTATAATTTTATGTTTCTCCCTTAGCATATATTTTCGGAACACCTATCGCTCCTTAGCACAGTTTATAAATACTTGCCTCCTTGAATAGCTATTAGTGCTTATGGTCTTTTGCTTCAAATTTAATTGCAACTTCTTTATTATTTTCTAAGTCATGGCTCAAGTAAATTTCTCCAAACGATCCATATCCTATTCTTCGACAGGGCTTATACCTCTCTTCTATCATCAAATCTTTAATACTTTCTTTTGACTTCTAAGGTTCTAAAGTCTACAAGCTTTGAACATTTAGCATATTTTCTTTAATCATTATAATGATAAATCTAGATAATTTAATTTGTATTAAGCTTTTATGATGAAATTTTTATTTAATAATTATCTTTAATAACTTACTTTGCTTCCTTTTATTCCAACGGAATTTTTTTATTACAATCTTACAATATAAAATTAATGTAATTCTATAAAAATCTTGGTTTGCTAATTATTAATTGACTCATTTTCATTTAATACTGCTTGCTCAGAAATATTTCTTTCAATAATCTGGTATAAACTGAATTCGGTTAGGCATACCTGAGGAAGCTTTTCATAGAGTGGTGCTGTAAACATTTATTTAATTAAGAAGTATAATGCTAATTTAAATATCTTACTAGCAATTGATTTTCCTTTTTTAAGTGAATAGTAACTCTTAGATATCTCTAGAAGTTGATAAATTTAAAATAGTAGAATGACATTATTCATCATATACTGAAACATTTTAAAAGCTAATGGTTATAGAATATAAGTAGCATGAACTTTGCTAATTATATGAAAGATTCAGATTCTTAAATCTTATAGTCTTAGATATCTTTTATATAGTTCACCTTTATTTCTACAGCCAAAGCTTCAAATTATAAACATTTTATCTTAATTTAAAGTTTATTTATAGAGATCATTTGCAATCTTAAAACCAATTAATGATAAATTAAATAGGAATAAAATAAATAGAATTGATCATATTTCTAAATGGTAATAGAAGGTCCACAATATATAAAATCGATCTATCTTTTAACTAATTTTAAGTTGAGCTACGCTTCTGAAATCACTCTCTAAAATGTGTTATAAATATCTCCAAGTTCTGCGTAGTTTGAATTCAACTAGCTTAATAAGTAACTATTAGAAAGAGTATAAATAAAGGATAAGTATAGGATTCTAATTACATTATAGTATAACTAGATAAGCAGCACCTTAAAAGTAAAGCTATTAATGTCTTATTTAATATAATTTTATGAGAAGCAGTTAACTGTTGCTTTAGTAAAAGATTTAAATAGAATATAGGGATTTTATATTTATCAATACTCTATTCTTTTATTAGATGCTTTCTGGTAAATATCTATACCGATTACACTACCAATGTCGTTTAGGTGCTTATATATGATTTGCTTATTTGCAAATAAAGGTAACTTATTCTTGATGTTAATTAGAAATTTAATTATATTTGTAAAAGCAGAAATTAATACTAAAAATTCTAAATTGCTTCATAAATTTATCATCAAGCTTATAAAAAGAAAACAGCTTAGAAAATTAAGAAATACTAGAGCTTTAATAACCTAAGAAGCTACTATCGCTAATATTTTAACTACTATAATCTATTTCAGTTTTGATAAAGCTTTTATAAGAAAAAGTTAAGAGACAAGTTTAACCTCATAAAGTAAATTATGGTATTAATTGAAGAAAACTCGACAATATATTCATCTTAATAAAAAATATAAAAAAGGCTAGGATTAAGAAAAGTAAATTAAACCTTAAAAAAATAAGTTATGGAAAGATTGAATCTTAATAAAGTAAATAGACACAAATAAATTTGATAAGCTAGTTTAAACTAAGCATACAAAATTTCTTGTAAGGTTTAAGCTTCGTAAAAATAAAACTAGTTTGATATAAAATTTAAATAAATCCAAAAAAAATTAAGGAAATGAATAAAATTAAATTGTATAAATGAAGAGTATATTAAGCACTATTAACTTAATATTTAATGCCCTTTTGTTTAACTAAAGATAGATGTAATAATAAATGTGAAGCTAAAATAAAGACTAAGAAATATTCAAAAGGTTCTATTTTATTAAGTAAAGATGCTATTTATGAGGAATAAACATTTTTGAGATTCTTTAAGAAACAAATGAAACTTTAAAAATTAGTTGCTTTCATTTATTATACAATTTAATATTGTTCTAGATAACAGGTTGGGCATTTCATCTTTAAAAATTATATTAATCTACACTTTTTATTTCAGCATTAATAAGCTTCACCTAATGCTTTCCATTTCCTGTATGACTTAGTGCAATATAATAGACTTTTTAACTGAAATTGATATTTTCTATACAGCAATTGCTTTATTCACTTTATTCAGTTGAGAACTGCATACTACCAGTACTAGTGTTGATTTTTATTTTTATAATACCTTATTTCTATTTTATTATACTTTACATTAGTTTTTATCTGTCTTTGTATAAATTACCAGTAGCTGTCTCTAAGTGATAACTGGATTGTAAATTTCTTATTCATTTGTTATAATCATTCTGTTATGAAATTATTCCTACATATCAGCAAAATGAACTATCCACTAAATCAAATGTAATGTAGTATATTTTGCCTGTTTAAAGAGAGTTATCTAAAACTACTGTACTGTCTTAACCGTTAAATTTTACACAAAAATCATCTTCCAAGAGTTAAATTGAATTTCCTTTTTTCGTCCTGTCGAATTTCAATTTTAATGGTAAGTTAATATTAAGCAATTTAGAAGAATTAGGTGAGCTTTAATTACTCTACTCTTCTAATGGTATTTCTTCTGAAAATAAAAAGCCAGCATTTTAAGGTGTTAAAGATCTAAAGCTCTTACTATCAGAAAAAGTTTAAGTATCTTCACTGCAAGATTTGTAAAGTCTTGTATATTCATAAATTTTCGAAATCTCTTCAGACATTTCTTTTTTATTTTTCCAAAGTACTTTAAAATGCTTATGCTATTCGTTTTCCACTTTTATAATTTTTTACTCTAGCTGTAAGTTTTATTCTTGCTACTATATGCTAATTTCTTAAATACCTAATGATTATTACCTCAATTAACTAATTTAATTCAATATATTTAGATCATGCTACTCTAGCTTTTGCATTAAAGTATTTCTCTCTTTTTCCATTTTTTTCTTTATCATCTCTAAGTATTACTCAAATTTAGTTACTTGCTGAATAGTCGAAAGCTAAAGTTCATTAAATCTTTTAGATTGGTAGTTTTTTAATTCTTTCAGTTGCTCTTAAAATTAAGAGTTTTAAAGCTGCAATTTATTTATCATTTCTTTTTACTTTTAAATCTGCTCTTCAAAGTTCTGCTTATCTGTATTTCCTTGCTGGAGTGAATCAAACTTATTTTTAAGTTCTTAAATTTCGAGAGCGAATATCTTTAGCTGCTCAGTACTATTTTAATTAATGCTTTCTTGCTAAAGATTTCACAGGTGCTATTGAACATCTTTTTAAAAATGCAATTACTTGCAATTTCCATTAGGACATTGCACTATCTTATAAAGACAGTTTCCATTCTCATGCTTCTTAATATCTTAAAAGGTACTAACATAACTACAATCTTAGTTGCTACATTTAGCTATCAACTCATTCATATAGTTATTGAATTTATTTATCTGAAACACTGCAAAGTTTTCAGTTTTACACTTCAAACAATTTTATTTCTCCTCTAGATATTTTTAAAGGCATTACTTGCAGAATCCAGCTTGGCATATTTTACACATCATAGGATCATCTAAGACTAAGTGACAAATTTCACATAACATTTCTGGGTAAATCTCAGAAACAAATTTTTCAATAGGATAGCCCATTATTGGTAATATGAATAAACTAGGATAGTAATTAATTATATTTTGAATGTATTCAAACTCAACTCTACTAATCATCAATAAGCGAGAGATCAAATAGCTTATATAAAAGATATGGATTTGAACTAATAAGTGTTAGTGTATTAGTTAATTATACAATTTAAGCTATTAGTATAATTATTCTAAGCTATAATTTTAATGAGATAAATTAGCTTTTACAATATTAGAAATTGTGCCTTTTTAACTTCCTTTGGATTCTTGCTGTGGATTATTCCAACTAGCTCTTAAGATATTATTTTATGTAAATGTGATGTTATGCTTATAGGTGATGGATATTGTGATTAAGTATGCGATAATAAGGATTGTGGTTTTGATTTTGGAGATTGTGATTATACAGAAGAGTAAGAAAAGAAAATGAATGAAGTTAGTAAAAGACTGTTCTCAAAGAAGCATTAGTATCCTATCTAGTTTTACTGATATGATGAACTTTTGGATAGTTCCAAATCAAATATTCCAGCTAATTCAGCTATAGCCATTGCTTCAGCAGGTCTATATGTCATTGTTCTGGTCGTTTTTATGAGAAAACTAAGAAGGAAGAAAAATTAGATTCATTCACAATCTATTGAATTTTACAGCTATGACTTAGATGAGAGTTAGCAGAACGTAAAATATTGAAACTGACTATTGTAATAGCTTTTAAATAATATATTTCAGGAGTAAAAAAACTTAGGCTTGTCATATTTCTCCATTTTAAATTCATAACATTTCAAGTAAATATACTTAATTAGATAAGATAAGCATACTTATGCAATTAGACAGAATCAGTAGTATAATCCTGCTCAAAAGCACATTAAAGATAATATGTTTTTATCAATCAAATTCGAAAAATATAAAACTATAAGTAGCTTTAATAAACCACTACAATTATTCATATCTGCAAGAACAAGAAAAAACTAAGATAATAGCTATTTAAGCAATAAAATAGGAAATTCATACAAATGAATAACGAGAAAATATGCTACATTTAGTTAAATTAATCTAGATACTATTAATAATAAGAAACTTATCGTAGAACAACTAGTTGTATATATATAAACTATTAAATTTGATTCTAATACGATTAAGTTTAGTTTTATTTATTTATCTTATGATATTCTTCCCTTTACTATATTAATTAAAATAGGAGTATTTAACCCTATTGTAGCTTTGCAGGAAATTATTAAGGTGTCTCCATTTACATTGGCTTTAAGAGTATCGCTTCTTTTACCTCTACAATATTCTGCTTCAATATAATTTTATGCATTATTCCATGCTTCTCCAGAATTATTGAAGAATGTAGCCATTAAAATGATTGAATACGCTGAAAAGGATAGAAAAGAAGAAACTGGTTAAGATAATAAAAAGCAATTATTTTTAGCCATCCCAGGCTAAAGATAACATCTATGAAAAGAAGGCTTAGTAGAACTAATAGTCCTGTTTTAATCATTACTTTAAGTTCAGCTGCTAAAACCAATTCAACACAAATTTATAATTTGGTTTTGCTTTAAATCCAAAATCCCAGGATTTTTATTGTATGAAATTTAAATTACTTACTCAGTAATTTTTAAAATTGCTCTTATTACTAAGATTAAAATAAGAATAAAGTAGTATTTTCAAATAACCTGCTAAGAAAATTTGAGGCGTATATATGCTTTAGAAGTTCATCTACTTAAAAGAGAAGATATATCCGCTAAACAGTAGTAAGAACAAAAAAATCAGAACTAAACACTTCTATTGTAGCATCAACTGTTCTAACAAATCTGACTAAATCCAAATGTACTTACTCAGTAAGTCTATAAGAGCAATTAATCTATTAACCATTATATTTCATACAGGTTACTTTTAATAAATCTTAATCAAGCAGTAAAAAGTTATAAAGCCTTTTAGAGACTTGCTATATAACCAAATATAACTAGCTTTATATTTAGTTTATAACTAACTGATATTTATTAAGCGATTATTCTAGCTATGATAGATAAGTTTTTAACTAAAATAAAGATGATTATTAATATTATTCTTTTTATTTAATATTTAATCAGTATAAATAAGCACAAATATAGGAGTAAATATATACCTAAATTATTAAATATTTAAGTGTGTAGATTAGAAAAAGAGTCTAATATACTTTAATCAAAATGCGTATTAAGAGTAAGGAGTATAATGTTATTTTAAAATAGAAATCTAAGTATTCATTTTAGGATCTTAAAAGGATGCCCTTGAGAATTAAAAACATAATTCTTTAGATCTATCTAACTTTCACTGTCAAAAATGAGATATAAATACTTAAATAACTTTGAAATCAACTAAGAACTCATCTCTTCTTCTCTGATTTTTTTTTCGATAAATGGCATTGATGGGACAAAGCCAAATTCTACTTTTGAATGCTTAATTATTGCTTGGAATATTTTAGAAGCGAATAGCTAATATTTGATATCTTTAGTAAAGTAGTACATGTAATATAAACTTTCGATAGTTGAGCTCTGTCATCTAAACGTTGACAATTAATCATATTATATTTCATAACTCTAGCCTGATTTTTAAATTGCAGCTTTACCTAAGGGAAGCCAAATATTATTGCTTTTTAAAAAGTAAACGCAAGTATCAATCAATTTCTCAGAAATAGCAGTATTATTCATCCTATCTTTTTAAAACCAAAAATCAGATAGAACTAAATTTCCTGAAATTCAGCAAGTAGATTCATCAAAAGTAAACTTATCTTTAGTAGTAGATACATAAGTTGCTAAAAACTAATGCTTGATACTTTTCTGTACAATTAGTTATTTAAGAAGGGTAGATTAAAATATCTTAATGGCTTTTTTATTGTTCATAAATTTTTGTCTATTTGAAATTATATACAATTTCAGTAGATTCTGATAAAAAGAATCAGCTCCATAACCTATCGTGAATTCGTTACTTAATGATTTAAAATTCTTACTGAAATAGTTTGGATAAATATTAAAATCACATTTTAGTTCTTTTATTAAAGTCTACATATTTTATTCAACTGCTTAGAAATAAGAATCATTATAAGTTAAGTTTGCAAGAGAAAAAAATTCTAGTCATCATGTTGAAACTTCTGCTATGTTTTGAATGCTTCCATATTAGCAAGGATTACTTGTAGCGTTAAAATTAATTTTATTTGGAGGAAGTTAATTAGCTTCTACACACTATAGCATAGTTAAAGCTAAAGCTTTAATTTTACTTACATAAATCTGATCATTTGTCAATTAATATATGCTAATCAAGCCACCTAAAATTTGACTACCAGCAACACTAAGTTTGATATATTAATTTAAATAGATATTAGGAATAAATTTGTCTACTATTCAATTTCTAGCTTGCTTATACTCTTCTGTCAAATTCATAATTCACAAAGTATCAATGGAGTTTATAATGGAAATACCTATATTCATATTCAATATTTTTTTATTTTTATATACTAAAGATTTAAATGAATCGCAATCTTAAGCTAGCTTATAGTAATTATTTCACGCATGCTTGGTAGCATTCTTTATTTGTAGTAGTGTTTGCTTTACATTTTCTTTATAAAATTATTCTATTTACTCTTTTTCTACAGATAGCTTAAAAGGCAGAATTTACTACTCTTATACTTACAAGCTAGAATCTAATTATCTCTCTTTTAACACTACAGAATCTTTAAGAGTTTCTTCTTATTTTAACAGTTTTAGAACATCTAGATTCTTATCAAGCTGTTGGTTTTCAGATTAAGATTTAATTTAAAAAAAATTAGTTTAATTTTTTAGATCTAATTTCAAAATAGATTAGTTATCAATTTTACTCTTTTCAGATTCATTTTAAACAACATCAAAAGTATTACTAAGTTTGTAATTTTAAGATTTATCTGGTTTTGAAACTTAACTTTATTTTTGAGCTATGCTATTTAATGTGTTTGTTTGTATTATCCATTTTTATTTCCAATCTCTATTTTTTTATAAGCTATTTAATTACTTGGTATCACTATTTTTATAATTAGGTTGCTTTTCGGTAACTGATTAGTTCTTAAGGAAAAACTAGTTTTCGAATTTAGAATTTTGAGTTTCTTTTTATTAAATTTGAGTGTTAACCTCTCTAAATTTAGATATCTCATTCGTGCTCTAAGAAAATGATTGAAAGGTATAATTATTTTTAGTTTCGCTTCTTCACTATTAAGTAAAATGCTGCTGTTTATTAGTGGAATTTTTATTTTTGCTTTAGTTATGCTCAAGATTATTTCTTCTGCTTGAATCATTAGATATTTCTTTCTTCAATTAATAGCCTTTTTATTAATCCGTTTGATTAAGTTTGTTTTGCTATTATAGAATTCTCTAAATAAACTACTAATTTGGAATGTTAATTTAAGAAGACTAGAACTTGACATTCTAATTTTATAAGGAGCTATTGAATCTTCGCCTTTACTATTTCACTTCTTTTCTCGTTTTTTAGGTTAATTTTTATAAATCAGACTAAGTTAAATAAACTTGTGAGGTCTAAGATTCTTAAGAGTTTATAGGCTTAAATTACTATTATTTACGATTTGCTAAGAAGTTGATTTAATTTGTCAATTCTCTTTAAACCAGTTTTTCTTTGACTAAATTAGGCCTTAAAATATCTTCCTGTTAGTCTTATTTTTCTTATTACAAAACTAAGACGTTTTACTTTACTTCAGTGTTCTGCTAATTGTAGTAGAAAAAATAACTTATGATGTTAACTACCAAACTAAGAATTAACGTGGTAAATATTAGCGTTAAAGTAAATTTTTTAAATCTGACCATTTTAATTAATTTTTGTAGGTAATTTAATTTAAGCTTTCAATCTTTAATCTACAATGAAGAATAGACTTGTTCAATCTATTAATAATTAGACTTTTGAAACCATTTCAATTTAATTTTAGTCCTTTTTAGTTTTAAAGAAAGGCTTATTTTCTTATTTTGCTACATGCTTAATTTAATTACTTGTAACTTATCTATTTTAAACTAATCCAGATGTATGGAAATTAATTTCTGATCTCCTACTTTTGTTTGAGTTAATGATTCAAATGCGAGACTTTTAGAGTTTTCTCAAAGATAGTAGAATTATCTCTTTTAGGTTTACTTTTAAATGAATGTTACTATTATCAGCCCTCATTTTCTTATTCATTAGCTTACTTGATACAGAAGCACCCTTATATAAATATTTATCATAGAATATCTTAGTAATAGTATGAGGAATTGTAATTGATAATTACTAAGCTAAATTAATAAATCATACTTTAAAAATAAATTAAATAGTTTATTAGTTCAGTGCTAATCTTATTCTATTGGCTGTATTATTATTAAAGTCTATTAAGCTTTAAAAATGTTTAGCTTTAGCTTCTAATTACATCACAATGCTTTACTACTTTTTTAAGTATAATCCTTTCAAAAGAAATTTTAAGTGTTTCTTTGGTAGATTTTCTATATTAAGTAGTTTGTAGTTTTGTAGATTTAATAGAGTTAGATGTAAAAATTATTGATTGAGAAGAATTAATTCTAGCAGCTATTTTCTATTTTTAAAGAGATTAGAGTTTTGTACTTCGTTAATATTGGACTCTTAAACTGCTACCTAGTCTTTTATTAGTTCCTATTACAATCTCTTGTATTCTACTTATTACTAGCTTGCTGAATCTTCCTTCTTTGACTACTTTTTAATTATAAACTCTCTTATTTATTCATTTTAATGCTTATTACAAAACTTATCCAAATACCTAAAATAACAAAACCTCTATGACTAAATTGCATTAATCAGCTAAGCATACTACATTAATGAAGCAATGATAATAATACCATAATTGTATAGATAACATAATAATTACTTTAACTGACTAATATAGATTTGATTATATATGCTTAGCTTATTATAAGTAGTTTATATCAGAATCATATTTATATACTAGATCGCTGTTTATTATGATACTTCTAGTTCTAAGAAATTAAAGTTGTTAGTTGCTATTAAGAGACTAAATCAATTAGCTTAGACTATATTATTTTTAGTAAAATGCCTATGAAAATATATTTCTATTTGACTAAGTTTTAGTCTGAAATAGTGCTGCCTATTAAAAGGAGGTTTGGTAATAATTAAAAATAACTAAGAGAGTAAATAATTAGGAATTATTTAAATAAACCAATTATAATTTTCCCATTCTTTACTTTCATTTAGTTTAAATAGTGGTAAAGATAAGGATTTTAAAATCATATTAAGCTTATATAACAGAATTTGTGTAAGGACTTATTAAAGGATTATATAGAGTTTACTATTATTAAAATATTTCCCTTTTTTAAGCTATTTTTTAACTTTAGTAAATCGAATATTTACTAATAAGCTTATATGAAAGGTTAACCTAGAAAATAATATTAAATTACTAAAATGATATTTAGCTTCATTTTTGTATAAAGAAGCAAACTAAAAAAGAGTTAAATATAGTGTAAGTTATAAGGAGATTAGGTATTTGCTTTAGCTTTATTTATTAGGTTGACTAGAAAATAATTTATTTACTAACTACTGTGAATCATAATTTTCTCTATTCCTTTTCCTCTTTTTCCTTTATCTTAAACTTTGAGTCTTCTACCTTTGACACTATTTAAATTTCTATAATCAGATTGAAGATTAATAATCGTATACTACATTTGGTTAAATGACCATTTCAGATAAAATAAGCTGTAAGCATAGTTATGGTATGTAATAAGATGTATAATTATAAGGCTATTCATACTTATAGTATATTAATTAAATAGAACCTTACCAGCTTTTCTATATGCTTAAGCTTTTTTCTATTAAGAGAATTAGAGCGTTAATATGTAAGCATTCTAAGTTTTGCTTATATAAGTCTATAATAGCTAATGATATAGTAAGAGAGCTTTGACGATTTAGCCGTTTTTAATTAATAAATTGAACTGAATAATTATATCATATTTGGCTTATTTATATAAATAGCTCTACAGTTCTCTATTAATAAAATGAAATACTAGCTTTGCTTTTAGACCTTACTCTTACTTTTTATTGTGTCCTTTGCTCAAAATGAAACTGAATAGTCGTTAGAATAATAGGAATGAATAATAATAGAAGATAATCCTCAGTAAGATAATTCTACTTAATCTGGAAATACTTCAAACATAACTGAATCTACGAATGCAACAGATATTTCTAACTCTACATAAACTGAATCTGTGAACACAACAGGTACTTCTAACTCTACATATACTGAATCTTTATAAGATGCAGAAGAAGTTTTAGATGATGCTTGGAATTCTATAAATAGTACTTATTAAAATTTAACAGGAGAAGTAGAAGAATTTATGGATGAGGAAGGAATAACCGGCACTCATATTATAATAGCTCTCGCTGCTCTTCTTATAATTTGCGTATGTGTTTATTGCTGCTGCTGTTAGAAAAACGAAGATAGATACTACAAAAGAATTAGATTTTGATTAAGACAGTTATAACCAAACTTCTTATTAAACCACAAATTACATTCAATATTTTTCAAATTAAATAAAGCAACTAAGCATTAAAGAACTACTTTTGTAACTATCTATAGCTCTCCACATCTAAATTAACAAACTTCAATCAATTTAAATACCTTTAACTAGATAAGTAATAAGGCTAGTATAACTAAGCTCCTATTATTTCTAGATCAAATCTTATTTATTTTGAGTCCAATCTTTCTATTTTCTTTATAATTCTTCCTTCCTTAGAAATTTAAAATAAACCTTAAATTTAATTAAAAAACTAAAGAGGAATCAGAAAAAGTTAGGTTGATACATGCAATACATATAGCTAACGATAACTAGTAATTTATTAAAAAGACAATAGATGAGTATAATAAATAGCTTTTTTAGAATTACTTGAAGCAATTTAATTTAATATGAAGTAGTATAATTTAAATATAATCTAGGGATGCATCATTCATATGATTCATTTATATTATACTATTAAGATTAAGTTATAGTATTATTATCAAATTACTTAGTCATAATCTAACTCTATCATTTATTTTAAAGGTCTAGGATTAAATAATATTAAAGCCTTTTTAAGCGATAGTTATAATTCATTCTTTGAAAAGTTGATTTAATTGATGAACAATTTTTTTACCTTTAATGATTCAAATCTTTAATACTCTTAAAAATAGATTTATTGTAATAGAATTAAATTGATAGTAATAAAACTAAAGAGATGTTGAGATTGTATTACTATAATAGAGATATTTATTCATATGTTTGTAGATTTAGTGCTAATATAACTATTTTATAGCCTTCATCTAGTACTTTATGGTAATTAACCTTTTATGTTATTTTTAATTAACCCTTGCTCTTTAGTAGCATTGTATATTAGGAAAATTTAGATTTTGATTCTTACAGATTTTATAACTTGCTTTAGTTCTATTAATTAAAATTTAATTAAGGTTTAATATTATGAAACACTAGCTTATATCAGTCAAGTGTAGCTTTGGATTATGCTATTAATTATCATCTAGTTATCAAAACTTTTTTGTATACCTTAACAATGATTAAGCAATTTAGTTAAAAAATTAATAAAATGAACAACTTTATTTAGCAACTATCAAACTATCCTGCTAAATAAGAAAAAACGCACTGTAAGAAATAAAGAATTACAGAATGATTAAAGAAGTGAAAGTTACTAGAAATACAGATTTAAAATATAGTATAATAGAATGATTAATAATAGCTTTTCTTTAAATTAGCCATATTTAGTAATAATAGTAAAAATATAGAATAAAGCTAAAAAGTAACTATTTATTTCTAGGTTAGTTATTATTTCCATTTTACCTTTTTATTATTAACTTATGTCATTGTTTTATCTTCTTATTCAAATGTCTTTTTGTACTCTCTCAGTTTCCTTTGTATGGTTTTGAATCATTTTAGTCCGTTTAATATCCTTATTTCTTTTTATTTTTAAGGCTTAATTTATTTTATAACTTCATTCCAGTAAATAAATCTTTTTAAATTATCTGAAAATAGATTTAAAGTAGAGAAAATAGAAAAAGAGTATAAGTAAATTGTTTAAGCATGAAGATAGTAAGTATCAGATATAGCTCATTTTTGGTCACTAAAGCTAGTTAAAATCTAATTAAAGCTTATAAGCTTTTATTATTTTCGAAAATTATACTCATTTTATGCAAATTAACTTAAAAGATTTAAAATCAACAAATTAAAAGCTCAAGAAAAATTGTATCAAAATTGAAGCTATCATGATCAAAAAAATGAGAGCGTAAACTAAGCTTGTTATTAAAACTTGACTTTTTTCTTAATTTTTTTTTCGTATAGTTATTGACTTCTTTATTATTTGCTAAGCAGTATCTGGGCTCAAAATTTCGTTTCATTAATCCCCTGAAGTACCAAGTCTTCTTAGTGTTTATAGTGAATTTTTGCATTCTTCATCCTTTTATATTTTGACTCTTAAGTGATTCTTTATTTTTCTCTTCTAATTCTTTAGTTTCATTTATTAAAAGGGAGATATTTCTTAGTGTCCTTAAACTTAATCACTTTCTATTTTAAGAGTTTTCTTCTTCAGTTCTTACGAAGTTTTAACTCATGTGTATAGCAGCTGTCTTACTTCATCTTCCTTATTAAAAACTCTCAAACTATGCACCGTGTTTGACTTAATAGGTACTTATAAATTAAAAAGCTCTTAAAAATGATACTAAGAGTTGCTATGCTTTCTGAGTGATTAAATTTTCATTTATCTAGTTTATATGTTTTTATAATTTAAAAGATCTATTATATATTATTACTATTACTTGTCTTTTTTATTCATAATCTCGCTTCTTTTATTAGACTCGATTCTCTATTTCTAGTCTTCATCTTTTATGCTTCAGTTCTTTCCTTCTTTTATTTAAAATCTAGAGTTATTTTTCTTTCTAAGTAGCAAATTTAAATTATTTTCTATTTTTTTATCCCAAAGTTTAGAAATAAGAGCTTCTAGATATTGAAATTTACAGAAAGTATAAAAGTATATTTAGACAAATACTATAAAGACTAATATCATAGCTTATATTATCCTTTTACTAAAGCATTAAAAGTTAAAGCATCTTATCCTTTAAGATATTACAAAGCTATATCACAATATTTCTATTAACTGCTTAGTTAAATCTCTTTATCTATCTTACTTATCTAATAGTTATTATTATTAAATAAAGTTAAAATTTTAATTATATTAATTCAAGTCTTTGCTTGACAGTTTCATATCAATATGGAATTATTTTGATTAAAGAGTTTTAATTTTTTAATTTTTGTCTCTTTTCTTTCTATTTAAGTTCATTATAACTAGTTTCCATTAGTTATTAATTAATACTCTTCAAATGCTACTATTAAATATATAAGGCTAGATATGATTTATTACAAGTTATATAGTTAATTTAGTCCTTATTAGTGGGTAATGCTTCCTAAGCTATATATCATATTTATTGTATTAAGTTGGAACTAAATAATAGCTAGTTTCCTTCTTCTGTAATAAGATTCTATCTTTTTAGGTTGTTTATACTCTTTAGTTTAGATCATCTTGGTTTTCTTAAATATTAAGTAACTGAATAGCGAAATATATTAGTTAATGGGTAATTGAGATTAGATAATAAATCAAATGAAAGCTAAGAATATTATTATAACACTAAAATACATTATTAAATACATCAAAACTTGAGAGTAGCAAAGTATTGCAAATCTAGAAAATAAAGAATGAGAGATTTCCATCTTTACAAGAAAATAGCAAAATATTCTGAATCTTTGTCATTGCTTAAAAGCAAACTACTACTAGAACTTTTATTAGTACTTTGATATTTGAAATGAACAATAAATAGTATATGAGAACACGGCAAAAATAATTTCGCAAAGTAGATAAATGAATTTACATTCCTTCAGAGAGAATAGGAGAGTTGATATACTTTATGAATAACTAAATCTAGAAATCATATACTCATGTAAATAAATAGTTCAAAACTAAGTTAAAGCAGAAGAATATTTTTATCGTTAATCCTAATCTAACTTATTTGAAAAAAGTTTCAAAAAAAGATAAAGCAATTGAAACTGATATTGTGTACAATAATTTAATAAGTTTAATTAATTAAATAATATGAAAATGATATCACTACATAATAAATAAATTATTTGAAGATAAACATTTTTTTATTTACAATTCTACTTACAATCTAAAAATATACCAATTTAGTTTCAAAGAGAAAAGAGGTAGCAAGATCAAGGAAGTTGAAGGTAATTCGTATAAATATTAATAAAAATTAAAAAATCTATAGGAAAAGAAACAGATAGAACAAATCTCAGCAAAAAGGATCAAATTTGTTAACTATCTAAGAAAAAATAGATATCCTGAACTAGACTGAAGTTCAGAGAAGAAATATTTTTTAAACTTTTAGTTGCTAAAAGAAATAAAAATAACTTAAATTGATAAATAATTTAATTTAAATTTATTCAAAGTTTACCTTCAGAATATATCTAATTACAATTATAACTATATATCCACTAATTTTAATGCATTTCCAAAATAGCAAAAATATAATATAATACTAACTGAATAAATTAATAGTCAACTATTTTTAAGATAATCTCTTTTAGAAGTTTATCAACTACGATTAAAAATAAAATTAGATGTATCTATTTCATCAAATTTATTCATAAATACTATAATTAAAAATAGAAAAGATATCTTAGATAAACTTTTCCGATTTCATGATGTTTGATTATTTAATTTTCAAACTGATAATATATTTCAGTGCTATTTAAAAGCGTTTATTTAAATTTAGATAAACTTAATAGATTATTATTCTACCAATATATCCTCATACCTCTACATGCATTATTATTTATAACTTTTCTAAAATTAAATAAGGATAATTCATCTTAATTACTTTATTTTATTTATTTCCTTCTTAGTTTTAAATTATTATATTTATTCATTGTATATGTAGATTTAGCTTGAAAAGAGGAATTATTTGTTCTTCTAGTTTGTTAATAAGCGAAAGTATGAATTATATAAAAATAATATTTTATATACCCTTAGCTATTCATTTAGAAATCGTTAAGTTCCTAGCTAGCTACTTGAGTAGCTTAGCAATTTATTATTAAGTTATAAATCCTAATTTTCAAATGATGCTTTAATGCTTATCTACTACATTTACTAGCATTAATTTGCTAATAGTAGTAATGTGATTACTTAGTTCATTCTCCTAACTTTCTTTTATAAATTTTGCTTAGTAAATTTTTTAATTTGTAGCAATGGAATTAAAAACTAAGTTGATGATCTAATGAATTATAAACTTCCTTATAAATAGCTAGATCTAATGATATTTAATTTTAGTTTGTAAAGGCAAAATAATTTTATCATGCTAATTAAATTCTTCTATAAGTTAAAGTCCAATTTTACTTCTTTATTTTCAGTTAATTATCCTTTATATTGAAGTCTTTTCTTTGTTTCCTATAAAATTCTCAATTTTCTATTACCAATCTAATATAAAATCACTTTACGACTACTTTTTTTTTAAAAGCATACATCTGTTAATAGACTCTATAGATATTTACTTATTCATTTTAATTAATGATAACATTCAAATCATCTTAATAGCTTTTAGGATTTAAGCTTTTAAATAAGTTTCTTAGTAGATATGGCTTATTATAATAAATGATATTTGGGTTATTGAAGTGGTAGGGGATATTAAACTGTACTATTTTTATTGGGAATAGCATCTTAATCACTTTCATTAAACTATCAAACTTACTACAATCTTCATTATACATCTTTTTCTAATCCAACACTCTTTCAACTATCTCCGTTACAAATTTAATAGGAACATAACAGTTTTGAAAAGATATATCTAGTAAGCAAGAAAGGAACTAGAATAGTAGTTAAATAAGGATTAAAGGAAAAGGAGCTAGTCAATTTATTTGTCTATCATAAGTAGTAAATACCCTCAAAGTATATTCAATATATCATTAATCACAAAACTACGTGACTTTAACGAACATTTATAGTTTTTAACAACCAATACTCATGGACATTTTCAAGCTCTTATATCTGACTACTATTTTACTTCCAAATAATTAAAAATTGAAGCATCTATATATCTATATTAATGAGAGTCTAAGTACTTCAAGAGTATAATTTTACAATAAATAAAACTGTCTTTTATATACAATTAACTGACAATATTTTAATCCTAAGCATACAATTATTTTATATTGGACCCATTAATAAAATAGAGAGCTACACTAATCAATCTCAAAACTAAATCTTAATAATTAAAATAAAAACTTAGAAATAAGGAAATTGGAACAAATAGCTTAATCATTTAATAATGAAGCATTAAATAAAAACACTAGTAAGCATACAAAACAAGCAAAGATAAATATGAGCATGTGCTGAGAAGACAAAGAGAAAGAGTATAATGGTGAATATTATTATAGTCTACTTAGAGTTAATTATAGCTATTATTAATATTGTGTATATGGTATAATATACTGTCCATTATTAATATTCCAAATATTTAATTAGCTTTTATATTATAGAATAAAGTTGAAAAATAGTTTCTAGTAATGACTACTTTAAGTAATTAAAATGAGAGTTTTATGGTTATATAAATAAGGTAAAAGAACAATAAAAATGGAGCAGGAAAATTCAATTACAAATTAAATAAGCATTCGAAAATCTACCTTTATAAATACTAATCAGGGAACTGTCTAAGATAATTATGATATTGGAGGATAGTTGGGAGAAGGAACTTATGGCTGTGTCAGACAAGCTGTGCATATTGGGACTGGAGCTCCAAGAGCAATTAAAGTAATTCCTAAATCAAAAATAAAGAACTGGAAAAGATTTACGACTGAATGCTAAATCTTAAAGAATGTAGATCATCCAAACGTCATCAAGTTATACGAAATCTTCGAAGATGCTAGAAACGTTTACTTTGTTATGGAATTGTGTACAGGAGGAGAGCTGTTTGACAGAATTATAAATACTGGTAACTTTAACGAAAAAGACGCAGCGATGATTTTTAAGCAGATTCTTTCAGCCTTATTTTACTGCCATAAAAATAAAATTTGTCATCGTGATCTTAAACCAGAAAACTTTTTATTTTAGAATGAAGATGTAAGATCTACTCTTAAAGTTATTGATTTCGGCTTGAGTAAAATCTGGGATGAAGAAGAAGGAAAAAATTTCAAAACTAAAGCAGGAACTCCATATTATATATCTCCCGATGTACTGAAAGGAGTATATACTGAGTCATGTGATGTATGGTCTGCAGGTGTTATTTTATATACACTGCTATGTGGCTACCCTCCATTTTACGGTGCAAGCGATGCTTAGATATTAGAAAGAGTTAAGAAAGGACGTTATAGTTTTAGAGGAGAAGCATGGGCAGATGTAAGTTCTGAAGCAAAAGATTTGATTTCTTTAATGCTAAGAATGAATCCAGAAGAAAGACCTACTGCTGAGCAAGCATTAACTCATCCTTGGATTGTGGAAACAGCTCCTAATTCAACTGGTGCTATTTTAACAGCAAATTTGAGCAACATAAAATAATTTCTTAAAACAGAGTAATTAAAAAAAGCTACGCTGAACTTCATAGCAAGCTAGCTCCAAGAAAACGAAATAGGATCTCTTAAAGATTTATTTTTAGAAATTGATAAAAACAAAGATGGAACTTTAACTCTATGTGAACTTAAAGAGTCCCTAATTTAATTTGATGCAAGGTTAGCAAGTAGAATGGAACAACTATTTTAGAACATGGATGTTGATGGAAGTGGTACTATTGATTACACAGAATTTTTAGCAGCATCTATGGAAAGAAGCACTTATCTCTAAGAAGAAAAACTATGGTCTGCTTTTAGAATGTTTGACAAAGATGGAAGTGGAAAAATAAGTGCAGAAGAACTAAAATAAGTTTTAGGCATCGGAAATATCTAAGGATTGAAAGAACAGGCAGTTTGGGATGATATAATAAAAGAAGTTGATTACAACGGTGATGGCGAAGTAGACTTTGATGAGTTCTTAAAAATGATGTATAAAAGAGCTCCAACGAATTAGTTATTTTGAGTATATTTTAGAAATTCATAAATTAAAATATTCATAATATTCATATCCCACCATAAATTATTAAATACTTCGACAATATACTATCTTTAATCCCTTCTAATTTCAATCAATACTCTCTATCAAATAAAAGAATATTGAAAGTACTGATTTAGTCTATTTGTTGAGTTTTTGAATAAATTTAATATTATTAAATAACTCCTTTTAATCATTTTAAACTGATCTTAATCATATTATAAAATGTAAGGCTTTAATATATGTATCGCCTTCTTTGTATATAAAGGTTCTTTTATTACATAAAAATGCTAAATTTACTTATAGTTAAATCAATTAATTCATATTTACTTTATAAATATGATGGAGAAGAATGAGTGGCGTATTGCATTTAGTTCCTATCTTTTCAAATTATGCTATTAAGTTTGTTTAGAACAAAATCATATTAAATGCTATGTTTAGGATGATATACTAAGTTCTAGTTTCTTTGTCCATATTCAAAATTAAATGTTGCTTTTCTAAATGTAATAAGGATGTTTTAGTAAGATAGTTATCTGAAGTGATAATTTCTAAATAATGCTTCTTTTTTAATAAATGGTTTTCGTTATTTTCTATCTAAATCTATATGGAGATTGATATAAAGATACTGTAATTCATATTTTAGAAAGAAATCTAACCAGAAAATAGAAGCTATAACCCACTTTATTAACTAAAGCCTTGCCTAATTTACAAATAATGGATTAAAGTGTGTATTAAAGGATCTAAGTTTTAATTATAACTTATTATTTATATGATAGTCCTAAAAAAGTAAAAGCTAACTTAATAAAGCACTTCTTTGAAGGCATAAAAATATATCTTGAAATGAGTATTAAAAATTATACAAGCAGTTAGATAAAATAATGATAAGAGTTATTTTTTAATATCCTAAATTGGAAATTTCATAAATCAAAGAAGTATTGAACTTTGAAATAAATTTATATGCATTTAAGACTGGAAATTTTTAAGATATTTACATTAATAAAATTATACTAACATTTATTGGATGATATTTTTAGTGAATCTGATGACTAGACGCGTTTTTTTGTGAAAAGCTCTATTGTTCTTTAATTTGACTCAACTCATGCTCATGCTAGGGTGTATTGCTATTAGTAAACTGTTCTTTTCTAAAATATTACTAGTTCTCTTCTAAGCTTAAATTAAGTCTTTCTCTCTAATCATTTTTGGTTTCTTTTGTAGTTTAACTTCCTGAGAATTTATCCTAATTAACAACGATTTAGCTATTGTTCAGTGAAGTTGCTTTTTCCTTGGTTTTTTCCGTGATATTTCTGGTAGTAGTTTTCAAATCAGTCATTTCTTACGCAAACTATTATGGATTTTCTTTTTATAGCTCCTTCTAATAAAAGTTGCTAGGAAATACTTGCCTTTGCTTTTTCTTCTCTCTTTTCTTTATAATATATTCATATGTTGTCATCCCTCTATACTTTAAGAATATGTGTAAGAAGATTAATTGAATGTCAAGAAATCAAAAGATGCAGGATTAAATAGTAATGAGAAGGATTAAGATCATTCTAGCATTGTGTTAGAAGTCTGACACTAGCGTAATAATTCCTACTACTGCTTACGTTATAATATGCAAGTTAAGAATTACTATCAAATATATAAAATCTCTGTAGTTAGCTTTCCCTATGCAGTTATTAAGTCATTTACAATGATGGTCAAAGACGTCAACACATCTATTACAAGCTCCACAATGTTTACTTCTATCAAACACATGAGTAGTGCATATGGTACATATTTAATTATACTGCTCAGTATCAAAGTCTAAACTGAAAAATGAATAGCTTACCCTTATTTTTAGCACTCAAGTTCTTAATAAACACTAGGATCTGTTGGATCGCATTTAGTACATACAAATGCTTTTCAAACAACAAGGCTAGTTAAGATAGTGTAAATTACAGTTATTATTACAATAGATTCAGTTTTTTAATATTGGGGAACAAATATTGCATAAAAGCATACAAAATCAAAGGGAAATAAAACTCAAGAAACTACTTATAAAGGATGGAAAGGTCAAGCGAATCCATTTTTTTTCACTTTCTTAGACCTTTCAGCCAATACATCAAGATTAAAAATTTAATCATTTTCCATTTTATTTATTGATAAAAGAAACTTAAAGACTTCTATTATTTTTCTATCTACTAAAGCATTAAAAATATATAATTAAAACAGTCCAAAGTTTGGTATCTTCTAATGCATTTAAAAAAGTATCTCTCTTAGTATTAAATAAACCATGAAGCTTAAAAACCAGAATAGCATTCTACTAAATTAAAGTAGCATAGAGTGCTTATTATCTCCTTAGATAGAATTCTTAATATTTGTTAATAAAAGCTTCTTACTTAAAATACTTTGCTATTTTATTATACATTCTTAGTAAGCTAAGTACATTATATCTCCTATTTACTTTTAATTCTTGGTTTTATCTTGTAGATTTTTATTGAATACGAAATAATAACCTTTATAGATGAATCATTTAGTTATTTAAAATAAAATCATTCTAGTCTAATCATAATTCGCTCCCTTTTGAGGAGAAAAAGTTAATGAAGCATCTTTAGTTTTAATTCCTTCTAATCTTATTTATAAACTCTTTAACTTTAACTAGACAAAGGACTTAAATCAGCAATTTTTCGTAAATAACGATTTTAAGTTAAGTTGAAATATTAAATTTTTATAGCATACTAGTATAATATACTTTTCTTATTGCTTAATATAACTGAGTTGTTGTATGCACATTTGTATATTAATATAAAATGAGGATTTTAATAAGTTTAGTTAAGCAATTAATTAGATAATATGTTGTTAGATTTAACTTTAGTAGCTCATAGTATCTTATAATACTTTATTAGGTAGTTTTGTTATTAATTAGAAGAACTATAAGATACCTGCTTATATACTCTCTTAAGACTTTTAGAAATGTTTAGTCTTAATGCTTAGTGTAATATAATCCTATGAAGAAAGGTTTTTGCTGACTTTAGTAAAATAAAATTAACAGGTTATTAAATATTATTAAATAGTAAATGGTCTTCTCATCTATCCTAAGACTTTGGAATTGATTTTAATGCTTCTACTAAAGATTCGTGATCAAATAAGGAAGCTAAGACTCCTGTTAAATTTGGTAAATCTATATTTTTGTTGTATAAATATTTCTATCCGTATATATCCGTTAAATTTCCACCCAATGCTCGGATTAAAGCTTCTGGAGCACATGTATCCCATTTTTTTGTTCCATTCGATGGGTAAAGTTACACTGAAACTTCACTTACTATAACAGCCCAAGTTTTACTTCCTGATCCTCCAATTTCTCTGAATTCATCAGCAGGTATTAGTTATTTAGCAAGTTCAGTGCGTTCTGATTTATGTGATTTTGTTACTGCAATTATCATTTTCTCTAACTTTTTAGGTTCTAATTTCTACCAATTTCCTTCTTCTTACTCCTAAATATATACTCCTGTGTCTCTACAACCCCACATTAACTATTTCATAAAAGGCTTATTAATAACACCAGCAATAGCTTCATCTTCATATGCAATACCTAGTAAAGTAGTAACACACTGAACATCTCCTCTTGTAAACTCTAAAGTACCATCTAAAGGATCAATCCATACTACCACTTTACTAATATCCACATTTCTCCATTTCTCATCAATCTCAGTTATGGCATTAAGTTACTCTTCAGTTAAATCAACTGCTGCACTAGGTTCTCGTTATAAATCTTCTTCACCTATGATAGTTAAATTAGGCCAGATCTTCCACAATGTTTCTTAAATTACTTTTTATGATTCAGTATCAGCTAAAGTGCAAGGATCATTATAGCCTTTCATTTAGACATGCAATTGACCTGAAGCTTGAACTTCTTAAATGAATTACCCTGATTTTCTTGCCAAGCTAACAAGAGCTGAAATAAGTCTTCCCATAGAAATTTTTTCAGCTTCCATTAGAAATAAATTATATACATTTAATAACAAATCCTTCATTATCCTTACTCTACAATCCATTCCAAATAACCCCAATCAATCAAGCAACTAAGACATAAAAGGATAATTAGAATAAGAGTGAGAATAATAAGTTTAAAGCAAGACTACAATAGTAACTAATATGAGGCATTAGTACCTAAATTCAAATAAGCTAAAGCTTTTATCAATATATAAGTTAATAGATTAGCTAAATGAAAGAAACTTTGTTCTCACTTGCTTGTATTAGAACGTTATTACATAAGGAAGAGTAAAATAGATATAATGCAAGAAAAGATAAGAAATACAAGTATTTAGTGTAAGTAAGGGAGCTAATAATCTATTATACGCTTTAGCAAAGCTTTAGATAAGCATTAGTAAGGTACTACTAAGCTTATTATCTTTAATAAATTAGAAGCTTAAACAAGAGGCATATAGCAATAATTAACTATTAAAATATATTTTCAAACAACTATCTAATGGAAATTTTAAGCTAATATCGCAATAATATCAACCATCTACATTCTAAATATCTAAACTATATTAATAAAAACCCTTATCAAATAAACCAGAAATGTATAATCTAACTACTTTTATCCAACCAAATAAAGAGTGATTAATTTAATTTTGAATTAGATAATAGCAAAAATATAAAAAAATTAGATTAAAGAAAAGAAAAATGTTTATCAGTAATTGATTTCCAGTCTTAGTTATTACGTTACACTTTGATATTAGTAGTAAACATATAATTTTTACTAATAAGGCACAATTAGCAAATATTTGGACAAAATAGACTAAAATATCCTAAGGAAACTAAACTGATGAGAACATCCTTTTCCTAATTCTAGCTTCAAATGCTTTAGTAAAAAGACTCTATAACTTTTCTTTTGTACCTTCTAGTATTTCAAAAGATTAGATATCTAGTCTTAAAAAACTAAAGGAGAAGGTTGAACTAAAATTTGATTAATTAACAATAAAGAGTAAAAATATTACTCTATATAGAAAAAAATAAAGGCAATCGATAAAGTTAATAATATTTACTTTAAGCATGATTATATAGAGTTAAAGTTAGGATATAAGAGTGTTAATTAAAAATTCAATCTAGCCAACTTATCAAATTTCAAAATTTATTAAGTAACAAATCCTAATTTTATAATTGATATTTTAAATCCCATTAGCTTAACATTATATTTCATACTAGGTTACTTATAAAATATATGAGACGGATAGAAGAAAATAAGTCGGATTATTAAAAGCAAAGAATTAATATACAAGGTTTAATTGATAAAGGGTATAAGGTAAGGAAGATAGTTAGAAGGAGACTCTGATGAGTTTTAAAAATAAATAATATTACATTTTCTTGCTTTAAGTATTTTAGTATTTTAGATTATTTCTGTTTAATTAAAATGCATAGTATCATTGAATAAAGTCCTGATAATTAAAGAACAAAAATGAAAAATAATAGACAGCGATTGAATGATTCCTCTAATGATGAGTAACTACTGAATTAGAAATAAATTTAAATACCCAAGAAAAATTTATAATCGTAATTTGATAAATCACAGATAAGTTAAGCGAAAAGTTATGAATTGGTACTTAACGACATTAACTTAGCGAAAATAGAAAATTAGCCTCAAAAAGAATAAGATCTTCAAGATTTTAACTAGAATTCTCCTATTCTTTCTGATTTTTCTTAATCTCCATTGTCAGTATCTTTTGGAGCTATGATATCAAGAGATAATACGCCTGTAAAAATATCCCAAAATAAAGAGAGATTATTTTAAACTATTGGCGAAGATTCATAATAACCAAAACAGCCTTAATAAGCGTAAACCAATTTCAGCAGCTAAAAAATTATTTTGGGAACTTTAAAAATACTTTTAGTTACAGTGGTCTTAGGTTTCATTTAGGGCTTTCTACTTAAACAAATATTTGCATTGTTTCCTTAAGCGGCATATAAATTTTGCTATAACTAATTTTAATTTGAAATTTTCCTTTAAAAGTAATTTATATTATATTCTCACTATTTATTTCCTTAGGATTAACATTTCCAGTTAGTCCTCAAAATAAATTTTGTGCAAACATATAAATGAAAAATAGATCTGGAGTTAGGTGTTTAAAATATAGCGTTTTCTTTTTAAAGATACTTCGTTGATTTAAATTGATTTCCTTTTAATAAATACAACCATGCAATATATTTGTGATATAAAGTCTGAATTACTCAAGTTAGAGCTATATTAAATTAGTGACTAAGCCTACATATTACATTACTAGTACTGCTATACTTAGTGAAGATCTAATATCTAATTGATTGTTATATACTAATTTAAATGCATTTTAGTTGCTCAACTTTTGTTTTGATTAGTGTAAATTTTTATAATCAAAGATACTTCTTGTGATATATCTATTTTATATTACTTTTATCAAGGATCCAAAATTTGATTATAAACTGCTAAATCACAATATAAGTTTAATAATAAGAAGTTTTGAAACTAATGTATACTAATAAATATTGTAAAGCATTAATGGAAGCTATTTAATATAAGAGGTAAACGGTTAAAGATAAAGAGAGCAAAAATTATAGTAGAATAAGTTTAAGTGTCTAATGGATATAAAGAGATTAGAGAATTATATTATAAATACAATTATTAATGCTCTATATTTTCCTAATCCTATTGGAGTTTTTCTAACCTTCTAAGTAATTTTTCTATTTGCTTGTCTATTTCTTACACTAATTCTCTATTTCCGTCAGGACTTATTAGAGAGTTGGTTTTTTAGATAAAAGAATAGCTGGAAGGAGTTTCACATTCACTTGAATTCTTACTGCTTGAAGTGTGGGAAGTAAAGAATTTATTGCTTTTTTCAATGTCATAAATGTATTATTCCTCAGAGTTGTTTTCCTCTGAAATAGCATAAAGTTTTGATTTCAATTTATGTTGATTATGAGGAGACATTACAGTCTTGTAATTTAGCCTACTATTTTTTAAAAGGTTTGGGAGTTTTTCTTAACTACTAGGAGCTCGAAAAAACTATTGCAAAGGTATTTTAACATTTTTGTCTTTGGAAGTTTAGTAAAATACTTAATCACCTTCTTCACTTTCTTCCTTCATTAATGACTTTTACTAGCTTTCTTATTCTGCTTCTTCTTCTATATAATTGTTTTAATGCATTAAGGAGGCTTATATAAGTTACAGTGTGGCTTAGCTATTTAAGTTATAAGGAAGTCAATCTTATCCTTCGTCTAAACTATTAGGAAGTCCACTTTACTCTTCATTTAGGACATTATATAAATTCAAACCATTCTACATGTACAATGAATTTTAAGTATCAATGCTATTTTATATTAGAACACCAGGGCTAGGTGGATCACTTTTCAATTCACAAAGCTTTTATACAAGTTACTAGTATCCTTTAGGAGTCATTTGCTTTGACAAAGGATTAGACATGGTTTAATCCAGACTATTAGGAGGATCATATTTCTAATTAATTTTGTCTTTCTCTCTCTTTTTTAAAAATATTTTCACAGTTCCATCTTCTGAAAACTCTGGACTTCTCGAGCTTTTCTTTGCTAGATATTTTAATTAACTTAATAGTTTTCTAAGAACCTTGGGGTTACGTAAATCACATGATGGCTTTTATCCAAAAGGGCTAGGAGCTGAAGACATTTTAAAGCTTTAATAAATAAGAAATTCTTTTATACTAAAATAATCAAATTAAACTCAAATTTCTTAATACTTTTTCTCTCACACTGCTCTCTTTATCTATAATGAAGCTATTAAAATAAGAAAGTACTTTCTAAAGATACTTTTTTGTATTATATTCGAATATTAGGTAAATTTGTAATATTATTACTAATATCTTGCCATTCTATATTTATAACAGGCTTGAATCTTCCTTCTACTATCAGTTTAGTCTGGAATCGTCTTATAAGATTCAAAAAATACATCTTAAGAAAATTCCAGTTCTCTTTCATCATATTATATCATATATGATCAAGATAGAATAGTAGTTAATATATCAGTTTAGATTATATAAAGGAGTTAATAGTACGTTTATCTTATTTTAGTAATTGGATTATTATAATAATTTAGTCCTTTCCATTTAATCACTCCATTATTGCTCTTACTGATGAAGTATTTATATCTAACTTGCTACTTTATAATTACTATGCTTAGACTTTCATCTACTTTATTAGCTAGCATCTTTAAATAGTACTGCAATATCCTTTAAATCATTATTTGGCGCTGTGAATTGAAGATATATAAGAAAGCCTTTTAATGAATATCCAGGGAGAAAGTAATTAAAGGATATAAAGTAAAGATAAGCTGATTGAAGTGTTTTCTTATGCCTCCTTTGCTATAAAACGTATGTAAGTAGTTAAAAAGAAGACTAGTTTGATATATTACTAGCACCTATTAAATGAAACACTATCTCTCTCTTTTAACTAAAATATTTATAAGCTTAACTAAATTAAAGCTGTAACTTCCTAATTAAAATTATCATAATATGCTACTAATTCAAACCTACATAGAGCAATCTAAGTATAAATACTCTTTTTTACATAAGTTCTCTCGTTTAAGGAACTACTTATCAATGAGCATAAAGATGGGGTAGTAAATTATAGAGGTGTTTAAATAACTCCCTTGTTAATGATGTAATTAACTCTAGTTATTAATCAATTTATTAGAAGCTTTTATATTAATTTCATTTGAATAATCATAAATACTTTAAAGGAAGCCTTCTCAAATTTTTTACCCTCTTTAGATTAAAAAAATTTATCGTATAAGATATAAGAATACAAATATAGAGGAAGAGGATAGCAAGAGGATCTTTATTAGATAGGACGAGTAATAGATAGATTGTAAGATAGAATAGATGATAAAGAGTATTTGAAATTTATATTTATCTATTTAAGGCTGTGAATTGGGTGTTTTGACATGTTTCTTTAATTGTTGATAATGATATGCTTTTAGAAAAAATTCTTAAGGGTTAATTCTTTATATATTAATAAAGTCAGTTATAAATTTATAAAAATGGACTGGAAAAACAGACTTTAGTTAGTCTAAGAAAAACTTCGCGAGTAATTGTACGCTAGAAAGGTCGATGGGCTTCACAACCTAATAAAGCTATTTCATGAATACGATTTAAATTAAAACGGACTTTTAGATAGATACGAATTCGATAGATTCATCAACAAAAGTGGAATGTTCATTAGCACTTAAGAAACATCAGAACTTTTCAGACATTACGATCTTAATAGAGATGAATAACTTAATATGGAAGAGTTTTTGAAAGGTATTTAAGGATAAATGAGCTAAGCAAGACTTGAAATAGTGAAATTTAGTTGGAAAGAGTTAGCGGTGGCAAATAAAATACAAATTTAAGAGCTTCTTAACAATTTTAATACCTCTAAACATCCTCGAGTCGTAACTAGGGAAAAAACACCTGAAATGGTAAGAGAAGAATTGATAAAGTCTCTTGAAGCTATTACAGATGGATCTGGTGTTGTTACTGAAGATGATTGGCTGCTTTATTGCAACTCGTTGAGTGCAACAATTCCAAAAAAAAATGATGAATATTTCGCAATTTTGATGACAGAACCATGGGGTCTTACTTCTAAGTTACCCAACGATAAAATACAGTAGCTTGAAAATGTTCTTTATGAAAAAGTGAGATAACGAACAAACACTAAAGAAGATGAGGGAAAGGCTCTATACAGAATAATGAAATTCTATGATAAATCAAATAAAGGAAGAGTATTGCTACCTGAATTTAGAGAAGGTCTTATCTCTTTAGGATGCACTTTTTCTTAGCAAGAGTCTAAGGCACTTTTTGATTACTATGATTAAGATTAATCAGGAGCACTTCTTTATGGAGAATTATGTGCAGCGTTTTCTCATCGAAGTGATCCATCAGGTAAAAGTCAGGTTCCTCTCAATTAAGTACCAATTCAAACTTTAGAAAAAGTCAAAAAAGTATTATTGACGAGAGGAAATCATGGAATTCGTGCTTTGGGAATAATATTTAGAAGAATGGATGACTCAAGAGATCTTTTCCTAGATAGATACGAATTTGAATGGGCTTTAGTAGAAAATGGACATAAATTAAGTCCTGCTGAGCTTGAGAGGCTTTTCAAGTACTTTGATAGAAACGCAAACGGAAAAGTTAGTTATTCTGAATTTTTAAAATGTCTTAGAGGAGAACTAAACCCACGTAGATAAGCAATAGTAAACCTTGCCTTTTAAAAACTTGATGTTAATGGAGAGAGGAAAATTACTCTTGAAAATTTGAAATTTAGCTATGATCCTACATAACATCCTAAGGTAATTTCTTATTTTTAGTACAAAACAGGAGAAATGTCAGCTGAACATATTTTTAAAGACTTTATCGCTTAATGGGATTAAGTTTAATAAGATGGAACAATTTCTTACGAAGAATTCGTTGAATATTACAAAGATGTAAGTGCTTCATTCGATCGTGATGACGAATTCGAATAATCGATTAGAAGTTCTTGGCATTTAACTGGTGAGGGTAAGTTTTAATTATTTTAGTGATTGAAAATACTGAACCTGTAGCTGAAAATAAAGGTTTAAATTAGACAACCAAAAGTGTCAGATTTGCGGCAACAACTTAGAGTTTTTGAGTCAGTGAGACTGAATTATTAACTAAATTATTTTTATAGTTCTTTTTGAAATCATTAATCACTATAATCATTTCATAATTGACTCCTTATTCTTTAGACATAAGTATACTCAAGATCTCATACTAAGATGTTTACAATATGATATTCTTAATAAAAGCTAAACTAATCAAATATTTTAAGCTTATTCTGTATGATTAATGATTAAAAGACTTAAAGCTCAAAAAACTCTCAGATAACTATTGATGAATGTTTAGTTTCTTATCAAGATAGAATATTTCCTAGACTTAAAAGGGTAAATTAAGAAAGCTTTTAAAATAATTTCACTTAGCTACTAATAAAGCTAAATCATTAAAAGTGCCTAGATTATAGTTAAAGCAATACGAATAAGAATTTTGATTCTGTTAAGTTAGTCTTCTGTTTATTGGTTCTTAAGCAATCAAAATGTTACCAAAGCTCTTATAATATATTAACTATTATCATTTTCCCACAATTATAAGAGAAACCGTAGCTTACTATAAAGAATATCTTTAATTAAACCTTAATTTTGAAGTTTCAATATTAGTTTAGTTTGAATAGCTATAAAGAGGAAATAGTAATTATAAATAAAAGCTTAAGTTAAATTTATAAGAAACAACTAGTTATACTTAGAATTAGTTAAACTTTATAAAGAATCTTGGTATGTCATAGTATAAAGGTAAGTGATAATCATTTAGAACTACTTTTATTATAATTGAAATAAATAAAAATTTCTATTTGTATCTCTTAAATAGTTTTTTAAATAAGGATATTCATATCTTTAGAGATGTTTAACAACTAGGTAAAATAATAAAAATAAAGTTCATTTCTTTTCTCCTTCTTTTTCTTTTGCCTTCTTCTCAGTGTCTCCATCTAATAATTCTTCATCTAAATCGAAATGATCAATTTATAGTTTTTTTAGCTTTCTATATAAATTATTACTATTTAGCAGTCTCAGGATTTGGAGCTTTGGCAACTGCCTAGATTAAACTTTAAACTTTTTCTTTTTCCAACATTGCGTTTATGTTCTCAATTCTATTTCAATAGGCTTATTTTTCTTTGGATTCTCAGATAAATTAGACTCTTTCTTGGTCTTATTTTATTTTTTAAAGGACTTTTTATTTTCTAATTTCCTGTATTTATAAATTACATCAAGTCTTTTAGCTCTTTAAGAAGCTCTTTCTTTTACAAGTTATTTTAGTCTTCTTTTTTCTTACCTAAGTATCAGTTCCTTATTCCATTCTTCATTCTTATTTTCCAAAGTTGCATTTTAAGTGCTAAGTTTTTCAATAATTTCTTTTCTTTTCATGCTTTAATATAATAAATAAAACTTACGCATCTTAAATCTTTTCTTCTTTTCTTTTTACTTCAGCATTTTACTTTTTTATTTCTTCTTGCTATTTCTGCTTAACGCAGCTCTTCTATATTTCCTTCAATTTAATTTCTTTTCTCTTCATTGCTTCCTCTTGTCTTTAGATAATATCTACCATTTTATATGTTAAATCTTAATTTTATCTAGAGTTCAATCGTTCTTGCACTTTTGTAGTCTCTGCTCTAGCTTTGCTCTACTTTTCAGCAATTTAATCAGCAAAGATTTTGGAAGATTACTCAAACCTTTAATGAATTTTGTTAAGCCTTTCCATTGAAAGCTTTACTTCCTCATCTTCTTTTTGCATGAGGATATTTCTTATTGTTTGCCTTTTATTTTCAGCCTCGAGTTCTCTTTTTTGATAATACTCTTTCTGCTTTTGCTTGATTTCTTTTTCCTTTTTTACTGCTTCTTGAATATCATTATTCATCTTTATTTATAATTGTTTTTAATATTTCCTTCTTTCAGCTTCTAGCTTCTTTACTTTCTCTTTTTACTTATCAAATTTTTCCTCCATTTTCTTTTTAAGAACCTCTATGTTCTTTTGCTTTTACTTAACTGCTTCTTCTGACTTCATCATTCTCTTTTCAAACATCTCCTCATTCTTTATCCTTTCTTTATCGAATTCAATCAGTCTTTAAATTTCTTTTTTTGAAGAATTGAAATTAGAAGTATTTTGGCTTTACTGAAATCTAAAGGAAAAATCATCAAACATTAGAGTGTCTCTTACTGTTCGTGGCTATTAGTTGGTGTATTTATCACTTAAAATAAAATCTGATATTCCTATTTCTGTTCTTTTAAACAAACTCCTTGGAACTATCTAACCCTTCTAATCCCCTCATTTCTGCTCTTTGTAAGATCTAATTTTATGGCAATCACTTCTAAGCTATCTTTAATGATGCGTATATCTAAGCTTAGCAACATCTTCTTCAGCTCCTTCTTTTAAAAAATCCTAAAACTTCTTTATTTTGAGATCTTCTTAATTAATGCCAAGTATATAGCAAGCCTCCTAGGTTTTAGGTGTTTGTAAGTTAATCCTATCAAACAATTTAGCAGTTAGATTGCCTTATACTGTCTATGACTTTATATTACTTCTAATTTTATCTTCTTGGTTTTTACTTCGATCTTAGAAAGCCATTTCTCTATTTATTTTAAATACAATAATCTAACTACTTTCAACTAGCTACTTTCCTTTATAATCAATCACTTACCACTAACACCCTTACTATTATGCTTTACCTCGTCTTCCAAATTTCTTTAACAAATTAAGAAATTAAGAAAGTAAGCAAGAAGTTTTACCATAAGTCAAAGAGAGTTAAACGAACTAAGAATGAATAATAAATGAAAGAGTAACTGATATACTCAGCTATAATAGTAACTAATACTTCTTCATACTATAAAAGATATTAATTCCTACAGTCATATTTCATCAAATGATTAGAGTTAGTTACGCCAATATACTATATCATCCTATTTCATACTATAAGTATAAGATCTCTAAAATGAATAGCCCAACAGATTAATTTAATTATGTTTAGTAATGAAATTAAATTTATAAATATGCAGTACCAAATTACCATCTCTTTAGTTTATCACCTTAATTTGATGTTAATTGTAATAATTTTAAACCAAAAGATTCATTTAATCTACTTCTACTTCATATAAAACTAATATTTTGTAGACTTTTTAACTTGGAAGATGAAATAGAAATATTATATTTTATATCTTTAATTTAGTTAAGAAAGAGAAGCGAAACATAACTGAGTTATTGTTTTGCTAATTACTTTTATGCATATTTCTGTTTATTATTTTTATTAACTCTAACTAGTTAGTTAAAAATGCCATTTTAGATATATTAAGATAATTTTATTTTATAGAGTATTTAATGTAAATAGATCAAATCTAATCATTTAAAGCTTTCTATTAAGGTTTTAAGATGTAATATGCTTTTTATAACATATTACTTTAAACGCTTATTTTAAAATGCTTTAAGGATACTTTTATATCAACCTAGACTTTTTCTCTCCTATTAGCCATCTAACCTCCTTACATTTTTCCTAGGATTAAATGCAATTTCCTTTTCCTAGAATTAAAGGATATTAACTTCTTTTATAAACCCAAAATTAGCTCTTTTTATTCTATTACTACACCTTACAAAATACAGTAATTCTCGAATTTAAAATTAGATCTTAAACTTAAATAAATAAGCTTTAGCTACTCTGGTATCAGTCTATTCTAAATATGTTCTAGTTATAACATTAGAAGCCTTAGTATATTAGAACTACCTTCTTGTTATTCTAATACTGATTAAAAAATGATATTTATGCTTTTCAATTACAACTACATACAACTTAATTATGATGTAAACTAGAACTATTAGTATATAGAAAGTGTATTAAGTATAGTAAGGGGATGCATTTAACTAGTATTGTGTTAAGAATTAGATGTTTGCTTTGTAAGGAGATATAAGAGTGTTTAGTTAAGGTATTATTAACTGCTTGATTCTTAATTTAGCTGATAAATGGTGACTTCTCTCACTGAAGTAAAAAATCCCTTGACAGAAGATAGTTAAATAATAAGTGTAAGAGGACCAACTAGATCATTATTTACTTACGATCATCAGACATTATCACCCTAGAGTAGATCTCCTATTAATCAATTTATGTTTACTTCAACTTCTAGTAATCCTTAGTAAAAATTTACTCTTTCTATGGCTGTTTCTAGTAACTCAATTAAGGATGTTTTTTGTAATGCTGCTTTAAGGAATAATTTTGTGATAATTGAAAGAGAGTAAACTGCAGCTACTGCTGTATCAAAAACGCCTTTTAAACTAAAAGATCTGCTAACTAAATGCTTATCATCTGAAAGCTAAAAGAAAAGAGCTTAAAGTACAGCTTTGAGAATTATAATTGGCTTAAATGAAAAATAGTGTAAAAGAACAGTTCTAATCAAAGGGCTTTATGGTGATGTTAACTAAATGAAGGCTTTTATTAAGAATTTTGGAGAAAGTCTTGAGAAGTAATTAAAATTCGTTGGTAAGACTTACAGCTTCATATAAGAAGCTACTTAATTAAAGAACTAATCCTTTTCAATCTCTGAAGACGAAGAATATGAAGAAAACAATTACGAAACAAGTTCTTATTACCAGTTCCATAAGATTCTAAGCTAAGAAAGCTATAGTTTAGGAAAAGAAGTATCAAACTTCGTTAAAAACTTTAATTAGTAGTATAGATCTGTTGAAGAAAGTGCTGATTTGATTCCTGCTCCTTTAGAGTCTATTAAAACTTTAATTGATGATACTGTTCAAACACTTTTTAGTGATTTCAATTTTGGGAAATAAAGTACTGAAAAGATGATGATGCATTGTCGACCTGCAGTTGAGAAGTTCATATTTGGTAAGTTGCATTCGAAGTTGATTAGTTTTTATAATCATAAGTATAAAGAGGAAGATTAAGAGTTTCTAAGGAAAAGAGAAATGCTCAATAAAGTAAACATTTTTGAACACTTAGAGTTAAAATAAAAGTTTAGACTCTGTAACTTAGAGGAACCTTATCATGAGGCTATTAATGAATTTAGTAAACTGGAGAACTAGTGGAACCCTAAAGATAAGCTTGCATGCATTATGAATACAAATGGTCTAACTAAAACAGCAGTAATTGATTTTTGAAAAGGTCAAGAAGAGCTATAATCAATGGACGATCTGCTACCAATCTTAATCTTTATACTTTGCAAGAGTAGGATTACTCATCTAGCCAGTGAGATTTACTATTTACTTGACTTTGTGAAAGGAAATCAAAAGCATGAAGCGGAGTAAATGCATTTAATAAATTGCGAGGCTGGAATGAAGTATGTTTCAAGTCTAAACGAATAAATGCTGGAAGAGAAGACAGTGGAAAAAGGCGAAAGTGTGAAATAATGAAAACAGTCATTAAATATTTTGTTTAAAACGAATGGGAAATAAATCTTTTTAGAAATAATTGAAATATGGCCAAATCAGTAAGTGTATTTGGTGGAGCAAGTGGACTCGGAAGATTTATTGTTAAAAATCTTGCTGGAGTATACACCGATATCCATTTGGCTGATCCTTATCCTTTCAGACAATCAGTTTACGCTTTATAAGCACAAACTTCTGGAGCAAAAATCCACAAATATCCCACCTTCCATAAGACCAATTTCAAAGCTGCCGGCGAAGCTTCTCAGCATCTTGTTTACGTTACTCATGATTACTTCAAGCTTGCTCACAGCAAAAATTTCTACCTCGAACGTTTCTAGAGTTTGGCTAAAGGAAAAGAGAGAGTAGTTGTTGTTTTGCCAGTAGAATATGATTTAGAAGATAACTCAGAATTAGTAGCCAAATTCAAAGACTTAGTGCCAAATGCTTTGGTATTTAAAGTAAATCTTACTTTTGGTGGATACAACTCTTATTTGCTCCAGCATACTTTACAGTATTTATTCACTCCCTCTGTTTTAGTCTCCACAAATGGGCAAACTAAATTCCAGCCTGTTTAAGCTGAAGCAGTTGCAAATGCTGTTAAGAAAGGACTTGAAGATGGAAGTAATGGATATTACCATTTAGCTGGAGAATAAGTTTTAAGCCACAAGGAAATTGTTGATGTTCTTGCTAAGCATTTAGGTGTAGCTAGTCCTGATTTAGCTTCTGGATGGCACAGCTTTGGATACAGTCTTCACTAAAATAAAGTTTTTGCTGACTTATTCTTAAATTCCCAAACAAGAGGAATGTATAATTTACTGAGCAAATCTCACACTTTAGCACAAGGTGAAAAATCACTATCAGACCTTGGCTTAACCAGCGGAAAACTCGCTGAGAGTTTTTCAACTGCAGCTTCTAAGACAGAAGAAAAGGCCTGGAACCAAGTATGCATTGATTGATCAAGCTAAAACAATAGATAATTATTAATAAGTTTTATTAATCAATAATCACTCCTAATTTCACTACTATAAGAGACTAAGCAAAATTACAATTGAACAATTACATCAAAGCACAAATTAATTACTTCATTTAAGGTTGGATAATCACGCATAAATTAAAGCAGCAAAAATAAGCTTTTGAAGTGAATCTAAATTAAATACCCAAAAAACGTGGAGTTTGGTTTAACTTTTATTATCCATTATTATCTTATTATTATACATGGTTTAAATTAAACGTAATACTCTTATCATTAAATACACTCAATCTCACTAAAACTAGTTATTCCCTCATGGAATTAAATTAATATTAGTGAGATATGATTTCACCATTTTATTAGAACAAAGACTATCTAATTGTATTTCCATCTATGTTTATGTATTTTTGATGACTCTAACATTGTATAAAAATTAGAATCTTTTAGTTTTAATAAGCTATTAAGTATTACTAGAATAGTGTACTAGCACTTTATATAAGATGCTATTTTTCTTTTATCTTATTAAAGCATTTAAAATAAAAAGTAGAAAGAAAGTTAAAAGTATTGCTATAGCTTTTTAACCACTTTTAAGCTTTAATAGCGCTGTCTAATTTAAAGGATAATCAAGAAATGAAATTAAAGGTTCTGTATGTACTAGGATTGGAAAAATAAGCTAATTGTAGAAGTTAGATTTACTTTACCTAACTAAATTACTGCATTAAGAGCCACATCACTTTAAAATGATTCAGTGATTTATTAAATATAAATCAGTTAGAGAAATAAAATAAGATTTGCATTAAATTTTGTAA
This sequence comes from Loxodes magnus, assembly GCA_946699065.1. Classification (NCBI taxonomy): domain Eukaryota; phylum Ciliophora; class Karyorelictea; order Loxodida; family Loxodidae; genus Loxodes; species Loxodes magnus. Next base: position 110,590 of record CAMPDV010000018.1, read on the forward strand.
TAAGCATAGAAGGTTAAAAACAAGGAAGTTAGATAGATAAAGTATTAACTATAAGGAGTAAATTAAATGTATATGTTAATATTCCTCTAGTTACTTTATCCTGATAGAAGACATTCATGTTAACTATGAGTCTTTTTTCTTAAAATGAAAATAACTTATTAAGTTTTATATTCCTCATCTGAACTAAGTTAGTTATGTGTAAATAAGACAGATTACTTTAGTATTAGAAAGATTGGGCATGAGTAGGTAAAATTAAATTTAAAATAGTGTAAGTGAAAATAGTTAAAAGGAGGAAGTAGAATGAATTTAATTTTATAATCTGCAAATTATAAAAAGATAGTATGGGATAAAATAATGAAAAGCAAACAGAAGATAATAAGACGAATCAATAGTAACAAGCACCTAAGCCAAGTACTACTATCAATTTTGGAAAAATTCCTATATAGCCAGTGCCGGGTTCTAGAGGTCTTAGGAATAAAAGGTCAGGCATCGTTTCTGTTTACTGTGAGAAAAATAGATAAATTTATGATATAAGACTAACTCCAGGCTTAACTGTCGAAGAGCTTAAAGAAATATTAACTGCTAAAGTAGATTAGAAGATTTTTTCCAGACATGTAAAGCTTTATCTTCAAGGTTAAGAACTTAATAATTCAATAAAGTTGGTTGATGTTATAAAAAGCAAAAATTTGCTTAGAATGGAAATAGTTGATCCTACTGATTACTCAGTAATGGAGCATAGTACTATGAATATAGTTCTATAATCTCAAAAAGGTGAAGTAAGATACTAGTATAAAAAAAACGGACCTCTCAATTAAACTAGTAAAAACCTTCTAAGTCCTACTTCTAGTAATGCTCCTAAAGAAGATAAAACTTTTGATCTAAAATAGCTACCAATTAATGGAAGATATACCCCTTAAAATAACTCTCATTAACTGAATAATTCTTCGAGCGATTCTTAGGTTTCTAATAACACAGCTGATAGTGCCCCAAGCTAACTTTTAAAAATTTGGGACAAAGATTTTTCAGTATACAGCGTCCCAGAAATCAAAATTTCATAGAAATTATACCGAAAAAATAAATAAATCCAGCAACGAGAGTTAAAAAAATCCATGAGTTAAAATAATGAAAATGAATTCCTCCAGAAACTTAAGAAGAATAATTTAGTAATAGAAGAAATGGAAGAGGAAGAAACAGGTAAACAGTCTTTTGTTCATAAGAATTGAGGAGCATTTCATCTATTAGTCTATTATATCACTTTGTTAATTATTAATACTAAGAATCAAATTTCCTGAAGCTTTCTTCCGTAAATTGATAATAAAATTAAATTTACTATTTAGACTTATTAAGTCTATAATAACTGTACTCATCTATTTAGTTCTTAAATAAAGCTCTAATATTTAAATAAGAATCAAGCATTTACTCAAAGAAAAATCCTTTTTCTCTACTCAAAAAAGTTATTTTTATTTATTTTCCAAACATTTAAAAAAAAGGTATAATAGCACTTGCATTTCTATCCTATAACTATATTAATACCTAAATAATTCTCGAAGAAAGTTAGTAAAATTGACTATAAACTCCATCATTCAAATCTCTTATAAAATTATATTCTTAATATATTTTTTAACTAATTGCTATTTATGAATTTTATATTATTAAGTTGAATTAGAATAGAAAAAATAAAGTAAAAAGCATTAGTAAAATAACTATTTAATTCAAATCATATTTTTTGCTTATTTGGAAAGACCAATTTAGTAAGTAATAGACTAATGGATTATTTATATTATAATCTCCTAGCTCAGTTCTAAGATATTGTATCTAATTTTTTAATCTTCAAATTTATAAGAAGAGTATAGTCAAGTTAAATGGTATAAATATTTAGAAAGAACTTGTTATATTAGTATTTGCTTGATAAAATAGATATTAGAAAATATAAAGTTAAATTTGCAAAAAAAGGGGAAGAAATTAGTAATATAAAGGTCAAAGGTAATAACTAAAAAGAATGATTAAGATGTAATTATTTAGTTTTTGAAATTTTTCTAAGATTAGAGAGTTATAAAACTCTTACTCTAAAGGGATTAAAACTTTAAATATAATTTGCAAAATCCTACTGTAAGAGAAGATAAAGGCTAAAAATTTTGAAATTTAGTAATTTTTATGTTAAATAAAATTAAAAAAGCATGATTAAGATAATTTGAATATCTAAAGTGGGTTTTTTATATATTATCTTAGTTTTATTTCATATTTTTAGTTCCTTTCGACTTATTTTTATTCAACTTTATTCTTTGGATTTAATGTTTAAAGCAGTGATTAGAATTTTCTAAAATAAATTTTTTATTTTTGTAATATATATTTTAATCCATCCCGCATTTATTTTTAAGTATTTTTAGTTTTATTTTTGTAAGATTTGCAATAATTATCCTCATTATTTCTTATAATTACTATTTTGTAATTAAATCACTTAATTTACTTATTATTTTTTTAAGTAATATTCACTCATGGTACTTAATTTAATCTCTTTTGATATCTTTCCTTACTCAAATTTTTATTAAAATTTAAGCTATTTTTTATAAAAATTATACTGTCTAAGTTTTAAGAGAAATACCAGAGTATAAAATTGCGATAAATATTTTTTTAAAACTATTTTGGGAAAGCTTTTTCTATAATTTTATTTCAATTTCTGAAATATTTCTGAAATTTAAATTTTATATTTTAGATATTTTCTATATCCTCTTCTATTTTTTTCTTGCTATCCACTTAATAGGTTTCTTAGCTTCATTAAGAATTACAATAAAAATCACTAATTTCTTTCCAAGCATTTCAATTACTTTTGATCTTTAGAAAATTTTAAATTGCTAACAGAAAATCTTCAATACTTATTCACAAATAACATTCAAGTAATTATTACCTTTTAGCATAATTTGAACTAAGAAATAAATCTAGTAAAATCTTTAATAGGATAAAGAAGTAAAGCCAATAGCAATAAAGATCTTAATGTTTCATTTTTTATTTAGATGTTAGAATGTTTATAATCAATTCCATTTTATTAGAAATATGCTTTCTATGTTTCCTAATTTTGATAAATGTTATCTAGGATGAAATTAAGAGTAGCGATATTTATTTATTGCTGCTAGTTTAAATATGTTTAAGATTGCTAGAATTTTTATTTAGCAAAATTTAAATGGGGTTGTGCTGTAGTTTTTTGGTGATCTAAAATCATTGATTTTTATTAGATTTTTGTAATAAGGTTGGAAAGTATAAAGTTCGAAAGTAAAATCATATTTACTTTTCACTAAACATCACTGCCTCTTTTTCTCTCACTTTTAAAACTCCTTTTTACTAGTTATGCTTTTTTTTACTTAAATCTAGATTATAAAATTTTTTACCTAAATATCAAACACAATTTTAAATTTAATAAAAGGAAAAAAAAGCATATAAATATAGGAAGTAAAAGGATAAGCACAAAGATATATAATATCCTTGCATAAAATATATAAATAAATAAATTTGATTATAGAGCGCGTAGCACTCTCGTTGGTGCCCAGCTCTTTAAAAAAATGTTTCATACTGACAAGAATGTTTGTTACTGATAAAATTATCAGATACTGGTAGACCTTGTTCAATACTGGTATAACTATTCAGTACTGATAAAAATGTTCAATACTGATATAATTTTAGAATACTCGTAATCTTTAATACTTGCTGGAGGTCCAAGGACATGGCAGGATTGTGTCTCATTGCATCACCAAAGTAGAGGACGACATGTGTCAATTATGGGTACTTAAATTCCCCACCTCTGATGAAGTTCGCAATATTATTTCTTTTTCGTTCCAGAATTAAAAATAAACGAAGCCAAGCCAGTGTCGAAGGTCTAAGAATCTTATGTCTCGAGGCCAAACCAAAGCAGAGTAAGACATAAAGTCGATTATAGGCACTTAACTTCCCCAGCCTCTGATGAAGATGACCTTGTTGTTCACCTTCGAACAACTATGGCGGTTTTAAAAAATATTAATATTAAACTATATACAGTTGATTTTATGGTATAAAAGTATAAAATTAAATTTTTTTGCATATTTGAAAAAACTATTAAATAAAGTGATTAAAGTATGCATTATAATTTAAAATTTATAAATAATTATAATAATATATTAGTGTCATTACACCTTTAATAGGATCATCGTTTCTTTATTTGAGTCTAATTGCATTATTGTTTATAAAACTTTCCTGAGTTCTTCAGATTACTTTACTATTGATTTTTTTATATAATGTAAATTGATTAATCTCTCTTCTATATATTTTAATTGCTTATTTACTTTTTATGTTCCAAATTGCTGCTAAATTCTTTTTTTATTTTTTTTCTCTTGCTATGTCTATACTGTGGTTAATAGCCAGATTCTAATTTTTTCATTTATCTCCACAAATTAATTTTTTAAAATCTTTTTCTCCAAATAAAGCTACTTCATCTACTTTAATACTTCATATTTAAATGTGTTTAATTTTTTCCTTTAGAAGAGATATCATCCATTTAAATAATTAATTCAATAAAGTAAAAAAATTCAACCTTTCAACAGAAAACTAATTTATAAATTCCTAAAAAGTATAATCTTAAATACCTTGTTTAATATAGTATATTTAAAATATACTTAGAGATTATAAATAATTTATTTATTTTAATTATTATTGTACTTAATAAAAAATTTAAATATAATCGTTTCAATATTTAAGAATATTGAAACATAGTTACAATAATTATAGCTTAGACTATAAATATTACAAATATGTTTGAAAGATAAAAGTTTGTAAATACCAATCAAGCTTCTTCTTGTTCTTTCTCTATCATATATTTTTATTTTTTGTCTTGATGAAATTTGCCTTTTTTTTTCTTCTAGATACTCTTCTAAAAGCTCATCTTGTAGTTTAAACATTTCAATACGCTTTTTTAGTAATTTAGAATGAAAATTTTTGGTTAATTGTCTATTTTAGGAATTTGATTCTTTGAAAAATGTTTGTTTATATAGATTTAGTCATAAAGAATTAGTTTCTTCTTGTCTTTTTCTTTAAAAGCTTTATGACTTTCAAGTTCCTCAATAATGTCTGCATAGTATTAGCAATCAAAAATATGATCAGTTTCATCAAAGTCTTAACCACATAAGCAAATAATGCTATATCTAACGTTGATGTGACGATTACTAAGTTCTTATTGAAAATTATAAGAAAAAAGTTCTCAGTTTATAGATAGAAATAGTCTCTCTAATATAGTATTTATTATATTTGGTATAAGTAATTTCAGGAAATATACTTTAATTATTTTCTATTTAGTCTATAATTCTTTTTGCTGTTGGCATAAGTGTATCCCTAGAGAGACATTCCTTTAAGAATTTATGTTTTATTTTTTATTCTGTGAGTTTATAAAAATCCATCTTACTCTAAACATGTGACAAGTCAAAATTATACAAATCGATACATTTCTTTATATGCTTCTAGTATGGTAAATTAAATTTAGTGCATTTTTCTAATAAAAAAGCAGTATCTGAGTTAGGATTTTCTTTGCTATATTACATTAATTTTTAATAAAAGTGCATTAAATTTTTAATTGCTATATGTGTAAAAGGAAGCCAGTTTAGGTCAATTAAGAATGGCTCATTGAATGTGAATTCTTAAGATCTAAACGCCTATCTTGAGATAAGTCTTTACGATTTTGTTATCTTGTTTTTATTCCTTTAATTCCAGAAATAGTAGCTCACGGAGTAGAATCACTTCCATATTCAACTTTAGGTAAAATAAAAGTTCTAAAAAGAGTTTTGAAGCTGAGAGGGGATACTAATCCATATTTAGAAAGTATTGCAGTAGCTTTTTAAATAGCTACTTTGTAATTTGAAGCTACTGCTGTACAATGTAATTTGTAATTTTATTTTATTCCTAACTAATATCCTAAATAGGTAACTTCATCTTTTTAAGCAATTGGAATCCCATTGAGCTTTAGAGTAATAGAAGGTTAGCTTTCTTTTCATTTTTTTTTCAAAAATTCTATTACTTCACATTTTGCTACATTAATTGTAAGTTTTACTCAATTAAAAACTGTAGATGTAGCTTGTAACAGTTTTTAGGCATTTTTCTAGGAAGAGGACGATTGGATTAATTCGTCAGCGAAAGCTCGTTCTACGAAAGTTTTAGATAATATTTGAAATCCTAATTTCTTCTGATTATCTTCTAAATATCTTATAACAATATCATAGTATAAAATTGCAAGTAAAGGTGCATGGCTACATGCTTATAATACTCCATTGTTATATTTAATTGTTCTTGTAAGATACCCATCAATTATAAACTTAGCATCAACATTATCGTAAAAAGATTACAGTGCCAATATTAGGTCAAAAGGTAGCCTAAGTCTTCTAAGATGATCAAAAAGTAATTTCCTAGATATGCTATCAAACATTTTTTCTACATCTATTAAAGTAGCAATTAATTACTTTTTATGGGACCATCTACGATGCAAGTCTATAATTTACTAAATAGTTCAAATTTGCTAAGTAGTGGAGCGTTTACGAATAAATCCAAATTAGGCTGGATGTAAAATGTTTCGTTCATAAATATAATTATAAAGTCGTTATGTTAGTGCTTTATCATAAATTTTAAGTAGACAGTTCAATAAAGCGATAGGTCGTCAATTACATCAATTACTTTTGCTTCCCTTTTTGAAAATCGAAAGAATGTTTATTTTTTTCATTGCATTAGGTATTTTAAATGTTCTAAGCATGTTATTAATGAAACTTGTAATAATTTGATGCAAATCTTAACCTCCATATTTAATAAATTCAGCTTTTAGACCATCATTACCTGAAGCTTTATTATTTGCAAGTTAAAATATAATTTTTTTAATTTCAAATCACGTAAAAAGAGCCATATTTTATAAATGACTTAATTTCTAATTTAAGATAAAAGATTTATTTCTAAACATTCCCTCTATTTTTCTATTTGAGAAGTCGAATTCTATCTTACTTATTTTCGAATGTTTATCAAAAACGTTAATTTCCCAATTTTCAAACAATTGCTATTGTTAGTTAAAGTTTAAATTCATCTAATTACGAATTTTAGGGTTTATTAGATTTTTAGCTTGTTTAAACATTATTTAAGCATTTTTGTTAAGATCTTCATGTTTTTCCTTAGTTTTTTATTTTTTTCATTTCAAAAATTTGTGAAGATAACGCTTATAAGATTAAGTTTTAAGCTATTAAAGTTTGGTAACTTCTTAATTATAACGTCCATACAAATCTAATGCGTTCTAATATACAATATTATCCTTTTTTGCTTGAACAAATAACGTAGTTAAGTAACTTGGCAATTGATAATAGTTTTTCCTTTGATTTTAAGATCCAAGCGCAATCTCAGCATTATAACTAATAAGATCGCAGATGAATTAGTACTAATTTTCGACATCGTTTTAATCAAGTTACTAGAATTGATAAAATTATCCCAAAAATAGATTTTAATAATAGTTTCTTGTGTCCAAATCCTATAGTTTAGAAATTTTAAAGAGTAATCGTTATTGTTAATCTTATTCACTTCTTTTTAAATTATAATTTAATGTAATACTTAATGGAAAATGATCAGTATGCAAACCCGAATCTTGGATAACTTTATAGTCAACGAAATCATCAGAATTTAAGTGTTAAGTAACATTAATTATTCGCTCTATCAATAAATGTGTTGGACTCATTATCATTTAAAATTATTAATTCATTTGCTTCTATAAAGTCTAGTAATCTTTAAGTATTATTATTGATTTGTGATTAATTATTACCTTAGTTAGGAATTAAGGCATTAAAGTCGCCACAAAGGATAGTAGGGTTTTGGTCACTATTATTTATGATATTATTAAGGTATTCATATGCAATGTCCTTATAAATATTTAACTTTTCATTTGTAGGCAAATAACATGATGCTATTATTAAATTTCCAACTCTCACGCCTATAAAATGTCCAGGAAGATTTGAGAAATCTAATTAATTTTAACAAGAATCAAGTTACTTTTTTACTAATAGACATACTCCACCTGCACGTTTATTTGCGTTTTAGCAATATTACGATATTGTTCTATAACAATTGGGCAATATGTTTATTACGTTCATGTTTCGTTTATTGAAAAAATGTCAAATTCATTATCAAGGATGAATTATTATAATGCCGTTTGTTTACTAGCTATTGAGTTTATATTTACCTTTCCTATTTTTATTTTCTTAGATTCTTGCGCTCCACCAGGGAGCCCTCCCTAATATATACAAATATATTTAATCCCTTATGAATCTCTTTAAATATATCCCAATTCTTTTTTATACTCAGGGTGCTGGTGGAAATATTAGATCAAAATGTAAATTACTTAAATCGAATAAGATTCTAGTAGTTTATTGTCTATTTTAATAGCATTTTAGATACTATCTATATAAAGTTTTAGATTAATATCATAAAAATATTCTTCCAAATAACAAAGCAATTCCTATAAGATTTAAAGTGAAAGATGATTGACAATTTTATAATTTTATGAAATCTAACTAAGATAATTTATATTTATTATAAAGATAAGATACTATACTTACATACATTTTAGGAGTTTAATAGTGACATTTGCTATTTATTATTAGTTTTAGCAAAAAAAGGTTATGCTTTAATCAAAGTTTCTCTTTTTATAGTTTGAATTTAAAAAGCTAAATTAAAAAATTATTTATTTGAAGGATAAATATTCAAGAATTTTAGGTAGAACTGAATTTATGAAGCTTTTTAAAAATTCACCTTAAGAAATTGAAGAGAAAAATATTAAATTAATTTATAAAATTAGATTTGACTAATAAAGCACTATGCATCGTTAATAATAAAGAGAAAGAAAGATACTAAAACACAGAATTCTTGAAACGTATAAAGAAGTTAATAAATGAAAAGTAATTTTAAATGTTTTTCCAGGTTTTGCTTATCTTTGCTATCTAAATCTAAATTTTATAATTTTTATCTTTACTAAAGAACTTTAACTTTAATATCCTTTTTATATGTTTATGCTGATATTTTTATAATTTAATAAGAATAGAAAATTAATAAAAGGGTAAATTAATAACTTTCTATTTTTAATGAAAATATTCTAAATAATAATCTTTAAGTTTTATATTTATTAGAAGGATATAATTCTAAAACTAAAAAGTATTAAATAGGAATTAATCAGATAAAAAAAGATATCATATGCATATGTCTTAAATATTTCTAAATTAATTTTGAATCTAAGTAAATAAAATAAAGTCTTCTAATAATTTTAATTTATCTCGATTATTGGTTATTTTTAAAGCTATTCTAAAAAGTAAAGAAAAATTTCTATTTTGTACTGTCATGCTATCTTAACTCGAACATAAAATATAACCTTTATTAAACTTACTAACAATAATTAGTTGGTGATTATATATCTCCTTATATAATTTTATAATTACACTTATCATTTTTAAATAATTATCTTTAACCTTTTCAATAATTTAGCTTAGATATTTAAAATAAACTTAATAATAAATGCTTTAACAATTAGTTTAAGTAAGTTAAATTTATGTTTATTTTATTGAAGAATCTTAAAATAAATTTTAGTAAATCTCTTTTTCTTCTGAATATTTCATTAATAATTCTTCTTTACTATTATAAATTCTTTCTAATTGCTTTATGAAATATATTTAAAGTAGTTTAAAGCAACTTTCAAACTTATTAATTTTAGCTTAATTTTTACAATGTCTCTTGGATTTATCTTTGCTCTCTTTCTTCTATAATTAAGTTGATAAACTGATTATATAATTTTATTAGTCATAGAAATTATTTTAATTATTAACTAGAGGATTCAAGGTAATCTTAAACTTACAAAAGTTTTATTTATATAATACAAATCTTCTTTAATTCTTATTCTTATACAGTTTACTTGTAAATCTTAATTATAAAAACCTCATAAATATATATCTATTTCTTATCTTTAAATATCTTAACTGCTATTTATAACTTTATAACCATTTCCACAATACCAATCCTTAAATCTTAATTTGAAAGTTTTTATTAATAATGCAGAGAAACTAGTGATATTGATATCAATCAGTATAACCTTTTTTAAAGATGTTATAAAAAGAACGTTTAAATCTTACCAAATAGAATTATTAAAACAATTGACTACATAACTTAGTCTCATTTAAAGAATAATATAATAAAGTATAAGCAATAAAGATTAAATTTAAATAACTTCTATTATACTTTTAAACTATATCTTCCAATTAATAACTATCTCATCTATTTAATATTACTAATAAACCTACGTATATCTATGCTAGCAGGTTAGTTTAAATAAATGAATGTATAAGTTTAAGATTTTAAATGGAACTGTTTAAATAGTTCTTCTTTGTTCTAGCATTTATTTAAATCTTCTCTGGGGTAAATTAAATGACTTAATACTTAGTTAAATAATAAGATATTATTGTAATATTCAAACTTAAGTGTCTTTAGTAGAATTTTCTTAATGCTATAAAATATTTTTCCTTAACTAATATAATGCTAGATTTATCGTTCTGCTTAGTTCTATGCATTTGCTTACAGAAAAAGGTTTATTAAATTAATTTGTCAAATTTTAATTAAATAAGTCAAAGAAAAAAAATCTCAATTTATTACGCTAAAAGAGCTTATATTTTAAATGTCTATATCTATTCTGAGAAGCTTTCATTCCCTAATATGATTATCAATCCATAACTTTATTAGCAAATATTTGAGATAAAATTGGATAAAATAGAATAATGGAATTTAAAGGAGAAAATAATGATGTTTGATAAAGATAAAAAAGAATATAGATAAGCATATCTAAAACCAATATTTATTAATAATAATTAATAAAATTAAGAGGAGAGGTATATTAGATAGAACTAGATCATACAGTCTTAATAATTAATTTAACATCACTATATTAGTTTGAATTAATGCTGCTATATCTTAATTTTTAGTTTGTTTTCAAATTGAAACTAAAAATAAATTTCTAAACGATTTATCATAAACTGAAACTAATATTACATATAATAATTTATTTCTATATATTTTTTAATTTCAACTTAAAAGATAAAAAATGAAGTAAACAGCCGCACAATATATTTTTTGAATTTCTCATATTATTTTATGATTTTTAGCATTTCAATTAAAAATATAATAAGCAATCCCTAAATATCTTTATCCTAAATTAACTTAAAAATACAAAAAATTAAAGAAAATTAAAAATTTTGTATAATTAATAAATCCTAGAGTTATTTATACTCATATAAAAATAAATTAAAAATCATTTTTTTTCAAAACTTAGTATGTAATCTTTTGTAGATTTAACATTTTTCAAAGCTACCACTCTACTTTCATGAGTTTTTATCGCAGTGTTAATAAGTAGCCACTACAGCATTAATAAGATTGTTTTATTGATTCTATTTTTATTTTATAGATTTTAAGAATTAAATTTAGGCATTGCTATTGTATTTAATTTTCTCCTATTTTCATAGTTTTGGAGAATCTAAAACCTTTTCCAAAGCTTATCGTTTTCTTATTTCTGTATTTAAGCAAATTTTTTACATTATTTGGTTAAATGCTAGGTTGATTAGCAGAATTACAATTCTTTTACTTTCGAATCTATTATACTTAAGACTCTAATATCGTTTCAATTTATCTAATTTTCTTTAAAATATCTTTATTTTTATAATTCTACTTGCTTAATCAGTTGATCTCCAGTTTTTATTTAATAATTAATTTATTCTTTATGGAAAAATTCTAATTAGCCCTTACATTAAATATGTTCTCTTTTGCAATTCGAATTTAAGATAGCTTTTTTAGATAATAGCCTTTTATTAACAGCTTCAGATATGCCATTATCTTTTTTATATGCTTGTAGATCCTAATAATTATCACTCCTTTTATTGATATTCTATTGTTTTTATAAATTTTAATTAAATATTTTAATTTGTTGCATTTTGCTGAATTCAAGCATCTTTTCCTAAAAAATATTTTTATTTTAGTCAAGACAATGATATTGGCAAACTCTACTATTTTTCTTATTTTTTGACATATTTTTTATCTTTTTTTGATATTTCTTAGAAAATAGAATTTCCGAACTCTTTTGGGTATCAAAATTTTAATATTCAGAATCAATAACTTTTATTTTTATTTTGTTAGATCTTATTTTTTAAGAGTTATAATGAACTGTCAAATTTATATCTATTTCTTTAAGCAGAAGTGTAAGTATTCAATATTATAAAATTAAGATTTACTAAGCTTATTGATGAACGGAAGCGTTAGCTTTTATAATATTTGCGTGAGATATTAAAAAGTGGATTCTCTTAATTTTAATTTTACTATCTTAGTATTGTTTTTAAGAATATCTTTTAAATTTAAAAGTTAGCTTTTGAAATTTTATTACAAAATAGAAGATTTTCTAAAAGGAAAAATTGATTATATAGGCTAGGTAGATTAATTAGTCAATCAATTGGCGCTAATAGCTTAAGTCATAATATTATAAAAAATTTTCAGAAAATAAGCACTCTGAGATAATTAAAATAACTCTCTAAAGGGCTAACTAATATTAGATAGTTTAGATTTAAGATAATAATACGAACTTTATTTGACCATTTAGAATTGAAGTGAAAAAATAGTTTAATGTAGTTTGTAAAGATATTATGCAATATTATGATATTCTTTGTAAATATTATAAATAGGCAGCCATATAATGTTCACTGTTGATTATTTTAATATAAAAGATCGAATTCAAATTAGTTTAAACTAGGATAAGTTAGCTAAATCCTAAGAAAAACAAACTAAATTTACAAAAAATTTTAGCAAAATCTTGTAAAGAATCGTAATTAACTTATTTATAAATGATTAACTAATTATTCTAAAAAGTGATCTCATTATTTTCATTAGCTCATATAGAGTGACCTTCAAGTAATGGATTCAAAAAATTGTAATTATACTTTAAAGAATTAAAAAGAGAGGCACATAATGTAAAAAAGAAAATAGTCATAATTCTAGTCTTTTAAAACACTTCTATTTTATAAAAATTTAGTTTAATGCTATTATTTTAGCTAATTTAAGCTAATTATTTTAAGACCCAGAAAGGTTTAAAGCATAATGATTAAAAGATTTTTATTTTTATGTACTGCTTTATTTGTTTTACAACAGAAGCTAAATTTATTTTTTCTTATAATTTCAAAAATTTATTCTTAGAAGCATACAGTTAAAGTTTAAACTTATTCTTTTTTATATTTTTATGATTTATTGCTTCTAACACTTTTTCAAAATGATATAATTGAATACTGGAATGAAGAAAATCCTAATTTCATATAAATGTTTAAAATCATATAATTTAGCAATCTTTTATTTAGCTTCTTTCCTATAAGTACTATCCTTCTTCAAGTTTAAAGTTATTCTCTTATTCTTCCAAAATACTCCATATTATTCTTATGGTAAGAAACTATTGAATAAATACACGAAGCTAATTTTGCGAAGATGGATATAATATCTTTATTTATAGTACTGAAGATATCAAAATAAAAGTTGGGATTCATAATTATTTCTTTCTTTTCATAGAATTATCTAATATAATTGAAAAAATTGAAGTTAGTATTTAAGGTAGATCTTTATTTATTTTTTGAATAAGAAATTTAACTCTAAGAGTTTGGTTTAATTGAAATAAACTAGCAGGATTTGCTAGTTTTTAAGAAAGCTGAAGAATTTATATAGACAAGCTAATTTAAAAAATTAGACTTAAGTAAATCTAATTAATTAAAGTTCTTTAAGGGTTAGATTACCTTAAAGAGCCATTTAGTACCAAATATTTTTATTAAATAGACTAATATTAAATCTCTTTTATTTCTACTAATAGCTTTATACAGTTATCTATGATAATATGCATCCAAAAAATATTCTAATTGCCTTGTAAAAGCTTCTAATATTATAATAGCTTAATACTTATTTATAAACTTTATAGGTAATTTTTAGTCCTTTTTATTTAACTATTAGCTATCTTAATGAAATAATTAACTAATGAAAGAACTTTATTAATTCATATGTTTAAGCAGAAGTAAGAAATACAAGCTAATTGATTAAATGATAGGAAGATAAAGAGAAGATTCTTTAAGTGAGCTTAATCAAATAATCATTTCGCTTATTTATAAATAATACCACCAAATACTTTAGATAATAGATTGTTATTATATAATGTTATTTATAAGGGATAAGCATTTTAACATTTCGCTAATTAATTATTTAGTTATATTGTAGATAACTAAGAAAAACGATGTAATCTGTATTAAGAGTTAGGTAAAATTAATTAAAATGAGTATTCAAAATCTGAAAATAATTAGACTGATTTTAAGAATGCCAGCATTACTTAGTCTCTATAAAGTTGATCTGTAATTTCTATTTGTGTTACGAAAGTAAAATTTAGAATGTGATAATTAATGCTTAGTCGTGAAAAGTTGAATTCTAGTGTCTTTTCAACTATTTTATCTTCTACTGAAAATTAATTGCAAGTTGATAAAATGTAAAATAAGAAAGAGATAATTATCTATGCTTAAATAACGTATAATTACAAAATTAACTAATAATAACAAGATTTATACTCTAGTTCTGTATATGCAGTCTATTTAAAAGATATAAAAGAGTTTGAAGGTGTTGGGACGCAAATTTTAACTCTAGGAGGTATCATGTAAACTTAAATTTAGGCAAAAAAACTATTTTAAAATCTTGTTAGAAAAATTGGAATTTTAATTCTAGAAAAGATAAAAAATAAAATCGATGAAACAAAAAGTAATATTCAATTTAGAATTTGTAACGGTTTCAATTCTAAAAACGGGCATTAGTTTTGGATAAAATTCAAGTATAATTGAGATTTTTAATGTTGCTTCTACTATCAATTACAATAAAATTTTATTCTAGTACAAGGTTATTTTAATAATATAGTTCAAAGAAAAGGAGAAGTATGAGAAAAATTTTGGATAAAATCAGTTAAGATAGAATACTTCAAATAGAATATGATAGATTTAATTTTAAATAATCAAAACATAATAAAACAAATTTGAAATATATTTAATCAAAAGCTAGAAAAACTCAGCAACTTAAATCAATAATTTAAATAGATTTAAGAGCGAAAAAGAGATATTTAAAATAAATAAGAAGCATAATAATTTACCATAGAGCAATATAATCTCTATAAAATAGCCTTTTTAAAGCTTTTTATATTTAATTAGAAAAAATTAAGTTGTTTGGGTATTTTTCAAATACTTTTACGAGTTTTAGTAAGAAAATTAATAACAAATTTTAATTATGCTTAGATTAAAAACTATAAGATTAAGATTTTTATTTATATAGCAAAATTAAGAATATTTAACTACTTTTAAAAGATATTCGAAATAATTTTTATAGGCATAAAAAATAATAAATTAGAGTTGGTAGAAACTAAAGTAAAAATTCTTATCAGTGGAAATTCTTAAGCCAACTTTTTGCATTTGGCGATGAAATTGGCAAAAGATAAAACTAAAATGAATCTCGAAAACGAATAATATTTCTGGAAATTAGATATGAAAAAAATATAAGCTTTTAATAGTAAAAAAAAGAAATCTACATTCAGAGATATAAAAATTTTTTTTTCAAAAGCAACAAAACTTATGAGTTTTCTATAAAAAAATAAACGATAATACAGAGCTTAAGCAAAATTTTTTATTTTTTATTATTTATGAGTATCTCATTAATAATTATTTTTTATTTTAAATACTATAAAAAAGTTTTAGCAAAAAGATCATGGTAATAAAATTAGAAAAAAGACAGAATAATGATCTAGAAAGTAAAAAACTAATGATTTTACTTCAGAATAAATGAAACATGCTTAATAAAAGAAACTTTAAGAGAAAAACATTATAGAGAAAAAAAATGGTTCCTAAGAAATAATAGAATAAAAACTAACAGAACATCGATTAATAAAATTCTCTAATCGAAATATACTCTCTAGGAGCTGAAAATAAAAAATTATAACAATCACTTCTAGATTTAATTTAACGGCTAGATTCTCTATCTTTTATTGTGCAACGACTATAAAATGAAAATCAATGACTAAAAATGGAAATTAGCACTAAAACATCCAATTCTTAACTTATTTAATAACTGGAAAAAATGGAGTTAAAACTTAAAGATAATAAAAAGCAAAATGATTCTGAATAACGTGTTGCTCCTCATAAAGATCCTATGATAGTGGAATAGCAGTATTCCAAAACATTTTCTAAACGAAAAAATATTAAAAATGGAAAAAATGTCAAAAATTAGGACATAACTCCAAAAATGCACAACAAGATGCTTCTTTTGTTAAAGAAATGGACATATATTTAAAAACTGCTGGCCGTTTTAGAGAAAGCAGAAATTAACAAATCAGAAGTTATGAAATGACATATCTAAATTATAATGTTCCCCAGAAGGAATACTTTATAAGAAAAAGGCATACAGCGGAGATTAATTACTATTGGATATAGTAAACGCTCAAAAAAGAAGAATGGGATAAATGTTTGGACCTAATTGAGACTGAAACAAGATTCCTACTGTCAAGAAGGGATAAATTAGCTTGAGTCGATACGTGATAGAAGAATGCGAGTCTAGTAACTTGAGAGAAGAATGGAGCAACTCCATAAACATTTGAGAAAACTTATAAAATGATTCCGTGACTAACCTAATAAAAGAAAAAGTCACGTAAATAGATTATTGCTATTATTATAAAGCATGAAGCAAATAAAAAAGTTATTTAAAGGAATTTTAGTATAAAATAACTTTCAAATTTTCAGATAAAATTTTAATTAGAAGGATGTTGAAATAGTTTTAGGATATCCTATCTAAATTATTATTTTATGTAAAAACAAATTAAATTAGAATATGAAAGATAATCAAAATATAAATATAATTGTTTACATTTTAATTTAATAATACTTTTATAAAATATTAGAATTTTTTGAACATATGAGACTAATAATCTTCATTTTTTAATTATAAAAACTCAATGTAGGAATATATTAGATTGTAAAATTATCAAAAATTTTAGTTACTATTTAAAATTATTAATTGTAATTTTATAATTATTAAGATTATCATGCATTAGTGTGAAATTTCCTTTCATTTTTAGCTTAATTATTTCTTTTTCTTTGTAAAATATTTAAAAAAAGGTTTTATATTCTAACTTCGTATTCTTATGGTATCTTCATTCATCTTTAATTCCTTATATGCTAAACTTTTTTGAAATTTCTTAATCTAAATAGATTGTGATTGAAACAACCCATTTCTTTTTTTATGTGAATAATAATTAGGGAATTGAAGTAAAATACATTAGGTATATATTAGAGCCTTATAATATAATACATTCTGAAAGTACATAATATTTTATACTATGTATACTTTTTATTAATAAGTGATATAATAACCTAAAAAGCTAGTTAGCTTTAATTTTTATATAAGTTTAGTTTTATAATTATTTTCTATCAAATATGGCTCTTAATTTTATTATATTAGTTAATTAACTTTATAATGTTAATAATAACAATCAGTTAATCCATTTGTCAAATTTGATTCAATTATAAAGCAAGCTTTGTTAATCATTTTTTCTTTTAAGATTCCTGTTAAATAGTTTTTATGAAGCATTTGTGAAATTAAAGTTAAAGAAATATAAAACTAGAATTTGCTTTCTATATATTTGTACAAATTAAACTAGTAAAGATATTCATTTTCAAGTTTTGATTATATAAGCAAAATAATTATGCTTAATTCATAATTAAAGTTATTAATAAATGATAAGGACTTATAATAGTTTTATAATTAATGTAAAGTCTATGTTTAACTTTAATTATGAGGGAATAGTAAATTTTAATTTATGAAGAATCAAAGTAGTTTAGCTGTTATTAAAAATAATATAAAATGGATGTCGGCCGCGTCAGATAAATTAGTAGGTAATCTGGTGCAGTGTATACTGCTTTGAGAGTAATCTCGCACTAGATGCTACTACGGGAAGGATGGATAAACTCTGTTGAGACATGCCTAACTTACCCCGAGGGTTCTCACTATTAGTATGAAAGTTTGACTGACGGGATTTATAATTCCTTCTAATTACCGACTTAATAACTAATTCATATTTGGACCTTATTCAAGTAGACTGAAACATTTGCCTCAAGATTTAAGAATAATTTTTAATAAGAAAATTCCCCATTTGGAGATGCTGACATGACTTATTAGACTTCAAGAATTTTAACAAGAAACATGAGAACATTTTTCTTAATATTAATATCGAAAGAGCTGCGCGCCAATGAGGTGCTAATCGATCTATAATCATTTTTATTTATTTATATATTTATTTATTTAAACCTAAAAAATTCTAAATAGAAATTAATAAAAAAGTATTTATGACGAATACTTCATTTTGTTAAAAGAAAATAGAAATCAATTTAATTATGTTTAGATAATTTAAATTAGAAAATCAGAGATAAAATTTTAAATAGGTTATTAGATAAAATTTTAAATAGGTTATTAGATAAAATCCTTTTGCAACTTTTTAATTCTTACTTTATTTTTTATCCAAAAAGTCTAATACTAAAACTTTTCTAATTAGACTAAGATATAAGAACGAAAATTACTTATATATTAGTAAAACTTTAAAATAAAAATTAGGAATATTGTAATTATATAATTATTTTGTATTGTTCTTGTATTTTTTAAAAAATTGGGAATGAAAAATTGGGGATGGCAATTGTTAGATCTATTCTTGTTGATGTGTGAGTTAATTAAGATGCATATATATATTTTAATTTATTTCTAAAGTATTGCTATTTTAATTATTTTATTGAAAATTAGTTATTAGTAAAATAAAATAAAACAAGCTAGTAAAAATTTATGTATATTCACTTAATTTTTATAATTACACTTATATTTGTGAAATTTTTAGATAAAGTCAATTGAGAAATTAAAATTTCGATTTTGATATTTATTATTGTAGAAATAACTAAGCATTTAGTTTTGGGTTTTTATTATTTAATTATTATATAAAATGGCTTCTGAGAAATAACAGAACTTTGAACAAAATATTTAAACAGGAAATTCTCTAAAAAATAAAAAAGCCAAATAATTACAATGAGTGAAAGTGAGAAATATGATTGATATGATGAACATTAGCCACTTGGAAATCAAGAATTAAAAAAACTTTTGATATAAACTCAAATAGAAATATTATCTAAGTCATTAAAAGAGTTTATGTTCAAAAATAGATACCTCACTGATAAAGTAGAAAAATTAGAAAAACTAATAACGTCTTTACTTGAGAAACAATATTAATCATCATAAGAAATAGAAAACAAACTGGAACAAATAATTCTTTAAATTTAATAATAAATTCAGGTAACGCCATTTTCGTTTTAACAGAATTAATCAGATCCTATGGAAATAGAAAATGAAGCCTCAAATTAAAATAAGCAGTAAACGTTTATTTAAAATAACTAGTAACTTTAAATTAAATAAGTGTTACAGGAATAAAAGTTTAAAAGAAGAATAAAATGATACGTGTGCAATAAATAACACCAATGAAGATACTGCTACTAACTAAGAGAAATTTAAAGAAAGAATAAATAATATATTTTTAGAAAACTATTTAGGATATATCCAACATAAAGCGGAAAAATTTATAGAAAAAAATTCTTTAATTCAAATCTTAATCCTTGGATAAATAATTAGGAATGCTACGTGCAAGATCAAAACTATTCAGAATATTAAAGGATGGTGCACTAATGAAGTGCTACACCACCTAACTAAGCCTAGTAGGAATTCAAGACAAACTAATAGAGACAAGCTGATAGAATAGGTCAAATGGCTGACTACTAATGCTTTAACAAAGCTTTTTACCTTTTTTTTTTTAACCAATTTCAATTATTGATAGGATATTTTAATTTTCTACTTATATGTTTATATTTTCCTTATTTTTGTTTCTTTGATTCTTTCAAATTTTTTAAAATTCTATATTTACAAATTATCTTAAAATTTTATAAATGTATTCTAATTTATATAATTTAACTCTTTCTAGTATTTTATCGGTTTTCCAAATCACTATAAAATGAATTCTTATAATTTTTTAAGATGCTAACACTGCTTTTTTGTTCCAGTTACTAGATAGTTTAAAATTATTTTATTTTAAGAAGTCTCTAGTTTATATTTTTCTTAGTCATAAAATCTGATTTTATAGCTTTACTTTTAATTATTTCAAAATACTTTAATTTTTAGTTAAAATGAATTAAAGTAGCCAATTCTTATACTTCGTAATCTTTATTAATTTTCTGGTTTAGCTTGCGAATAGTTAAAAAGAAGAACAATCTCTTTTTTATATAGAACCTTGATTCAGTTTCTGCTTATTTTTAAAGGAGTTATATTTTTTAAACTTTTCCTTTATAAGCCTCCCATTTTCTTTTGATCAATTTCGAAATTAATTAAAAAAAGTGACGAATTTAATAAAAATAGTATTAATTAAACAAAAAATAAAACTAAAAAATTAAATATTTTGGAAGTAACATTAAGATAAGATAGAAATGATAACTAAAAAGTATTCATTTATTAAGCTAAAAAGTATTCAATAAAGCGATTAAAAATAAAAAAAGCAAAGATAAATATTTATGAAATAAAATGTCCTTTTTTGCTGAAAAATAATTGAAAAGATAATAGATTTGAAATATATAATCAATGAGTTGATATATCAATTTAAAAGAAACGTTATATTCATTTTTGCAAAACTCAAATATAAAAAATTTTCTGAGTAAAGGAAAGAAACAAAAAGAAGTAAATAAATAAGCTTTATAATATTTATAAGCATAAATATTTATTTAATTATAAAGCTTAAATTTCTTATTATTTAAGAGTAGCTTTTAGACTATTCTCTTCCTAATCAATTAAATTAGTTATTTACTAATATTCTGAAACTTAGTCTCTTAATCAAAATTTTAAAAGATAAATTTAATGCTTGACATTCAGCTACTAACATTAAGATATAATATTTGATTGCAAAATAAATAAATGCTATGATTTTATTTGATGCAATAAGCTATATCTATTATAAAAAAATAACCAGATTTAAAATCCTAATTTTTGCTTCTAAATTTTCAGTTTAAGAAGAGATTTCTGTAAGAGAAAATAAATACAAAAAATCTGAAATTTCAGAAAAATTCGATATTTAAAAGCTTGGATTCAATAAAACCTCATTGTAAGACTTTTAGCAAATGAAAAAGGAAAAAGAAATAAATTAAAATATTCAAAATGAGCTCAAAAGAATCCTTTATATGGAGATTAGAAGAAATAATATGAAAAACAAACACAATGATTTACACTTCATCAACTTATGCAAAGTTAAAATGTAAGAAATAAGCTGCAAATTCAATATATGAATCAAAGGACTCAATCTAAAAGATTCTAATGCTAAATTAATAGATGAAAATAAGCTAAATTAATAAAAATAAAAAAAAGTTATAGAAGAAAAACAAAAAACATCGCTCTGAAAATTTAACCTTAATAATGAAAAAAATTAATAAGGTTTATAATGTTTATAAGTTCAAAATAATTTAAGAATATCATGAGATACACGAAAAACAGAGAATTTAAGAAATTATTTTAAATTAAGGTGAAAGGACTTATTAAGATATAGTAGATACCTAATAATTAAAAAAATTTGTTAAGTTAAAATTTCTAAAATAAAATTAAATACTTTTAATACTATACTCAATTATACTAAGAAACTGTGAAATATAAAAATGGACAAACTAATAATTTTAAAGACTAATACGATTAATTATTATAGATATAGTCATTAAACAGATTAAAAATATGAAATGCAAATGAACTAAAAAATCTGTAAAATTAAGATTTTTTAGAAATAAAATGGATGGAAAATTTCATAAATATAAGGTTTTTTGCGATTTTAATATTTACCTTCTTTATTTCCAATTTAAGTAGCAAATAAAATCTTTAATTTTTGATTTTAATCAAAACAAATTCTCTATTTTTCTTGCTTTAAGAGATACTTACTTAGTCTCTTTTTCTTAAAATATTATAAAATAAATTCTATTTATCAAAGCTTAAACTAAAATAGGGTTTAATAATTTACTCTAATTGCCTAGTTTTATAATACCACACCAACCTATTTCTATTATAAAGGATATACTTAATTTACCCTTATAAGAAAAATAAATTGAAAGAGTATCTTAGTTTACTAGTAATGAATAATAAATAAACCTTAAGATAAGAGACTATATATATACTTACTAAATTTGAGCTATTCCAAGAAGTTTAGAGAATATTATTAAATTTAGATTTTCTAAATAAGCAGAATTAAGTTTTAAAGGATATATGCTATTAATAACTTTATATATCTAGATTTCTTCTTTTAAACTAAGACGAAAATGTTTTCAAGGATAACTTTTTGAGAATATTATATGTAAGAAAAACGTTTAGAAGCTAGAAAAAACTAAAATGAGTATTTTTAAATAGCTTATAAAATTAACTAAATTTTTAAAAGGTATTAATATCCAGTGTGTGCTATCTATCTATTTAATCAAATAAAACTATATTGTAGAACTTATAGCACTGTACTAGTAGCAATATTTTATTCTTTACATTACACAATTAATCATCACCTTATTAGTCTAATCTAATTGCTACCCTTAATTGAGTTTACTAACTAAAATTTAATATAGGGATTTTTAAGTTGAATGAAAGAGAGAATTATTTAAAACATATAATGTAAAACTTAAATGTCAAAGTAATAATTTATAATCTAAGCTTATGTAAGTTATTACTCTTTGTTCCTAAATAAAATAACCATTTACAATAGTTTATTACTTAAACAATATTGGTATTATAGTTTAATTTGCTTACCCAGTATAGCTGCTATAATATAAGGTTTTCCTATTTTTATGGTATTAATAAAGATTTTTAAATCTTTAGATGCAATAATTAATTAAATTCAAGTTTTGCTACAATTGTACACAAAAGCATTGCTTTTTAGCTGGCTAGGAGTTTGAGATTCAGCTCTTTCTTCGTTGATCTAGAATAAAGGATGTTGATTTATATTTTCACAGGTAGTATATTTTACATTTTAGTCATTGCAACCAATAATTTGCAGATTATTATCCTAATTTTAATTTCTCTACTTCTAAATTCTGAAATCTGACTGATTGTTGCCTTCCTCACTTGAGCAGTATGAAGAAGAATTATGTGAGCTCTACTTACTCTTAAGAATCTGAGATATCATTTTTTAGTTGTTTAATACCAGTTTACTTCTCTCAACTTTAGTCTTTTCGAGTGTTTAAATATACAATAATTTTTGTTTTGTTGATCAAAAATCGTAAGTTTTTAAGGTTCCTTTTTTCTTTTTACTAAGTATATCTAACTTATCCTTTATTGTCTTATTTTCTAATGACTTATACTTCTTCCTAATTCTTGCAGATTTATTACCACTCACTTCATAAATTTCTTCATTAAATTCAGGAAAGAGTTCTCTTAAAGTATTTAATCTTTCAGAAGAGTAATCTCCAGATCCATATCTAGAATAGGTTTAACTTTCTTCAGTATGTAATATTTTTTCCTTTATATGCAGTTTTAATGCTTGATTAATAGAAGGAAAAATATTATCTTTCTTATTTTTAGACTTCTCGATATTAAAAGATTTAGCAGCTTTTTTTTCCTTTTTAAAATATCGTTTATTAATAGGTGGCTTGGAAGAAAGATTTAGGTTCCTTTTTTATATTTGAGTACTTTCATCCTAAAGCTAAGAACTATTTACAGTTTTAAGGGCTCGCTGAGTTAAAGGTGTTTTATTGATTTTCTCCATTATATCCTTTTTTTGTATTTGCCTAGGACTAAGTTATATCTTTTCTTCCTTATATTTCCCACTTTTAAGCTATAAAAACAAGCCTTATCTTGGAGAGTCTATAGATATAGGAGACAAATCTTTATTATTAGATGAGCTTCTTTTAGTAGTTGAATGTGGTATCTATTATAGATTTTATTAAACAGACTGTTTAAGCATATCAGACTAGTTAAAAGCAACGGAGGCATTAAATAAATAGTTCTCTTGAATAATCTTATGAACAATGGTTGCACTTTTAGTTCTATTTCTGGCTATAAAGGGAAGCTTTTCCTAAGTTTTGCTTTTAAAGAATTAGATATTCATTCTCTAATTTTCATTTGACATTGATTTATATCCTAACTTAAACTATTAAGATTACATATTCAATATAAAGCTATCTTTTAAACTAAGTGTGTCTTTATGAGACTCATTATCTAAGACTATTAAAATTTATACGGTCAAGTCTATAAAAAATATATAAACTCATTACAGATACAGAAATAGTATACGAGTATCTACTAAATATTGCATCTAATCTAGAAAAAAAAGAGATCAAAAAGATCAAAATTTAAGAGTGATATTAGAAGGTAAAATATTAATCTAAGGCTCCAAAATCCGATGAATGGCTTGCTTAAGAAAAGAATTAGGATAAAAGTATTACATTAGCATTCTATATTACAATTTGTAACTTTATATCTATTTATCATTGAATAAGGATAATTGAATGTCCTTAGAGAAACAATTAGAAACTAATCTTTTATATAAGTTAAGAGATTGAATAGTTAAAATGTAATTTTCAATATAAAAAAGAATAAAACTATTAAATACAAAAGATAGGGAAACACTCCAATCATGTAAACAACTAGCAAGCTGAGATATAGTCTAGCAGAGATGACTAATACAATAAAGTGAAAGCATTATAAGATATTTAATAGTTAGATAATGATTATAAAGAAAAACTATTTATAAAATATTTAAATAATGAAACTAAGCAACAGACTAAATTAAGGAAATAATCGTTCATGTTAAACTTGTGGGATGTTTTGTGTGATCATCTCAGCTCTCCTTATATTTTTTTCACTTGTGCTGTTCTTACTCCTAATTTCTAACTATAAATATATGGAAATTGAATGTGATACAAGTAATAAGATAAGTGTTTTAGTTAGTATGATTTGCTATATCCTCTTTACTTTCTGTTGTTGCGGCTACTTGAGGCTTAGTAAATAGAACAGCCAAATTTAGTTGGCTAATGATCAACTTTAGTATGAGCAAATAAATTTAGAAATGTCTTCGAGCTTCGACTGAGAGAACAAAGAAAGATAATAGCAAATTTTACTTGATATGAAATAGCATATTTACACAAAGCAAGCTGACTAAAGTAATTAAGAGACGAAAGAATTCGAAAAAGCTTACAGTGAAAAATTTAGCAAACCTGTCTTATGATATTTCGAATAAACTTTCTTATTTATTGAATTGTCATTAGTCTCTTTAACATCAACTAACTAGCCCAGCTTTAAAGACTTAAATATTCTAGGCCTAATTATTGATTTCTTTTATTATAACTATACAATATATATAAGTATCTGATTCTGCTGCTTATTAATTACTATATATTGAAGATTCAATTATTTACTAATATCAAACAAAACTGAAGAAAATTTGCGAAATTTCTATTTTCAAAAACTGAAAACAAATGATATTAACAGGATTATCTAACTTAAAAGAAGATAAATTCCCATTAAATAATTAGATCCTTCCTACATATTATTCCTAACTTATCAAAATTGTATAAGGTGAATAGTAAAGATAAACCAAATACCTCTTAAGATAATTTAAATTATTCTTAAAAATTATTAAATTTTCCTTTGTTTAGTCAAGAAATGTAATATTAAGCTTAACCATCTTAATTCAGGAATTTTTCCTTAAAAAAGTTCATCCTATAAATGATTTTGGGGAATTAAAATTCTGACAATTAAAAAATTGGTATGAATATAGCTTTTACAGATGTAAAATGGGACACTTCCTTTTATTTAATCATCACACTGGTTTAGATAACTTAATTTAAATTAGTATTTTTTTTAAAATTATGAAGCTAATTTTTATCAATCAATCTATTAATTAAGAACACTAGGTAAAGATATATTAAAGTATAGCCAAATTTATAAAAAAGGTAGATTGAATAATTATAATAATTTTGGTAAAATTAACAAATAATGAGGTAATTTAGTCGAAAACCTTAATGGATTCAAAGATTTAACAAAGCTTTACGTTGATTTCAGTAAATCAGTCTAAATAAATGGACTTCAATCAGTAAAGTTAAAAGGAAAATTGATATAAGGAAATAGGTAAATAAAGCAAGAACTAAGAAGAAATAGATTAAGATTATTATTTTAGTTACTTTTAGCATGAAAGCAAACCAATCTTGTAATTACTCTTTATTTGCTCATTTCAAGTAAATTATTTAGTATCATTCTAACCAATTCGCATATATAATGACTCAATCATTCTATTTAGCAAACCCATTTAAATCTATTTTTATAGTAAAGTTTGCAAATATGAATAACCTTCTTGACTAACTATTCTTATCTCATAGCCTATTTTTTTAAAGTTTGTAAGATTAAAGCTAAACTATCTTACCATAGAAGCAATCTATTTACCAATGTTTTTAACCCTTTTATTATCTTCAATAGTCTATAAAGATAGGAAATAAAAAGAATGGCATAAATAATAAAAGAGCGGAATGTTTCTCTTATATAGAACTAAATAAAGAAGTATTCAAGATTAAGAAATAGATGTTAGCTTAGTCGCCAAAAGATTAAAATAATTAATACTTAAAGCTTTAGTTATTTATTAGTTATGCATAATTAAGATCCCATTTCATGCTTTTTGTCATCAACTTAATTTAAATACTAATTCAAAGTTTTTAAATAATTACCTTGATTCGTATCTAACTGCGATACTAAATTAAGATATTATCTTTCAGTTTAGTCAAAGGAATTCAGTGATAATTAGTTAGGCTAGAAGTTAGAGGAAGATATATTTAACTTATGAATGGAATAAGATAATAAGGTAGTGAAATAATATCCTAGGAAAGTTATGGGCTTTAGCTTAGATGGAAGCATTTTAAATGTAATATAATATCTAGCATTTCAAACTATGGGAAAAGTAATTCACTTTCTATATAATAGTTTGCAAAATTCATTTATTCTATTTACATAGATCTCAAAAACAGTTAAGCTAACAAAAAGATTGCTTTTAGATAAATATTAAGGAAGTCTTATAAAATATTTTAAGAATTGAATTTTGCTTCTCTTTAATGATTAATTTATTCCTAACTATTGAGAATTTATAATGAAATCTTCAATTTAAAAAGATTAAATGATCATATATTTTGCTATTTCTCTCATAATAATCCAAATTATTCTTATTTTTCAAACTTAAAGTTAGGAAATTAAAAAAAGCTTATTATTACAACTTTTGCTTTTAATATTTTGAACATTCAGATCTACGATTAATCAGTTTATCTGATCAATAAAAGCTTCCTCTGATTGAATTAAGCCACTTAATATATTTAGTAAACTGTCCCTATGCAAGTATTTAACATATAGTTATTTTGATATCTAAATAAAAGATCTTGCTATTCTAATAATATTTATCTTCATCTCTTCATTTTTATAATTTTGTAAGGTTTTTCTTAGAAACGGCTTAATTATTTGCTGAATTAAATCAAAAAATCCAGTATTATGAAATTATGATGAAATCATGTCTATAAATTAGATTTTAAATCCTATTAATCGTATTTACATTTATAGTTGTTATTGCTATTGATCTTCTATAACTTTTGTTTTTTGAGTTACTTTACTTATGATGATACTTGCATCTTATAATTAGTATTAATATGATGAGTTATATGGCTAATATATCTGAGTTCAGTTAAATAGTAAAGTGATTATTATGCATTAAACTAAATATTGCCGTAAACTTAAAAAATAGTCTCAAAATGTATTTAATCTATTTAACTTGCTGCTGGTCAATTATTTTCTTCTTAGGAATCTTTTTCCTCTTAATTAGGCTAATCAAAGTCTTCTTCTTAGCTGTTGTTTGCTTCTTATTTGCAAAACTGAATTATAATCTTACGTCTCTATACTTGTTGAGATACATTCGAAGTGGCTCTACATAAGATTCATATCCTAGTAGTGTTAAGGAGTAGAGTATGTCATCTCCATTAATTGTTTTACGATTTTCTTTCAAGCATTTATCACTTGCCTAAAGTAAATTAATATACCTCACTCGTTATAAATCCAATGAACTCCGATATGCATTCCTAAAACGTTTCCTTTGCCTCTTTAGAGATCTTAGTATTTTTGGGCAAAGCTTTCTTCATAATCCTAGAAATATTAGCAATGGGTAAGTATTTTTCTTAAGAGTTCTGTTCTTTATTCATATTGATGTTCGTACTTTAAGTAAATATGTTTACTTTGAAGTGAAACAATTCAAAAAATTGTAAAATTAAACTAAAAAAGTGGATAAACGAATTATCTTGCTATACCTTACCATTTAATTTCCAATAATCCCCTATTAAGTTACAGCCTCTTCTACCTTTTCTTTTCCTTAATTCGTGCTATTTTACTACTGAGTGGTAAACTAGTTTAAATCATTTTAACAGAGTAAGGGAATATTGTCATAAGAGCAGTCTAGTATTGTTGAAGATAGTAATGTATACTTTAATTAATATTCTATCTATAAAAAGGGGAATAAGAGATATGACAGTAATATCTAAGCTAATTAAGTTAAAGCTTTATAAAAAGACTTCAATAGATTAAGCTTTTGAACTAAGATGCTTATTAATGCTTCAATTTTTATTTCATTTTCGCTTATTTAAATAAGGCTTTTGTTTAGCTATAAAAGAGCTGTTCTTTATATGCCTAACTTTATTTAAATGAAGGTGGCTAATATAATGTATAAATGGCATCAAGTTTGAAGGTTATTAGGTATTATACTATGTAAAAGATAAGGTTTGTTGTAAACTTAAGTGAAGAGTATTTAAATGGATTTCTTTAAATTAGACTTAGAGACTTTAAATCTTTTAAATTTTAGCTTGTTCTGCTCATATTAAGACCTGTCAATTGCTTCACTTTGAAGCATTTTGAATTAACTTCTTTGAGGTCTAAGGAGTAAGTTGAGGAGATAAAGAAGATAGTTAGTAGTAAATAGAAGATGAAGTTTAAAAGGTAGATTGTAGATTTGATTGAATCAGCATTTTTAATTTAAAAAAGTTAATGGAGTTTGCTAAGTTTCTAGACAAACATCTGCTATTATCAGTTTTAGACGAACTTAGTACATTCTATAAGTAAGATCTCAAGCAAATGAAACTAAATATTTTGTCAGAAACTTTGCTTTTCGACTAGCTAATTTAAACATATAAGGATATTAACAACAAAGAACCTGAATCAGAATAATTTGGTAACTTTTATTATTACTTAGATATCTTAAAACACAGAAAGAACTACGCAGAGTAATAGGAAAACCATCAAAAAGATGCACAACCTTTACTCGATTTTTTGAATTAAGGGGAATAGATTGAAGAGATTAAATAGCAAGGAAAATTTACCAAGGAAGAGCTAGTTAAATCACACAACATACGAGCAAGCTGTTTTGATTCTCTACTTTCTTTGGCAAAGCTTTCCTTTGAAATGGGATAATATTCTAAATCATCTGATTTGCTTTACTGGTGCAGGAAACTAAGAGATGAGGATTCTAGTCTCCTCTGGAGTAAAATTAGCAGTGAAATTCTGACTAAGAATTAGTAATTTTATAGATATGCCTGGGAAGATTTTAAATTCATTGCTGATAACTCAGACAAAATTTCTTTGAACAAAATTTGGCTCTTACATTGGGTTTTATTTTTCGTCTTTAAATATTACTAGAGATTCGACTAGTTTGTTGATCTTTGCTGCAACGAAAAATTTTCGGCGTTTTTATAGTCAAATTTATCCTACTTGTAGCCTTATTTCATATTCGCCTTCATACTAAGTGGTAAATGGCTTCACATTAAAGACCATATGAATTATCTAACTCAATAACTATAATTCTAGGATCATCCTTCTTATCAGTTCATACACTTAATTTTCAACCAATTTTAATACGAAGCAGCTTTGAAAGAAGTACAGAAAGTTGATTCTATAAATGATTGGCTGCTAAACCCATACAAGTAGTAGATTTAGCAAGAGAGCAAATAGCTCTTACTCTATATTTTCTTGCAAACACATAAAAGTGCTACTTATAAGGATATTTAAGCATAGACAGGAGTATAAAACGTAGAGGAAGTTTTGATATAATTAGCCTAGAAGTTAACTAAACACCAAAATCTTGGTTTAAAAATTGACGCAGTAAACGAGTCAGTGCAGTTCTACAAGTAGCACAACGATGTATATCAAACAATTGTAGATAAGACTAAGGGCATAACCTACAGATCAACAATCATGCAGCATAAAATTAATCAGAGCAAGGAATAAGCATGAGTATATACTTTTAAACTTATAATAAATTAAATTTAAGTATCTCTAGCATTATTACCATGCTTTAGTATACTCTCTCTATAGCATTATTTATAGCTAAGGCTATAAGATTAATACCTTTCTTCCTTATTAAATCAATGGCTTTTAGGCCCATAAAGCTAATTTTCGGTTTATGATTGAACTATTTACAGAAATATTTCAATTAAATTGAATAAATTTTGCTAAATTAGTGAAAGAAAGGGCTAAATAAGCGGGATAAATTATAGAAAATAGCATAATTGGCTTTTTAAAGTCACTAGAAAGTCTATTAAACCCTTATAAAAATACCTAAGATATGCATATATAGAATATATGCAAAGACAATAAAAAGAGAGGCTTATCTAATAAATAAATCCAAGTAAAAATATAAGGGAAATGGAATATAATATCACACTCATATAATTAAGTAAAGAAAAGAGATTAAGATTATAATATGTTTAAAGGATAGTTGGAATGCAATACAATTCAAGATACTAAAAAAGGAGAGAAATTATAGTAATTAGAGTTGAGCAATAGGCTATTTGAAAATTAGGTAAGTATTATTAGAAATTCTTAAGTGAAATAATACTTTCAGAGTATCAATATTATTAAGTTAATAAGAAGAGGTAACCATTATTAAGAAAAGCCCTAGAGTTAATTTATCATCAACGTCGTAATAAAATATAGATACTAGCTATAAAAAACCTCCTTATAATCTTTTTTCTATAAAAGATTTAAGAACATATATTCTATTTTCTGCCAGGTATATTATTGCTCTAGTTTGATACTTTCATCTTATTTATTAAGAATGACTGGAATAGCTTTGAGAGCTATAAAAGGCCTTATACAATCCACTATATATTTTCTATAATCTTAAAGGAGAATCTTAAGATTTTAAATTGTTGACTCTTCTTTCAAAACTCAACTAAAGCTAACTGAACGTTTTATAAGCCTTTTGATAAGCAAATGCTAGTAGAGTCTCTTCTTTCTAAATACAACCCTTTATATTTTGGTATAGAGTAGCATTTTATCTTTTATTTTAAGCTATCCTTACTTTAATTGGCTGAAAGTAATTTATGGTATATCATAATTAGATGTGAAAGTATTAAAGATACTTTGATAAGGAACATTTAAATTTAATAGAATTTAAGTATTTGAATACTAATTTAAAAACGAGACTAAGATTCCGGACAAAATGGCTGAAGAAGCAAAGAAAAAAAGTAAAAAATGCAACTGCAGAAACTCTAAATGTCTTAAATTATATTGTGAATGCTTCGCTTAACAAATATATTGCTCAGATTGTAACTGTACTAAATGTTACAACAACCCCTAACATGAACTTGCTAGAGAAGAATCTATTAAGTGAGCTAGAGAAAAAAATCCTAACGCTTTTAACTCCAAAAAACATAACCGTGATGAAACTTAAAAGCATAGCTGCTCTTGCAGAAAAAGTAATTGTGTAAAGAAATATTGCGAATGCTTTGAGAGAAGTTAGCCTTGTAATGAGCAATGCAAATGTGTAGAATGGTAAATTGTTTATTTAGTAAAAATAATATCCAACAGCATATGCAAAACCAAGGAATGAATTACAATTAGAGTGATACTTAAAGTTAAGGGTAAGAAGATATTAACTCTCAAACTACTAAAAGTAACTCTTAATAGATTTAGAAACTAAGAAGAATGAGTAAGGAGATATCTAAAAGTTAGCCTTAAATAACTAGTGCCAAAATACTTAGTAAAGATGAAGTAATCTCAATCATTTATGCAACAAATTTTTTAATTAAATCAAGACGAAAACATTGACTGATTAAAGTGAAGAAGAAATTGCCATGCAGATATTTAAGAAAGCTAGTTAAAATAAGAAAAACAAAAAGTAATTGGCTTAGAAAAGCGATAATACTGAGCTTGATTAAGGATAATTAGAATGTGATGAGGAATTTTCTGACAGTGAAAGTGAGGAAAAGACCTAAGAATTCCTAAAGATGTAAGAAATTATCATCAATACTTGCTATGATTTTTTGAAAGAGTATGATCAACAAATTGACACTAGTAGTCTGTATAACTTAGAAAATTCAGGATTTATATGATATCTTCCTTTATGACACTTTAATTTTATATTTCTTAAGCAAAATCCTCTGTCCCGCTTGCAGAATTTGCGCGCTTTTTATATTCTTTTATTTTAACTTATATTCAAAAATATAAATAAAAACCCTTTATCTTTAAATTATATTATACTGTAGTATTTACTTATTCTATTGTTCTTTTATATAAGACAAGCATAATGCTACTCTAAGAATCACTATAAATTGAACTGAAAGTTTAATTTCTTTTTTATTATACTATTATATAAGCTATTTCAACTCTAGTATCTTTAAGGTAACTCAGATCTCTTTATGATCTGCTACTATAAGGAGTTTAATTGATATTAAAGCTTTTCTTTGTTATCTATCATGCTTAAAAATAGGAAATAAGCTTAAAAGGAATCATCAATTATACTTAAGACAAGTTTAGATATTCTAGGTAAGCTAGATTTATATAACTCATTGCTTAATCTTATTTTTGAAGCTTCATTTAGTTATGATTTAATCTAATTCTTCACTTATATGAGCAATAGACAAATGAATGACTGTAATAATAGAGACTTAAGTTATATGTATTAGCAAATAAAATTAATAAGCCTACAATTCTAATGAAAAATAAACTTCAGACCTAATTAATTCCTAGAGGAGGAGAGTTATAATTGTAAGTCACTTTTTCCATGAACTAAAGTTGTAAATGAGTTACCTATAAAGTTTGCTCGTCAATTTGATTTATTTATACATCAATGTGCTGAAGAGCTGCTGGTATGCTCTCTTCACTGTTTTTTATATAATGTCATCCTTGCTCTGTTGGAATTTATATTCCTTCTTTCTAACTACTTGACTTAGACAACTCTCAGCTCTTCCTCATCATGCGAGCTTTTTTTACAATAATTCGATATCTATTAAAGCTCAGCTAAGATAGAAGCATCAGAAAGCAAGTGAAAAGGTTAAAAATAACAGCCGAAATCATAGTATTCGATTAGTTTTTAGAGAGCTAGCAGTCTACTCACTAAGCCTCATCAGAATCCAAGCAACTTTTATGCTAGCGGTTATTAGTAATACATTAGTCATTCTGAAAGCAAACGTCGTTATAATGAACCAGATCAATCATCAAAGTTGAATTGATCAATAAAGCAAATATCTCATATATGAGAATATAGATCATTGTTAATTATATTATTAGCTATCTTACAGGCTCTCTTATAAAACTTCACCTCAAAAACAAAGGAAGCATCAAGGGTCAAATATTTATCAAAAAGGCGTAATCTAAGTACAAGGCAAAAACCGCCAATCCTAAACTAATAAGTGAGAAGAAGGAAATAACGTAACTTTAAGCATAAAGCAGCTTAATGAAATGGATTTGATTTTAGTTACTGGAGACTTTTAGAAATTATTCTATTTAATACATTTTTTTATACCTTTTTATCACTAAATACACTATCTACTATCTACTATTTATACTACTCTCTTTATCTATGCTCATATGTAATCACTTCAACTAGCTTCCTACTCAAATCTTTCATTTTCTTTGAGACGCTTTTTTGATTTTGATTAGAAGGGAAACTGAAGTACGAAGATAAGTTTTGATAGAGATATAAATATAAAATGAGAAAGGTATAGTGATAGTTTATCTTAGGTTCGAAAACGATTTTTACCTCCATGCATTTGCATGACAAAGTAATCTACAAAAGCATGAAGAATTAACTTAATAATCTTAAGTAAAAATAGCTAATATAATGACCAAACAGCTGATAATATAAAGCTAAGCAGTAATGTAATATATCTCTGTTAATCTAGCAAATTATACTATAAGGATTAAGAAAGACTAATAGAAGACTGTATGAAGTAGGTTAAAAGTTTTAAATATAGTTAATGTTTAATATTTAGAGAAATAGGTTAAATGAAAAATCATTCTAACTAGCTTAATCTTTCAAATAATCAGAGTAAAGATATTAATGTTAAGAAGTATAATCAGTAATGCACTTAATGCGATGAAATTATCACAGAGCTAAATTATGCCTAACATGCGAAGATCTGTATGCTGAGTTTATAAAGTCCTGTTTGATTGGATGGCATATTGTTTAAACCTATGAAGTCACATTAGTACATGAAGCTTAAATGCTAAAAATGTGAAGGCCTTGTTGAAAAGAAACATGCAGGGTAGCATGCTGTTTTTTGTGCAAGATAGTAAAGCTTAAATATAAAAAATAGTACCTCAGTCAAGAAAAACGAGCGAATTGGAAACGATTAAACGAATAAGTTAAAGAATAAAGTAGAAAACCTCTCATATCCCAATAATTAAGTCTAGGTTTAATCTTCAAATACATAACTCAATCCAAATGAAAAGGAATTAAGTACCAAAGGGACTATCCAAGGCTAAAATAATTAGCTAGATTAAAAATAAAAGATCATTAACTTTTCCTATTTTGATAGTTTATAAGATAGAAACTAGGATAATTAGTAGTCGTAAAAAACAGGTTAGAAATAGAAATTTGATTAGCTTACTAGCAAAACTCCATAAAATAAGGAAATAATTGAAATAAAGAATAACATAATAAAAATTTATAAAGAACCAAAAGCAAAATTGGATCGGAATCAAAATAACTCAACTGATTATTAACCCTCAAGCTAAAAAATGTAATCAAATCATTTAACCTTAAAAGAAAATGTTTAAGCATAAAGTGACAGGTAGAAGATTTAGCCTGATATAAATATGTTAAATCCATAGAATAGAAAAAGCGATAATACGTTTCAGTAAATGAGTACTGGTAATAAAAGTCTGAATGTATAAGTATATGAGTAAGATAACAATCAAGTCATTATGAGAAAATAGCCTTAAATGTCTGAAATTTAAAATTAATTTTAATAATCAGAAACTATAAGCAATCAAAGTTAAAATCAAGCTTCCAACGATTTTTATTAGCCTCCTTCGTATGACATATTAAAAAAATTAATAGATGAGAAAAATAAAAGTTCTGTTGATCTTTTAAGTAACTAAGTGATAGCATAGCAAGAAGAAAATTAAGAAACTAACCAAGACGATATAGAAGAGAGCTCAAACAGAGCTATTATAAAAGCTGCTAAAAAGGTAATTACTAAAATGAAATTAGAGAAAGAAAAAAATACAATCGATCTAACAAACGAGCAATAAAAAATAGAAACGAACGTTCATAATTAATATTTATAAGCCTTGTAGTCTTAAAAGGAAGGATAAAATTAGTTAATAAGTTCGTAATCAGAAGTTTAACTTTAATAACCTAATAACCTATAAGCTACAGAGATGAACGATCAAGCGAGTCAAATTTAAACCAGCAACTAATAAAACACTAACACTTCTGAGTCGCAGCAAGTAGAAAATGAGTAATAAAACGTGTAAAACAAGTTTAACTAACTTCCTTTAAAAAGAAAAAGACAGTTGTAATAATAAGAAAGATTAGTAGAGTCAGTCTAATTTTAAAGTATTTTCAAAAAATACAAAAAGATCGGATTTAACCTAAGACGCATCTCAAATATCCATCAAAATAACACTATTAAGAAAATTAGCTCTGCTTTCTATATCTGGAACAAACACACCTTGTGAAATAGTTTTTTATAAATTAACTTACTTTATTAATTAATGGATTAGTTTAAAGGAGAATACTTAATAAGTGTCTTCCTTATACATGCTATCTGCTATGAGAAGTTAAGTAAGGAAAAGCCGTGATAATTTGAAATTAGGAGATACGATTATTGCTTATAAATAATCCTTTTGAAAGCCTTCTTAACTATACATTTTCTTAAATAATACTAGACTATTACCTTCAAAGCTATACACAACTATATTATTTCTTCAGAAATCTGTTTTTTATATTATATTACATACAGCAGTTCAGACTAATATATAAGCATTATTCAAATTCTAAATTTTTACCTGTTGTAAAAAGATAATTTCCTTTGATAGGATCAATAGAACAAATTAAACTTATCTGAGTTTTTCTATACCTCACTATATTTATAATCATATTACAGTTATCATGTCTAGATAACATGATTTAGCAACAACAAAAAAACAGTTAAAATGTACGTTAAATAACACAATCTTAAAAACAAGAGTAATGAAGATATTAATAAAATAGGTATGAATAAACACTTTACCATGTTATAAATAATAGGAGATATAGTTATAAAATTTGGAATAATAAGTAGCTAAGTTCTATATTATAGATGTATTAAGCTTAAGCTAAAAATAATAACTATAAGAATTAAATTAATTACTAGATACTGGTTATGTACATTTTATTATTGAAAATAATAAAAAGTAAAAAAGGAGCAAATTGTCATAATGAAACTTTTTAAATTCATTTCCGTTGTCTTTTATTATTAAAGCGTACTTTGCTGTTTATCCTGAGTTTGATTTCATTTTACTGAGTTTACTGTAAGTGATTTGTATATTTATAAGTATTTTATATAAATATAATTGAAGTTGTTAATGAATAGCATATGGTAAAGTTGGACAACTTAAATTGTTAGGGTTAAATTTAATTATGAGTATTAAAAGTAATTTTAATTTTAATCACCTCCTCTAATTTTTGAATCCCATCTTGCCACTATATAAATGCTTTGGAAGTTTTTGAGAAACAAATCTATCAGCTTCACCTTTTTTATACATCCATTTCTTTTGACTTCTCTTTTTAAATTCCTACATATCCTCTGTCTCCACTTGAACTTATTATTAATCTGGTTCTTCTTCTTCTGATTCTTCCGTTTTTCTTTATCCTTTTTTAGATCTAGATCTACTTCTATTTTTAATTCTTTCTACTACTTTTTAACTTTCAATTCCTAAATCAGCTAGTTTATTCTCCAATTCCTATGTTGTTTTCTGAGGTGCTTTGAATTGTCTTTTATTGCTATTCAATCTAGATTCCTCTCTTATGAAGTTTCGTCTTGTTGAAATTTTATGCTTTATTTCATGTTCATCTGCATACTGCTCGTAGCTAAATGGAACATGAGCTTATACAAGCATTTCCTCTTCCTTTTCTAATTCTTCCAGCTTTTATTATATCTCTGGATCTATGAAATCGAAGACATTCATTCCATCCATTAATTCTGGCATTTTGTCATATTTCCATTCTTCCTTTTCTAGCTGCCTAAACTCTTACCATGGATAATCAAAAACTCCAGCTCCACCTTCTTCTTCTTGTCTTTACTTTAGCGTTACACCTTGTTGTACGTTTTACGCGACTGGTACTGTAGGTGGTCTTGGTTTGGAATCTCTTGGCTTAGGTAATGAAACATGAGGCTACGAAGCTTAAACAAGAAATTATTTGTTAACATTTAATTTCATCTAAAGAGCTGTTTCACAGGCTTTAGCTTTAAGTTAAGGTACTCCTTCACCTGTTAGACTGCTTAGGTTTTCTATCTAACAGCCTTAATATTTATTTTTTATTTCTTAGATTTACTCTTCATTTAACTTTTTTAGGTCAACTTTATTGCAAGCGAAAATAACTGGCTTAGATTTGAACAAAGCTTCCAAAGAGTCAAACAAACCAAATTGCTACTACAAGCTGTGTCCACAAGTTTCACTTGGGTCTAAGAAGTAAATTACGACAGCTTATAGATGAGCCAAACTTGTAATAGCTTGCATTTCAATTGTATTCCTTTGCTCTAAAGGAGTGTCAAGCAATCCAGGTGTATCTACTACTTGATATTGCTTATAATTAAAATCAGTATGTCCAACAAATAATGACTTAGTGGTGAAGGGATAAGGTTAAACATCTACATGAGCGCATGTGACTTAGTTCATAAAAGATGATTTGCCTACATTAGGAAATCCTGTTAGCAAAATAGTTCTCTAAGAAGGGTTGATTTCAGGTAATCTAGCTATATGCTATCTTACTTCTTCTAAATATGCTAATGAATTATTTAGTTTTTTTAAGACAGTGCACATTTTTCCTAGTGCTGCTATCTTTAACGTTTTGCATCTATACTGACTATCAGAGTATTTAAGCAAGCGAACATATTCTTTTCCTATAGCATCTACACGAGATCTTGCTGAATGAATATGACCTAATGCTAGTTTGTAGTGGTCTTTATCATAAAGAACATGAATCAAATCAGCGTAAAATGGATGAATCTCTTCTAGTTTAGGAAATTAGCCCACAATGCCTGATAATTTCTCCTAACAGGTTTGCTAAGTAAACCTAACTTTGGTCATATAGAACTTTCGTATTCTTCCAATCTCATACTGAGGATGAACTTCCGTTGGTGTTTTGCGCTAAGTTTTGCTTAGAACAGTATCAACTAATTCTTTAGCTGTAGGAACCACTACAATGCTTTTGAGATTCATTTTTATATCAAATTCTTTTAAAATAGCAATTTATTAATTTCAACTTTATCAATATAAACTCTTTCAATTAACCATTTAACCTTTAAATACTTCATCCATACGCTATACTTTATCTCTTCTCTACTACAAATACCTTCTTTCAATCTCCCCTTTCAAGCTTCCTTTTACTTAATATAATTAAAAAAGTCACTTTATCCTATATAATACATCCAATCATAGCTCTGTTTTCCCTTCATAGACTCAATATAAATATTGATAATATAATAATAGCTCTAGCAGTACTAAACAGTCATTTATTTTGCTATAAAGAGTCTCTTAATGAGACATACAAAAATAGAAGTGAGACTATTAGTACAAAAATCAAATGACTTCTATATATGTGGACAATAATTAACGTGGGTATACTTTTAATTGATTAGCCACGAATAAAGAAATACAATATTAATGATAAAAATTAATATATATGGGTTGTATGGTATGCTAAGAATAGTGCTAAATTAGCTTAGTTTAGAAATACTTAAAAGACCCTATTAATGATTATCTGTTTCAAAGCATATCAATCCCTTAGACTATTGATGAAAATCTATGTAATAACTTTATTCAAAGGTGCCAGTAATAAAAGCAATTCATTAGAACAAAATTTGAAAATTTGTTGTTTCCAGTTCTGTTTCTAGAAGTTAGACAAGGGTTTTACTTTTACTAAGGTGATTGTAACTTGCTTCAAGATAAGTCTTTAATGATCAGAGCTTAATCAAATTAAGAGATCCTGCAATCTTAAGAAATTCCTTCCTCCTTTAATCCTAAATGATATCATTTGTTTGCTATTCCTAAACCTGAAGCAGTCATTCATTTGTAGATATATGAGCTAATTAATACAAATTAAGAAAGAAAATCTTAGTATGAAATGAAAAATTAAAGCATATATGGCTACATTAATATCGATGTAGAGGAGTTTAACGACTAGGAAATTAACTTCCGAAGAGTTAAAGTACTAAATGAAAACTAAAGCGATTAAGGATGACTTAATATAAGAGTATGATATCTAGAAGATCCTTTTTAGTACTTTGATGATAAAATTAAATAACTACAATATTATAAACTATAATGCCAAGAAAACCCCGATCAGAGTATTAAGATAATTCAACTAAAACAAGATTGCTAAAGAAATTAATTGAAGAACTAAGAGTAAATTACTTGTGATTTAACTGGAGAATTGCAATAAATGGAAAAATGATTTTTTAGCTATTAATAAAATTATCCTTTCTTTCGTAAATAATTTTGAGTTTATTCTTGCAGATACTACTGGTATTCCTTAATTTATGATAATTAAATTAGCCATTATCAATTAAATGAAATGACACTAATTTCTCATAAATTAAATAACGTTCTTTTTACCTTTCCGCTTATTAAGATTTTAGCTTTCTAAGTTCTAACAATGTACTAAGAAATTAAGGCTTTAATACTTAACAATATAATAATTTGGTTTTTTTCTCTTCTTTTTACCTTTTTCATTATAAGTAAATATTACCAATATCTTATAAATTTGATTATATAAGGAAATAAATAGTTACTAATTTCTACAATAAGAAAACATTTTATAGTGTCTATTATTTTCAATTTATTAGCTATCCTAACCATCTTAATTTATTGCCTCTATTTATTAAATATTTTAATTTGTTTAAAGCTCTAAAAGCTTACTAATTGTCTTTACTATGTACAGTTAGCTTATCTTACTATATATCATATACTGCATTATGATAATTTGAGTTAGTTATTTGCTGTTTAGAGAATTTTGCTTATAATCTTGTAAACTTTATTATAGTTGACTTTGAAGTTTAGGAAATACACTAAAATCCAAATAATTTCAATTTTTACTAAGAAGAAGCAATTGGTTTAACTTCTAGTGTTGAGATGAAAGGATATAAACAGTAAAAAGGGAAAGAAATTATTATTTCTAGCTTATTTGCATATTAGTATAGATACTTATATACTTATGTGTATTATCTAGTTTATATATAAGTAAGAGTTTTAAACCTATAAAGATACACTTTAGTCCTATTCAAAAAGGATATAAAAAGACTAGTGATTATTTAATAAAACTTAGCTTTTTTAGAGAAATACTTTAGCATTATTTTGTTAATGAGTGCTTTTTCAAGTTTCTTAAAATGAAATTTCTAAATTGTTTTAACTTCGATGGTATATAACTTCATACGTAGTTATTTGGCTAAGTTAAGAAGACTTCTGATGTTTATGTAATTTAGTTTATGTCTTGACTAGATATTTAGTTTCTATCCATCCATTCACATTGCTTTATAGAGTCATAATTTAAGTGGTTTGATTGCTTATTAGCTGAATTTGCTTGAAAGGCTTAAAGCTTGCTTTGGCTTAAGTCTTAAAATTATATTTAGACAAACTACAGATCCTGCTAATCTTGACTCTTATCATTGATTTAACTATTATCCTGCTTTTAATCAAAAATTGATTAAGAAAATTCACTTTCATACGTTTTATTGTCTAATAATCCCTATATTATGCCTTAGATTTATCAGGCTTATGGTCTTTCTTTGGTTTAATAATTAAAGCATTGCTATATGATAGTTTTAAGATCACTTGGTAACTATTCGCATATTTCAGGATGCTGATTGTTTGTTATGTTTAAAATTATGTTATATTAGCTTAAACCTTCCCATGGCCTTCTACAACTGAAAACCTCATTAATTATGCACCCAATTGCCCAAATATCTACAGGTGTTCCTATTCCTTTTTAATCAAATTACTCAGGAGCCATATAATTACACGTGCCAACCA
Source organism: Loxodes magnus (assembly GCA_946699065.1). Taxonomy (NCBI): domain Eukaryota; phylum Ciliophora; class Karyorelictea; order Loxodida; family Loxodidae; genus Loxodes; species Loxodes magnus. Next base: position 152,266 of record CAMPDV010000018.1, read on the forward strand.
TTTGACTTTAAAATTAAGCACTTTACTGATTTTCTCCTAGAAATCTAGCCATACCTAGATCACATATTTTGATGTTATCTTCTTTATCGGCTAGGATATTTTCTGGCTTAAGATCTCTATGAATTATATTTTTAGAATGTAAAAATGAAATTCCCTCACAAATCTAAAGGATAATACGAAGCTTCTATTAAGGGGACAATATTCGATTAATCTTTTAAGAATATAGCAAGTCAAATAAAGATCGCTCCATAAGATCAGTGATCATGCAAAAAGGCTTGAACTCTTCTATGCATACACCAAGTAAACTCAAAAATCTTATATTCTTAACTTATAAAATAGCTCTTAATTCCTTTAAAAACAGGTTAAGTGATTCTTAATCATCTACATTCTGATAAAATATTTTTATCGCTACCTCTCTTTCTTTTATCTTACCTTTATAAACTTTCCCAAAAGATCCCTTTCCTATTAAACCACAAGCAGATTGCTTTATCTGATCAAATCCAAGTATCATTATCCCTTCAACCAAAAGTCAGTCTAGCTTTTCTTTTTACTTCTCCATATCATTTTTATCGTTTAATAGAGCTAAAAGCTTTTGCTTCTATAGCTGCTTTTTTTTCTTCCTATAGAAAATTATAAGAAAAACAAAGATAAAACATGCTAAAAGAGCTGAAACAATGATAACAATATAGATGATATAAGAGATACCAGAGTCAGAGCTAGAGTCCTGCTGAATATAAAAGTTTTATCCCATGATTTGCTTAGAAGTTATATTATTTCATAATATTTAGAAATAGTCACGCTTAAGTAGAATAGCATAATCATATTTCTTTATAGTCATGTTATCTCCTAGCTTCCAATAAGTCTCATTCTTATCATAATCCTGTATATAATATAGCATTTATTAGGTACCAGAAGTATCATTTGAAATTTCATTCCAGACCAAGATAAATTTATTATCCTGTAGATGAGACAAGTATCATGATCTTATAACTCCTTCATATATCTGTCCGTTCTTAGATCCTGAATGATCGGATTTAGAAGTACTAAAAATATGGTATTACAAATATCCTGCTTAATGATGTTGGAGTGAAGCGTTTATATAATAATTAACAACTATAATCTATTAATTTTTCAGAACTGCAGCTTGATACTATCTAGAATGAGCAGAACTTATTGAGTCGATATATATTTCTTAAGAGCTAAACTTGAGATTCTCATATATTATTGAATAAAGCCCTTCAATAGAATCTCTAGTCTGCTTATATATTATAATTACTGAATTCTGTCTTAATTGCTTCACTGTTGGATGCATTAAAAACCATGAGCTTGGGTTTTCTTCCTTCCAGTTTATAATTCCTACTAATGAATTATTTCCAAAGCAGTTGGATTGCTAGCACTCGAAAAGTTACATCTGAAGATAATACTCAGTTTTGTTAATAGCAGAATCATACACCAATGCGATTGAGGAATCATTATATCAATCCCCACTTATTCTACCCTAGAAATCCTTAACTTCAACAAGTGTAAAATCTCCAATAGGCTAGGCTTATTTAAAAGCCTATCAATAAATTCAAGTAATTCCAGCTTTTTAGTCAAAGTTATTCCAAACTAGTAGAAATCCTTACTCTCAGAATTAGAGAGAATAAACTTCAAAATAACTAATAGTTCCGTTACTAATGAACTAATAGTAGAAATCATCTGAATATAGCTTTCTATTATCTTAAATATCATAAATTTGGTATTAAAAGCTATTGGGCTTGCAAGGGGAGATTACTAAATAATACTTTAAATCCTTTTCATTATCTAGCAGTAAAACTGCTTTTACTTCAGCAAGGCACTTTTTCTAGTCTTCTAGCAAAACTATAAAATCAGATATATTGCTTACTTAATTTTCTAGAAGATCCTGACTTATAGGTATATCTAGATTGCTCTATTCGTAAAATTAAGTAGGTTCTGATATGCTTAAACCATTTGCTATAGAGAGAAATAAGATAAGATACAAAAATAAAGCCATTTTTATTCTATCCTTAATGCTAGTTTTATTTCAGAACTCACTAAAACAACTCTAATGGGAACAAAAAACCCATAAGTGAATAATCTCAGTTTTAAACCTATTTCTATCTTCTGAAAGAATTAGTATTTAGTTAAACTAAAAGTTGCTATAATCATCGTTAAATCAATATTTTAAATATTGCTACAAGTTAAATATCTAGATTGAGCAGTAAAAATTTAACTAGAATCTAGCTTAAAGTTAATAAAGGAATAAATAATACAAGCTATTTAAATCTATAAGTAGATATTCTATATCAACTGTTTAATATTAAACTAGGACTCAAATATCTGTATACCTAACTTGATATACCCTTCACTTTTATATTACCTTCATTTCATAGAACTAAGAATTCTTTTAAGTTAATAAAGAAACTATAAGCATACTAGGCATTATTTTGCTATTCTTTATTTAATAGTCTTATACTAAAGCTTATTTCTTATTTTTAATTATTGCTGTACTATTTAATATTATAATGCTTAATTACTAGTTTACGATCTATATCATATGAGTAATTTCAATGTAATGTGCTAATGAATATGGGATGATAACTAAGTAGTTTTGAAAAGTTTAATAGCTAAAGAAAGTATTACTAGATTGATCAAGTTATTAGCTTTAAATCCTATTACTATATGAACTGCTTAAGATCTACAGAATAATGTTGTAGATACATTAATTAAGATATTTAGCTCAGGAATAAGAATCGATTAGAACATTTGCAACTATATTCTATCAATTTTATTATATTTTTTAAAGATAAACTCTATTTTCTTTATATACTCATAATCCCTTTTGTTGGTGTTAAATAAGCATAGCAAATGAATTAAAGATAAAGTGGTATGTATATATCAATACTTAGTTCATTAATAGCATTATTTCCTTTTCATTCCTTCTATAACTAAATGCTTATTAATCTACATAAATAGAAGCATTAATCTATTATATTATCAATAGGGTAATTATGAAGTATTCTAAATTAGTAATTAGTCTTGCTATTTACTATTAGTCAGATCTGTATTTAATAGCTTTAATAATTAAAGCAGAAATAAAGTGAAATATATAAGTATAACTAAAGCTACTAAGCTAACTGTTTCATTTCTATTACTAGTATATTTCTCTTTTGATGAAGCATATATGTTAAAAATACTCTAGTATACTAAGTAAATAGTTAGAGGACTATACTTTTAAAATAAAGAGAACTTATATGAAAGGAAATAATTGGAAATTAAGTCTAGATCAAAACTAAAAGAAATTAAGATTGATTAGTCTATAGCTAAATTAGAATGCTAGGTTACTATCTATATCTATCATTTCTTGTATTTCTACTAATTCTAAATTTAAAATCTGGTAGTTGAAGTATCATTAAAATCCCATATATTGTAGACTATTAAAGGAAAGTATCTGAATTGAAAATTAGTAAAGAGAGTTTATATTTAAGTCTTAAAATTTATATAGGAAATAAAGCTTTAAAGGCTTTAATTAATAGTTCATACCTATAATTGTGAAGACAAAACTCGAAATAATTAGAACTAACTTCTAAGTTAAATTAGTTAATCAAGTGCTTGATAAAACTATAAAACAGATATCAGTTGGGATTGATATGCAGGAGAAGGAATTTAGAAATACTTAACAAGAAAAAGGTGATTTGGATATAATGAATGAGAGGCTGATTATACACTATAAGTTGTAAAATTCTTAGATAATTAAATAGTCTATGTGGTATATTAAAATAAAAGACTCTATAAAAAAGAAATTTTATTAAATAGCTATTAAAAGCATATAATGCCTATTGATATCTAGTATTTCTATTTAGAAATAAATATATCTCTAAGATCTTATAATTAATAAATCTACTTATATTTCAATAGAGCGGAAAAAATAATGTTTGCTATATTTAAGAATTTATATGCAGTAATTCTTAAAATATAATTGAAAAGGATCAAGTTGGATAAAAGTTAAAGAGGATTATATGGAACTAGACATGAAATTAAAAAATCAGGATCTAATGAAATTAGATTAGTAAATGTAAATTCAATAGACTTATATAAGATGCAGTGTAAATAAACAAGCACAAAGCCATCTAAGTCTTATAACTCATAATTTTATTTTAAAATTAACCGCGAAAGCAAAATCCAATAAAGCGAGCATTTAGATAGTAGATAGTCCTTTTTGTTAGTGTTTCAGCTTATTAAACTATTTAAAGTATTTCAAATTATTTGAAAATGCTTAGAGTATCTTAAATGTTTTAGCTACCTAAAATTATCTCCCCATTAATTTAATATTTACTAGGTATAAGAAATTAAGTTTAGTATTTAATATAAATCATTCAAGCATCAAAATAAGAGCTTTAATAAAAAATTAATTTTGTATAGTTACTAAGAATAAAATAAAGGGTTAGAAAGCGTAACTTAGGTAGTCACTCAAACTTACCATTACCTTGCAGACTTTTGTAATTGTTGATTTCTAGGAATCTTCAACTTCTGTAGATTAAAAATAGAATTCACCATTTTGATTTCTACTATGACTGTTTATCTTGTTTTCAGGATAGTTTTACTATGAAATTTTATAATTTAAAAAAGGGTTTCCTTCTTAAGAGCTTTAAGGCATTATAATATCTTTAAATATTTAGCATTTGCTACTTTCTCTATAATCTGAAGAACTAAATTTTTTTTACTTTAAAGTAGACTCTTAAAATGGACTTATTTCTCTTGAACTAAATTATTGCAATTTGAAAGGGGATTGTATTCCTTGTTGCAGGTTAGTCAAAGCAAAGGGGTTTGCGAACTTAGTAGTCTAAATTTTATCTTAATACCACCCTTTTTAAAAGGGTCATTCCGTCATGCTATTACTCTCTTTGCTTTCTTTATCAGGATTATTAAAAGTACCAGGACAGAATTTATAGCTTTCTTCATTTTGCGCGTAAAATTTAGATTAATTTTTATTACCGTTATTTTACTAGAACATCCAATCATTTAGTCTCAATTAAGAGCTGAAACTTTATTATGCTACATATGTCTTTTTAAAGGTTTAAAACTCATTGTTTACATTTAGATTCTCTGATTACATTTTTTTTAATTCTTGGATTAGTTTTTCATTATTAGCTTCTAAGTCTGAAATTTTGTTTGCTTGAGCTTGGATTTGCGTTTAAAATGAGTTAACTTCTCTTCTAGTATTTCTCATGCTTTCTTAGAGGTTAACATGATTTGAGTTTATCATATTATATCCTCGATTGAAATTTTATTAGTTCTACTTTCAATTTTGAATTTCCTTTTCCTAGATTTTCAATTTCTATTTCAGGATTTAAATGCAGCTGTGCTTACTCTCTTCTTTTTTTTAGTAGCAATCTTCACACTTTTCACATTTTTCTAGTCTATACTCACAGGTAATCATATGTTCTTATAGATCCTTAACCAGCATTTATTACTCACATCCAATGTGCTAGCAAGTCACTTAATTAAAGGGACATTCCTTCAAATGTTTTTCATACATCTTTAATTAAAATTATTAACTGCAGCCACTATTAGAGCACTTCATTTCCATTTCTTCTATGTTCTACCTTATTAATCGGTGAGCAGATTTTATCTTCTTTACTTATTATCGACATACAGGACAACTCTACTTTACTTACAAAGCTTATTAGAAGCATTTACAGCAAAATAGAGACTCGCACTTTTCACACATTTTAGGGTCTTACAGTACCTCGTGACACACATTGCAAATATATTTCTAGTTTAAATTAACAAAAAGATCAAGATCGTATCCCATTATTCTAATTTAGGCAAATCTTTAATTTAAATACCAATATCCTTTTATTTAGTTTTCATATCTTTAAATCCTTATCTTATTAATGCTCCTCCTTCTAGTCTTCCTATTAAACCTAAATAGTTTTATTTGTTTTAGAGTAATAAATTATCTTAGTTAGTAGTTAAGATATAAATCTGTTGTTTTCTCTTAACTGGAAGAAATGAAAATGAGTATATTAGAAGTTTTTGGCTAATGTTTAAAAGGATAAGGTTAAAGATTAATTGAAAGAGTAGCCATTAAATATCTTTTTCCGTTATTTTAATATCTTCGCTAGGGGTTTTTTAAATATGCTCTTAGATTGCTTTTTATATCTCTCTAAAGATATCATTTACAGAACTATCTGCTTGCTTTATTTAAGCCGCTTTATATAAGTTAAGGTATTTTAATTATCAAACATTGCTGAAGCAATTATTTTCTTAATGATCTAATTGAGGATTATTTAGATGAGGGTTAAATAAAAAGCCCAATAATTACAAAAGATCTATAAAGGATTTGAAGATTCTAACATAATGAAGATATTAAAAGTTCTATTATAATTAAGTAAGTTAAAATATAAGCACTAAGTAAGCTTAGAGTAATACCAAGTATTTAACTTTCGATGTAACTTCAACTGTATCAGATAAACTTGCTCTTAAATGGCTTTCTAGATTAATATTAAATTTTTGTCTTAAAGTTATAATGAATGTAGTAAGATTGGTAAAGTTAGCTTAATAATAAATCTGGGGCTTTGAATAGTTTCCATATAAAGAAGAGAAGAGTTTTATAATTAATAACTTAGAATTAAAGGTGCTATAATACTGTACTTGATTTAATAGAAAGATTAGATATAAACCAGTTAAAGCAAGGGTGTAGTGAAGGAAAGAATAGGGTGCTTGATATGAAGAGGAACTTAATAGATTAAAAAAAAAAAAAACTTAATTAAAAAGTTTATTAAAAGAATTAGATATTTAATCTAAGTAAATGGGCTATCTGCTGCTAGGTAATAAAAGTTATTAATAAGTTAATTTTTAATTCTTCAATAATTATATACATTTAAGTATAAAGATACATGCTTACTTTTAGCGAAAAATAAATGAAATTAAATGGAATAATCGTAAATTGCTCTAATGGTAGGGACTAAAAGTTTATATTTTAATATACTATAAAAAAGTAATTTGACAAAGATTTGTAATGACTATTAAGAAACATTGTTTCTTTAATATCCAAAACCATTTTTATCACACTTTATAATCTAAAAAATATTAAAGAAGAGTATTGTTTTATTTTGTCTCAAGATATAGCATAGTGGTTTGGTAACTAAGAAACTCTCTTTTATCAAATTAATTTGACATACAATTATTAGTTCATATAAATCTTCGCTGCTAAGTTATAAGAAAGAATGTGAATATTTAAAGCTTAATTTAACTAAAAGGCTTAGTTCATTTAAGCTGTGCTAAATTTGTTCATAAATAATCAATTTATTACAAATTAGTGATAAGAGAAAACTGAGAAATCCTAAGGCATAACTTAACTATTCTATCAAAGGAACAGATAGATTAAGTTCACACTTAGGAAAAGTTAAGTTAAAAGGAAAGATTACCTTAATTTTTCATTTTTAATACAAACTTAGAAATAAAAGCTTAAGCATATAATCAAAATCATGGCCTCTAGTCACTTAAAACTCCTCCAATCTTTTATTTAAAAATCTAATTTTTATCAAAGGATATAATTTATAATAGCAAAGAACAATATACTTTGCCTTTATTTTAGAAGGATAGATTTACATCAGCTGTTTCAATTCTAATTCTTCTTAATAAAACAATTCATAGATTATAGCAATTTCTTATCTAAGCTATATATAAATACCTATAATAGCAAATCTATAGAGAGATAAAGAAATTTAATTAGAGTTGACTTTAACTTTAATACCTTTTTACTTATTTTAAGTCTACTACCATTTACTATTTTCGAACTATTTTGGGAAAAGTTTAATAGCTACATTCATTTAAAACTCAGAACTGTATATTAACTATGTATAAGCTTTAAAAGTGACAATGCTAATATCTTATGCTCTCATAATCTCTTATTAAATGCGATGCTAAATAGCCAATCTTTTTATATATATCTAATGAAAAATTAAGAGTAAGAGTTTTAATTAAATCTACATATTTTGAAGTATGAAGAAGGTGATGCTTCCACTATGAAATAAATTAGTCCATTCTTCTACCTTTTATTCAGATTCTAATTTAATTGACTAATAATTAAAGAATTATTTAGTTAACTTAACTAGGAATAAGTTAAAAAAGGGAAGATAAAAGGACAAATAAAATGTTTAGTAGTTAGACAGAAAAACTTTGCTAAAGAGCATAAATGAAAGCTAGTAAAGATATTAATATTATTAGAATGATTATGAAAGGATTTGCAAATCATAAGTAATACAACTATAATCCAAGATTGCTTAAATTCGGTTTGAACTCATCCTCATATCCTGTCCTAATAAAATAACTTTTTATATGAGAATTAAAAGAAGAGAAATTGGAAGTTGAATGGATATCGGGGTTACTATAAAATAGCTATTTTTGATGGCAATGCAGATGAAAAACATGGTCAAATCACTTTCAATCTGAAACATATTGATCTATAAAGTATAATTATTAGAACTTTACTAACAAAGTATCAAATTAATAAAATACTAAATCTGATTTAATCATGCAAACTGTAATATTTATACTCCAAATATAGAATAGATAAAACAAAATTCGGAAATTAATTTTCCTTAACTAAGAATTTCTCTAAGGAATAAAGAGCAAATTCGTTAAAAATTACTGTAAGAAAAGTCCTAAAAATAAAGAGTCTATATCTTTTTAAATTGCGCTCTATTAATTATCTTTGCTTTTTATAATTTTTACTTGATAGCGTCATTTAAACCATATCTAACACTTAATTGTTAAAATGTCTTTATAGAAATCATCCTACAAATAAATAAAAATGATATTAGTTTAAAATTATTTATGTAGACTTATTATTTAAATCGTTATTTTTCTTAAATTTTATTGTTTATTTAAAATGGATGATATGATTAAATTATGCTTGCCGCTCATTTTTACCTTAGTCTTGCACTCATTAGCAAATGAATAATACCTGCTTGTCACTGATTTTTATTCACCCTATTACTTTGACACTTCATAAAGTGTTAATATAGACACTTATTGAGGAAGTAGTGTATCTTTCTCTCTCACTTTTTGGATTTAAAATGAATGCACTGACTTTGAAGACCGCTATCTGTGTCTAATAACTAAAGATGAGCAATATATCTATATATCTTTGAAGCAACAGAAAGCTGGGCAATAAGCACTAAATTTTTGCCTCACATAAGATTTTTAAAATAATGAGTGTGCTAGCTTTGATTTAGGAAAAACATGTGAACAATGACTTTTTGTAGGAATAAAATATGAATTAACAGAAGCATAATAAGGAAGTGTTAGTTTATGCACAACTTACTTTTAAACTTAAGGATTTGTTATGAATTGCTAAGAAACCCAAATCTTAAGTTCCTATATTTTTAAAGATTTCTAATATTTTTCTCCTGCTATTTACACTGGTAACTGAGATAATTAGAACATAAAGGGGAAAATATTGCAACTTTTATTTTGACAGTACAACTCCTATTATATAAGTGAAAACTTCTTAGAAGCTATTAAAATAACACCCTGCACTTAATATTGTGACAACTACTGCATAGAGCCTGAATACACAGGTTGTCAAGGATTATAATTTTATCCCTTATACAGTCAAATTGTTCCTCTCCTATCCTATAGAAAAAATTTAGGAGATATTGCAATAAAAGATAAAGAGGAAAATTATTTATTATAATCATCTTTAATATCCTTTAGCTTCTCATCTTGGATATAAAACAACTGTAATTTAGAAGAAGACTAAATCATATGATCTTTTGATTACAAGTTATTATAAATGACAATTTAATACACTTAAGAAATATAAAATTTCCATAAATTCCAAATAAAATGAATATCATAATATGGCTAAGAATATATCTTACATAATTAAGATTAGTTGATAGAATGCTCAACTTGAATGTTTGTGGGAATTTCCTATAACAAAACAAATTCAACTTTCATATCCAATGTCATTATATTAAATAATGGCAACTTATAATAGTTTCCATTGACCTTTTATGACGTGCAGTTTACATACTCCTATGACTCAAATTAATAAATTGGAAATGTATATATGTATGAATCATTCGGCGGGCTTATTTTATAGCCTCGGTTTTATTTATTTAATACTTTTCTTAGTGAATCTGATTTTTTCGAAATAGCTAAATACTAAACTCCTTGTCTTTTAGAAGCTTACTGTAAATAATGTCCTGGACCAGAAGTTGAAAGTTGTCTAACTGGATTAAAATATTTTGAACTCACAACACTACCCTTAACAGCTAATGAGCATTATACTCTAGCAAACATTGATTTTGCTGATTATGGATATGATCTTTCAAGATTCTCTGCAAGCACATGGTCTGCTAGTTTTTGGTTAAAAAACTATGGAACTTCAGAAGAGGAAACTATTTTTGTTAAAATAGCAACTATATTGTGAATTAAGATATAATATAGTTCTAGCATGAAAGGATAATACATTAATCTATACTAGGATTGAACATATAAAGTTATTTCATAGTTTTATGCTGTTGATAAAAATAAATTCTATTTTCTTTAGGTAACATCAGATAGCTAAGAGGGTTTATCCATGTGTCTTACAAATTCAATTAAGCCATAAAGTCTAGATTGCTTTACCTAAGCTGTCTTTTTGGATTCTTTTAGTCCAAGTGATTGAGTTTTATAATATTAGGACAATCCTGCATTTAATGGGTAAGTTATGCAGCCAAGGTTTTATACATACGATTATAAAATTTCTTAATAAGAATGACTTGATATTGTAAGTAAAGGAAATCCTTGTGCTTTATAAAATAAGCATGATTGCTCATCTCCAGATGTCAAAGGTGATTTAGGATATGCATCTTTAAACACTTAGATGCTTCAAGAAATATAAATAAATGACTAATAACCTACTACATAAAATACATTCTTTAATTTAGGATATGATCCTTAGAAATATTCAACTGAAAGCTATAGTCTTTCTCTATGATTCTAAAATTAAGATGCTTCCTATAAAAAAATCCAACATTAAAGAAGCTTATAAAATGCCTAATGAAGAGTAATTTGCCAAATAATTTAGATATACACATAATCAGAGGTAATCAAAATAAGAGGAATTTCTCTTACTTAATCGGAAATCTAAGTAAATCTTCAATCTCAAGCTACGAATTTTACTTTCACTAAAACTATCTCTAAGTTTAGTTGATATTTCATAACTATAACTCAAGTAGCATAAAATCAAAATATTTAAATATGCTTGTTGGAATATTCTTATGAACCTTTAAATGATTGTACTAGTTAGACCTTTTAATATTTATAATTTGATAAGAAGAGTATAATATAATTAGGATCAAGTAATACTCTATATAACTTTATTGGAAATATTTATGAATTTAATTTTTATACTTTTGATTCTTAACTAAGTGAATTAGATACTTTAAATATATTTAAATCTAATTAATGTGCTATTAGCTGCTTATGATAAACATGTACAAGTCCTAGTATTAAAACTTGCATGTTAAGTTGTCATGCAAGCTGCAAAACTTGCTTTCGTCAAAATTAGAATAACTGTCTCAGTTGCTACTTTGGATTTTATCTAGATGCTTTCACTTCAACATGCAATATGTGTTCGCAATAACTATAAGAATGTATTGACTGCAGCTAAGTAAATGGAAAGTTACAGTGCAGATAATGTTCTAGTGGATTTGTTTTAGACATGTAAAGTGGATAATGCATAGCATGCTAATCTAAAATAGATAAATGCAGTTAGTGTTAAGATCCTAATTAATCAGGGGATATCATATGTAGCAAATGTGAAAACAATTGGGCATTAATTGATAATTAATGTATCTGTGGATTTTAAAACTGTTTAACTTGTGATAGTACAGGAAAAGCATGTTAGCAATGTTAAGGAGGGTTTTATTTAAACTTATAAAGCAAAGAGTGTGAAACTTGTAGTGTAATAGATAAAAATTGTGATAAATGCTTAAATAATGATAAATGCTTGCTATGTAAATATCCTTTCAAGTTATCTCTAAATAACTGTATCTAGAAATGCCCTACTTACCAGTAAGATTTTGATAATGACTTTGTATGCTAAAATTGCACAAATCAAATTCATAATTGTGAAGAGTGCGATGAAAGAGGTCTTAAATGCAATAAATGCTAAAACGGATATATAAGAAGTGGCAGTCAATGTAGTTTATGTAATGAAGTAATTCCAAATTGCTAATGATGCGATTAAGAAAAATGCACTCTCTGCAATAATTTATGATTTTTGTATGAAGGACAATGCTTACTCAAATGTCCTTTATGAACTTTTAAATTCAGATAAGATTGTATTAAATGCGAATAAAAGCTAGAAAACTGTTAGACATGTAGGGAAAATGAATGTCTTTAATGTAAAGTCGGATATTACATGAGTAACGGTAAATGTGAACCATGCTCCTAAGCCTTTGATTAATGTTAAGAATGTTCAAGTTAAGATTGCAACTCTTGCTAATTCCCTTTTAAACTAACATATAATAGTGGTATTTGCGCATTGGAATGTCCTTAAGATCAATATGATTATAAATAAGATAGACTTTGCAAGCCATGTAATTAGAGTATTTCCAATTGTAAAATGTGTTCAAACTAAAAAATAGAATGTGAACAATGTGAGGATGGATATACGTATTTTCCACATATTTAGTAGTGTGTTTAAAAGTTTAACTACAATTTAACTGATTCAAACGAAAAAAACGAAAAGGAAATACCTAACTCGATTTCAGATTTCAATTTATCTATTTGAGAAGAAAGATTAATTAAAGCTACTTAAGGATCACGTTCAGCTATTATACCTGCAGCCATTACATCAGGAGTTATTGCTCTCATTTAATCTTCAGGGTCTACAAAAGCATGCTATTAACTTTGAATCGCTTACTGTTTAGATGAGATGATAGTATGTACTGGAATGATATCGGTGATGATGCCAAAGATTCTTCAAGCTTTGTATTTAGTTAGCATAGACTTTCAACAACTAATCTTAAATGCCATTGGAATTAATTTCAATTCTAACTAAAAGTCATAAAAAGATATTTGATATAACTTATAAATTCAAGGTATGAGGTCAGCTACATTTATCTAAAATGGTTTACGTAATATTATAGATTTCTTATTTTGCTTATTTATGTTCTTTTTCGTATGGAAGCTAAAAGATTAAAATAATAGATTTGGATAGTACATGTTAAAGACTTATCAAAACTATAAATTTAACACCTTTGTCAGGCTAACTTTAAATATGTCTTTGGGATTAATGCTTTCAGTTCTACTTTAAATCAGATTCACATCAAATGATGATGGTTATGTTACATTCAACTGCATTCTTTGCTATTTCTTACTAGTAAGTCTTTCTATTTCAGATTTTCATGGTATCCTTCTAAATATTTATCTACATCATACTCAAGAAATACTAGCATTCTTAATCAAAAGTACGAAATGATTAAGAATAAAATACCTAGAATACATTTTTCAAGATCAAGGTGAAGCAAAACTATGGTAGTTTATTAACTGAGATAAAAAAATCTAAAAGTAGAGTTTGCTTATAGTTCTATAGTATTTTCTTAATTAGAAGAATGATTTTATCTTTTGTCATTATTATGGGACAAGAATGTCCTGAATTTTAAATAACTTTAGGCTGCATTTTATCGATCTTGTTTATAACCTATCTTGTTATATATAAACCTTTAAAAGAAAAAGCTGAGTTAATAGCAATGATTATAAATGAAGTGTGGGTATTCCTTCTGTTTTTATAAAACTCATTATATGTTAACTCAGACGAAGAAAAGTATGATGGATTCGCTTTTGCAATAGTGTTGATAGCATGGTTGATTACTATTGGAAACTATCTATATGCCTTTTCGATCATTATGTTCAACTTTTATTTAACTCTAAAAGAAAAGCACTTTCTACTTATAATAAAAAAGTAGTTAACTAATATTAAGCTATAAGAGGAAAATAAACCATCTGATATATAAGAAGAAGCAAAATAAGCATAATCATAGTAAGATAATGATTAGAATTAAACAGCGTTCGAGTTTTAAAATGATGAAACAGTAAGATCAAACAAAGAAATCAATATATTCGACGATAAAAGTTTATAGAAAGAAGTAATATTTGAGTAAAAACAAGATTGCTAATCAGTTTAAGAATTTGACAAAGATAAGGAGATCGAAATGTGAGTGTAAGTAATACACTTAACTTATATTCTTAACCTAATTATTAAATATATTTTTCTTTCCTTTATTCTAAATCAAACAGTATTATTAATTAGATTTACTTCTTTTTTTTATAAGATTATATATTCCAACACTTGGTCTTCTCTACTTTTATTTTCTCATCTAACTATTCTAAATAATTTTTTGTTCTGCGACTTTAACTTCTCTTTTGTAAATTTTCTTTAATAGAACTGATAATATTTCAGTTCAAGCTTACTTGAGATTTTCCCTAGTTATTTATTTTTAAAATGGTTATAAATAGTTAAACCTTAAATTACATAATTAGTAATCTTAAATATATCTACTTTTAAAGAAGATTTAATGATAAGTTTGAACAAACTGCAAGAAGAAGGAAATAGAAATACTAGACGAATGAAAACTAATAAATCAGCTATTAATCCCATCCAAACATTTTCTAAATAAAAGGTAAAATAAAACTTAAGGATTTAAATATTTTTAATCTTAAGTATAAGAAATAGTTTTCACCAAATACCATAAACGATCTTATTTAACACAAAAAGAAGACTAATGTCTAAAAATAACTTTAGATTGGAGCAGAACTTTAAAATTGAGTATTATACTTTAAAAAAAAATTAAGGTGTTTTGATAAAAATTAGATTAGGAAGTGAGTAGTTAAAATAAAAGAATTTATAATAAGAAAAAATATAATCTAACTGTGTTCTAATTACTAACGTTAATAATACAAAGCTAAGAATAAATTAACCATATGGAGATAAACAAGAAGTAAATATTCCATGCAAAAATGTGTTGTAACGAAAAAAACCAGGCATAAAATGATATAACTTATAAGTAGCTGCAGATGAATATGATATTTTACAGAAATTCTTTATTCAATAAAGTTGGAATTATTAGATTAAATTAAAATGGAAACTTATTTAAATGAAGGCTTTTAACATAACAACAGAAAAAGATATGGTAAACAGAAAGCAAATTTGAAAATTTAAAAAACAGAAATTAGAAAAAAGAAAGAAGCAAGAAGAAATATAATTCATAAGAGTTAAATCTAAAAAATATAAAACGCAAAATTAAATTGGTGATCCGCTAGAAAGGTAGAGAGTAAAATTTATTTATATTAAGGCTAGCTAAATATGGAGTTACTTTATGTATTAACTTAATATTATAAGTTCTTTCAAAAATTAAAAGATATTAATTAAACTAGCGTAGCAGAAACTAGGATATCTTTAAAAAATAAAGCTAAAATTTAATTTCTTTATTCATATGTAAACTCAATTAGTTATTCACAACTAACTCTCTAATTATACTATAGCCTATTACCTTTTTATTATTTATTCAAAAAGGTTATAGAGTGAAGCTAAAAGACATGGTATATTCCTAGATAGATTGAAAAGAAGTTTTGATATCTATTAGAATTATAATAATAAAATTCACTTTAATAAAAAGATTTTAGAATGAAGATTCTGATTTAAATCAGACACTTCATTTCATTTAAATTTATAAATGTCATAATCTCTTTTCTAACCTTTTTTGTTTCCTTATTCTTCTTTCATACTATCTATTCTCAAATCGATTTCGCTATATCCTCTTAATATAAATTTACTTTTTCCAAATATTAATTGTTTTTTATTTTGTAAATCCTGTGAAAATTTTGATTTATAGGTTTATTTCTGATTAATGTTTAAAGGCAAAGTGTCAGAATAATAAATTTTTGACATTTTTCCAGGAAATTTTTTCAAAAAATTACTAGCTATATAAAATAGTAGACACATTCGAAGATATATCTAAGCTTATCTTTTTCTCCACATATAAAAAGCTAATTTTCAATGGAAAATGACGAAAAAGTAAGTTATAGTGAGAACTATATGAATAAGTTAGCAACTTAAAGATGAGATAACTTCTTATCTATATTCCTTATTAAGTTTATATATTTTATTTTCTAATTTTCTAAAGTTATTCAAGTTATGCTCTAAATATCTGTACAATGTATATGTCTTTGCAGCGTTAAGTTGCTTCTTAATTAAATCGCTTCTTTTTTTTCTCATTTCAAAGTTAGTTTAAAATAATTAATTGGTGCTATTATTTAATCCCTAAAACTAAAGATTAGAAAAACTAAGTTGATTGTAATTTATAATCTAGAGTCTTTATATTAAAAAATATTAAATGAGATACATCAAAAAGAGTATCTTAGAGTAATTAAAATTAGCTATACTAATACTTAAAAGGCTATTATATAATATAGCTAAATCAATTACTCTTTATTTTTCTTCTAATATAGCACTAAATTATTGTTCAAGGATAATTAGATAGAATTTCTAGATTCTTCTATATGAAATTACCCACGAGGTTTAAACAAAAAGTAAAGTAATCAAGTAATAAAAGTAAAAATTAGAAAAAGGGTATTAAGAATATAAAAATTAGGAAATTAACTATAAAATGAAAGGGAAATTAAAAGCTAGCTTTTGATAATTAAAAGCCTTTAAGAGACTATTAGCTAAATGAATAAGTGTATATGATGCTATAGCAATAAATTGCTCTATATTACTTTAATACATTTAGTTAAATGCTTAACACCCACGTAAAAATAGTGAGCTTAAATTTTAAATAAGATGGCTTAATTTTGTTTTTATAAGTAAGAAACAAGTTGAAAGTGTTATTAGAAAATTAAATTAAATAGCAGGATTGAAAAAGTAAAGGAAATATCTAGAATTAAATAAAAGAGTAAAGATTTAAGCTTGCTGAGCATTGTTTTCAGGATATAAAGCTTTAACTATTATAAGCAATGACAAAAGATAGTTGTAAGTACTCTATGAAAATGGAAAACCTAATAATTCAAGACAATAATTAAAAATTAATAAACAGAATATTAATTAACATCAAAGTAAGCATAAACAAGTTTAGTCCTAATGAAGAGATAAAGCAATTAAAATGAATAGCAGCATAAATTAAAGTTATCAAAGTGAATAATTTACCCTTCGGCAAAATGGTATTCAATAATATAAATCAAATTTAACTAAAATATCCTTAATTATTTTTTTCTATAAAAGATTTGCAAATTTAAACGTATTTCCTATATTTTGCTTTAAATCTTACAGTTAAACCAATTTTCATAATCAATTTAGTTTTATTTAGTTAAATTCTATTAAAAGTAATTTCATATCTAAGTTCTAAGTGGTATTCCTGTTCTTTCTTTATTAATACATGCTAAATTTTATATAATATATAAATCTACTAACTATAATCGTTCTATTCTTAATAAGCTTAATCATATCTGTCTTAGTAGCTTTTGATTTAAGTATTAAGATATTATATATTTTTAATAATGAGCGATAACATTACAATTTTGGAGTGGTAGTGATAGTTTGCTTTTGTTATGTTACAATCTTGATTTTTAATTGTATCATGATGCAATATTTCTGTGTCTGCTTTCAAGTTGTATATATATTTACCTCTACCAATAAATGTACAATTTCATCTCTAAGCCTGCTCCTAATAATTTAAATCTAAGATATATTATCTAATTGCTTCTTTCTATCCTTTATTTAATTTAATTCTCTTTTCATTTATAGCTTTAAAATTTATAAGTATTTGTGTCTTACTCGAATAAATCACTTCGGTTTATATAGATGTTTTTACTTTATAGATCCTCTTTCTTCCTTCTTATAGTTATTATTTTAATAAATCCCAAGGAAAATAGACTTGAGAATTTTTAAATAAATAATATCCATACAGAGTGATATCTAATCCTTAAGAATATGCTTATAGTTCCTTGTAATCTAGGAAAAGCTATTTAAACTATTGCTATCAGCACTAGTCATAGAAAATTTCCAAATAGATATACAAGAATATAAAATCTAAAGTGCCAGGAACTTAAGTTTGCTACCTAGTTATTTTTATTCCCTGGGACATTTTTTAAATACCTATACTGCCAATGAAGCCTTTTTAATAAGCTTAACTTAAGACTACTATAAATAGTAATCTTAAAAAGGTTCTAAATAGTATCTGTTTAGAGCTATATTGTTGTATAATTTAAAGATATATCTTATATACTATAATAAGTAATAAAATAGATAAGAGTTATAGATTCATCTAATATATTGTAGTAAAAGCAATATGAGTATAAGAAATGCATCAAGCTTAAAATGTATAGAAATATACACAATTATAGAAGTTAGATTCATTCAAGAAAAACTGTATTTCACTAGTTTGTCTAATTAAATATCCTTATAAGGATACTTAATAACTAGTAGCTTTAATACCAATTAAGTACTAATTTAATTATACCTTAAATATAAGGATATAATAATCTACTAATGAAGAAGTATTAAAGGAGATTAAAATATATAGCATGAATCTACAAAGCTAGCTATATAAATCATAGAGCACATACAAGAAAACGAGAAATTAATATAACTAAATCTAGAACAATTAAGTGCTATATGGTATTTAATAAATAGAATATACTAGTGAGTATAGGAAAAGGTAACAAATAGTAATAGCTGAAAAGCAATATTTTAAAGGAAGAATCTATTTGTATGAGAAAGAATGTTTGAAGGTAATAAAGAAGTTAATTTAAAAGATACTATAATAATATATAGCAATTGCATTCTACTAATTTAAGTATTATAAAATGATTACTTAGAAACATGCTCCTAACTTCCATCCTATTATTCTGGCTTCTTAATTCTAGATGGAAAGAAGAGAAAAAATGCTACAGATGCAAAGATGCAAAAACTAACTGAGTAAATCTACGGAAATACGCTCTATGAAAATAATCCGGAGAAAAAAGAGAAGCTAAACAATTAAAAAATAAAATAAGAAGGAGTAGAAAGAAGAAACTGCCTTGGTTAATACTGTTTCTCCTGACTTTTCTTCTATTAAGAAAAGTCCCTTGAAGCATATAAGCAATAAAGTGAAAGAGATATAAATTAATTAGTAAATCATTAACTAAAAGATAAATAAGACTGAATAAAATAACCTTAATCAAAGTGTTTAAGCATTTCCAAAGCTATTTACAGAAAACAAATAGTAGGATAGCTGCATGTGGTTCTAAGTAAAGCAAATTCTTAATTTATAAATCAACTCGACAAAGAATAGTACTAACACAAAGGGTAAAGATAAAACATTTGTCAAGGTCTCTCAAAATTCTAATGAAAAGCTGATAAATCTTTAAAGGTATAAATTAAGGTAAGCAATTAGTAAGTTTTCAGCGTAGAATAAAGTAATAAAGTCTTATAATATATATGAGAATATGCAAACGCTTTAGGATTAGTATAATTAAACAGTCAATGATATCCGAGACTAGAGTAACGTTATTAATAACTCTCTTAATTTTTAGTTAACTGAATAAAAAGAGAAGTTTGAGAATTAAGGTACATAGACTCTAATGAATCATCAAATGAATAATGAATTTGGATAAAAATATTAAAATAAGGAGTATAAAAATATGAAAAGGGCATTTTCAAAAAGTTGGAATAATCCTATTAAAAAATTAGCTCAGTCTTCATCTATTGCAATGAATACTGATAATGTTTAAATAATAAAAATGAGAAAGAGGTAGTTTAGGAATATTTAAACTAGTTAAAATGATATGGGGTTTACTGTTTCTGAAGCAACTCCAGTTTTTAATGCTCAAAATATAACGTTGCAACACTAACTATCACCTGATTTAGCACCTGTAACTCCTACTATTTTTAGAACGCCAAACATGTTAATACAATAAAATGAGATCTAGAGATAATAAGAGGCTGAAAGATGGGAGGAAAAAAGAATTGAAATGATAAATTAAGAAGTTTATAATCAAAATATGATCAAATGAAATAAAAAAGCCTAGTAAAGGAAAAAGCAAGAGAAAGAAGCATAAGAAGTTATTTAGCTTTCTTATAAGACATGCTATAGCAATTAGCAAATCATACAAATAATTAATCAACATGAAATTATTGCCACCAAATGACTTAGAAGTGTTCAAAATACCCTTATTAAGAAGTTACTACATTCTAAAAATATAAATTTCAGTAGACTTTTCCTAACAGTAAGCAAAGCTAAAACTGAAAACTTTTTGATCTTTTAATAATCATCAGTGTAAAAGCTATAAATTTTTTAAATCTAGACAATGAAAAATCTGATTGAGGAGTTTGTAATGAATCTAGATAACTTTGACAATGATGACAAAGTGGATAGTGAATTTCTCTTTATCTCTCTAAAGATCTTCTTTAAAAATATTCTACTAAATTAAAAAACGAAATTTCCAAAAGAATATCTTTCATCTTTTGAAGAAAGTAGAATTTCAAAGCTGTAAAATTCTAAAAAGAAATTGAGTAAAATGCTTTTAATCTTTTTTCTATACTCGAAATAGTTTGTATCTAAAATCTGTTTGCATCCTAAAAAATGTAAGCTAGCAAGTACAATCTCAAAGACTTAGCAAGATAATTTCAAAGTATTTGGATCAGTCTTGTAGAACTAGGTAATAAAAGCATTATGTTTATGAGGTAGAAATTCAAATGAACACTCCATGATAATAAATGAAATAAATAAAAGCAACCACTAGAACATGATCAGCATCAATTATGATGGCATATCAGATCAATTATATTCCTCTAAAGAATTAGTTCTCCTTTAAAACCCTGACATATTATGAGAATCCTAAATTCAAAAGAAAATAGTTGATTCAGCTGATAATATTCTTTAGAAAATAAATAAGGAAGAAGTTTGCAAGTTGGATGGTGTGAGTTGGTTTCATAACTAACTATATATTTACTATTATAGCATTGAATGGAAAATTATATTAAAATATGTCTATAAAAAGGTATAAACCTACCTTTAATAATTTCTTCTAGTTCTCTATTTGTACCCTTTTATGGAAATATATTTAAGCTTATTAAACGAATTAGCATTATAAATTAGAAATAGTTATTAAAATTACATTTCTTGGGTTCAATTAAAAGCTTTTTTATTTCCAGAGCTCATTTATATCCTTTTTTATTAATTAATTCCAACAAAAATAATTACTTTTAAGATGTTTTGATAAGAGTATATAGTTTAACGATTTTATATTGCTATTCACAAGAAATTGAAAGTAATAAGTATAATTTAATTCAGAAGCGTTTAAAGTATATAAAATAAGCAGATGCTATTTATCATCCAATATTTTAAACTTTAAGTTGGTTTTTAATTATTTAGATGGATTTAATCCTCTTCATTTTATTCTATTTTTCAATAAATGTCGTAAGTCCATTTGGTATTTTTATATTAAGATCTTAGATTTTTTGTAGCTAGTAATTATATGATCTTCGTTTAATCATAATTATAGTTAGGAATCTATTTAATCTCTAAAGCATTGCAAGTTTCTTTTATTTTCTAATTATAGTAATAATATCTAATTATGACTTTATTTTATAATTTCTTAGAGGGTTCATTTAATAGTTACAGCTCATTTACAAAGACCTTCATTAAAAGTATAACAAATTTATTAGATCTTTGTGAGCTATTGTTTGTGATTGGATTGATAATTAAACTGAGAAGGTTAGTTTTTATATGTTTTTTGATTTATTAGATTAATTATTTATGTCTTTTATAAAACATCTATGCTCACTACTTAGGATTTTGGGAGTTTTCAGGTTGTTCCAGATCCATACTTCCTTTTCTTTTAGTAACAAAAGGACTTTTTCCTGTAGTTAAATTAGAATTTTAAGCATTGACATTTTTGCCTCTTATAGAAGTCTCAATATAATCTATCATTATATCAACAGCAGTATAATTGCACATTTCTCCATAATTAGGAATTATAATATCAGCCATTAATTTTTCCTTTTGTTAGTATTTTTCGACTGCAGGCTTGCAGTATTTCATATAGTAGTCTATTATTTGCTCAATCTATTCTCCATAATCTAAATGCTCTTGGATTCTTCTAGCTAATCTTACATCACTATGAGCATCTACATAAACCTTTAGTTGTATCTGTTCTGAAATCACTTATGTTGTAAAAAGAAATTTCCCAGTAATTAATATAATTTTAGCTGGCTTGATGCTTTTCAGATCTTCGTCTCAACATCTTTTTCCTTTGTTATAACTCTTTATGTAGATTTCTTTTCCTTCCTTTAGATCGTTCAAAGCCGCTAGAAATCTATTTCATTCGATTGAAATAGGATCGTCAAAGTTATAGTCTAAAGAGAATTGTTCTTATCCTTCAGGAGGTAAATAAAAATCATTTTCATTAAGAATCAAAGTATGTTATGGAAGTCTAGCTTTAAGTCTTTCAGCAACCAAATGCTTTCCAGCTTAAGGCGCACCTGAAATCTAAATTAAAAATTACACCTATGATAAATTTTACTTCGTGCCTATTCTTAGAATGCTCTTCAAGGTTTATCTTCTATAGCTAATTTTCCGTTTCTTTTGGCATATCCATAGTAATTTAAGGAGAATAGTAACTCAATTCAGAGCTTTTTTTTCTTAGTAGCTATGTTAAGATTGCACCTTACATTTTAAAATTAAAATTAATTAATCTATCCTATTTTGATAATGAGTCTTTAGACTTATCTCAAATAAAATCTATTAACTATATTAAAACCTTATCTGTTAGAAATAGTCAATATTATACCAATGCAACCACTTCTTTGTATATGCGATAAGATTTTCTTATCCCTACTTCTGTTATTATCTTGCATAAGTTTTCTAATTATAGGGAATTGAATTGAATAAGTAGAGCCTGTAAATTTTATTTATGACTTGGTTTTTTTGAGTATCTTTATTAGAATTTAGTCTTTTACATTAGATGAAAATAATGAGATAAGATAAAATATTTTGATTAAACCATAAATCAAAAATGTAGCATTAAAAATCTATCATGGGAATGCCTTCTTAGTCATAATTGTGTAGAAATCCTCGAAAGAAATTTCATCTCCATTTGAAGCTGCACGCTCAAGCATCTCTCTAAGTTCTTCTGTGCTCATAGTTTCTCCAAGTTCTTTTGCGACTCTTCTTAGGTTGTTTAGATTAATGGTTCCTGTGTTGTCATCATCGAAAAGCTTGAAAATTTTATATATGCCATCTCTACTTTCTTTATCTCCTAACTTGGCGGTAATGGCATCAAGGAACATATCAAAGTCTATTCCTCCCTAATTCGCTTCAGTATCTAAATCCGCAATCATTTAATAAATAGTGGGATTTTTGCTTTCGAAGCCAAGGGATTGCATTGCAGCCTTGAGTTCTTTTGGATCTATAGTTCCTGATCCATCAGTATCAAACAAATTAAAAGCTTCGCGGATTTCCTCAATCTCATCCTCAGTCAATCCAGGACGCTCATAGGTTTTCTTCTTGGAAGGTCCTGGAGAAGCTCCTCTCTAAGCTTGTTTTCCCAAACTTTAGTCTTTATATTTAGATTCAGAATAATACTGAGGTTTCTTGTTTGCCATTTATATAATTATAAAACCTTTTTTAATGAAATTTTATTTTAAACTTGCTTCTTATTTTCATTCAATTGCTTCTTCCTAATTATGTCTTATTATCTTCATAAACTGTATCAACCATAATTTTAGGATTATGCCTCTGTTAAAACTATTCCCTTCACTTCCCACTTAATATAACTTCGTCAAAATTAACTTACTATCTCTATATTCATTAAGTATTCATACAAATAGGCTTTATTACACTCTATTATAGCATTTAAAAGGATTAAGTATTGTCCATATAAAATTTTGGATGCATAATTGGTATATCATCCCATTTAAAACCATCTCCATACTAATAAACATATGAGCCAAATAAATTAAAGCTCTTTAAGAACACAACACACCTTCAATAGTTGAAGTACGTATGATAATAAAGTAACTAAACCAAATTAGTAGAACTGCAATTTATAAATTAAAGATATAAATTCCTATACATTATACTTAGTTTGCTACTTTCTAGATATTAGATAGCTATTGTATTATAAGATATTAAGATTGCTATTTATTTTGCTAAATTATACTATTAAGAGAGATAACGATGATTTAAGAGTAGCTGCAGTAAATGATTTAGTGGAATTGAAAATAAAAATTATGAAAATGTGCTTCTATTAATTATTCACTTATTAAGATTAAGCAGCGTAAGAAAAGGGAAAATAGTATGAATTATTTTAGATTTGAATATTGAAATTAATGATTTTAAAGATTTTTCTTAAAAAGGAAACTAAAATGTAAATTCAGATGCAAGTAAACTCTTTTAGTACATTCAAGGAACTAAATATAATTATAATTAAGCTTAATACAAACAGGACAAATATCCCTTTTCTATAAAAAAGTTTATTATAAATACATATTCTAATAACAGCATAAAATAAATAAATTTGAAATTAAAGTCAGGAGTCTATTGTCTAGCTTTCGAATATCGAAGTTTGCAATTCTTGCAACTACCTGTACTCATTTTAAAAAGTATTACTTTTGTATTTTGTCGTTTTCTGGGTTATGATTCAACTATGTTAAAAAAATATTCATTTTTTCTTTCTAAAGCATATTTTACAGCATGTTTAATCTGAAATAGTCAACTTACCGTATATATTAGTTATTTTGCTCATAGTATTCTTTGTACATTCTAAACTTCTGATCAGTGTCAATTATTTTTTCTACTATTTAACGTTTTTTTTATTCCTATATAGATAAAATGAAAAATACTTGAAGTCTTTATCCTCTAGATTTCACTCTTTCTTTGTCTATTTCTTTAAGCTTAAACTTCTCTTATTTAATTACTATATCTTTATGAGACTTTTTTAATTTATCTATCAATGACCAATTAGTTTTATTAAGTTCTTGCTCTAATTTTAAAAGCTTCTTACTATATTATTAAAGAATCTTACGCTTCTTATTTTTATTTTTATTATCTGATTTATTTTGCTTGCTATAATTTTTATTTTTGTTTAAGCCAATTATTTAAATAATGCATCTTTATTTACTTTTCGTTCTCTACTTTCAGAGTATTAGCTTTAGTTTACTTCTATAAAATCTAGAACAACTTTTTTTCTAACTACTCCATAGTTTCCTGCTCCTTATCAAAAGATCTCTAAGATTATACTTTTATAAGTTACTTTTGGGCTTTCAAGGATTTTTCTTAAACCTTTTACTAACTAAGCAGAGAGGAATTCGCTAGTTTTTGTTCAATTTTTTATAGTTTTAACTCAACGTTTTGTTGTTCCATCTCTTCTTTTTTCTTCTGATACATTTAAATTTCCATTTACTTCTGTCTGCTTATTTACTCCTTCATTTTAATCTAATTTTATTTCTCTTCTTAAAGTTTCTTTTCTCTTTCTTCAGCTTCTTTAATAGCTTATTTTATTCTCAAAGCCAAAGCTTTTTAATAATTCTTTCTATCCTTTTCCAGTTGCTTTATTTTCTCATAATGTTGCTAATTTTTTTAAATACTCTCTTGCATTTTTTTCTTATGCTCTTCCTTTTTTTTCACTTCAGCTTATTTAATTTTATAGTCTTTTATTTTTATTTTCTGTTCTCCCTCTTTTCTTTTCTTCTCCAACTCTATTATTTTCAAAAGATCGTTCTTCTATTTTAAGCTTGGACTTTAGCAAGGACTCCCTTGAATAGATCTGAATTCTAGGAAATTTCTATTCTTTTATGTTAAAGGAGTTTGTAACATCGTAAAGTTGGAATGTGAAGATTTATTAATATCACGAGTGGAAAAAATTCCTAGTAAAGATCTTTCAACCATACTCTTTCTCGCATTTCCCCCTTCAAATATCATTTTTTTAAACTGAATAACTCTTTAAACATCACTTTTAAAGTTTTTCAGGTAATGCTCATACTTAATCTATTACACTTCTTATATCGGATGTGCAAATTCGTTTTTATCTTTAAGAATCAAATCCTTTATTTCAATCCCTAAATACTCACATGCTTACTAGGTACGAGGAGTATTTATATTAATCTTATTTATACTTTGATTCCTAGTTAGTTAAAAAGTATTCACTCTTATTAGATTCTATTCTAACTGTTTCATGCTGGCAGCTATTTAATATATTTGCTAAGGGAATTAAATTGAAGATTGATAGTTTAAATAATGTTTTACATGACTTTTTTATGCTAAGTATTATAATTTAACTACTAGAGATTTACTGGACCCATTTAGCAAGTGAAACACTTATAAGGATATTCATTTATTTGGTTTCCTTACTTAATTATTGAAACTTCGCGTT
This sequence comes from Loxodes magnus, assembly GCA_946699065.1. Taxonomy (NCBI): domain Eukaryota; phylum Ciliophora; class Karyorelictea; order Loxodida; family Loxodidae; genus Loxodes; species Loxodes magnus. The sequence goes on from CAMPDV010000018.1 coordinate 178,681, forward strand.
CAAACATAAGTAGATTTTACTGATAAATCTATTTATTAACTAACTATTCTTCTCTTTATAAATCTGAGAAGGTTTGGTTACAAATTTAAACTATTCTAGATAAGTTTTTACAATTTCCTGTCTCTTTTTCAAAGGGATTTTGAAACAACAGTCTAAATAAGTAAATTAAATATCCCCAATATATCAAAATAAATCTGACACTAAGTTACTTCTTCACTTTCTTTCGTGATTAAATCCCTAAACTAGTTAATAAACACATATTCTTATATTTTATTTACTATTTATAAAAAAGCAGAACTATTCCCTATGTATCTTATATTAGCTACAGTTATTAAGCACTACTTTAAAAGAAGAGTTATAGTAGATTAGAAGATTATTTATTGGTCTGATTTTGAAGTAATATAAAAATGTTTAATTTAAATAAGAATTTAGAAATAAGGTCATTTACTACTATAACCTTAGTTTCTATAGGGTTATTACTTAACTAAGCTTCATTCTAGTTCTTATTCATAACTATATCAGATTATTATACTATGCAGATACTTTTACTTAAATAGGCTTTTAATCAAGCTTAATTTAGTTTTTTGATCTGTTATAGCACTTTTAATATTAATTCTTTAAATCTCTTCAAATCTTATGTCGTAGTTTTCTCTTCACTTATAAAGCTGGGAAAATTTAGCATTGGAGCAAGAAGCATTAACTCTTGCTTCTTCTCTTAATAAAAGATTCAGAAGCTAAATATCTACTATATTAGACTAATTAAAGTATAAGATAAAGCTGTGGAATTTATTTATTTATAGAGTTTTATCTGTTAATTTGGCTAAAATGGTTATACTAATTATATATTTAGGATATTAGTGCTTAGAACTATTTACCTTGCTTTGCTTTTAACTTATTTTACTTTCTATCCTTATAATTTTAATTTACTATACTCTGATTATATTTAAGAATAAGGCTAAAATATCTTAGAATTAAGCTACTAGAAGTAGTGAAAGGAAGTGAGGGAATTTTTTTTTATCAAAAATGATGAAGTATAGTTGACATTATCGAAACGTATTCCCTTATTTATAGAAATTAGTGATGTTAGCTAGCATACTTTCTTTAGTTAATAGCGTGTTTATCATAGGAAAATAAAATCATTTTATAAGAGTAAAATCTTACCTTTTAAGCTTGTATCTATAGCTGGGTATTTTAACTTGACAGAAGTTAAATTCAAGAAAGGAGAATCTAATTATAGTGTCTTATAGGATGATTTAATAAACACGATAAGTATATAAAGTAATCTACATCAAGTAAATAGCAACTACAAATATAGCATCTTATCTACTATTTAATATTCTTAAATATCTATCAAATTTAAAGAGAGTAATAAGAAACTAGTCTATTATAACTCAATTTTAACTAAATAACTTACAAACAAAAATAATCCATTATAGTTACTCTGAAAGTACTTTAGTTTTATACTATCAGAATATGAAATGTTAAAGTTATTGATCTAAGCTATCAAATGGTAGACTTAATAGCCTATTAATATATTAATTTGTAGATTACCTCTTTACCAAATTTTATCTCTTATATTAGAAAATGAAAGAGTAATAAAAGTATCTGCTAGGATAATTTATAATAGAGTAGTCTAATTCTGTTTATAATCTGATTAACTCAAGCTGTTTTCAAAGTTACGCTTCAATTCCTGATTTATATAAAAAGTTGGCTAAAAGTTAGCATAATAAGTAAATAAGATAGAATATAGATTTGACTATTCTTTTTGAAATTATAACTAAAACAAGCAAAATAGTTTATTCAAAAGGTAAAACTGTAACTATATAAAGCCATTAAAAAATCAGTGATATTTAAATGGCTGAAGTTTAATAATTTTATGTTACAAATGAAAAAAAAGATGTTTATAAAACGTTTTTTCTAAGAGTATTCAAATTATGATTATAAATATTTGATTGCTGTTAAGAGTAATATTTGTATAACTGTATAAAAAAGCATTGACAAGTTATAATAACTTTATTTTTTATTTTAGTAGATAAAATTAAGATAATGAGAATCAAGTTTACCTCTTTGAGGAGTAAATTATAGGGCTTGAACTTAAAATATTTTAAATGGGCTTAGAGAACAAATCATTAAAAAACGTTCAAAGAAAAGTTTAAGAGAAATAATTTTATTTCCACTTTTCAAGAAGATTTCTACTTTAAAGCTTTTCTTCTACCTTCAAGATTTTTCGCTAAACCTGTTTTTTTAGCTATTTCCTTCTTAAGTGTTTCTCTTATAATAAGATTCGAAGTTGCTTACAAAGGAGTTTTGTTATTACAGGTATAAATTAAACAATCTGCTCCGTTTGAGAGCAATAGCTTTACAATAGTATGGTGGTTAAATTTAGAGGCTAAATAAAGAGGCGTCCTTCTAAAAATATCCTAACTATTGATATTCGCTCCCTTTGACAGCAAAAATTCAATTAATTACATATTTCCTCTTTTAGCAGCTCAATGTAATCCTGTTTAATGGAAATAATCCCTAGAGTTAATTAGCTTATTATCTTCAAAAAGAAGATTCTATATTTGTTGCATATCAGATTTTTTGCAAGCAACTATGAATTATTTGACCAATCGTTTGCTATATAAATAGTTTTCATCAACAAGGTCAGGTACTGCAATTTTATATTTTGTATTTAGATTTTAAACAATTTCATTTTTGACAATTGAAAACCTCTTAGTATTAGACCTAAAGTAATATTATTCATCTAATTCATTTATTTTATCCAACCATTCACTCCTTCCTGTCACTATAGACTCAGGGAAATCATATTAATGTTTTTTCTAGATTTACTCATTAACATTATGCAATTAGGTCCATTCTAATACATCCTTAGTTTCATATGGATCGTATAAATAAATAGATCTATAAGGTTTTCTCTTCAATTTATACTTATCATAGTCAAATTTATCTGCTATGCTTACTTATTTACTTTTAATCAAACTTCTCGAAGTCAATGCTTTTACTTTCAAAGTAAATGGATTCTTCTAAAACCTTTTAGAAACTCTTCCTATATTTTTATTTAAGTGCAGAATGGTATGAGTAGGTTACCCCAGGGAAACAAAATTAAGTTAGCTAGAATTCTAATCTTTATTATCCAGAGACTTTAACCTAGATTAATAAGCTCTATTGGTTATCAAATTAACAGAAGGAAGAGAAAAATGTTCTCTACTTTAAGAAAGTGAATGGCAATATGAACTTGATTTAATATTAAGTCTCATTTTGTTATCTAAGATATCAACGTAATTAATAACTAAAACCAGCAATTTAAGTACCTTGTTTATTTATCCTTATTATCTATTCTTAATCCCTTTTTTCAAAGATACCCATCCTCATCGTATTCTTTCTAGGGAATTAGAAAAAAATCTAGATTTATATTTTTTTCTGCTTGTGGATAAGACGATTGAGTATATCCTCGTATTTTTGAGTGTAAAGGAGAATTATTTTATATATAATAAAGCGTAAATAATCGTTAGAAAAGCTAAAGCACAACTAATAAAAAGGGTATAGGAAATAATATTCTAAAGCAGTATTTTTAGCTTATCAGTTTAATATGAATACTAATGCCTAACTACTTAAGATATTTATAAGCAATCTTAACGACATTACTCTAGATATTTCCCCACTAAACATATAAAGTTGTGATAGTGAAGTTATTCCCTCTACAAAATAAAATATCGCTAGAAGATAAGAGAAGAAGCAATTATTCCATGTGAGAACCTCAAGTAATAATAAAATCTTTATAGTTAAGTAATTCTCTACTTTAGATATAGAAATGAAGTTTTAAATAAAACGCAAATTATTAAATCTAGTACAATCTTAAATCCTTAGCTTGATATAAATTAATATCCAGATGTATCTTAAAAAGCAAGCTTATTTTAAACTTAATACTTACTTCTATAGATAGATATATAGAGAACTCAACTGATTAAATCTTTACAATACTGTAAAAAGTACTAACTTTTTATTTATAAATAGTAATAATAATGTTATCAGATTTAAGACCCTAGTATATGATTATTCATTATAGTAAGATAGCTAAGTTTTGATTTATTTAATTTCTAAAAGTTAAATCTTTTTTTATCTCTGTATACCAATTTTATTATAATTATCATTTTAGGCAGTAAATTTATTTAAATTAGTTTCTATTTTGTTGATTAGGTTGCTTATTGTTTAAACTTGTATTAATTCAAAGAGAAATAAATTTGTAGATTCTCCTAAACAAGCTCTCTAGTTCTGTTTTTTAGTTCCATATCTAAATTGGTCAAAATTATATTTATATTATTAAGCTTATTTTTTAGAGAAGTGAAGGTTAAAATATACCATATAGAATTTTTATTTACCAATCTACAAATTTATGAACTGGAATGAATAATTATTAAATCATCAAAACTTAAATTTTTCATCCAAAAATTAAGATTATTTCCTTAATTATTAAAATCCAAGAGATTTAAGCCAAGTCAAATTTAGCCTTACTTTCTTTAAGCTTAAAATGAGGCTATGACTAAAATTAGTTACTAATAGATTTTTATAAACATAAATTCCTTAGAATTACTGTGCTTTAGTTGTCTAAAGTCTTTCCATTTATTATTTTTAATTTTATTTCTAATGGATATAATAAAATTATTTAAAAAAGCCTATAAATTAGATAAAGTATTACTATTCTATATTTTAGAACAGATCTGGCGTAGTCATAGTCGTATTTATCGTATTTTTGCTTTTTAATATTTTTAATTTATTTTCTGAGTTTTTCTTACAAAATGAAATCACTTAAAAAGCATATTTTATTAATACCAATTTGACTAACAAACATTTCCATCCTTCTTTTTATTCCAGATATAGGATAAGATTAATTATAACCCTTAGAAGATAAATTAATTATATCTTAATTTAATAGGTTAATATATAAAGCTCTTTGAAGCAAATAAAATAAAGAACCATATTGGCTTAAATATTAAACCTATGTAGAGTACTTTAAGATACATTAAGGTAAGATAATTTCTAAACTCTATTCAGAGAAATAGACTAAATAATAAAATTAAAGAAAGCTAAATAGTTTCTTTCAGAAGTACTAAAAAAGAAGTATGAAGTATATATAAAGATTATATAAATTAAAAGTTCAAAATTAGAAAATAGGGTTTCTATATATCACTTTAGTCTTTAAAGTTTAAATCTAAAAGTTTTAGTTATACATAATCAGATAATGCGCAATATTTTAAAAATGGTAAACTTAGGAAATGTGTAATCTTTTATAATCATTAAGGAAATTTAAGGTTTTACTAGAATCCGCTTATTTAATATAGAAAAGATAAACAAGCACTTAAAATTTAAAGAAACGTATGAATAACTAATTGCAACAGGTTCATTAATAATAAAGTATAGATAAGGTTATTTTTTTATATCTTTGATTTCCATTTTTAAATTTAATCTTAGAAAATTTGTTGAAATAATGATATATTTATTCTTTATTTCTGCATACATACAAATATGATTTAATATTATCGACTAGTCTTTATTTGGTATTCATTTAAATTGTTTATTTTTGTATTTTAAATTCTTATTTTTCTAGCACTTTTTACTTTTTACTTTTTTATATAGATTCTGTTTGATTATGCAATCTATTTCCCATTTAGATTTCATTTGAGATTAGATAGATTTTTCTATTTAATTTATGTTATTTTTGAACTATCATATAAATCTTCATTAAAAAGGACCAATATGCACTTTAAACTTATAGCAGAATTGCTTCTATTATCCTCTCAATTTTTTATTACAGATCTCTTTATTATTTGCAATTTTATCTACATTAAATAATTATAATTTATTAGTCAAAGAAGAATTTTAACCAGTTTATATATTTAACTTTTAAATTTTTTACTATGTATTAAATAAATTTTTGTTCATATCCTTTATTACTTACATTTTCTATAAGGAAATATACTTTCTTTATTAACGAGAGCGTAGATATCAATTATAAGAATTATCCTGGAGCATTTTTTCTATTTTCATTTAATTATTTTCTCTTTTATTATTTCAACTTCTGTCTTTCTATTAACTCAAATATAGCCTAACAAAAAAGGATGTTATATCTATCTTCTTTATTATAAGTTTAATTCTATAAGATACTTAGTTACGCATGCTTTTGGAGTCTAGGAATATATAATGTTTAATGCAATTTTTTAGAATAAACATATGAAAGTTATTGTTAGCTTTTTGTTTAAATTAATGCCAAATTTAGCATGTTAAGACCAAAATTATACTATTTAGAATTGCTACTTTAAATTTATTAAAATAGCCTTGAAATTAAAAATAAGAAAGGTGTAAATTTTCAAAATAATAAAATAAATTTGATTTAATTTCTCTACCAGTTGTCTTAACCCTGCGTTTTCCTCAATAGTCATCAAATTAAAGACAAGTAGATATAGCTTGAAATATTTAAGTATATAAGTCATAAAATCAATAATGTTGTATATCAAATATCAATACGATTGTGTAAGAATGATTGGCTTTGCGTTCAAAAGATATAAGGAATGTTATATACAAAATGATTAAATTATCAACTAAATCAATTGTTCCTTTATCATTTTTAGCTATATTCAAAAATAAAAATGAGATATGATATTTTTCACTTTCATTAATTATATAATAAGAACTAAATATTAACTAGGAAGTATTGCAAAATTCAGTAATTAATCTCTATAAGTTTGTAACACTACAATTCTATTTGCAATTTGAGCATTTGACTGATTTTATTCCATTATGTTCTTAAATGTATTATTGATTAATGAAGTTAGCCTATATAATAATGATTTTTGTATTATGATGGAAACATTTTTTAATACAAGTAATTCTAAAATCTTGATTATACTAGCCTTTATATGTTTTAATAGAAGAAATACTTCTCTAATGTTCATGATACCTTTATGAATATGTAATGGTATGGCTATAGTAATATAGTTTAATATATACCAAAGACAATTTTAATTTATTAAACCAATGTTTTGATATTATTAGTCAAGACCTTTTCTTATATCTTCTTCTTCTTACTCGGACCTGGAAAGTAAATAATAATTTCTAGTGAGGTCTCTTTATTTATTCATATAAGTTTCTTTTATACTGTTATCAAATAACGATTGGTACATTTAATTTTCAGATTGACTTACTTTAATTACTTATACATTTTCTAGCTTATTTAAACTAAATTCCTAACTCAGTGTCTTCATTTTTCCTTTCTATCTATCTTAATTTTGAATCTATTCTTAATTAAATTTTTCCTTTAGAGAATTTCTATTAAATATTAAAAACTTACTTATAAGACTATTCTATTAATTAACCTGGAGATTTTATATAACTTTAAAGACGTAACATGGATTACTTTGTAAATGACTAATCAGTGTTATCCAAATCTGAAATATCGATATCTATCGAATCTTCTTCCTCTTCAGTTATAGCTTGTAAATTACTCTGTAATAGAAAGAATTACTTTAGGTAATATTTTTATTTCATTTAAGTTACTACTAGTGAAATCCTCTGCTTTTTCGAACTTCAGACAACACTTAAAATTCACGTTTTTTCTCAATTGGTCAAACTCAGACTAGACTACCTTACCTCCAAGACCTATTATTATCATTAATAAGCTTTTAATTTCTGCGTCTTGTATTAAATCAAACTGATCTTTTCTAAGCTTATTTTTGCTGAACTAACTAGATAGCTGTGAAAAGGATTAGATTCTTTAACAGTTTCACAAATCAGACACTTTTTTCTCAATGGAAATATAGAGTAAAATATAATCAGCATTTTGCTCATACTCCTCAGCAAAGATATCAACGTTTATTGGAAATGCTATTTATTCCTTAAAAATAAAGTTTTATAGCATTTCCAAAAAATGCAGAAATAGCTTTTTGTTTCCTGTTATTATATTTGGAATTTAAAACATTTTTAAGTTCAAATCACTGCACTTTTTTCTAGACTACAGATTTATCTTTACGGCAAATTCTTAAAGGATCTTTAAAAATCTGAACCTCAGCTAGTAGTTTTCAAAATTAAGTTCTCTTAATATGCTTCATGCACTTTATGTAATTTGCTTCCAAATGTTTTTCTAATGAATAGCTACTTTCTTTTTACTTTTTTGTCTATTCTTAGGTTACTAAGAGTCCATTTCCTCTCTACAGATTTAATTCTCCATTATTAAATTTTTTTTATTTAACTACTCTCATTTCACTTTCTTATTAAACTAGTAAAATTGCGAATTATTGCTGAACTAATTCTTAAATGCTTTACCCTTATTAACTAAAAATGCTTTTGTTCTTCATTTGACAAATAAAATCATAAATGCAAAGGTAAATAAATTGACTCTTAATTAGTTTTAGTCTTATATTTCACTACCTATATCATGTTTAATTCCTGAATACTAATGAACATATAAAAATGGAAACTAAGCCCTATATTTACCCTATAGCTGGCTACTTTTACATTATATTAGCTATTATTTTTATATCTTACACATTTTTCCTTCTTATTAGCTGATTTGTAGCTGCAGCACTTGATAAACTGTTGTGTCGGTTTATTGTCTTATAATTTTTGGTTTAAATTAATACGTTAAGATTAAATGCTGCAATACCTAATATAAAAAACAGTTGAAAGATCCATAAAATTAATGACAAAATAGGTATTTCTTTGCTATAAATTAAATAGCAAAGATATTGATCCTGATTTAGTTTTAAATACAATAAATGAAATATGAAAAGCTATACATAAGATTATGATTGCTGTATCCTTTTACTTCTAGCAGATAATTCTACTTATGCTATTTTTTGCATTTCTTTTAACGTTTTCCAAAATATTCTCTTAATAGGTTCAAAAAGAAGGTAATAAAGCTTAAGACTAGATAATTTTGTACTTAGCAGTAGCTTCTTTCTATGCTAATCATATTTTTCTAGCTTTGTTTTTGTACTAAAGAGGCGAATTTTTCCTATTTCTATTGTAAGACTATATTTCTTTATTCTTATATCGCATGCTTATATATTATTTTCTAAAAGACTAAACAAATATTGATTTTAGCGTATTAATCAATAAAGAGAGTTATACTTTAAACAGAGTATAATAGCATATACTCTATCTCTCTTATTAGCACGCTAATACAATAATCACTAATCTACCCTCTTATTTTAATTATACTTTAACTCACTTTCTAGTTTAATTCCCCTTTTTATTCTTAACTATAAAATAGATTCAACCTTCAAATCTAATCAACAACATTTAGGTTTTTTTTCAATTATAAATATCTTGCTTTTCCTAGAAAAATGTATAACAAATATATAAAGGCTACATATTGCTAAAAGTGAGAATAATATAGCAATTAAAACTTTTGCTTATAACTAGAAAAACTTTATAAGATATCTCAAAAGATAAGGAAGTATAATGTTAAAGGTGGCTAATTAAATTCTATAATTAGGATATAGCTGCTATCTTATAAAATGCTTTATACTCTTTCAAAAGGAGCTTATAAGAAGATATTATCATAACATTAGTTTAAAAGATTAGAATATAAAGTATAGCTACTCTGTTAGTAAGATATTTATAATTACTTTTTGATACTTTTAACATTTAAATTGCTGCTTATAAAGAGTTTAGCTTATAAAGCTTATATTATATTTGAGATGACGAATGTTAGCTAGATATAGCTTATTTATAAAATTAAACTAAAGCTATCAAGCAGAACATTATATAACTTTATTTCTATAATTTATAGCAGATTCTTGAAGCTAATTTATTAGATATAAAGGTTAATATCACCTTAATATAATATATTAAGCGCTAAAAAATGAAATTGATACATTCATATAGAGATAAAATATTGCTTAAAGAGAAAAGAGATTATGCTTCTTTTATATATTATTTATCCTAAAGGCAAGGAATAAAGCCTATAAAAAGCTCTACCTTTAAATTTAATGCATATATTAATCTATATATAAGTTTTATTCTTCTATTCTTATCTTTAAAGGCAAATTATTCATTGTCTTACTCAGCAATTCATTAATTTTTAATCATTATATATCTCTAATAAAAAATTTAGGAATATAAATTAATATTATCACAACACCTCACTTAAGAAGGTATTAATTTCTACTTTTTTGGTATGTGGATTTGGTTGGGCTAATGATACTTTTTGGATGACAGTCTCAAGCTTAATTATAGCTGAACTATAGAAGGATTATAGTTGGGGAATTTCTAACGTTTAAGGAAGTCTTCTTTATGATTTTCTGATTTTAGGCTATATGTTAGGAGCATTTGGATGAAGTTTCATTTCAGATAAGTATGGAAGAATGAAGCCATTTAAAATTACTTATCCTTTGGGAGTGTTATTTGGCTTATTATCAGGTTTGTCACCAAATTGATATATTTTATGCTTTACTTAGTTTTTAGTTGGCATTCCTGCTGGAGGTAATTCAGCTATAGTCCCAGTTATTTTTCTTGAATCTACACCGATTTCTCATCATTATCTCTTAGTACTGATGGGATTTTTCTGACCATTAGGTGGAGCAATGGCAATGGGATTAGGAACTCTAATGATTGGCCTTGATAAAATAAATGGATGGAGATGGACAATTTTCATTTTAAGTGGATTTACTTTTATGTTTTGAATGCTTAGATTCTATTTCTAAGAAACCCCTAAATTCCTATTCAGCCAAAATAAGTTAGAAGAAACCAGGAAAGTTCTTCAGTTAATTTGAAAAAGAAATACAAAAAATTAACAATAAAAATTAACTAAACTCTAAGAGGATGGGATTTAGAATGATCAATAGCATTTATTAAACTTGGAAGAAATCTTATCAAACCAATCCAACTTTCAAAACTTCTTAGCATAAAACTAGAAATAAGTTGGGGCGAAGATCTTCCAGAATGACCAAAAAATGATTATTTCTTATCTTTTTTAAGTTATGTTTCTTTAAGAAATTTTACGCCTGGATATTTACCAACTAAATTATATTCTTGTTGAAATAGATTATACTTTATGTATATCAGCAGAACTTGTAAATCCTCTATTTTAAAATTATTTCTAAGATAAGACCAAAAAAATTTTGAAAAATCATATTTTTAACTGTTTTTAATGCTAAAAGCTTCTATATATCAATCTCACGAAAAAATTATTCTAAATTTTAAAAGGAAGAAGAAAATAACAAAAGAGAATGATAAAATGAAAAAGATCTCCAAATAATAAAAATATAGATTTAGTTATAAAATATCTAAAATGAAATTAAAGCAATGAAGCATGTAGCTCTTCAATATCTTAAATCTATTTTTATTTATCTAAATCTCAAACTATTAAAGTTATCATACAAATTAAAATTATATGCTTGACTTTAAACTTGTGTTTACATAAGAAAATGATATAAAATATTCTGATTGAAGATCTATAAAAATAGAAGTTTATGGTATCATATATTTTACTATTGTTATACTAATTCTCTTTTATTGATTATCTTATTTTGGAAAGAACTGTTTATACCTTTGATATAAATACCTTTATTTAACTATTATTACAAAGTTGTTGAAAGTATTAAATTTTATCTGTTCTCTTTAGTTAATAATTTTCTAAATCAAGCAACTATATAAATATCATAATGACTATGTTTCGTTAATTTTAGATATAAAACTAATTAAAATCAAAGATACAGTTATTAAATTCTTTATAGAAGTACAATTATAAATCCACTTAGCTTTATTAAACCTCATAAGCTCTTATCTTAAATAGGTATGCTTAATCTTCATTGACAGCATTATTATATAATTATTCAGAGTCACACTCACTATCTATTTACACTACTTAGAAATAATAAATATTATGGTAGATTAATTAAAACTAAAGAAGGCTAATTAATTTAAAGTTGTATAATCCTCTAGTACTAACTATCAATTATAATAATTAACTTGTAACGGTATCTTCTTATTATATTGTACAAAGCTCATTATTCTTCTAGCAATCCTTTATCTTAGTAATCTAAATTTTAGTTTAAATTAAATCTAATGTAATATAAAGTATAGACTGGTAATATTATAATCATATACTAGCTTTTCCCTTGAATTTTAACCTTTTTATTAACTTGCTTATAGATACCTCTTAGAGAATTTTCATAGTAGCAGGAATAAATAAATTCCTTTATAATAATTTAAAGTTAATATATGCACTAATTATAATACAGGCCAAATGCAATTTGAATTGCTCAATATTACTTATAAAATTAAGAAATTAGCATACTAAGATGCAAAAAAGCAAAGCAATAAAGTCTATTTTATAATGATTAAAGATATATCAGTAACTAAGATATCATTATACATTCTAAGTTTATTTAATATAGATATGCTGTTTTATGCTTAACCCTTAGTTAATTTTCTCTTATAGCTTTAAAATTATTATTCAACTACTAATTTGCTAGTTAGATTAAAGGTTTAAAGAGAAATTAGGAGTTCTATATATGGAGCTGAGGATGATAGAGTTGCTGGAGATATAATAGATAATTCATAATGTATAAGATATTATAACTTAGTAGTACTAGAAGCAAAAATAGTAAATTCAAGTCAATATTCTACACTGCTATAATCTATCAAAGCAGCATCGTTATTTTATATACGTATATCATAGAATATGCTTCAATATATAAGCTTAGGATAAATAGTAAAATTAGTATATCTTAAACAGGAAAACTTTATTCTATAATAAAAAAAGTCTAACAGACGGTTTTATCATAAATGGTTTTGTGCTCAAAAAGAAAAATAGAAGAAGTAAGAAATTCTAGTAAGTTGATTAGATCTTTTAAATAAGTCTAGTTAGTATTATTTTTAATTATAAATAAGAAAATCAAGATATTACTAAAATAATAGAAATCAGTTTAAATTTAAATATCTCATTTAATATTTTTCACAAGTCCTTAATAGTTTCAGTAAATTCAATCCTTAAGTTACTATATAAAACAAACTTTGTAGGCAGGAGTTTTATGATGCTTCTTTATTCTTGTATTTTGGAACTGAAGAAAAAGTTCACGAATTTTCACATGAGAATAAATAAGAGAATGAAAATGCAGGTAGCTATTGTGTTAAATATATCGTCGTATTCTTAAGTATTCTTGTAGATCTATGTTTCACTTTTCTTCATTTCTACTACCAAAACGTTATTTAGCTCTATTAAATAAAAAGATTCAAGATACTTGCTTTCTATGAATTTTTTAGACTGTAAAATTTCTAAGCCGCTTTCTAAAGTTTGGTTTGACAAAATGAAACTATTATATAAATCTTTGATATTAGATACATATCTTACTAGAGCTGATCTCAAACCTTATTGTAGAATTCCATCAGCTATAGAATAGCACTTTTATAAATCGTCTACGAAAGTACAAGCATCTTAATATGAAATACTATTCATCTTACTAATAAAACTTTATTAAAACTAATTTTCTTTTTATTCAAAATAACTATAAAACTGCTCATCAACTGTCTAAAGATCACTAATCAATTATGGTATTAATGTCATTGTATTCTAGTTTATCACTCTACTGGAAGAATTTAGTAAGAGTTCGGTTAATGAAGTGATGGTCATTTGAATTAATATCTATTTCTAAGCTAATATAATATTACCTTGCTCCTGGATCTTGAAGATATTTACATATTGCTTTTAGAAAGTAAAGTTAATAATAAAAAATATCTCTATAATTATCACAAGCAGCAATATTACCAATCAAAATTTGCTTCAATTCTTTCACTCATCAGAACTAGAAACTACTCTTTTATTATTCCTTTACTTTTTTACTTTTTTTTAATCTTTTTTAAGTTAAATTTCTTTTCCTAGAGTATTTGTAATGCCAGAAATATCGTTATTAGTACTGAAACTTTAAACATTTTATTTAGAATATTCCTATTTTGCCTCTAATTTACTCTAAACTTCTTAATTAATATTTTCAAACTATATCCCATCCACCAATTTAGGAGCATCCTAACTAGTGGACTATTTCTTAAAGTACTCTTCATACAGATTCTTACAATACTACGCTGCATAGTTTTATGCAATCTTAACTATAAAATAGATTATTTTTCTTCTGCTTTTTATTATTTTTGCCATGAAGTATAAAACACCAATAGTGATTAGTGATACTATCATTGTTTAAATGCCAAAAAATACATTTAAAGTTTTTTCTGTTGAATCGTATCTCTTTGAAGGGTTTTTCACTAAGTCTAATAGAAAATCATAACAAACTTGGAGTAAGGTATTCAGCCCATTTACCTAGTAGGAAAATTCTTGAATGCTTCCTTTTATTTAGATTCCAGTTTTAGTCGTAAGAGAAAGAGAGTTCAGATCTCTATTTAGCATAAAGCAGGTCTAAATAAAGTTTAAAGTTGATGTCATGATTCCTATGTTTTAACTAAGCATTGATTTTTAGTATACGATTAAGTCTTCTTTATATACATCAGGCATTATTTTAGAGGTCTTGTACAAATCAAAGATTTCTATATTAAACTATTAAGAAACTTCCTTTAGGCTATCTTAAATGCTTAAAAACTCCTCTTAAGAATCCTTTAGTTTCAGAAATTAACCCATAAAACCCTGGGAAAGCTTTTGGGAATTATACAGTTATAATGATAATATGGGCCATTAAGCAGCTATTGTCAGATTACTGATGGATAGCAAGGACTTTTACTTGTCATACCTTATTTTATACTCCTCTAATTATTTAAGCACTAGAAATTAAGCGAGCCATATCAAAATTATCAGAATACTAAAAGAAATAATTCCAGCAAAAGTTATTTTCTTCTTCACTTTTGCTACTGCGTTCTTAATTTTCTTCTTTTGAATATTTTGAATCAGAATATTTTCCCCTCTTTGGGAATAGTAGCTTGATCCTTCATATTGAATTTTATTTATTTAATCTTTGTCTTCAAGGCTAACTATCTGTCTAGAAGAGGAGTCAATTTCTTTAGAAAAACTGTTTAAATGTTCAGTTAAATTAACTTTTTTTGGATTAAATCCTGACTGGTTTATCTACAATAATTTACCCTAAAAAAAGCGATGAAAATCATCTACTGTATGAATCTAGACTATTTCAGAAAATTCTTAACTCTTTTGATTAGCTTATAGATTAGAAACTTCTAAATATTCCTATTACCTACTAGGAAAATCTAATGAGACTAATTATAAGCTAAAAAGTGAAATTGAATTCTAACTAAATGATTTTTTCTTCAGTTGAGTATTAAAGTTTATTAATGTAGGTCTGTTGGTATTCAAATTTTCTTTGTAATCAGGACAAATTTCACTCAATTTTAGTTATCTTATACTATGAATTTCTCCATTAAGCTTAAGAAGTAACTTTAGTTGCTCTTACATAGATTCTATATACTCTTTTTCATCTAATAGAATGTAACCACTGTATTTCACTTAATCCAATGGCTAAAAGGCAAAAATTATTTCCAATCTTGAATTAATTCACCTTGGCTGAGCTAATTAGATCATTGGTAATATATAGCCATCCTTAGTAACTAGGCAAGTTTTAACTTCACTTTATAGTGATTCATCACAATAAGACTTAAGATTCTTTTAGATATCAGCAGGAAACAATTAAAATAGCTAAAGGTTTTCTATAACTTGCGATGAAAATTTTAGCGTTTGACTAACTTATCGATTTGCATAAATGATTTTATAATTATCGTTAGCATTCACGATTATTATTAATATATCTTCGTCTAGTAAGTTAGTTATATACTAATTCTTCCTTAGTTGCTTAATGCTTTCTGCTTCGAATTTTTAATTTTCTGTTTTGAAGAGAATATTTTATATTTTAGGATCATCAGGATTTATTAGTTATAAGATACCTAAATAGCTAATGTCAGCCTAGTAGTATCCAAGTTATAAAATTTTGATCTATCTATATAGTTATTGCATCTTGATCCACTGATCCTTTATATACTTATTTATTACTAGAAGTTGCTATTATTGAATGAATTCATGAGAAAGTAGCTCTCAGAACTTAATATAATTTACTTGAATATCTCTTATCAGATTTTGAAGCTCTTTTAGTGAATCATTTAGTTATATTACTACCTCAACATCAAGCAATTAGTTCTAAAAATGCTCTTTTATTTTATCTGAAAGATCAGTAACGTTCTTTTTATGCTAGCTGCGTATTTTTTCTATTGCTCTTTCCTTTTATTCTTTGATCATGCTTGATATCATTTTATCAGCTAGAATTAAGTAAAACTGAGCATCTAAAGTTTGTTTTTCTTTTTCCTATTACTTGAACACTTCAAAGCAAAGCTAATGATTTTTCTGCTACTTTAAGTTAAAGAAAAGAGTAAACAGAATAAAAGATTTTGTTTTTAAGCTTTTCTTACTCTCTTGCTAAATAAGTGAGACACATTTAGAAATGATTGCGTTATTAAAGGTACTTTCATTTTAAGTTATCTCATTCTTTTCAAATAACTAGTCTAAAGTTTGACTTTCAATGTTTTTCGCTAAAGAACCAAAGAATAGCAATCTGAGTTTTATAGGCAGCTAGCTGTTTTAGTGTAAAGCATATATCTGTCTATAATAGTTAATAGTTTAGAGACAGTTGAATAAGTTATTTTCATAGTCAAGGTTCATCTATAGATACCTTTTAACCCTTTTCATAGAAAGGAACTCTCCTATTTTCCAGCATCAAGGGAATAAACCTATAAGAAGGATAACTTTTTGGTCATCAGATTGCGAAAGTAACATAATACTTGCTACTAGAAGCTTTATAAGATAAAACCTAAAATCTAGCTCTTCAGCATAAAGACTAGCATATGTACCTGTATGAAACTTGGAGTATAATACTATTATTTAAGCCAAGAGGTAAAATATAAGCAAAGGGTATTACTAATCAAAGACGTTTAGTATTATTAGAATTAAAGTTTAAATAGTATATAGCAAATGTACTTATGATTAGTGAAATAAAATATCATTAGACATTTTTACTTCAAAATGAACATCAGCACATAAATAAAAATTTATCAACTCAAATGAAACCATCAATGCTACCGAAAATACAGCACCTATAGATAACAGTATGTATGAGTAAGACGAGTATGTTATTTCATCTGGAAAAAAATCAGGTAAAGCTAATATAGTTATAAGTGTTTAATTAATAGGAATCGAAAGGATTGAAGTATAAACTACTGAGTTTCAAGTTATAAAGTTGGTTATTATTTTTAAAGGTTTATAGATTTTAGAGAGGTACAAAATGCTAACGAGTAAGCAAACTAAGTATAAAGCACATATACCAAGTAAAAACATAAAACAACTAAAAGACTAATAAAATAAAGGAACTACTAAAAATCCTCCAAAAATCATTTTTATCTTATCTAATCCATATGACAATTCATTTTCCAAGTCAGTTCTAGAAATGAGTAAATAAACTATCTATATAAAATGAATAGTTTGTAAAAAAGCAGTTTACTTGTTTTGAGATTCCTTTTTATTCTTTCCTTTATTTACTTAAATTAAAAGTCATACTTTTTGATATCATTTCCTCCTCATAATTTTTTTATTTTCCTCTTGAGACATTTTATTGATTCGTTTAAAATGTTATA
Source organism: Loxodes magnus (assembly GCA_946699065.1). Lineage (NCBI taxonomy): Eukaryota > Ciliophora > Karyorelictea > Loxodida > Loxodidae > Loxodes > Loxodes magnus. The sequence continues at coordinate 196,315 of CAMPDV010000018.1, forward strand.
TAAATGAAATAAATTTGGTTTATCAATATAAACTAATTTCAATAAATAAAGGAAAAATAATATAAGTTTATTAACGTTATAAGTGTCCATAATCCATACTAAACTAATGAAGAATATTTTTGATTCACTGTTTTAAGTGGAAGTAATCCTTTCAGTTGTTACAATGATGGTAATAGATGCTTCAAAATTTATCTTCAGTTCGTGGTGAAAAGGAATTGAAATTATTAAGATTTTTAACCAAATTAAATTGAAGATCGATTTTCATTTAACTTACGTTTTAGATTTTCTTACGTAATGATGGTGACTTTTATCACTAAATTGCCATAACTTCTATAAGGATATTTTTATGTGAATAATAGATCATTTCTAGAAAAATTTAAGGATAATATATCCCATCTATTTGATTAGTTGCAAATCAAAAATTTTCTTAATGTTCCTTCAAAAATCTTTCTATCTCTTTGAGCAATAGATATTCTTTCTCTGATTAAATTAATGTCGAACTCCTTTAAAAGCTTAACAAATTTAAGCAAATTGCAATGCTTTAGAATCTAAAATTTGATGTTTTAGTCTATTTTATAGAAAAAAGGCAACTTAAGTTCCATAAGATACTCCTAATTTTTTTCATATACATATAATACTCGCAAATTCATTTAACTAAATTAGTGCAATCATACTAACCACATTAGCACATTCTCATTTTCCTATAGTTATTCAAATGTATAATTATTTAATAGGTGACAGATTGACTTTAATCTATAAATTTATACCCAGCAATCTGATCTTAAGAAATAGATTAAAATTAATAAGTTTAGAAAATAATATTCTTAATAATAGGTTGTTTGCGATAAAAGTATCAAAATACCTCTAAACAGGATAGATTAAATCAAAAGGAATAATGCTTTATCTACACTTAGTTATAGTATATAGTAGTACAGTCTAAACTACAATGCTAGTATATTTGCATTAGAATTATCCTTATTTTATTATTTTATGTTTGAAGCTTTATTGAGAAACTGTATTAGAACATTACCCTTAATACTTTCAATTTTCAATAAATAGATTTCAGAAAGTAAGTAGTGATGTTATAATTTATGAGGTAATTCTGGAAATAGTGGAAAGAAAGGAATATCAGTCATAAAGTTCTTTGATTTCAGGGCAATTAATTATCTTTAAGTAAATATAATTATCATCTCTCAGCTTATTAAATCTCCAATGCTAAGCTAATTTAATTTTAAGCTATTCATTTTACATTTTTATAATCCTGCCTTATTAAAACTCAAAGCTTTTATTTGTCTAGCTTTAGAAATAAGATTTAAGGAATGACTTTACTAGTCTAAATGTAAAATGAAAAGCGGAATAAATAAGTTTTATCTATACATTTAGTTTAAATAGTTTATTTATATTTAACTCAATTAAGAATGCATTGATAGACTTATACTTTTTCTTAAGTGTTTCTAGAGCAGAAGTAATGGTAAATAATCATAATTTTAGAATTGCCTGAATTAAATAGAATCTATTTATTAGTTAATATATGCTATCTATATGCATTGGTAGTTAGTATTTTAAATAATATCATTTGTTAGCAGGTAATGTTCTAACTTTAATCATCTAAGAATTCTAGTAAATTGATGTTTTATTATGAGAGATAGAAGAAAATACTGGAAGATTAGTTATAAGCTCTTAATATCACTACAGCTTTTATTTAAGCTTGATACTTTATATTCCTCAAGCTCTTTATTCTAAGTATATTTTTTAGTTTTCTATATCCATTTTAGATGTTAAGCAAGATCGTAATTCAAAAGACATGGGATTTGCCTTACTTTTATATAAAAATTGCAAAAATTAATGTTTAAACAGATTTTCCTAAAGCAGGATAAATTAAACCTTTCTAGAAGTTTATTACATACATATTAGCTTTACTATTTATAGTTTTAATTGCACTATTATTTGAGATTAAACTTTAAAAGTTAAGTTCTTCTTAATTAAATATAGACGGCAGTCTATCATTACTTGCTAATTCAGTTTCGTAAAAGTGCTAAGTTTAATATTCCTCTCTCTAAGATAAAGTATATATATAGGCAACAATTTTAAAGGGCTTATATCAAATTTTAGCCCTCTTTAAGTTTCTTAGCTTTTAGATTAAAACCGACAGATATCAACTAGATTGGAAATAACTTGATTTAGTTGTAAGATTGAACTTTATGCAAACTATTAAAGCTGAGAAATAAAAATATTGGAATTATATAAAATTACTAATTGAACATTCTTGGTCTTTTAATTTTTACTTTAAAGCAATAAAGATAAGCTATTAGATATACAAGGATTGAACTTAGAGTAAAAACAAACTATTTTGCCTTATAAACTAAATCTTGAATACTCAATCTTCTACATATTTTAGTGGAACATGCTAAATTTATAAGAAAGTCTGGTTCAATAGAATAAATATATATTTCATTTTAAAGTTTTACTTCAAGTGTAAATAGATAAAAAAGCATCAATCATAAGCTATAATAAGTATTAGCAAAATGGCATGCAATAAGTGGATGACATGAAAAATCGCTGATAAAACAACAATAATAATATTTATCAATAATGGTATCTCATAAACTCTTTATAATATTATAAATACTTAGTAATAAAATGGTTATAGAGCTTATTTAATAATGCATATTCATTTAGTGAGTTATAATTAATCTAAAATTCTATAGTTTTTAGATCGTTTTATAATAAGCTAAAGAATAGCTATATTAAAACTTTAATTACGTTTGCTATTGAATAAATATAAACAATTAAGATTGATTACAAGATTATAAATTACTACTGGAAATACTTGCGAAGATCAAAATCCTAGGTTTAGTAAAATAAAGAATGAGAATGATAATATTTAACTAAGTGCAAGATACTAATTATAAGGAGTCTTTTTATATCAAAAATGTTAATTATTAGGTGGAAATAAAAGCTAAATAGATATAAATTTTAGAAGTTTAGGAATATAATTATTTAACATTTTGGATATCGAAATACATATGTAATAAATATAAAAAGCTAGACGATAGGATCATTGCAAGCATATCCCACTTATATATTTTCAGTATTAAATTTAGTTTCAATTCTACTTATATTATTCTAAAGAAATTGATTTGTAGGATAGTGATATATTTAAGTTCTAATACTTTAGTAAATATAATTATTAAAATCAAAAATTTAAAATTATCAACTATTTATTCCTTGATTTTATCACCTCTTTCGAGCGAAAAATTTAAGATATCATACAATAATTTTATGATTAAGAAATGAGATATTTAATTATAGTTCTTTAGGATATAAAGAACCATGATTATTAGTTAAAGATCTAGTAGCATTATAATTTTTATATCCTTTATTTGCACTTAAATTATTAAGACTATTAAAGATCTAAAATGTATGCTTAATACTGTAGAGTCTCTTATCATTTAAAAAAAAATTTATAAAAGTGAAAATTCTTGTCATGCGACTGGGAAGAAAAAAGGATTAAATATATGAACTAAGATTTATAAAAGATTGAAGTTAGTATCATAGCAAAATTAGTTAAAATTTAAAAGAGGAGAGATTTAATTTTGAAGATAAAACTGAAAATAACCTTTAGACTACTATTTTTATATCTTAGTGATTTTAATTCTTTCATATTACTTTTTATCCTTAAAACTATTCGATTTCTCTAGTTATAAGCAATCATTTAGTAGGTTTGCTCTCTTCTAATATTATACTTATATATAGTAGCAAATACATAGTCAATGATTCTTATTTCTTACTTCTAGATACCAAACTCCTGATTTTAATCTATTTACCAATTAAGAGTATAAAAGCAATTTAGATATTATAAATTAAACTTGACATTACCTAGTTAAATTTACCGTTATCTAATAAAATAGATCAGTTCGTATGAATATAATTAAAGATAATCCATATACCAATTAAGGTAGTTACAAGGAAAAGATTCATATAGCAATATAAATTTAACTATCACATTAATCTTTTTTTATAATGGGACTATTATATAGAATAAGGCTGTATATCAATTATCACATATAATCATATAATCAATTTATAGAATCTTAATTAAACAAATGCAAAAGCATTAAATTTATAAGTGCAGCTAACTAATAAATTCATTACTAGAAAGCAAATTTTATTGCATATCTGGTGCTAAAGATAAAGCATAAAAAAGAGATAGGAGTATTGCTGAGTTTAATTGCTTAGTTTATAGAAAGCATATTTCATTAATTATTTTTTTTAATATTTCAAATTTAAAAATCGTAACTGGAATATTTGCTATTATTGCCTTTCTAGCATTTTGCTATAAATAAATTATATCATAGCTATTTAATAAATTTATTCTGCTTTATATTTCTAAATTAATACGCAAGTTAACTTTCAAAAACGCCAAAGTGATAAGTAATTAACAATATAGAACTTTTGCAATCCTCATAGAAAACATATTAGTTCATTTTTATTGTCTAACAATATAATATTAAAGATTATAACTTTTTTCTAATTATGTAAAAATAACAAATCTAAAGTTAAAGTTGCAGTTAGGGAAATGTTTATAGTGACTATGTAAAATTAATAATTATTAAGTTAAATGCTATTATATACTGATTATTCTAATCTTTACTCAATTAATGAGATCTCATTCTATCAACTTTACCAATTTTATTTATCTCCAACTTTTTTAGTATTAATTTAAGAAATCATGATTGATTATTAAAGAAGAAGGCTTTTGCTGGGATATGTCTATAAGCAATCGGTTTAATAACTTTATATAATTAAGTAATGACAAATTAAAAGAGACAGCTATAGAAATATTCTAACTTAAATGATAAATATAGCAAACCTCTTTTATATATGTCTCTAATAGTCTTTTGCCATATATTATTTAGAAGTCTAATTTTAATTTCTAATAAGATGGTTATGTAAATTACCAGTCAACTTGCTTTATCCTTTTCCTTGCTAATTAGTTGAAATATTAATATTTTTTAAGTTATTATTACCTTATTTTGAGGAAGTAATTCTTTTAAGAATCAGAAGGTAATTATATTATATAGTCATATAATAGACAGAAAGTGTATATAAAGTCAAATTAAATCTTCAAAAGGTGAATATTTAAATTTGTAGCATCTTAAAATAAAAATATGCTTAATTGTACTTATAACCATTAATATCTAAACTTTAAGGAATGAAGGAATATTACCTCAGCGTATTTTCTATGACCATTACTTATTTAAGCACATCATATTTACTTATAAGAAGGTAGATGGTTTCGTTAAGTCATATGTTGGATAAAAAATACAAAACGAAGATTATTTATTTAATTACTCGAGTGGCCCTCAAAGTTCTGGCTATAAGGCTGAAACTGAAATATTTAAAATACTAAATATTTAATTAATGGAAGCAGATAAATCTATCTTATATATCACTAATTGAGCTGATAATTTAATTTCAGTAAGTTCAATCATTATATTTATTATAATTTAAGCAACATTAATAAAATGAATCAATATGGGAAAATAAAAATTGTAGAATGGAAGTGATATTAAAGAATATGAATAGCTATTTCGCTTAATAAAGGGAAAAATATACAAAAGAGTCAAGCACTGTAAGTTATTTGCCTTCAAGCAATTCATTTTGTACAAATTCTTTATTTACTAATCTCTTTGGTTGACTTGGAGAATGAAATCTAATATGGATTTGAAAAATTAAAATAAGTCTTTGGAGGATTTGTGGTAGTTCCTTTGTTTGATGATTCGTTAAAGAAATTTATCACTTTATTAATAGTTTGTGCTTGTTATTTATCAGCATTAGCAGGATGTACTGTGTATATAGCTAAAGTTTAAAAACAATTTCAAATTATAATTAATTTTGTTACTTGAAACTCTGAAACATTTTCAATGGCTTTTTCGATTCCTATTACCCAGGTTTTAGTAACAGTGTTTGCGTTACCTAAACTATTCCCTGAGGATATAGATTACAATTCGTTTTAATATATTTTATTGCTTATCAGTGCTTTGATAATGTTACTTGAAGTGCTATTTTTTCAGTGGATAAACTTTTATCTATCTACTGATGTATATTTTGAAGTAAGAATGTCTAATGATATTTTATTTCATCAATCACAAGCACATTTCCTTTATTGCATACAGACTCTAGTTTTAATAATACAAAGCATCTTTAAATAAAGTTACTCTTTGCTTATTTCCTATATCCTTACCTAAATTGAGGTTCTTTATTCCAAGCTTCATACAGGAACTTTTGCAAGTCTTGAGGTAGAAAAAATAGATTTTACGTTTTATTTAATAAAGCTCCTAGTTGCAATAATTATGCTACTAATTAAATAATCTGATTAAAAAGTTATCCTTCTTATATTATTTACACCAATACTAGTGAAATTAGGAGATTTCCTACTTTTAAAAAAGATTAGAAGATATATGAACATAAATCTAGATGCTGAAAATAACTTAGCCAATTGTCTCCAAACTATTAACTTTTACAGGTAGCTATATAGTCTATTCTTAAGGAACTAGATAACAATCTAACTCTAGTTACTGCTCCAAGGATCTCTAATCAAAAATATTTAATAAAAAGACCTAGAGAAGTTGTTTGATGGGCATTAACTAACAAAGAATGAAAGCGTTTTCAATGATGTTATAGTTTCTAAAAGTGTTTAAATAATCTCAAATATAACAAAAAAGACTCTAAATAAGAAATCTTTCATCCTTTTTACACTTTTCTTTAACCTATAGAAGTAGAAAAAGTACCAGCATTGTTTTGAAGTGTTTAAACAGTAGGAAAAAGAAAAATAAACTTTAGATGTGTAGTTTTATTTAAGGCTTGCTGATAAAATGCTATCAAATACGGTTAGTAAATTGAAGGAAGGATTGATTTAAAGAGTTAGAGCTTAGCATTAAAGTAATGTAAAAAACTAATCAGACTAGATAAAGGAATATTTTAATAACCAGCTACTTGATATTGAAGTTATAATATAACTTGATGAGGCACTTAAAGATTTTAAAAGTCTAATAAGGAGTATTTAACAGAACTATATTAAGTTCTGGGAATTATTATCACAAGAGTGTATTCAAGAGAACCAGCTAATAGCTTTGAATAAATAGATAAAAGATCTATGGTATAGAATGGAAAGTCTTTATGATCAAATCAACTTTTTACAGCCTGAATATTATTCTGCTGATATTTTATACGCGGAAATATTGCAATTAATGAATGCTGAAGATCCTAAAATTCTTAGTATTATTAGCAAAACAGAGAAAAAAAAATTCGCAGCTGAAAGAATCTAGCAACTTAGAAAAAATTAGATTATAACAAATTTACTTGACTAGGACATTTTAGTTATAATAGTGAACGCAAATGATAATTATAAGATCATTTATGCAAATAGACAAGTCAATCATTTCTTGAAGTTTTCATCTTATGTGATAGAAAATCTTTAGTTTTCATAGTTGTTCCCATTTGAGATCTAAAAAAAACTAAAGTCTTATTGTGATGACTCAATATAAAACGAATTTAAGACAGGATTACTAACTTCGGATGGATATTTTCAACCTGTGGTCTAACTGGCAAATCCTAGGTGAAATAATTCGAGATTTGAAATTCTTTTTGCTTTTCAACCTATAAGCACAGGAAAAGATAGTGGATATATCCTATTAGGAGAGTAAGAATATATAGAAACGATCTAAGAGCAGCTAAAGATCATTTTCAAAATTAATATAAGTATAGGTCGCTTAAGACAGTTTAAGTTAAGTGAAATTTGCCCTGATTATAAAAGCGATCTAAATATCAATAAACCTACCTTAATTAACTTCTTAGATTTGTAACGTAAAACGTTGATTTCAACCAAGTAGATGTCTTCAGATTGTTTCTAGTAAAACTAAGAAGAGTTTAGAAATAAATTGTGCTAATCAGCTGATTTTCCCTTATTCCTTGAAAGCTAAAAAAGTGCAAATCTAGATATGGTTTAGATTATTACAGCAGATGGTTTTCATCCACTTATAGGAAATAATTTGTATCAAATAATTCCAATCGGACAAGATCACAAAAGATTTCAAGTTAATAAATAAGGTAGCAGTATCAATGAAAATTATGAACTATCTTCTAAGCAATTAATAAGCATTTAAGAAAGAGATAAGAACGTTCAAATCTAATTTGAAGGGTCTACCTCTATAGTGCATAGCAATGAAACTATTCTTATTCAAAATTTGTAACAGAAGAAAATAGAGACAGCAGTAGAGATAATGAAAAAGAAGATTACTATTTCTTGAATTGCATTTTTTGTAATTCTCATAATACTCATATGGATTGCCTAATTTTTAGTACTGAAATATCTTAAAGACTTCAAGTTAAACTATGATTAACTAAACTCCTTTGTATCAATTGGTAATCTAACTGTCAGTGCTTAATGACCAGTACTACTATTAAAATTTTATAACACCAATACATTTCCATAGCAATACTAAAATTAGTTTTTCGAACTTCAAAGTTCTGAAAACTCCCTTATAAATATATAAAATGTTCTGAAGGAAATTTCTGAGTAGTTCAATATTGAGATACTATAATTATACCAAGTTTCTAAAAAGGTTTCAAACATATATAAAAGGAAATTAATTATCCATCAAAAGTCAATGCTAGGCCAGAATGTAGAAATAATGACATCAAAGGTTAACTTCATTTAAACTTGTCTTCTGGTTAATAGAGATTTAAACTCTCTTTCCCTGCTAAATATAAATGAAGACTCCAATTAAGTTAATGCTTGTGAATTTTCCTACTAAGTAAACGGACTGAATACTTTACTCTAGACTTGCTATGAATTTTTGTAAAGCTTAGCGGAAAATCCTTCAAACAACTACGAGCATATAGAAACAATACTGATTATCTTCTTTACTACTCAAACATGTATATTGCTTATAATAATAATAACCATTTATTACTTTATGAATAAGATAGTCAAAGCTAGAAAGAAACTATTCCAATTTTTTGTGAAAATAGCCTAAATTTTTGCTCGTCAGTACTGTGAAAATCTTTATGAGGAATATTATAAAAAATTGTCAGCTAGCTATGAGTCTGCTAACATCTCCCTCGAAGAATTTAAGTAAGATATATAAAATTAATTGGGTATCAGAGAAGTTTCTAAACAAACTACTCAAAACCAAGCAATGAATAAGTAACAAGAATATTCAGATGCTGCTAGTAATCAACCAAATGATAAAAAAGTAAAAAGAGAAGTTAAAAGGGTGAAGAAGAATTAGAAGCAAAGGTAAAGTAAGAATATAATTTATAATACAAATGATATGAAGAATTGAAGTAAATTCTGAGCATTCATATTACTCTTCATTGTCATTTTGGAAATATTTTTCATAGTAAACTTCAACTTTCAAGAGAAATATATAAAAAATTTCAAAATCCAGGAAAAAGGGAATATTATCATAGCTTAGAAGCAAATCTTAATTCAGCTGTCAATCACATCGTTGACTGAATTGCTGCTTAATAGTACTAGCAAAGTTATAAACTAAAATACATAAACTTTAGTTCCAGATTTGAACAAGAAATTTGAGTTAATAGAAGAGGAGTTTTTTAATTACTTCCAAGAAGAATAGGATTAGTTTGGAAAAAGTTTTGAGAAGATATTTAAGGAAACTGTTGATTAAGACGTTTGTAATATTTTTAATGACTAAGAAAAATGTTACTAAACAGCTGATGGAGTTCTAAGATAAGGATTAAGACTAGCAACAGTAAGGTATTTAAATAACATTAAAGAGTTATATAGCTATTTTATATATTCAAATTAAACCTTCAAAAGCGGATTAGAAATTTTACTATCAGATAAGTTTACTGAAAGCAAGATACTAGAACAGTTCTATTTGATATAGTTAACTAACATGCTATAATAAGAGATGAAGAAAAGCGAGGAACTGAATTACTAAAAAGCTTAAAAGTATTTTGACATATTTGATACTGTCATAACTAGTACTTTCGTGATACTATTCATAATCATATGAAAGTTCATAATTTTCTATTTAAGTAAAAGAATCTAAGAGTAAAACAATGTAACAAAGTTGCTTCCTATTAAGTTTGTAATAACTAGTGGCTTAAAAAGTGAGTTTGTTTAGACAATCAAAAGTTTATGATATACACTGTTAAGAAATATATTTATTTAGTTAATACTTTCGAGTCTGATTTTATAATAAATTTGCAATATCATTATTATATTTAAATTTCTAAATTCAATTCCGCTTTAATTTTTTCTAGTCTCTATCTTTCGAAATATTTCTACCATTATCTAAACAAAAGAATTACTTAGTGACAAGAATTTAAAAATAGATAATCTTATTATAATATATCTCTTTTTTTAAGGGTTAAATAGAGTTCTACCAACAATCTTTAAATCTAAAACAAGGAATATATTATTTTAAGAATATAGAGGAAAATAGTTCTATTAGTGTCTAAATACACCCATACAATCTAATGTATAATCTACTTTCCTTGCTTAATTATTTTACAATAGTTATTTAATATACTTTCCTTTAACTTGTATTTAGCTCTTTAAATATGCAAATTTGAGTATTCAGTCTGCTATTTAAGAAACTTTAAGCTGGTTTTATAAATAAATTTTCTTGATTACTAGAATGAAAGTGCTAAGATAATGATTAAGTTAATCTATTGAATATAGAAAGAAGTTAGATAAGATAGAGTATTCATTCGTTCTTTAAAGAGCAATATTCAGAAATTTCTAATTCAATATTTATATAAGCCTTTTAAATTTTTAAGGATACCCTTTATTTATTAAACTTCACTAAAGAAATATAAGAGCCATATGAAAGGAGCTTCTTTAATAGAACTAACTTATGGAAGGATTGATCAAATTAAAAAAAATTAAATGCATTAAAGACTTTAATACACTTACTATATCTAAATACGAATCTGTTCAATAGTATATTGAAAAGCATACCCTAAAAATTCTTATTCAATCAAAAGGAAATTTTTAATTTAAGTAAACATGAAGACTAGAAAAATGATTATTTAAAACTAAAGTTAGATAATTATTAGCTGTAGAATTTGCATATATTATGTTTCATACATATAATATAATTAATAATAGTTATTTTATTTTATAATTTATGATTTAAAGCTTAAATTAATATTATAATCTTTCTTTATTTTTTTCTTGCTGTATAGAGTAAGAGAATTATATCCATTCCTTTATTTAGTAATAATAGAAACTGTTTAGATTTTTAAATCTATTTGTGTGATATTTGACTTATTTATTTAATGCTTAGTCATTTAGTTCTCCATCCTTTCCTTAATTTATATTAATTAGAAGTAAACAGCTTTATAGTTCATTTTAAAGACTTATAACTTTTTTCCTTTTTATTAGCAAAATTTCTTAATTTGCTTTTTTCTCCGCTATACTTCCTACAGTTATAAGATGAAATTGATATATTGGAGATTGCAATAAATACCTAGATTAAACATTAATGATTCTAATCTTTTTTAGGATTGGAAAGTTAAACCGTTTATTGAATACATCTTTCAAATATTGCCTAATTTTTAAGATTATCAAGCATATATAACTAATTATAAAGGTATAAGTGTGCTTAATTTAAACTGAACTGATATCATATAAATCTATTAGATGAATATGCAGAAAAGGTATCACTATGAATTACATCAGGGATATTATTTAGATTTAGCAGAGATATAAGAATTGAGTAATTTAGTATTTATTATAAAAAGCCTATGATTGAGACTAGAAGGAAGCAGCCTTTTGATTTAATTTACTATTGCTTTGGTAATATTTAAAGACAAGTAATCTGAAGAAAAGCAAGTCTACTAGAATTATGATTTGCTTTAGAATATGTAACACAAAATAAGAGTGATAATAAATAGAAGCTAGATTAAATATAAGATAGCTATTTAGTGATGTCATTTATTAATTCTGTTTAATCAAATGATTTTCATCAGTCAAACTCAAACAAACGAACTACTTTTAAAAATTTAATTTTACAAATAAGCTTAAATGAGTTTTTCCTTTTTATATTAAATTAAGATTTCAGAGTTTCCCGCTTTAGTTAAAGTAAGATATTTTTATTATGCTTTATATGAGTTAATTTCATAACAAAACTGTATAAGCTAACACTCTTAATGGAAAATAGGAACTTATGATAACTATTTTAATAAGAAACAGTGAAGCTACAGCTAAATTTATTAAGTATATCTCTCAAAGTTTGATAATAACTAAGATTTAGAAAACCTATTTTAACTTTAAAAAGCTATAATCATTAGAATCCCTGCAATTAAGAATTGCTATAATATCTAATATTTCTTAATTATGATACTCTAAAAATAAATACAGGAGCTTCACTTTGAGTTGATGCTAATTTTAGTTAGATATTAGTCCTAGAAAAATAAGAAATATAGAATCGCAACTAAATATTTCTACATTTAGAAAGGGGAAAACAAATAGAACTATATTCAGAATTTTAATCATTATGCCCGAATTCTGAGTTAATGAATAATAAAGACATATCTATATGAATTGCCTTCTACTAGTTTTTTTTTTGAAAACTCTAAGAACTTATAGAATAAGAAATTAAAAGACGGTTGATAAATACAACAAAATTAGATAATAAGGATAAACCAAGTAACTCTTTTAAATAGTTTAACTTTAGATTTTTAAATGCTTAAATTATACAAAATTATGAAAATAAATCTTAAATATCTTATGACTATACAAGTTTTACTTAGTTGGTTATTTTTTTGAAATGCTTCTGATCAGTAATTTCTATTTCCTTTTCAAAGTTTAATTTATGTTTCTCTGTAATGTCATCCTAGCTCTAGTATTTTTACTGTTAATTTACTTCCTCTTAGGTTTTTGTTCGAGTTTCCTTTATGAAGATTGATAGTATTGAAGCTATTAACATTGAAGAAGCCGTTATAAATATGGGCAGTGTCAAATTTTTGTTGGTCTTATCTAAAACATAGCCATAAATTAGGGGGTAAATTAGTCCTGTCATTCTATTGCACATAGAGCATAGTCCATTTCCACGAGAACGTAGTTTAGTTGGAAAAGATTCAGGTGTAAGAGTATATTATACTCCATAACCTGCGTTTCCAAAGAAATTAAATAAGCATATCGTAGAAATTGTTGAAATTATCCCTGAAATTAATAAAAATAGTAAAGCAGAAATAGAGCAGAGAAAGAAAAATAAAGCATGAGTTCACTTCCTGCCTAACTTTTATGAATTTGCCATTAAAGCACTAATTAAGCAGCCTAAAATTGCAATAGTATAACTTAAAAAAGATAAGAAATAATCATTCTTCGATCATTCTGGAAGATCCAAATCTTTTCTTTTTTCTTATAGAAAGGTAGGAAGATATAACACAAATGATCCATAACCTCCTGAACAAAGAGCCCAAATAATCATTAATAAAATAGTGTTTTTTCCTAACTCTCCTTAAAAAAGTTACTTATATTCTTGCCAAGAATTTAATTTAAAACTCGAATCATTTTTTACTAATAGAGTTTCACTTTGATAAATCTCATTATCTTACTACTATCTATTTATATTAATATGAACTATCTCCGCATCAACTTATTTCTAGTTTTATGCTAAGAAGTTTTGAAAGTTGGATTGGTTTGATAAGATTTCTTCCAAGTTTAATAAATGCTATTGATCATTCTAAATCCCATCCTCTTAGAGTTTAGTTAATTTTTATTGTTAATTTTTTGTATTTCTTTTTCAAATTAACTGAAGAACTTTCCTGGTTTCTTCTAACTTATTTTGGCTGAATAGGAATTTAGGGGTTTCTTAGAAATAGAATCTAAGCATTCAAAACATAAAAGTAAATCCACTTAAAATGAAAATTGTCCATCTCCATCCATTTATTTTATCAAGGCCAATCATTAGAGTTCCTAATCCCATTGCCATTGCTCCACCTAATGGTCAGAAAAATCCCATCAGTACTAAGAGATAATGATGAGAAATCGGTGTAGATTCAAGAAAAATAACTGGAACTATAGCTGAATTACCTCCAGCAGGAATGCCAACTAAAAACTAAGTAAAGCATAAAATATATCAATTTGGTGACAAACCTGATAATAAGCCAAATAACACTCCCAAAGGATAAGTAATTTTAAATGGCTTCATTCTTCCATACTTATCTGAAATGAAACTTCATCCAAATGCTCCTACCATATAGCCTAAAATCAGAAAATCATAAAGAAGACTTCCTTAAACGTTAGAAATTCCCCAACTATAATCCTTCTATAGTTCAGCTATAATTAAACTTGAGACTGTCATCCAAAAAGTATCATTAGCCCATCCAAATCCACATACCAAAAAAAGTAGAAATTAATACCTTCCTCAGCCTATTTAATTAATAATCTTGGCTATTTCCTAATTTTACTAATCTAAATTTTCCATTTTTACTTAAAATAGAATGTAAAATTAGCAATTCCTATTAATTTAATATATTGTTTAAAGTGTGTAATCAAAATTCAATAATCAATAATAATTTACCATGAAACTTTCATTTACCTTCTAAACTTTTATTTCCTTTAAGACTTTTTATCATTTTACAAATTAGCTATCTTCTTACATGACGCTTTCTAATCTTTCAATTCCCTTTATAAACTATTATCTCATATAAAATTCATAAACTTTTTATTAAATTAAATTAAAAGGGAGTGTAATGGAAAAAGAGCAGGTAAAGTTAAAATAGAAAAAGAATACAAAAGCGAACATAATATACAGCATATTATTAATAGCTAATATATATTTCTTCTTCCATCTTTAAGCTATATTAATTTATAATGTATATAACTTTCTTTTAATCAGAGTAATATGTTTCATTATTCGACTTTTCAAAGAAGAGAAGCTAAAAAATACTGAGGATTATATCTTTTTTAGTATTTTCCAACTTTCTTAGTTCTAATTTCTTTACCTAATGAAAATCTTTTTTAGTAAATATATCCTTTATTGCATTAAATAGCATGAAAGAAGAATAAATTTAGATAAAACCTTTTGGAATATAAAAACTTCTTCTACTATACTTATTACCTTAAATAATATTATTAACTAATTAAGATTATAATTTACAAAGTTTTATTTTAGTTCCTTTCTTTATTCACAATTTAAGAATTAAGTTCTTTCTTTGTATTAAACTTTCAATTTAATAACCAAATAAAATCCCTATAATTATTTATATTCATAATGCTAATTTAAATTAGTAAGGCTATAACTTTATAGCTTGCTAAACTAGTTTATTCTTTTATACATAATTTATACCTATAAAGCTCTTATTTTATATATTCATATAATATCGTTTATTTAATAATTAGTAAAGGCCAATCATTTCTGCTTTATTAGCGCTTATTATCACTTAATTAAGACTTTGTTTTAGCTTTTATTTATCCTTTATCTTACAATTTATTTAATTATATGCATTGATAAATAAGTTTGTTTAAAGCTCTTTTACCTTCAAAAAAAATATGATTAGAGATATAAAATTGATTGAATATATTTCAGTACTCAACTCTATCTAATCAATGTATTTTATAGTGCTTAAGACAGATATTCTTGTATTCTAGAGCTCTGTACTATGCAATTACTTCAATAAAGTATTAAATTTAAAATAAAAGCAAAAGCAGTGAGTATTTTTACTTTATAGCATAGGATTTATATTCATACTTTACTCATTAAACTTATCTTAAGCAATAAATCACCTTTTTAATCAATTCTTTAGGAAGTATTCAAGATCTTTAAATAAAACTATCAAATTGAGAGATAAATTGCTTACTGTTTTGCGACAATCTGGATAAGCTTTAATCTACCTTATACTATAAACACCTAATTACAATCTCCTCTTCATCGTATTATTTTAATGATTATGTGATTATTAACAATACATTAGGACAATATGCATCCCTTTCCAATTAAATTAATTAAGAAATCTTCATATGATTGTTTCAAGAATTTATAAGTTGAAGAAAGATTTTAAAAGTTAATTAAACTATTATATTTAAATAGATACTGGAAACCTAATTTTAAAAAAGATTAAACATCACTAACAAGTTAACAATTTTTTTTCTTAATGAATAAAACTAAGGAATTTAAGAATATGAGAAGGGAGAAGATTCAAAAATGGTTTAAATGGTTAATATTTGATATAATGTCATTTTTACTCTTTTATATAAAATAATCTAACTCCCACTCTATATCATTTAAGCTCAAACCTTCTATTAAGAAATTTAATCTCTCTTACTAACTGTATATGTATATTATTTCTTTATACCTAATGCATTTTTTAATATCTAAAAAACAATAATTTGAAAAGAAATTTTTTACAGAAATTAAGTGAGGAACAAATATTTGTAGGTATTAATAATTTAAAGTTATGCTAAACTAATCAAATAATAAATATTTCCTTGTTGAAGGATTTAAGAATTAAAATAATTTAAACTTATAAAGTATTTAATTTACTTTAAGAGTATCTTCTTTATATAGCTTGTAATAAAATGAATGCAATGTTTAGCTTTTATTTGCCATTCATTTTCTTATTGTCCTAGCACTCTTTTGCAAACCAACCCTATCTGACTGTCACTGATTTTTAAACTTCCTTTAGTCTAGATACTTCTTTAGGTATTAGCTTAGATAGTTATTTGTCTTTCTCGCTCACTTTCTGGATTTAAAATGAATGCACTGATTTTTAAGATCGTTATTTGTGTCAAATAACTAAAGATGAGCAATATATTTATATATCTTTGAAGCAGCAGATAGTCGGATAGTAAACATTAAAGTTTTGTCTCACATAAGATTTTTAAAATAATGAGTGTGTTAGCTTTGACTTGGGTAAAACATTTAGCAATGACTCTTTGTAGAAACAAAATACGAAATAACAGAAACATAGCAAGTAAACGTAAATTTATGTACAACTTACTTTTAAACTTAAGGATTCATTATGAACGGCTAAGAATCTTAAATTTTAAGTTCCTATATTTTTTAAGACTTCTAAAATCCTCCAACTATATAAATTGGAAATAAAGGAAATTAGAATTTTAAAGGAAAGGTCTTATATCTTTTATATTAGCAATATAATTCCTAGAATATTAGTGAAAACTTCTTAGAAGCTGTAGAAAGAACACCTTGCATTTAATATTGCAGCAATCACTGCATAGATCCTTAAGGCTCAGGTTGTCAAGGATTATAATTTTATCCTTTATACTCTCAAGCTTTAACCCTTCTATCACATATCAAAATTTACATGATATTCATATAAAAGATAAAGACGAAAATTATGCTATTTCTGCATCTTTAGCATCATTCAGTTTCTCAATCTGAGTTTAAAATGATTGCTATTAAAAAAACATCTAGACAATATGGAATTTTGACGGTAATTTATTAGAAATGGTTGCTATAATAAAATAAGATAATTAAAAGAATCAAAAATTTAAAATAAGATGAACTACATTATATTGAATCTATACTTTATATTCTTAAGATTAACTAATACCATGCTCAACTTGAATATTTATTGGAATTTCCTACAACTATTAAAATAAGACTTTTATATCAAATGTCATTCTATTAATTAATGAAAGCTTACAGGAATTCCCATAGATCTTTGAAGATGTACAGTTTTACTATGCAAAAAGACCAGTTTAAGTAATTGCTAATATAATTAATAAAATGGATTAATCTCTTCGACTCTCAAAAAATTAACTTAGAAACCTAAAGAGAAAAGCGGCAAAAGAAATTTAGAAAAAATAATAACAATAGGAGGAGTCAAGCTCTTCTTCAGAAGGTAAAGTTATGGTAGGATAAATAGAGATAAGTTAACCTAAAAACGAAACTAATCAAAAACTTTAAATTTAATTAGACCAAATGTAAAAAGTAATCTCAAATTATGAAGAAACAACTTACAACTTAGGCGAAAAAATACGGGAACTAATGAGTAATATAGAAGATTAGAACAACGAATTACTAATACTTAGAAGATAACTTATTTGTAGCAAATTAATAACGGAAGAATAACTCTGAACTTAATCATAATAAAATTTTAAATACGACACAAAAATGGAAATAGAAAAAATACCAATAGAATTAAAAACAGAATTGAATCCATAAAAAGAAATGATTGCTACAAGTTTCATTAAAAGATTAGAAAATATAGAAAATAAATTATCATAAAAAAGAACGAAATAAAGACAATAATACAAACTTTGTTGATGTTGCAAATCAAATCAACATATTTTAAAAAACTGTTGATAGTGAAAGAAAATAAACGAATAAGAGCAGAAAAGAACATGGAGACAACTCAATAAACTATGAATAACTCCAACAGGGATCTACAAATAAAAGCTTTTTGCAAGACCACTTGAACGGTTACAGTGGTAACCTTCCACTTAATAAAAAGGTCGTGGATCACACCCACGTTAAAAAAGCTGTCTGCAGGAACTGGTTGCAATTCCAGAGAATGCAAAACTCTACTAACTTTAAGTATATTATTATTATTATTAGTAATTGCTAATGTAAATAATTAAAATTGGCATTACAGTTTAATTTTGTAGCCTCGGTTTTATTTATTTAATACTTTTCTCATTGCTTCTGATTTTTTAGAAATAGCTTAATACTAAACTTCTTGTCTTTTAGAAGCTTACTGTAAATAATGTTCTGGACCTGAAGTAAAAAGTTGTCTGACTGGATTATAATACATTGAGCTTTCTACATTACCCTTAACAGCTAACGAATATTCTTCTTTAACATCAATTTGACTTGCTGATTATGGTTATGATTTCTAATAATTTTCATAAACCATCTGATCTATTAGCTTTGGCTTAAAAATTATGGAACTTCTGAAGAAAAAAAATGACTCATTAAGATAGCATCTAAATTGTTTATTCAGATATAATATAATTCTAGCATGAAAGGATAATCTATAAATCTATACAATGAAAGTGAATATTAGTTAATTTCTTAATTTTATGCTGTTGATAAAAATAAATTCTATTTTCTTTAAGTCACATCAGATAGTTAAGAAGGTTTATCCTTGTGTCTTACAAATTAAGTTAACCTTTAAAATTTAGTCTACTTCCACTATTCTGCTTAAATAGATAAATTTGGTGGCTTTGATTGATGAATATATTTTTAGAATATTCCTGCATTTAATGGGTAAGTTATGCAACCAAGGTTTTATACATACGATTATAAGATTTCTTAGCAAGAATGACTTGATATTGTAAGTAAAGGAAATCCTTGTGCTTTATAAGATAAAAGTGATTGTTCATCTCCAGAAGTTAAAGGTGATTTAGGATATGCATCTTTAAACATTTCTTAGATGTAATAAGAAATATAAATAAATGACTAATAACCTACTACATAAAATACATTCTTTGATTTAGAATATGATCCTTAGAAATATTCAACATAAAACTATAGTCTTTCTTTATGATTCTAAAATTAAGATGTTTCCTATAAAAAAACTACACATGAAAGAAGCTTATAAAACACCTAATGAAGAGTAATTTGTCAAATAGTTCAAAAATACAAGTAATCAGAGGTAATCAAAATAAGAGGAATTTCTCTTACTTAATCGGAAATCTAAGTAAGTCTTCAATCTCAAGATATGAATTTTACTTTCACTAAAACTATCTCTAAGTTTAGTTGATATTTCATAACTATAACTCAAGTAGCATAAAATCAAAATATTTGAATATGTTTGTTGGAATATTCTTATACACCTTTAAATTATTGCTATGTTGATAGCTTTTAATATTTATAATTTGATAAGTATAGTATAATATAATTAGGATCAAGTAATACTCTAGATAACTTTATTGGAAATATTTATGAATTTAATTTTTATACTTTTGATTCTTAACTAAGTAACTAAGATACTTTAAATATATTTAAATCTAATTACTGTGCTAATAACTGCTAACGATAAACATGTACAAGTCCCAATATTAAAACTTGCTTTATAAGTTGTTATGCAAGTTGCAAAACTTGTTTTGGTCAAAATTAGAATAACTGTCTCAGTTGCTATTTTGGATTTTATCTAGATGCTTTCACTTCAACATGTAATATGTGTTCGCAATAACTATAAGGATGTATTGATTGCAGCTAAGTAAATGGAAAGTTACAGTGCAATCAATGTTCTAGTGGATTTATTTTAGACTTGAATAGAGGATAATGTGTAGCATGCTAATCTAAAATAGATAAATGCAGTTAGTGTTAAGATCCTAATTAATCAGGGGATATCGTGTGCAGTAAATGTGAAAATAATTGAGCTTTAGTTGATAATTAATGTACCTGTGGAGTTTAAAACTGTTAAGCTTGCGATAGTGTAGGAATGCTAGCGATGCTAAGAAGGATTTTATTTAAACGAATAAAGTTATAAATGTGTATCTTGTAGTGAAATAGATGAAAATTGTGATAAATGCTTAAATAATGATAAATGCTTGCTATGTAAATATCCTCTAAAACTATCTCTAAATAAATGTCTCTAGGAATGCCCTACTTACCAGTAAGATTTTGATAATTACTTTGTATGCTAAAATTGCTCTAATCATATTCATAATTGTGAAGAGTGTGATGAAAGAGGCCTTAAATGTAATAAGTGTTAAAATGGTTACATTAAGAGTGATATTCAATGCATTGTATGTAATGAGGCAATTCCTAATTGTTAATTATGTGATTAAGAAAAATGTATTCTCTGTAATAATTTAGGATTTTTATATGAAGGACAATGTTTACTCAGCTGTCCTTTAGGAACCATAAAACTCAATCAAGATTGTATTAAATCCGAACAAAATTTAGAAAACTGTGAGATATAAAGGAAAAATGAATGTTCCTAATGTAAAATCGGATATTACTTAAGTAACGGTAAATGTATACCATCATGTTCTCTAACAATTGATTAATGATAGACATATTCAGCATCAAAATGTAACTCTTGCTTTTTCCCTTATAAACTAACATACGATAATAGTAGTTGCGTATAGTAATGTCCTTGAAATCAATATGATTATAAATAAGAAAATCTTTGTAAACCATGTAGTTAAAGCATTTCTAATTGTAAAATATGTTCAAACTAAAAAATAGAATGTGTGTAATGTGAGGATGGATATACGTATTTTTCACTTGTTTAATAGTGTGTTTAAAAGTTTAACTACACTCTAACTGATACAAGAAAAAAGGAAATACCTAACTCGATTTCAGATTTCAATTTATCCATTTGAGAAGAAAGATTAGTGAAAGCTACTCAAGGTTCGCGTTCAGCTGTCATACCTGCAGCTATTACGTCAGCAGTTATTGCTCTCATTTAATCTTCAGGCTCTACAAAAGCATGCTATTAACTTTGAGTCGCTTACTGTTTAGATGAGATGATAGTATGTACTGGGATGATATCGGTGAAGATGCCAAAGATTCTTCAAGCTTTGTACTTAGTTAGCATAGATTTTCAACAGCTAATCTTAAATGCCATTGGATTTAATTTCAATTCTAACTAAAAGTCATAAAAAGATATTTGATATAATTTATAAATTCAAGGTATCAATGCAGCTACTTTTATCTAGAACGGTTTGCGTAATATTATAGATTTCCTATTTTGCTTATTTGTGTTCTTTTTAGTATGAAAGCTAAAAGATTAAAATAATAGATTTGGATAGTACATGTTAAAGACTTATCAAAACTATAAATTTAACACCTTTGTCAGGTTAATTTTAAACATGTCATTAGGATTAATGCTTTCAGTTCTACTTTAAATCAGATAAAATGATGATGGTTATGTTACATTCAACTGTATTCTTTGCTATTTCTTAGTAGTAAGTCTTTATATTTCAGATTTTCATGATAGCCTTCTAAATATTTATCTACATCATACTCAAGAAATACTAGCATTCTTTATTAAAAATATAAAATGATTAATAATAAAATATTTAGGATACTTTTTTCAAAATAAAGGTGAAGTAAAATTATGGTAGCTTATTAACTGAGATTAGAAAGTCTAAAAGCGTATTCGTTTTATAGTTCTATAGTATTTTTTTGATCAGAAGAATGATTTTATCTTTTGTCATTATCATGGGACAAGAATGTCCTGAATTTTAAATAACCTTAAGCTGCATATTATCGGTATTGTTTATAACCTATCTTACTATATATAAACCATTAAAAGATAAAGCTGAGCTAATAGCAATGATTATAAATGAAGTGTGGGTATTCCTTTTATTCTTATAAAACTCATTATACATAAACTCAGATGAAGGAAAGTATGAAGGATTTGCATTTGCAGTGGTGTTAATAACTTGAATGATTACAATAGGAAACTATCTATATGCCTTTTTCATCATTATGTATAACTTTTATTTAGCTCTAAGAGCAAAATAATTTTTAAATGCTCTAAAATAGTAAACTTTTAAATTAAAATAGAATAAAACTGATTAAGAGCTTGAAGTAAAATAAGTATAACCATAGTAAAACAACGATTAGAATTAAACAGCATTAGAGCTTTAAAACATTGAGACAGTAAGATCAAACAAAGAAATGATGAATTTTGAGGAAAATAAATAATAAAAAGAAATAATATTTTAGTAAAAGCAAGATTGGTAATCAATTTAAGAGGAGGGTCAAGAAAAGGAAATCGAAATGTGATTTTAAGTTTTAGTACTTACTTTTATATTTAATCTGCTTATTTAATATATTTTTCTTTTCTTTATACTAAATCAAACGATTATATCAAATAAGAATTGTTTTTTTTACCTTATAGCTATTCATTTATCACTCAAAAAATAGAACAAATCTTTCTTCTGATTTTTAAGCCTTCACTTTTTAAAAAAAAATAATTTATTTATATAGAGACTTTATTAACGGAGTAATTCTTATATTTCTTAAATAATCATGTTCTTTTTATTTAGTTTTTTAGTTTTATATTTAAAATAAGTAGCATATCTCACTATAATATTTGTCTGCGTAAATCAAGAAACTTCTTAAGATCTTAATATATTATTGATTTTTTTATTAATATTTTTATATAAGAAAGTTTTTAAGTTTTTCCTTGTAAAAGCTTTTCTTAAAGTTTATACTTTAAATAATTTGACTTACGATTATTCTACTATACTTTTTTAAGTTTATATAAACAATTTTATCTTAAATCTAAACTAAAAATTTTTATCTTAAGCACTTAAATTTAAATTTAAAGCTTCATGCGAAAAAATCTAAAGCAAAATTGTTTAAATAATGATGATATTTATATACTTAAACACTTATTTATTTTGGATATATTTTGAAATAAATGAAATAGATATTATGTGTAAAGTTTGAAGTTTAGAGATTGATTTTACTAAATATACACATTACAAGACTGAACAGCTAAATATCCTATATAATAATTAATTAATCTTTATTATTTTTCTATGTAATATATGTATTTTCTTATAATTACTCATATATTTCTTCTTCCTCTTAGTCTTTTCTATTTTTATTTGTTTATATACAATCTTTATTTTTATGCTTTTAACTTCATCAATTTTAACTTCTTTACATTAAATTTTATTTTATAGATCAGATAAATTCTTAGTTATATCAAAGTTTTATCTTTTTATTAGTTATTCATTCTGTTCATTAGATTTAATTAGATCCTTTAATAAGATATTTATTATGTTTAAAAGATTTTTACTTTCACAAAGGAGATTTAATGATAAACATGAAAAAGAAATGGCAAAAGAGGGATAAATTAGAGAAAAAAATTAATATATTAGTATCTAATCCAATCACAAGCATTCCCAAAGAAAAACCAGCCAATAAAATTTTAATCATAAACGTAAAATTTAACTTTTACCAGATAGCTTTGAAGGTAATTTTAATTACAATTTTTTTAAGAGCTAACTTGAGCTTTGATGCAGAATTTGATATTAGAATATTATACTTTAAAAGAAAAAATTAAATATTTTTTATAAATATCAAGACTAGAAAATAAAAAAGCAAAAAAAGAATCTATTGCCCTGAGGAACATTTAAATGAATGCTTTATTTTATGTGAACTTCAGTTAAATTTACATAAGCATGTGATTTCTTTCAAAGTAGGCTATATTAATAAAATTTATAATTGTTTAATATAACTTAAACTACTTATAAATATACTAAACTACTATCAATTATTTAACTATATCCTTATAACTTTAAAATCTCTATAATATGAACTTTATTTCTTCAAAGTTAGCTATTATATTTTAATCTATTATATTTAGTAATTAAGGAGCTTGTGGATTCTGAAATACATAAGCGGTAGTTTATTTTTTACCATTAAAGAAATATTTATAAATTTGATGTTTTGAGTAAATATAAAAGCTTTTTTATTTAAAAGCTTTAAGTCATAGCCTTACTCTGATAGCAAATATCATACAATCTTTATAAACTCTGCTCAAACCTTTAAAATCTTTAAGAATATTTATTTTACTAGCCTTCAAAGGAAATTTTTCTTTTAGATAATCTTTATTTTCTGTTTCCTGTATCATTAAATCTAATTTATTTCTTAATCTAAAGATAAAATAAGTTAATTCTTCAATCTAACCTTGTTTATTTTCTAAATCTTCTTCTTGCTATGCTTATATTTTACTTTCTAATGCTACACTTTCATTAAGATTTTAAACTAACTTCGCTATTTTTTATTAATTTTGATGTTTTTTGGATAAGATAATTTGATAATCATTTAAAATAAGATATGAAATTATCATTTCTTCTGTTCTATATTATATTTTTCCTTCATATTGATTATAAAATACAATTAGTCAAAATTATAAAATATTTTTACATTTATTGTCAAATTTACTTATAAATTATATTTCTTTCCTATTTTTATATTTTTAAGAACTTTTTGAAATTTTTGTGTTATACCTTAAATTTTTATTAATGTTTAATGATATTTATCTATTTATACCTTTTTGCATACTTTTTTAATAAATTTTGCTTCTGAAACCTGAAATAATTAAAGTCTGCTATGAATAATTTAATTTAAATTTTTTTATTGCTGTTCTGATATGCATAGGATTTTAGTTAGATTCTTACATTAAAGTTTAAACTCATTCACAATATCTAGCAGTTACTACTGCATTATCATTAGCTTATTTAATGCAAATTAAATTTTGTAAGGTATGATATTTCTGGCAAATATTTTTGTAAGCCTAAATTATTTGGTAATTTTAAGTATTATCTAACTTTTCAAAAAAGCTAAGGTTGCTCTATACCATTTGTGAGAGCATTACCAATATAATTTTAAGCCTTTTATAGTATTTACCTATATTATAATTGCTCTAAAAAATATTTTCTTGATTAAATCCATTTGATTCTACTTTTTTATTATGCAAATATTTGCATCTTTCATATAAAAGGAAATTATTTTTTAAGATCTTCGGCTTATAATTCCTAAAATAACTAAAGAGTGTTTGATTTGCCCCTGATATCATAATATGCTTAGAATGTCATTGTCTATTTCTTTAACTTTTATTATTTTATTTTTGTAATATATTATTTATTAATTACTTTTAATTAATCATTCCAATTAAGTTAGCTTTAATTATTTTATTGATGGATTTTTTATATAGAATTTCACTATTTTCACTTTTTAAATTTAAGTTTAGTTTTTAGATTTAAAATTGCATTCATGAGCTTACAAATTGTCTTTGATTTGAATTTCTATTAATTTAAATATTCTGATTTTAGTTAATTTTCTTTGACAATCTTTTTTGTAAAGCTTTATTTCATTTTTACACCTTAATTGTTATTTATACTAGATTTATTCTTCTTTTGAATAATTTTTACCAAATAATATATATAACTAGAAACATGAAGTTTTCTAGTTCGTATAACAACTATTCAATTTGCAATAAATTATTTTAATAGCGAATAATATAATAATTAATACTGCTTAATCTTTTAAGTTTATTCAAATAAGGTATTTTTATTTGCATGTTTAATATTTCCTTTCTATTATAAATCCAAATTTCTTAATGAATTCTTTATTATTAAAGAAACTATTATTTTACCTTTATTTATAAATTGAACTCTTGTTATGTTGTAATAGACTTTTTTACTTTAAAATTTAAAAATTATTGAAAGATGTAATTTTTTAATTTATTTATGCTTGCTACGAAAATCACCATTTTAATATTAATGATAGTTGCGAAATTTTACATTTCCATCCTTTAAAGCATGGATCTTTTACCAAAAAAAATTTGATTTGAGAAATCTCTTATTTATATTAAATAGCTTATGATGATTGATACAATCCTTTTTAGAATAATTATTGAGCCATTAATTTTCTATAATGAAGTTTCAGTCTTAAAATTTATGGTAAATCTTTTGCATTCCATTATGAATGCAATTTATGTTAAAATTAAAAAGAGCGCATTGATAAACATTTAAGGCCTGCTCTGGCTTTTATTTTTCTTTTGAAGGATTTATGTTATACAATATTATCAGAATTTTAAAAATTTATCATTCAGTTGCTTTCATTTGAATGAAACAAAATTTATTTTACTTAGTTGAAATTATTTTTGCGAAGTACAATGACAATTTTTCTTTTTTCTTTATCTACCTAAGTTTATTATTTCTTTAATATCATTTTGCTAAATTTTTAAGTTTTTGATAGAAGATATCTTATAATTCTTATCTCTGCTTTTATTAGTCTTATTCTAAATAAGCTAAGAATTTTCTTTTTAGATTCATATTTAGCTTCTTGATCTTACTAAGCACTCCATAGTGATATTTTTAGCTTCTTAAAGAAAGAACCTAAAATTATATCCTATACAATCTGAAGCATTTTTATCTATAAAGTTTAATAACTAGAACTTACAAGCAAAGTATTAGATTAATAAGATACTAAAACTAATTTTTACCTTTGCAAGCTGTAATTTTGATACTCCAAAAATATAATTAATAAAAATAATTCGAAAATTAAATTTAACTCAACTAAGAATTTCTCTAAGGAATAAAGAGCTAATTCGTTAGCAATTAATGTAAGGACAGTCCTAAAACTATAGTGCCTATATCTTTTTAAATTGAAATTTATTAATTATCTTTGCTTTTTATAGTTTTCTCTTATTAGCAAAATTTAAATAAATAACTTGCAAATAATTGTTAAAATGATCCCTAATAAAAATAATTCTAAAAATAAAGAAAAATAAAATTAGTTTAATGATTTACTTAATAGATAGTAACTTAAATCTATTTCTTTATTTTTACATTTTATATCAAAATGAAGGCTATGTTTAAGTTATTAATGCTGCTTATTTTTAACTTTGTTTCATTAGCAAATGAATAATACCTGCCTGTCACTGATTTTTATTCACCCTTTTACTTTGACACTTCATAGAGTGCTAATATAGACACTTATTAATGAAGTATGATAACTTTCTCTCTCACTTTTTGGATTTAAAATGAATGCACTGACTTTGAAGACCGTTACTTGTGTCAAATAACTAAAGATGAGCAATATATCTATATATCTTTGAAGCAGCAGATAGTCGGATACTAAACATTAAAATTTTGTCTCACAAAAGATTTTTAAGATAATGAATGTGTTAGCTTTAACTTAGAGAAAACATGTGAACAATGACTTTTTTTAGGAATAAAATATGAATTAACAGAAGCATAATAAGGAAGTGTTAGCTTATGTACAACTTACTTTTAATCTTAAGGATTTATTATAAACTGCTAAGAAACATAATTCTTAAGTTCCTATATCTTTTAAGATTTCTAAAAAGTTCCAACTATATAGATTGGAAATAAAGGAAATTAGAATTTTAAAGGAAAAGTCTTATAACTTTTGTATTGGCAATATAATTCCTTGTATATAAGTGAAAATTTCTTAGAAGCTATTAAAATAATACCCTGCACTTAATATTGCGACAACTACTGCATAGAACCTGAAAGCACAGGTTGTCAAGGATTATAATTTTACTCTTTATACAACCAAATTGTTCCTCTTCTATCCTATATTAAATAATTAGTAGATATTGAAATGAAAGATTAATTGGGTAATAATGCATTATAGTCTTCTTTAATATCCTTTAGCTTTTCGACATGGATATAAAACAATTGTAATTTAGAAGAAGATTAACCAATTTGGGCTTTTAACGATAAGTTTTTATAAATGACAATTTAATAAACTAAAACAAAACAAAATTTCCATGCATTCTAAATAAAATGAATATCATAAAATAGCTAAGAATATATCTTGCATATTTAAGACTAACTTGTAGAATGCTCAACTTGAATGTTTATTGGAATTTCCTATAACCAGTAAAATTAAACTTTCATATCCAATGTTATTCTATTAAGTAATGGAATCTACTAGTAATTTCCTAAAACCTTTTAAGATATTCAATTTCCGTATTCTTCAAGTTCAATATAATAACTTGGAAATATGTAATTAAATAAATTCTTTAAAGGACTAATTTTATAGCCTAGGTTTTATTTATTTAATACTTTTCTTAGTGAATCTGATTTTCTAGAAATAGCTAAATACTAAACTCCTTGTTTTTTAGAAGCTTACTGTAAATAATGTCCTGGACCAGAAGTTGAAAGTTGTCTAACTGGATTAAAATACTTAGAACTCACAATACTACCCTTAACAGCTTATGAATATTCTACTTTAACATTTAGTAATTTTGCTGATTATGGATATGATCCTTCGAGATTTTCCTCTTAAATATGGTCTATTAGCTTTTGAATAAAAAATTATGGAACTTCAGAAGAGGAAACTAGTTTTGTTAAAATAGCAACTAAATTGTAAATTAAGATATAATATAGTTCTAGCATGAAAGGATAATACATTAATTTATACTAGGATTGAACATATAAAGTTATTTCATAGTTTTATGCTGTTGATAAAAATAAATTCTATTTTCTTTAAGTCACATCAGATAGTTAAGAAGGTTTATCCTTGTGTCTTACAAATTAAGTTAAACCATAAAGTCTAGATTGCTTCACTGAAGCTGTCTTTTTGGATTCTTTTAATACTAATGATTGAATTTTATAATATTAGGAAGATCCTATATTTAATGGGTAAGTTATGCAACCAAGATTTTATACATACGATTATAAGATTTCTTAACAAGAATGACTTGATATTGTAAGTAAAGGAAATCCTTGTGCTTTATAAGATAAAAGTGATTGTTCATCTCCAGAAGTTAAAGGTGATTTAGGATATGCATCTTTAAACATTTCTTAGATGTAATAAGAAATATAAATAAATGACTAATAACCTACTACATAAAATACATTCTTTGATTTAGAATATGATCCTTAGAAATATTCAACTGAAAGCTATAGTCTTTCTTTATGATTCTAAAATTAAGATGTTTCCTATAAAAAAATCCAACATGAAAGAAGCTTATAAAACACCTAATGAAGAGTAATTTGTCAAATAGTTCAAAAATACAAGTAATCAGAGGTAATCAAAATAGGAGGAATTTCTCTTACTTAATCGGAAATCTAAGTAAGTCTTCAATCTCAAGATACGAATTTTGCTTTCACTAAAACTATCTCTAAGTTCATTTGATATTTCATAACTATAACTCAAGTAGCATAAAATCAAAATATTTGAATATGTTTGTTGGAATATTCTTATACACCTTTAAATTATTGCTATGTTGATAGCTTTTAATATTTATAATTTGATAAGTAGAGTATAATATAATTAGGATCAAGTAATACTCTAGATAACTTTATTGGAAATATTTATGAATTTAATTTTTATATTTTTGATTCTTAACTAAGTAACTAAGATACTTTAAATATATTTAAATCTAATTACTGTGCTAATAACTGCTAACAATAAACATGTACAAGTCCCAATATTAAAACTTGCTTTATAAGTTGTTATGCAAGTTGCAAAACTTGTTTCGGTCAAAATTAGAATAACTGTCTCAGTTGCTATTTTGGATTTTATCTAGATGCTTTCACTTCAACATGTAATATGTGTTCGCAATAACTATAAGGATGTATTGATTGCAGCTAAGTAAATGGAAAGTTACAGTGCAATCAATGTTCTAGTGGATTTATTTTAGACTTGAATAGAGGATAATGTGTAGCATGCTAATCTAAAATAGATAAATGCAGTTAGTGTTAAGATCCTAATTAATCAGGGGATATCGTGTGCAGTAAATGTGAAAATAATTGAGCTTTAGTTGATAATTAATGTACCTGTGGAGTTTAAAACTGTTAAGCTTGCGATAGTATAGGAAAAGAATGCTAGCGATGCTAAGAAGGATTTTATTTAAACGAATAAAGTTATAAATGTGTATCTTGTAGTGAAATAGATGAAAATTGTGATAAATGCTTAAATAATGATAAATGCTTGCTATGTAAATATCCTCTAAAACTATCTCTAAATAAATGTCTCTAGGAATGCCCTACTTACCAGTAAGATTTTGATAATTACTTTGTATGCTAAAATTGCTCTAATCATATTCATAATTGTGAAGAGTGTGATGAAAGAGGCCTTAAATGTAATAAGTGTTAAAATGGTTACATTAAGAGTGGAAGTAACTGTATTTCATGTACTGAAGCATTTGATAATTGTACTAACTGTGAAAACGGAATATGCACTAGATGCTTTTCTAATAATTTGCTTTACGAAGGGAAATGCGTATAATAGTGTGAAATCTACAATTCTTATTAGAAGGGACAAGAATGTAAAAAGTGTAATTCTTCCTTTCCATATTGTGAGTAATGTACTGAAAGCAAATGCATATCATGTAAAAAAGGCTTTTAACTAGAAGATTCAAAATGTGTAGAATGCTCACTAAAAATATAGGGTTGCTAAAAGTGTAATGATTAAATGAAATGTGAGATTTGTCAATAAGACTTTTTATTAAATAGTGGAAAGTGCATTTAGCCTTGTAAAGAAGCATGCTGTGAGAAGTGCAACTAGCAAAATGAAAGATGTGAAATATATAAAGATGGATATTACATGTAAGAAGGATTTTGCTATAAATGTAATTTGTACGGATGCTCTAAGTGTTTATCTAGCAAATAGTGCTCAAAGTGTTAAGATTAATTTACTTATTTTAACGGAAATTGTATACAATCTCAAGATAACAAAAGCAATAATTCTAATACTAAAAGCTCTCATTTAAAATAAAGCATAAATTTGGATAATAATTAAGTAAATCTTGACGATTTTAATGTTTCCTCTACATATAAATCATTTTTGAGAGGAACATAAATAACTTCTGACCCCATAATCTACATTGGAGCAGGTTGCTCTTCTGTGCTTACTGTAATGCTAGGTAAAGAAGGAAAATCTCTCGCTTAACTACTGACTTTAGTATTATCTTCCTAGTTAATTCTAGCAAATGCATTTATTAAAGTTGCTAAGCCTTAAAACTTAGCAGCTTATTATTTTCAATAAAGCAAAAGCAAAGTAATATCTAAAGGAAACGACAACTAATTTATCTTACTTAATTTGAAGACAGAAGAACAGAAAGTCGAAAGTGATACTTTATAAGTAATTGGTTACGAATGTTATACTTTCCTTGCAAATGATTTTTTCCATCTTCTATTTTTTGCTTTTTATATGTTCGCTGATTATTTACTGCAGCTTATAACTTGAAAGGTAAAATTTAAAAAGCTTTAAAATGTTTAAACTCAGTATGTTCACTGCAGATTTTTAATTAGTTTCTACTTGATGTTTTCCCTACCTTCGAACTATGCAATATTTCTCCAAATTTACTAAAGTAGTTTTGAGAATTTTTATATAGGTTTTAATACTCTGCTAAGCTTCATCGCAATGGTAACTTTTTATAATATAGCTATTTTAAATCTTCGTTATCCTTTACTTCACTTTAACTGTCTTAAAATATCTAAGAATATAAAATCAAACTAGCCCAGAAAATTAATAGGAGAGTAATAATAAACTACAACAAATATAAGTCAAACTTTATCCACTGTTTGACGAACTGAAAGAAAACTAGAAAGCCTCTCTTTTATTTTACCCTCTCTTTCTTATACGTAGGTTTCTCTTAGCACTAATTTTGATCTGTTTAAGAGATTTACAAATCCTTCAAATATCTTTGATACTTATTATTAGCATTCTGCAGATATCTTACCTTATGAGATACAAACCTTTTATCAAAAGACTCGTTAACCTAACTCATCTAGCATTAGAGTTTTGGTTCCTAGTTCTGTATATTCTCAATTTTTACTTCTATAGTCTAGATTTAGATGTTGGAGATCAAGCTTATTCTAAAAAAGGAAACTCAACAAATGCTTCAGATTTAGGCTTTGCACTAGTTACTATTTCAAACTTGGTTATTTTCATTCAAATTATAATTTCAATCTACTCGCTAGTCTAAGATTTGATAATCGAGTATAAAGCGAAGAAGTTAAAGAAGCAACAAGATCAATATTCTAAGAAAGCATCCAAAGATGTTACCTTAAATCAGCAAAGTCAGAAAGTTTATTAAGAATAGTAGGATGCGAAGCAAGAAACAATGCTAAATGATATTTCTACTTTCAGAGTTTCTAATTCAAATATAAACATAAGTGAGATAAAGGCTGAGGAATAACCATGGGTATGCTATTTTATTTCTTTAGGTAATGAATGACAAACTTAATATAGAAACTGGTTAGTAGAAAGGAATATAGCTTTAAGATTAAAGAATGAGTTCTTTTAGAAAGATAAAGCTTTTAATATAAAGGAAAAAAAAGACATGGCTTAGAATAATTAAACCTTTATCAGTTGAGAATAATATGCAAGGCTCTTGATAAGATAGGACTAAAAATTTACTTTTTGCTTTTGATTTGCTTTTATATTTTGTAACTTATATATAAATAAAGATATGATACTTTGAAGAGATTTAATAGTACTAATCTAAGCCATATATAGAGCCTATTAACTTAATATATCTACTAATATTTAGAGTAAATTTCTATAAGATTCTTTTAATGTTTAATTTTATTCTTTTTTATCTTTATCCTGTCTCACTAGTTCAGGAAAAAGAGAGTATAATATTGAAGAACTATTTATTTTAACTTGGTATAAAAAGTAATTTCGTTAATTTCCATGCAGAATGTTTTAGTTAATGATTTAGAATGTTTATTCTATAAATTTAAAATTAATTAGACTAGCTAAATTTAAAGTATTTCTATCTATACATTATTATTTAAGTTTCTCTTATCTATCTCAAAGACTATTAAGAAGTTTAATAGCTTACTGCTAAAATGAGATAATTTAGTATTATAACACTAATATGCTCATTAATGTTAAAGTTAGCTTACTTCTTTAAATTAAGTTTCTTACTTCAAGTTATAACTATATGCTTGCAATGTCACTTATTTTCACTTTAATTAGATTCCATTTATCATTGACTGGTTTATAACCTAATGCTACTAAATAATATCTATTTATATATTTTTATTATATAAATATCTAATTAATCTAGTAACCTTTACTATATTTACCTTATAATAGTTTAATCATATCAGCTTATATATCTTCCTTATTTTATTTACTTGAGTATATAAGGATAAAAGATAATTATTTACTAATATACATTAAAGTGCCCTACACAGAAGAAGGAATAAATACTCTGCTTGATTTAATACTTATTGAAGTGTCTCTCTATTTTAGATAAAATTAGTATATCATGACTAAAGTTATTATCTGTAGCTCTCTTTAAATACATCAAATAGCAGATTTCATTTAAATTCTTAAAGCCTTTCATTGTAGCCTTAATTTTATTAGTTGCTTTAAATTTCTTAAGTTTGTGCTAATTTCCTCTTAACTAGAATTAACTAACTCCTAAAGTTACAAGCCAGCAAGCTTAAGCTATATAGTATATAACTAAATGATCTTGTATTTAAAGCATTTAATTATGTCTTCTAAAATATTTTGATAGTAGAACTAGCATTTAGACTTTATTTCTATATGCAGATAGTATCTGCTTTACTATTCCTTAAGCTAGGAAATCTAACTAATCCCAATATTTTGATTCTTAAATAAGTCTATAATTGGCTAGAATTAGACGATACATTTGTAAATAAGACTCTTTTATGAATAATAGACTGATTATCTAAGATAACTTCAGTATTAAAACTAGTTCTAATATAAAAGTAATATGTATAATCTAATGTCTTAAAGATTATGAAATAATAGTACTTTGCTAAATTAAGAAATATTACAGCTCATTATGATTAAGAATTTATCTATTGCTTAGAAAGTAAATTAGAACTAGCTTTATCATAATCAGATTTGCTTAAAGAACTTTTATTATAAATAAAATTAAATCAACTGTCTAAGTAAGACTTCAATTTATATATCTTAATTACTGAAATATATGTATTCATATCTAAGTGATAATATGCTCTATTAATGAATTGTTTCTTTATTTAATCTATTTATTAACTAAGATATTATTATCCCATATATATCCTTAACTATTTAATTGCATCTTTATTTCTAACTTAGTTTATTATGATGCTAACATTTCATATATTAATTAAATATTTGCAATAAAAGGAAGATAAAAAATTAATCTATGGCAGTGAAATCTATGTCGCTGATATAGTCAATTATTTGACTAGCCAATCCTTTAATCTTTTGTTTTGCTACTTTATATCATTCCTATTTTTTGTAGCTGATTATGTTAGTTAATTGATCCACACTAAATAGCTTGTCTGAAATGCCATCATAATGATTATGGTTGTTGCTACCATAAAGACCTTAGTTGATTTACAGTTTTATTTCGTAATGCTTTTATTTATTTATATTAGTATACTAATACGTTTTTACTATAAGAGCTTAAATTAGACTTAGAGTAATTTTCAAATTCTAGCTTTAAATTTAGGTTAGTTTGATATGCTCTGGCAAGTTAAGACACATATTCTTAATGAATTGTTTCGTTATGATGAAGAAAGTTATTACCAGCATCTGCTTCTATTTCAGTTCTTACTCCTCACGATTAGAAATTTAAACCCTATTGAGTTCATAAGGAGTCAAATATGACATTGGAAGTTCTCTATTAAAACCAATAAAGAAAACTTTAATAAAGTATTTCAAGTTAATAGGTATCAAGTAAATAGACTCAGTCAATTTGTCAAGCCACTCATTTATCAGCTACTAAATAAACTAAATTTGCTTTATTCATTTCTAATCAAACTTATGGTCAGATTACTTACGAATGTAATACTCATATTAAATGTCTTGCTGTATTATTTCCATTAGATTGATGTTTATATTTTTTTATATTAGTTTGTTTACAAAAGGATAAGAAATCTTCATAAGCCACTTATCTAAAATTACCTCATGATACTGAATCGTTTCAATAATTCTTTCATTTTGCTCTCTCTAGCATAGCTAGATACTTTTCTTAAGCTTCTCAAGGAATCTTTTATTATAGATGTTTTTTATTTTTTGACTTTATTTCTTTTCCTCTTTGCTTACCTTTTATCTATTCTATATAAAATCAACTGAGTAATTTGCCTATCTTTGTTCATTTAATTTTACCTATCTAGATTTTACAGGAGAAATTTAGTTTTCTTTAATCTTAAAATCTTGCAGTGTCAAAAGGCTTTCCTTTAAGCTAGGAATCATCGCATCAAGAGATAAATTTTTTTATCTTTGCCCTTTTTTTTCCTCTAGCTTTTGGTTAACTTCTTATCTTAGTTTTAGCTTCCTCAGCTTAATATACTAAGAGTCGCCTTTCTTCTTACTAGACAGGCTCTAATTAACTTTACTTTTAACATACTGAATGTTTTCCTTAATGAAAGACTTGTTTTACGTTTATATTGAAGGAAGTTAATGGTAAAGCATTCTTGGTGAGTTCTTAGTACTCAGTATTTATCTAGCTATTCTATACTCTTAAAGTTTGAACAGATCTCCTTTTGGAGAAAGTTAAACAGAACGAGGCATAATATTGGGAACTAAAACTAAGGCATTTGAACTATGATTGTTTAATCTAGTGTTATACATTTCATTATAGGCTCCTAGCTAATTAATACCCCCTAAGTTATTGATTGAAGCTTTATACCTAATTTTTATTATACCTTAGCTCTAGTTTTAGTAAGACTTAGCCTTACTTTTTACCCCATTATACTCTCCATCCTATTTCTTCTGCTACACATTCACTAATTAGCTTTAAGACCAGTAACTTGTATCTAAAGCTATAGTATTGGTTTATAATTTAGGAAGTCTCATATCCATAAACTACAAAGTGTCATCCTTCGTTTCTTCTAATAAATGTTTAGTATTTTCCATTTTATAAAAGGAAGCTAAATACTTAGTGATTCATATTCTTATAAACAGTTCTATCATTCTAATTCACTATACTCTTTACTCCTTTATTCAATCTTTTGCCTCTAAGCTCTATATTATGCGATTATTAAGTACATAAACTATTTCTAATTTAGTAAATTTAAACTGAAGGATCTAAGATTTATGCCAATAAAGACTCTAACATTAATTAAAGCTAAATATTGTAAACTAAAGATGATGCTTCAGAAGCTTAAAGTATAAAGATAAATATAATTAGATAAGCAAATGAGAATGGAATGTATAAGTGTTTTGGTAGCAATATGCTATTCAAGTATTGTCTTAAGAATATCTGTAAGTTTAACTAAGGCTTTAGAAGAAATCACCTATCAAACTATAATATTCTAATCTAGTTAAGAGAGAGGAAGTTCATTTAAGTCTATATAGCTTTTTAGACTTCTTTATTTCAAAATTCTAATATTTTATAGCTTTAAATAAATAAGAATAGTTAAGTAGCACGTAAGAACTTAGAACTATATTCTAAGAAAGAAGCTCAGATATAATAGAGAAATGTAATAAATATAATTAAATTTAGTTCCTTTTAGTCTTATTTATAATGCATTTGATACTTTTAAGTTAATTATACTATATCTTTATTATACTACTTGGGTACTAAGCCGTTTATAGTTGCATTATAACTAATTGTAAATATCTTGCTTTCAGTTTGAAAATAAACTTAACTAATACTTTTTGCTAGATAATTTGTATAGCATGTCATTATAAAGAAGCTAAACATCCAGATTATTAAGAACATTAACTTCTATAATTAGCAAAACTAAGTCTTTAATAAAAGGTAGCAGCATTATAGGATATTATAATAAATCTAAATTTATAGTAATGCAAATAAAAATAATGGTTAAAGGTTTCAAGTCAGGCTTCTGAACCACCTCTTCCTAAGCCAAAAAGGAAGGGAGGAAGCAAGAAACCAAGTCTTAATAATATTAACAATCTTCTCTATCACAACCTTAACCAACACTGAACTAACAACTTGGAATCTAACAAAACGAACGAAAGCCAATCTTGAAGAATATACACACGGAAATACCAACCTCAAGCGAGAAACCGAAGAAACAGATGAAGTCTGTTCTTCACCAGGAAGTATAGAGTTCAACCCTTCTAGGCCAAATGAGCATGGAGTAGCTCATCAAAGTGGTACTGAACTTCCAAGAAGAGGTCAAGAGATTGAAGAAGGACAATGATATTCTGATGGCAAAGCTAGACCTAGCAGAAGGAATTGAGTCAAGACTTATGTCCTAGGAAAGAGATCTTAACGCCTTTTGGATTATCTCACAAAGTCAGACTAGCGAATCCTAAAATTAGCTTTAGAAAAAGACTGAACTGGATAACAGACTCGTAAAAGTAGAAGAAAAATTGTAAACTTTTAAGAAAGAGTAAAGCGAAACTGGAGCTATAAAAATGGAAATCGAAGCCTAGAAAGAGCAAAAAAATCAAGGAAAATAATTAAAAATAAAAAAGAAATGTTTCTGTTGTGGAAGCGTATGATATTTTTATCGGAAATGTTAGAAATTCTAATAGAAATAAAGAAAATATTGGACAAAAGAACAACAAAAGAAGAAAAAGAAGAAGCAAGAATGAAAAGAATGTATTGCAACCCGGATGGTTCAATATACAAGATTAAGATGGAACCAAGGCAAGTTAAAGGAGGGAAAACCTGGAAAAATCCGAGTTCCCAATCTCTCTAAAATTGGGCGACCCGAACTTTTATATTTAACAACAGGGAGCATGAACTGGTATATTCCTGACGGGGTTGGAAATCCCTAAAACGGAAAACTTCAAATTAATATTATTATTAGTATTTATAGTAATGCAAAGATATCAAAACAATTAGAGAACTAAATCTAAGTTATTAGTATAATACTTATTATATTTATAAAATAAGCAGTCAATACTAAAGCATAGCTATATAGCTTAAGGGCTATTTACTTTATGCATAAGATTGATTACTAACTAA
The DNA here is from genome assembly GCA_946699065.1 of Loxodes magnus. Classification (NCBI taxonomy): domain Eukaryota; phylum Ciliophora; class Karyorelictea; order Loxodida; family Loxodidae; genus Loxodes; species Loxodes magnus. Next base: position 234,643 of record CAMPDV010000018.1, read on the forward strand.
TATATAGTATAAAGTAAAGAATATTAGTAGTTGTATAAATAAGTTTATTTAGCATGCTTATAATTAACTTCTTTATCTAATTCTTTCAACGTTATTTAAAAGTAAATTAGCTATTATTTAAGTTTAAAGATTCCATATCTTTACTTTTCTAGTCTTGCTATTTAGATATCAAAGCTTAACTTTTTCTTTTCTTAAAGAGTAATAAATAAACAGACTAACTGTAGTTAAATTCTGTTATCTCTAAACAGGAAGAAGTAAATAGTTGTAGTTAATCTAAAAATCTTAAAGTTAAAGACTAAATGAAAGAGTAGTCATTAGATATCTTAGAGTATCCTTTTATTTTAGGGTTACTTTAAATATGCTCTACAATAGCCTTTTTATATATTTTGCCTCTTAAGCATAATAATGGTTTAGTATAGTGAGATAAACTAAAAGTTATATTCCTAATAAAGCTAGCTAAGATATGTAGCTATGCTATCTTTCGATATAAATTAAGCAGCAATAGTAAACTTCCTCCTTATTAGATTTTCTAGAGTTAAATAAATTAATTATCTTAAAATAATAAAGAAAGCAATAAGCTAGCTAAGTCTAATCTAATGCTTTAATAATTCATATATTAAGAAGAAAAGAAGTTTATTACTAGTAGCTTAATAGAAAAGAGTTATTAATAACATACTTTATTTAATAACTAGCTAAATAGAAGTAAGTCAAAATATAATGAAGGAAAAAGCAAGATGTTTATATCATCAATAGCATAACAATTAAAAAATATAAAAAGAAAAATATTATTTAAAGAGTCAGATATCCAATTTAAGCAAATGTACTGTCTGCTGCTAATCAATAAAATATAATTCTTGCCATTTAAATATAAAGACACAAATTCTTATTTCAGTATAAAGATGAATAGCAAAAGAAGGGAATATAGTAACTTAATGTCAAGATAATTATGATATTTTATAAAATTATACTTTATAATTATTTTTAATTATTATTAAAGGACTAAGAAACTCTCTATTATCAAGTACTTTCAGTTCAATATAAATATTCCTTGCTGTGCTTAAGAATGAATGCTTAGATTGAAGGTTAATTTAATTGAAAGGCTCAGTTCATTTAAGTTGTGGTTAGTTAATCTTAAAATGTCAAGCAATAGTCTATAACTTCAGAAATAAGTAAAAAGCCATAATAATGGTAAAACAAATACTAGAAATAAATTGATTAAACTTAAACTTATAACTAAAATAGTTAAAAAGAAAGATTTAATCATTTTTCTTTTTAGAATCAAAACTAAACATATATCATTTATTCGTAGTTTCTAGCTAAATTAATCATTTTATAATCTTTAGTTATTTAAAGTAAAATCTTATAAAAGTTATAATTTCGCATCTCATTTTAAAAGGATAAATCTGCATACTTATAGATTCAGTTATGATAATTCCTAAGATGTACTGCTGCTTCTTATTAAAGCTATTTAAGAAAGCCTATAGAAATAAAGAGAAATGATTAATTTAATTTAAAACTTGATTTAACTATAAAGCTAGTCTTCTTTTAATTATCTATTACTAATAATTTCAAACAATATAGTAAAAGCTTATGCTATATTAATTTAATGCTCAGCACTTCATAGTTGCTCAAAAGGCTATGCTTACAATAAAATGATTATGAATAACTAATCTAATTTTATACTCTTAATCTATAATTAAGTTTTCTATATAGTAATTCTTTATTTATATCTAAGAAAGATTAAGAGGAAGAGCTTTAATGTAAATTACACGTTTTTCAAATTAAAAATTATTCCTTTGTTCTAAATAATAAGTCTTGAGTCTTTTATTTAGATTCTTGCTTAGTTGATTAATAAGAAAAGGATTACTTAGCTAAAGATAACTAGAAATAATTAGAAATAAAGTAAAAAATGAAAATAATGAATACTTTATTAATACTAATTTAGACTTAGAAATAGAGTAGAAATTAAAATTAGGGAGCTATTAATATTTATTTAGAATGATTATTATAATATTATTAAACAGAGTATTACAACTGTAAAGCAATATTGTTTAGATTTCCTTCATTTCTAGTAATTTCCAGTTCAAATAAAAGTAGATAATTCACTATTCAATCTGAAACATATAAATCTATAAATGTCATTATTAATAAAACTATAATTGCAAGATATTTTATTAATAAGGTACCAAATACATGCTTAAACTTGTAAACTAACTTTTAAAACTTCTAAAATTAGAATGTCCAAAATATAAATTCCGAAAAACTACTTTTTTAAACTAAAGGCTTTCTATAAGCGAACAAGCACAAATTTCTTAAAATTACTGTAAGAAAAACCTAAAGATGTATTGAAATTTTATCTCTTTTAGTTATATATTAATAAATATGCTTTGTCTTTTATAACTTTTTACTAGTTTACTTAATACAAGTTCATAGTAGGCAAATAATTGTTAAAATGATCCCTAATAAAAATAATTCTAAAAATAAAGAAAAATAAAATTAGTTTAATGATTTACTTAATAGATAGTAACTTAAATCTATTTCTTTATTTTTACATTTTATATCAAAATGAAGGCTATGTTTAAGTTATTAATGCTGCTTATTTTTAACTTTGTTTCATTAGCAAATGAATAATACCTGCCTGTCACTGATTTTTATTCACCCTTTTACTTTGACACTTCATAGAGTGCTAATATAGACACTTATTAATGAAGTATGATAACTTTCTCTCTCACTTTTTGGATTTAAAATGAATGCACTGACTTTGAAGACCGTTACTTGTGTCAAATAACTAAAGATAAGCAATATATCTATATATCTTTGAAGCAGCAGATAGTCGGATACTAAACATTAAAATTTTGTCTCACAAAAGATTTTTAAGATAATGAATGTGTTAGCTTTAACTTAGAGAAAACATGTGAACAATGACTTTTTTTAGGAATAAAATATGAATTAACAGAAGCATAATAAGGAAGTGTTAGCTTATGCACAACTTACTTTTAATCTTAAGGATTTATTATGAACTGCTAAGAAACATAATTCTTAAGTTCCTATATCTTTTAAGATTTCTAAAAAGTTCCAACTATATAGATTGGAAATAAAGGAAATTAGAATTTTAAAGGAAAAGTCTTATAACTTTTGTATTGGCAATATAATTCCTTGTATATAAGTGAAAATTTCTTAGAAGCTATTAAAATAATACCCTGCACTTAATATTGCGACAACTACTGCATAGAACCTGAAAGCACAGGTTGTCAAGGATTATAATTTTACTCTTTATACAACCAAATTGTTCCTCTTCTATCCTATATTAAATAATTAGTAGATATTGAAATGAAAGATTAATTGGGTAATAATGCATTATAGTCTTCTTTAATATCCTTTAGCTTTTCGACATGGATATAAAACAATTGTAATTTAGAAGAAGATTAACCAATTTGGGCTTTTGACGATAAGTTTTTATAAATGACAATTTAATAAACTAAAACAAAACAAAATTTCCATGCATTCTAAATAAAATGAATATCATAAAGTAGCTAAGAATATATCTTGCATATTTAAGACTAACTTGTAGAATGCTCAACTTGAATGTTTATTGGAATTTCCTATAACCAGTAAAATTAAACTTTCATATCCAATGTTATTCTATTAAGTAATGGAATCTACTAGTAATTTCCTAAAACCTTTTAAGATATTCAATTTTCGTATTCTTCAAGTTCAATATAATAACTTGGAAATATGTAATTAAATAAATTCTTTAAAGGATTAATTTTATAGCCTAGGTTTTATTTATTTAATACTTTTCTTAGTGAATCTAATTTTCTAGAAATAGCTAAATACTAAACTCCTTGTCTTTTAGAAGTTTACTGTAAATAATATCCTGGGCCAGAAGTTGAAAGTTGTCTAACTGGATTAAAATACTTAGAACTCACAATACTACCCTTAACAGCTAATGAGCATTATACTCTAGCAAACATTGATTTTGCTGATTATGGATATGATCTTTCGATATTTTCCTCTTAAATATGGTCTGTTAGCTTTTGAATAAAAAACTATGGAACTTCAGAAGAGGAAACTAGTTTTGTTAAAATAGCAACTAAATTGTGAATTAAGATATAATATAGTTCTAGCATGAAAGGATAATACATTAATTTATACTAGGATTGAACATATAAAGTTATTTCATAGTTTTATGCTGTTGATAAAAATAAATTCTATTTTCTTTAAGTAACATCAGATAGTTAAGAAGGTTTATCCTTGTGTCTTACAAATTAAGTTAAACCATAAAGTCTAGATTGCTTCACTGAAGCTGTCTTTTTGGATTCTTTTAATGTTAATGATTGAATTTTATAATATTAGGAAGATCCTATATTTAATGGGTAAGTTATGCAACCAAGGTTTTATACATACGATTATAAGATTTCTTAGCAAGAATGACTTGATATTGTAAGTAAAGGAAATCCTTGTGCTTTATAAGATAAAAGTGATTGTTCATCTCCAGAAGTTAAAGGTGATTTAGGATATGCATCTTTAAACATTTCTTAGATGTAATAAGAAATATCAATAAATGACTAATAACCTACTACATAAAATACATTCTTTGATTTAGAATATGATCCTTAGAAATATTCAACTGAAAGCTATAGTCTTTCTTTATGATTCTAAAATTAAGATGTTTCCTATAAAAAAACTACACATGAAAGAAGCTTATAAAACACCTAATGAAGAGTAATTTGTCAAATAGTTCAAAAATACAAGTAATCAGAGGTAATCAAAATAAGAGGAATTTCTCTTACTTAATCGGAAATCTAAGTAAGTCTTCAATCTCAAGATATGAATTTTGCTTTCACTAAAACTATCTCTAAGTTCAGTTGATATTTCATAACTATAACTCAAGTAGCATAAAATCAAAATATTTGAATATGTTTGTTGGAATATTCTTATACACCTTTAAACATGTAATATGTGTTCGCAATAACTATAAGGATGTATTGATTGCAGCTAAGTAAATGGAAAGTTACAGTGCAATCAATGTTCTAGTGGATTTATTTTAGACTTGAATAGAGGATAATGTGTAGCATGCTAATCTAAAATAGATAAATGCAGTTAGTGTTAAGATCCTAATTAATCAGGGGATATCGTGTGCAGTAAATGTGAAAATAATTGAGCTTTAGTTGATAATTAATGTACCTGTGGAGTTTAAAACTGTTAAGCTTGCGATAGTATAGGAAAAGAATGCTAGCGATGCTAAGAAGGATTTTATTTAAACGAATAAAGTTATAAATGTGTATCTTGTAGTGAAATAGATGAAAATTGTGATAAATGCTTAAATAATGATAAATGCTTGCTATGTAAATATCCTCTAAAACTATCTCTAAATAAATGTCTCTAGGAATGCCCTACTTACCAGTAAGATTTTGATAATTACTTTGTATGCTAAAATTGCTCTAATCATATTCATAATTGTGAAGAGTGTGATGAAAGAGGCCTTAAATGTAATAAGTGTTAAAATGGTTACATTAAGAGTGATATTCAATGCATTGTATGTAATGAGGCAATTCCTAATTGTTAATTATGTGATTAAGAAAAATGTATTCTCTGTAATAATTTAGGATTTTTATATGAAGGACAATGTTTACTCAGCTGTCCTTTAGGAACCATAAAACTCAATCAAGATTGTATTAAATCCGAACAAAATTTAGAAAACTGTGAGATATAAAGGAAAAATGAATGTTCTTAATGTAAAATCGGATATTACTTAAGTAACGGTAAATGTATACCATCATGTTCTCTAACAATTGATTAATGCTAGACATGTTCAGCATCAAAATGTAACTCTTGCTTTTTCCCTTATAAACTAACATACGATAATAGTAGTTGCGTATAGTAATGTCCTTGAAATCAATATGATTATAAATAAGAAAATCTTTGTAAACCATGTAGTTAAAGCATTTCTAATTGTAAAATATGTTCAAACTAAAAAATAGAATGTGTGTAATGTGAGGATGGATATACGTATTTTTCACTTGTTTAATAGTGTGTTTAAAAGTTTAACTACACTCTAACTGATACAAGCAAAAAGGAAATACCTAACTAGATTTCAGATTTAAATTTATCCATTTGAGAAGAAAGATTAGTGAAAGCTACTTAAGGTTCGCGTTCAGCTGTTATACCTGCAGCTATTACGTCAGCAGTTATTGCTCTCATTTAATCTTCAGGCTCTACAAAAACATGCTATCAACTTTGAATCGCTTACTGTTTAGATGAGATGATAGTATGTACTGGGATGATATCGGTGAAGATGCCAAAGATTCTTCAAGCTTTGTACTTAGTTAGCATAGACTTTCAACAGCTAATCTTAAATGCCATTGGATTTAATTTCAATTCTAACTAAAAGTCATAAAAAGATATTTGATATAATTTATAAATTCAAGGTATCAATTCAGCTACTTTTATCTAGAACGGTTTGTGTAATATTATAAATTTCCTATTTTGCTTATTTGTGTTCTTTTTAGTATGAAAGCTAAAAGATTAAAATAATAGATTTGGATAGTACATGTTAAAGACTTATCAAAACTATAAATTTAACACCTTTGTCAGGTTAATTTTAAACATGTCATTAGGATTAATGCTTTCAGTTCTACTTTAAATCAGATAAAATGATGATGGTTATGTTACATTCAACTGTATTCTTTGCTATTTCTTAGTAGTAAGTCTTTATATTTCAGATTTTCATGATAGCCTTCTAAATATTTATCTACATCATACTCAAGAAATACTAGCATTCTTTATTAAAAATATAAAATGATTAATAATAAAATATTTAGGATACTTTTTTCAAAATAAAGGTGAAGTAAAATTATGGTAGCTTATTAACTGAGATTAGAAAGTCTAAAAGCGTATTCGTTTTATAGTTCTATAGTATTTTTTTGATCAGAAGAATGATTTTATCTTTTGTCATTATCATGGGACAAGAATGTCCTGAATTTTAAATAACCTTAAGCTGCATATTATCGGTATTGTTTATAACCTATCTTACTATATATAAACCATTAAAAGATAAAGCTGAGCTAATAGCAATGATTATAAATGAAGTGTGGGTATTCCTTTTATTCTTATAAAACTCATTATACATAAACTCAGATGAAGGAAAGTATGAAGGATTTGCATTTGCAGTGGTGTTAATAACTTGAATTATTACAATAGGAAACTATCTATATGCCTTTTTCATCATTATGTATAACTTTTATTTAGCTCTAAGAGCAAAATAATTTTTAAATGCTCTAAAATAGTAAACTTTTAAATTAAAATAGAATAAAACTGATTAAGAGCTTGAAGTAAAATAAGTATAACCATAGTAAAACAACGATTAGAATTAAACAGCATTAGAGCTTTAAAACATTGAGACAGTAAGATCAAACAAAGAAATGATGAATTTTGAGGAAAATAAATAATAAAAAGAAATAATATTTTAGTAAAAGCAAGATTGGTAATCAATTTAAGAGGAGGGTCAAGAAAAGGAGATCAAAATGTGATTTTAAGTTTTAGTACTTACTTTTATATTTTTTATTTTTTATTAAAATTCCTTTATTTATACATTTTACTATCTTCTTTGAGTTATTTTCATCATTTTCTATATAAGCTAACTAGTATGATATTAATATATTTTTTTCATATCTATTTATCATTCCTAAATTACTTTTTTTTGTGAAAATAATGCAATTCATTTTCTTTCATTATATCATAATATCTAAGCAGAGCTCAAAATTGAATTATTTCTTCTTAAATGCTCTCATTAAATGAAGGCAAATAACTCTTTAGTTAAAATTTTCAAAAGTTAAGTATAAATTTCCTTAAATTTTAGTTTTAGTAAATAATGTTTTTATATTTTCTACTTTACAGCTTCAATAATTAATTGCTATGATTAAACTCATTTTAAGCTTATGATCATTGTAATATATTTTTAGACTATATTTTTCTTTTAATTGCATAAAAAGAACAATCTAGTTCTTTTTCAAGCATTTTACTATTGGTTCTTCCTTAAGATTCTTTTATAGTTTTAATTTCTTTATTTTTCTTTATATTTTAATATTTAGCATGATGATGAAATTTTTAACCTTGCAGTTTTCTTAATTATAATGAATTGAAATAACTCAATATTTATTATAGCTTTGATTTGCTAAAGCAACGTATTAAAGCATTATAAATTAAATTAAAAATGGTAATAAGTTCTAATTTGCGAACTTCAGTATCTTATTACTCCAAATTTAATTCTGAGGTTTCTAATTCTATATCTTCTAAACATTTCCTTTCTACTATTTTATACCTCTTATACTACAATCCTACTTTAATTTCTAAGAACAAATCCAAAAATTCCATTTTCACCTTTACCCTCTAATTCTATTAAACTTAGAGAGATTTTTTAAATAAGATCAATCAGTTATGCTTTCTTTTATTATATTTATAAGCTTAATCTTAAGACATTAAGTTATTCTCACTTTATTAAGATTTGTTAGTTCTTTTATTTCTGTAAATTTTGAATTAGTAAATACAAGATCATTAGTAGTTTCTTTACTTAAATTTGAATTGCATTAGTATCTCAAAATCTTGTTTACTTTAAAGAAAGAATCTAGTGTAAAAACTTATAACTTAGAGCTGCCGTAACTAAGAAATGATTAAGCTAACTTTAAATCTTTAGCTACTATTATTATAGTAGAGCCTTTATATTATTAATAGAAAGTTAGAACGATAAATTCCAAATTATAGGTAGGGAAAATATTGACTAATATTAAACCTTAAAATTATATAGGATAATCTTTTAAGTTTGTAAGATGTTCAAATTTATAATAAATCACTCCAAATCCTTTTATAAGCATAACTTCATAAATCCAAAAGAGATTAGACAAATCTTTAATTTGGTTGCGAATAAATGAATGCTCAATATTTAAAGATGCTAATAAGAAAAAATAAGAAGATTTAATTACATCTAATTATTTGAGAAACGAGAAACTCATGCTCTGATTAAGCATTAATTATTAATATTAGCGAAACATTTAGTTAGATATTAAGACAGATATAAGCTACTTTAAAGTTTAGCTTAAATTCTAATCATTATATCAAATAGATTATAATTAATTTAATGATTTAAAACCTTTAATATTTACCTCATAAATTTTAAGCATTCTGATTGATTATTTTCTCCTTCCAATTTTATCAATTTTGCGATTTTTAAATTATGCTGCTTTTTTTCTCCATATCTATCTTCTTTATTCTTATATTCAATGACTTAATTTAAAAATCACACAAAAATTCAAAAAAGTATTTTATGATCAAAGTTGTTTAAATATCTACTGCTTAATTTAAACTTCTCTGAGATTAAACCAAATTTTATCTTAGTCTGCTAATATTTATTACTTCTTTAAGCTTAATTTTGTCTCTAATAGGATCTATATTTAACTAGTATAAGTTTTAAAGCTTTTTAAATATAAGTGAGTATAGTTCTTATTTTTTACTTATTCTCTTGAATTTGGAGTGAAGAATTTTATGAAAGTTAATAAATTGATGATTAAAACTTTATAATAATATCTGAATAAATCTATAGTGCTTACAGAAACGATTGCATAAGTGTTTAGATTCTCAAGATGAATATAGAAATGAATGCAAATAAGCAAATATTGTAATCTAATTTAATATGTTTAAAAGGGAAGTGTAAATTTTCTTTAAGCATCTAGTTTTTATTCGCCTTTTTTGTTTTAATTTATTAGTTTGTTTGCTTATGATAATAGCATGATCATTTCTAATTATGTTTTTATGGATTTGAGAGATAAAAGTAGAGATGAAGGGAATTTTTTAATTGATTTAACCTTCTTTTCATACTTTAATTTCTTTAGTGAATGCAGCATTTAATTGAGTTATTTAATCTACAATCTTATTGTATTAATATAACTAATTTCTTTTATCAAGATACTATTATCTTACATACTCAAGCTAATATCAAAAAATTACATTGTAATATTGCTTAACATTTAAGCTATTAGATATTAAGATAATGATCTTCTACAACTATTGAGTTTATTCTTTAAATTAGCAAATCAAATGAGTGTTGGATGCCAAATATTATTGATATAAATATCATGATTAAAATCAAAATTGGCTTAAAGCTGTGCTAGTCAAAGATATAAATATACCCTATAACATTTCCTTAATCAAAACCTAAGACTAATATTTCCTCTAATCAAATAATAAACTTTCATTATAAACTAGAATTTGATAGCTTACTTTTACCGTTCTCATTCCTTTCATTTTAGAATTCTATCTAAATCAAGAACTCTAACAAAGCGTGCAATGAATTATCTTAATTGTGCTATCTCATAACTTTTTTTAAAATAACTTAATGATTTTATTAAACCAACTTAATTTTTATTTTTTAAATAAAAGAAAGCCTTTAAAATGAAGCTAGCTTTAAAGTATATTCAAACTAACTTAATTAAATATACAACCTTCTTATAATTATCCTTTGAGGGTAGTTCTATTAATACTAAGATAGCAATTTTAATTAAATTCATAAGATAAATTTTAGCAACATTTTTTCTAGTTAAGACGGTAGAATTGATTTATTTATAATCTGATGTGTATCAAAATGCAAGCATTATTATTCTTAAGCATACTCCTAGCATTCTTTTTAAGATTATTTTCAAAATTTAAAGATTTTATTTAATAATCATGAACCATACTTAAAAATAAAGTTGATTTGTGTATAATAGTCATAGATTTTATCATCTATTATCATTCCACTTAATTTTACAAGATCTGAAATTTATTATTACTATTTTTCCTCTTTCATAGCAGTGAGTTATTATACCAGATAATTCTTAATTAAACATCTTAATTAAATTTTCTTTTCTTGATCTATTTAACGCATTTAAATTTTTTCTTACTTTCATGATAATCTACTTTTACCTTTTCATCCATACCATTCTGATTACTCATATCTATTTTCATGCAAGCACTTTAAAGATTTATTTCTTGGAAAATAATATATATTATTATATAATATTTCATTCCAATCTTATGTTCTTTTCCTTTAAAAAGTTAAATTTAAACTTCTAATGTAAAGCCCTAAATCTCCCCGAACACTTGAAGGATTATTATATAAAACTTTACTTATAAAAATTGTATTACAAGGTTATTTGTTCTACTTGTCGTTTTCTTAGTTTTTAGAGATTTATATATTTACTTTTAGCAAAATCTAATAGACTGAAATTATTACTCTTTTTAATAACTGCTGTTTTCTTTATTATTTAAATGATATCACATTTAAAATTTAAACTTTATTTGTTTAAAAATATATCTTTAAGATAACATAATCTACTTGTAAGAGCGAAGTGAAAACATTTCTAAATAAGGAATAATGAAAAAGCTTTAATATTCTATTCATAGCGAAAATATTGGAAGAAACTAGTTATCGTAATACAAAAGTTTTGAAATTAGAGCTATAGGATTGTCAGTTCAATAAAATTGAATTATTCCTATATTTAAGAAAGAATAGAATAAGAAGAAACCTAATTTATTGAAATTTCTGATCAAATATGAGGATATAATTTTAGGTCCTTTCTTTAAGAAACTAAAAATATCGTATGGAGAACTTAGTAAAGTCAAGAAGCTAAATATGTATCTAAAATGAAAATATTTAACTTATTTAGAATAAGACTAATAAAAGAAGAGATAAGAATTATAAGATATCTTTAATCAAAAACTTAAAAATATAGAAAATGATAAAGCAGAAATAATTAACTAAGATAGATAAAGAATAAAATGGCTGGCTTAAGAAGGGTTTTTTACCACCTCCTCAGAATAGTAGAGAAAACCAGAAGCACATATTCTCATTACGTCTTCTTCAACTTAACGCTTTTTTAATAAAAATAACCAGAATTATCTAATAGATTAGAAGAACTTATAAAAATATTAACTCCTACAAATTAAAATAAAACGGATTTCCTCCATCAAAGGACAAGTAAGAACTGAGATAAAAATTCAGAACAGAAAAGTTAGAACAGCTCTCAACACCTCCATTGAAAACTAAAAAAGAGAACGCTCAACCGAATCAATAAAAATAATAACGAAAAAATAAAAAATAAGCAAAGAAGGTAAAGTACGATAATTCAATAAGATTCTATTATCTTTGATTTAGACAATTCTGAAATAGAATAAATGGGCTCTGAGTAGATGAAACAGCTGATTTATCAACTTATTAGAAACATAAAAAAACTCGAAGAGGAATTAAACTCCCAAAAGGAAGAGATGCTTGTATTAAGTCAGGATTTGATAAATCATGAAGATGATGATGAAGTCCATATGGTAGACCGAAGAACTAAAGTCGGAGCAGGTCTTAAATGTTTATCAATGCGCTCTTTTTAATTTTAACATAAATTGCATTCATAATGGAATGCAAAAGATTTACCATAAATTTTAAGACTGAAACTTCATTATAGAAAATTAATGGCTCAATAATTATTCTAAAAAGGATTATACCAATCATCATAAGCTATTTAATATAAATAAGAGATTTCTCAAATCAAATTTTTTTTGGTAAAAGATCCATGCTTTAAAGGATGGAAATGTAAAATTTCGCAACTATCATTAATATTAAAATGGTGATTTTCGTAGCAAGCATAAATAAATTAAAAAATTACATCTTTCAATAATTTTAAATTTTAAAGTAAAAAAGTCTATTACAACATAACAAGAGTTAAATTTATAAATAAAGGTAAAATAATAGTTTCTTTAATAATAAAGAATTCATTAAGAAATTTGGATTTATAATAGAAAGGAAATATTAAACATGCAAATAAAAATACCTTATTTGAATAAACTTAAAAGATTAAGCAGTATTAATTATTATATTATTCGCTATTAAAATAATTTATTGCAAATTGAATAGTTGTTATACGAACTAGAAAACTTCATGTTTCTAGTTATATATATTATTTGGTAAAAATTATTCAAAAGAAGAATAAATCTAGAATAAATAACAATTAAGGTGTAAAAATGAAATAAAGCTTTACAAAAAAGATTGTCAAAGAAAATTAACTAAAATCAGAATATTTAAATTAATAGAAATTCAAATCAAAGACAATTTGTAAGCTCATGAATGCAATTTTAAATATACAAATTAAACTTAAATTTAAAAAGTGAAAATAGTGAAATTCTATATAAAAAATCCATCAATAAAATAATTAAAGCTAACTTAATTGGAATGATTAATTAAAAGTAATTAATAAATAATATATTACAAAAATAAAATAATAAAAGTTAAAGAAATAGACAATGACATTCTAAGCATATTATGATATCAGGGGCAAATCAAACACTCTTTAGTTATTTTAGGAATTATAAGCCGAAGATCTTAAAAAATAATTTCCTTTTAATGAAAGATGCAAATGTTTGCATAATAAAAAAGTAGAATCAAATGGATTTAATCAAGAAAATATTTTTTAGAGCAATTATAATATAGGTAAATACTATAAAAGGCTTAAAATTATATTGGTAATGCTCTCACAAATGGTATAGAGCAACCTTAGCTTTTTTGAAAAGTTAGATAATACTTAAAATTACCAAATAATTTAGGCTTACAAAAATGTTTGCCAGAAATATCATACCTTACAAAATTTAATTTGCATTAAATAAGCTAATGATAATGCAGTAGTAACTGCTAGATATTGTGAATGAGTTTAAACTTTAATGTAAGAATCTAACTAAAATCCTATGCATATCAGAACAGTAATAATAAAATTTAAATTAAATTATTCATAGCAGACTTTAATTATTTCAGGTTTCAGAAGCAAAATTTATTAAAAAAGTATGCAAAAAGGCATAGACGGACAATTATCTTTAAACATTAATAAAATTTAAGGTATAATACAATTAATTCAAAAAGTTCTTAAAAATATAAAAATAGGAAAGAAATATAATTTATAAGTAAATTTGACAATAAATGTAAAAAGATTTTATAATTTTGACTAATTGTATTTTATAATCAATATGAAGGAAAAATATAATATAGAACAGAAGAAATGATAATTTCATATCTTATTTTAAATGATTATCAAATTATCTTATCCAAAAAGCATCAAAATTAATAAAAAATAGCGAAGTTAGTTTAAAATCTTAATGAAAGTGTAGCATTAGAAAGTAAAATATAAGCATAGCAAGAAGAAGATTTAGAAAATAAACAAGGTTAGATTGAAGAATTAACTTATTTTATCTTTAGATTAAGAAATAAATTAGATTTAATGATACAGGAAACAGAAAATAAAGATTATCTAAAAGAAAAAATTTCCTTTGTAGTCAAAAAAATAAATATTCTTAAAGATTTTAAAGGTTTGAGCAGAGTTTATAAAGATTGTATGATATTTGCTATCAGAGTAAGGCTATGACTTAAAGCTTTTAAATAAAAAAGCTTTTATATTTACTCAAAACATCAAATTTATAAATATTTCTTTAATGGTAAAAAATAAACTACCGCTTATGTATTTCAGAATCCACAAGCTCCTTAATTACTAAATATAATAGATTAAAATATAATAACTAACTTTGAAGAAATAAAGTTCATATTATAGAGATTTTAAAGTTATAAGGATATAGTTAAATAATTGATAGTAGTTTAGTATATTTATAAGTAGTTTAAGTTATATTAAACAATTATAAATTTTATTAATATAGCCTACTTTGAAATAAATCATATGCTTATGTAAATTTAACTGAAGTTCAAATAAAATAAAGCATTCATTTAAATGTTCCTCAGGGCAATAGATTATTTTTTTGCTTTTTTATTTTATAGTCTAGATATTTATAAAAAATATTTAATTTTTTCTTTTAAAGTATAATATTCTAATATCAAATTCTGCATCAAAGCTCAAGTTAGCTCTTAAAAAAATTGTAATTAAAATTACCTTCAAAGCTATCTGGTAAAAGTTAAATTTTACGTTTATGATTAAAATTTTATTGGCTGGTTTTTCTTTGGGAATGCTTGTGATTGGATTAGATACTAATATATTAATTTTTTTCTCTAATTTATCCCTCTTTTGTCATTTCTTTTTCATGTTTATCATTAAATCTCCTTTGTGAAAGTAGAAATCTTTTAAACATAATAAATATCTTATTAAAGGATCTAATTAAATCTAATGAACAGAATGAATAACTAATAAAAAGATAAAACTTTGATATAACTAAGAATTTATCTGATCTATAAAATAAAATTTAATGTAAAGAAGTTAAAATTGATGAAGTTAAAAGCATAAAAATAAAGATTGTATATAAACAAATAAAAATAGAAAAGACTAAGAGGAAGAAGAAATATATGAGTAATTATAAGAAAATATATATATTACATAGAAAAATAATAAAGATTAATTAATTATTATATAGGATATTTAGCTTGTTCAGTCTTATAATGTGTATATTTAGTAAAATCAATCTCTAAACTTCAAACTTTACACATAATATCTATTTCATTTATTTCAAAATATATCCAAAATAAATAAGTGTTTAAGTATATAAATATCATCATTATTTAAACAATTTGCTTTAGATTTTTTCGCATGAAGCTTTAAATTTAAATTTAAGTGCTTAAGATAAAAATTTTTAGTTTAGATTTAAGATAAAATTGTTTATATAAACTTAAAAAAGTATAGTAGAATAATCGTAAGTCAAATTATTTAAATTATAAACTTTAAGAAAAGCTTTTACAAGGAAAAACTTAAAAACTTTCTTATATAAAAATATTAATAAAAAAATCAATAATATATTAAGATCTTAAGAAGTTTCTTGATTTACGCAGACAAATATTATAGTGAGATATGCTACTTATTTTAAATATAAAACTAAAAAACTAAATAAAAAGAACATGATTATTTAAGAAATATAAGAATTACTCCGTTAATAAAGTCTCTATATAAATAAATTATTTTTTTTTAAAAGTGAAGGCTTAAAAATCAGAAGAAAGATTTGTTCTATTTTTTGAGTGATAAATGAATAGCTATAAGGTAAAAAAAACAATTCTTATTTGATATAATCGTTTGATTTAGTATAAAGAAAAGAAAAATATATTAAATAAGCAGATAAATATAAAAGTAAGTACTAAAACTTAAAATCACATTTCGATCTCCTTTTCTTGACCCTCCTCTTAAATTGATTACCAATCTTGCTTTTACTAAAATATTATTTCTTTTTATTATTTATTTTCCTCAAAATTCATCATTTCTTTGTTTGATCTTACTGTCTCAATGTTTTAAATCTCTAATGCTGTTTAATTCTAATCGTTGTTTTACTATGGTTATACTTATTTTACTTCAAGCTCTTAATCAGTTTTATTCTATTTTAATTTAAAAGTTTACTATTTTAGAGCATTTAAAAATTATTTTGCTCTTAGAGCTAAATAAAAGTTATACATAATGATGAAAAAGGCATATAGATAGTTTCCTATTGTAATAATTCAAGTTATTAACACCACTGCAAATGCAAATCCTTCATACTTTCCTTCATCTGAGTTTATGTATAATGAGTTTTATAAGAATAAAAGGAATACCCACACTTCATTTATAATCATTGCTATTAGCTCAGCTTTATCTTTTAATGGTTTATATAGTAAGATAGGTTATAAACAATACCGATAATATGCAGCTTAAGGTTATTTAAAATTCAGGACATTCTTGTCCCATGATAATGACAAAAGATAAAATCATTCTTCTGATCAAAAAAATACTATAGAACTATAAAACGAATACGCTTTTAGACTTTCTAATCTCAGTTAATAAGCTACCATAATTTTACTTCACCTTTATTTTGAAAAAAGTATCCTAAATATTTTATTATTAATCATTTTATATTTTTAATAAAGAATGCTAGTATTTCTTGAGTATGATGTAGATAAATATTTAGAAGGCTATCATGAAAATCTGAAATATAAAGACTTACTAGTAAGAAATAGCAAAGAATACAGTTGAATGTAACATAACCATCATCATTTTATCTGATTTAAAGTAGAACTGAAAGCATTAATCCTAATGACATGTTTAAAATTAACCTGACAAAGGTGTTAAATTTATAGTTTTGATAAGTCTTTAACATGTACTATCCAAATCTATTATTTTAATCTTTTAGCTTTCATACTAAAAAGAACACAAATAAGCAAAATAGGAAATCTATAATATTACGCAAACCGTTCTAGATAAAAGTAGCTGCATTGATACCTTGAATTTATAAATTATATCAAATATCTTTTTATGACTTTTAGTTAGAATTGAAATTAAATCCAATGGTGTTTAAGATTAGTTGTTGAAAGTCTATGCTAACTAAGTACAAAGCTTGAAGAATCTTTGGCATCTTCACCGATATCATCCCAGTACATACTATCATCTCATCTAAACAGTAAGCGATTCAAAGTTAATAGCATGCTTTTGTAGACCCTGAAGATTAAATGAGAGCAATAACTCCTGATGTAATGGCTGCAGGTATAACAGCTGAACGCGAACCTTAAGTAGATTTCACTAATCTTTCTTCTCAAATGGATAAATTGAAATCTGAAATCGAGTTAGGTATTTCCTTTTTTCTTGTATCAGTTAGAGTGTAGTTAAACTTTTAAACATACTATTAAACAAGTGAAAAATACGTATATCCATCCTCACATTACACACATTCTATTTTTTAGTTTGAACATATTTTACAATTAGAAATGCTTTAACTACATGGTTTACAAAGATTTTCTTATTTATAATCATATTGATTTCAAGGACATTACTATACGCAACTACTATTATCGTATGTTAGTTTATAAGGGAAAAAGCAAGAGTTACATTTTGATGCTGAATATGTCTATCATTAATCAATTGTTAGAGAACATGATGGTATACATTTACCGTTACTTAAGTAATATCCGATTTTACATTAAGAACATTCATTTTTCCTTTATATCTCACAGTTTTCTAAATTTTGTTCGGATTTAATACAATCTTGATTGAGTTTTATGGTTCCTAAAGGACAGCTGAGTAAACATTGTCCTTCATATAAAAATCCTAAATTATTACAGAGAATACATTTTTCTTAATCACATAATTAACAATTAGGAATTGCCTCATTACATACAATGCATTGAATATCACTCTTAATGTAACCATTTTAACACTTATTACATTTAAGGCCTCTTTCATCACACTCTTCACAATTATGAATATGATTAGAGCAATTTTAGCATACAAAGTAATTATCAAAATCTTACTGGTAAGTAGGGCATTCCTAGAGACATTTATTTAGAGATAGTTTTAGAGGATATTTACATAGCAAGCATTTATCATTATTTAAGCATTTATCACAATTTTCATCTATTTCACTACAAGATACACATTTATAACTTTATTCGTTTAAATAAAATCCTTCTTAGCATCGCTAGCATTCTTTTCCTATACTATCGCAAGCTTAACAGTTTTAAACTCCACAGGTACATTAATTATCAACTAAAGCTCAATTATTTTCACATTTACTGCACACGATATCCCCTGATTAATTAGGATCTTAACACTAACTGCATTTATCTATTTTAGATTAGCATGCTACACATTATCCTCTATTCAAGTCTAAAATAAATCCACTAGAACATTGATTGCACTGTAACTTTCCATTTACTTAGCTGCAATCAATACATCCTTATAGTTATTGCGAACACATATTACATGTTGAAGTGAAAGCATCTAGATAAAATCCAAAATAGCAACTGAGACAGTTATTCTAATTTTGACCAAAACAAGTTTTGCAACTTGCATAACAACTTATAAAGCAAGTTTTAATATTGGGACTTGTACATGTTTATTGTTAGCAGTTATTAGCACAGTAATTAGATTTAAATATATTTAAAGTATCTTAGTTACTTAGTTAAGAATCAAAAGTATAAAAATTAAATTCATAAATATTTCCAATAAAGTTATCTAGAGTATTACTTGATCCTAATTATATTATACTATACTTATCAAATTATAAATATTAAAAGCTATCAATAGTACAATAATTTAAAGGTGTATAAGAATATTCCAACAAACATATTCAAATATTTTGATTTTATGCTACTTGAGTTATAGTTATGAAATATCAACTAAACTTAGAGATAGTTTTAGTGAAAGCAAAATTCGTATCTTGAGATTGAAGACTTACTTAGATTTCCGATTAAGTAAGAGAAATTCCTCTTATTTTGATTATCTCTGATTACTTGTATTTTTGAACTATTTGACAAATTACTCTTCATTAGGTGTTTTATAAGCTTCTTTCATGTGTAGTTTTTTTATAGGAAACATCTTAATTTTAGAATCATAAAGAAAGACTATAGCTTTCAGTTGAATATTTCTAAGGATCATATTCTAAATCAAAGAATGTATTTTATGTAGTAGGTTATTAGTCATTTATTTATATTTCTTATTACATCTAAGAAATGTTTAAAGATGCATATCCTAAATCACCTTTAACTTCTGGAGATGAACAATCACTTTTATCTTATAAAGCACAAGGATTTCCTTTACTTACAATATCAAGTCATTCTTGTTAAGAAATCTTATAATCGTATGTATAAAACCTTGTTTGCATAACTTACCCATTAAATATAGGATCTTCCTAATATTATAAAATTCAATCATTAGTATTAAAAGAATCCAAAAAGACAGCTTCAGTGAAGCAATCTAGACTTTATGGTTTAACTTGATTTGTAAGACACAAGGATAAACCTTCTTAACTATCTGATGTGACTTAAAGAAAATAGAATTTATTTTTATCAACAGCATAAAACTATGAAATAACTTTATATGTTCAATCCTAGTATAAATTAATGTATTATCCTTTCATGCTAGAACTATATTATATCTTAATTTACAATTTAGTTGCTATTTTAACAAAACTAGTTTCCTCTTCTGAAGTTCCATAGTTTTTTATTCAAAAGCTAGCAGACCATATTTAAGAGGAAAATATCGAAAGATCATATCCATAATCAGCAAAACTAATAAATGTTAAAGTAGAATATTCATTAGCTGTTAAGGATAATGTTGTGAGTTCTAAGTATTTTAATCCAGTTAGACAACTTTCAACTTCTGGTCCAGGACATTATTTACAGTAAACTTCTAAAAGACAAGGAGTTTAGTATTTAGCTATTTCTAGAAAATCAGATTCACTAAGAAAAGTATTAAATAAATAAAACCTAGGCTATAAAATTAGTCCTTTAAAGAATTTATTTAATTACATATTTCCAAGTTATTATATTGAACTTGAAGAATACGGAAATTGCATGTCTTAAAAGGTTTTAGGAAATTACTAGTAGATTCCATTACTTAATAGAATAACATTGGATATGAAAGTTTAATTTTACTGGTTATAGGAAATTCCAATAAACATTCAAGTTGAGCATTCTACAAGTTAGTCTTAAATATGCAAGATATATTCTTAGCTACTTTATGATATTCATTTTATTTAGAATGCATGGAAATTTTGTTTTGTTTTAGTTTATTAAATTGTCATTTATAATAACTTATCGTCAAAAGCTCAAATTGGTTAATCTTCTTCTAAATTACAATTGTTTTATATCCATGTCGAAAAGCTAAAGGATATTAAAGACGATTATAATGCATTATTACCCAATTAATCTTTCATTTCAATATCTACTAATTATTTAATATAGGATAGAAGAGGAACAATTTGGTTGTATAAAGAGTAAAATTATAATCCTTGACAACCTGTGCTTTCAGGTTCTATGCAGTAGTTGTCGCAATATTAAGTGCAGGGCATTATTTTAATAGCTTCTAAGAAATTTTCACTTATATACAAGGAATTATATTGCCAATACAAAAGTTATAAGACTTTTCCTTTAAAACTCTAATTTCCTTTATTTCCAATCTATATAGTTGGAACTTTTTAGAAATCTTAAAAGATATAGGAACTTAAGAATTATGTTTCTTAGCAGTTCATAATAAATCCTTAAGATTAAAAGTAAGTTGTGCATAAGCTAACACTTCCTTATTATGCTTCTGTTAATTCATATTTTATTCCTACAAAAAGTCATTGCTTGCATGTTTCCTCTAAGTCAAAGCTAACACATTCATTATCTTAAAAATCTTTTGTGAGACAAAATTTTAATGATTAGTATCCAACTATCTGCTGCTTCAAAGATATATAGATATATTGCTTATCTTTAGTTATTTGACACAAGTAACGGTCTTCAAAGTCAGTGCATTCATTTTAAATCCAAAAAGTGAGAGAAAGATATCATACTTCATCAATAAGTGTCTATATTAACACTTTATGAAGTGTCAAAGTAAAAGGGTGAATAAAAATCAGTGACAGATAGGCATTATTCATTTGCAAAAGACAAAGAAAAAAAAATAAAGAAAATGATCAAAGGGAGTTTTGGCATTTATTTTCGATTATTATTTACCTATTTAAAAGGAATTATTGCTTGTGATCTAGCAATATAAATATCTAGTAGATCTATATAATTTTAGCTATTTACGAGAATTAATGACTAATTTAAATTATGGACTTATTTTTTCTATGACTGATCTAAATATAACTTATTTAAAATATTTGCCAAAATTTATCTGAAAGTAACTTACAAAGTTAAAATAGCAATCATTTTTATTAAGTAAATATCCTAAATACGAAAACTAACTATGCTTTTAAATTAAAATTCGTTTGCAAATTTAAGAAATTTTAGTATCGTTTTGCTATCAGACTTTCTATTAATCTTCTTGATTTTAAAATTTTACAGTTATAGTAAGCAATATGAATATCAAGAATCATATAGTTTATCTTTCTATTTCAATAACTACATTGAAAATAGTATGCAAATTATGTTTAAATAAATCTTTTATTTTAATTAGCCTCAATCAAGTTTCTTGTTTACAATCATCTTGCAATTTTCTTTAATATGATTTATAAATTTCTTCTTTCCGATTGAGTAATTTACTGATCTTTCATTTTTCAACTTGAACATTTCTAATCCTCTCTTCAATAATTCCTTATGAAAGACTTTAACTAATTAATCTACTTTAGGAAGTTAAGTTCTTGAGAAATTCTAGAATAATAAATATAATCATAAATACCTCTAAAAGTTTAGCTATTAATGATTTTAATAGATAGTTATTATCTTTTTCCTTTTTTTCTTTCAATAATTTAACTAGATTTTAGATTTTACTTCTATTATACTTTTACTCCTGTTTAGATCCATTAATTTAAATTAAATCTTTCTTTTATATTTTCAATTATATAAGGATATAACCGGGTAACTAGGAATGTTATATTAAGTAATATTGCATATAGCAGTTATTCTGTTCTAAGGCTTTATATGCTTCTAACAAATGATTTATTGCTTTTCACATAATCATATTACATTTAATCAATAAAATTAGCTTTTTAGAGATATTAGCTAGTTATTTCTTTCCATTTTCAATAATTAGTTAAGAACAACTAATTCTAATGGCTTAAGATTTTAAGCTTATTAAGTTAAATTGATTCCTTATGTTATAGCTTCCTTTTATTTTGTTTTTAGTAAATAAGACAAATTTCTATAGCTCTTTTTCCTTATTTACTAATTAGCTTTAATTACTCATATATAGATAGATTCTCATTTCTTTGCTTAAACCGTTAGAGACTATAAGCAGCTATTTAGCTTAAATTTCTGTCTCATATAAGAGCTGTAGAAATTTAAATTCCTAGTAAGTAATATTATCTTAAAGCTTTATATAAACTATTTTCTGATAGACTTAAAACAAAATCATGATTTAACTGCTTAAAGCTTATTAATAGTATGGTATCAAGGAAGATGAAAGTTTATTATTGAAGAGATGTGATATAAGAGAAAGCTAGATTAATAGAAGATATCTAGTATATAGGAGATTAGGCTTCTATTTAGTGTAATAGTAGTTTATATCAGTAATTACTAATACAATTATACTTATTTATCCTCTAGAAAGAAAGCAAATTTTGTTCTCAAGTAACAAGTTACAAATATCAAAGTTAAACTTCAGTAATATATATCTTATTAAGCTCGAAGGAAGATAATCTATATAGAA
The DNA here is from genome assembly GCA_946699065.1 of Loxodes magnus. Classification (NCBI taxonomy): domain Eukaryota; phylum Ciliophora; class Karyorelictea; order Loxodida; family Loxodidae; genus Loxodes; species Loxodes magnus. The sequence continues at coordinate 257,736 of CAMPDV010000018.1, forward strand.
TATATATCTACTAGCTTTAAGAAAAAAGTGTCAAACATGACAAAAAATTGATTTACAGCTTTAAATAATTAAGTAAGAAAAAGTAACTAAAAGCTAGCCTATGAATAAACAATTAATATACAATTGATTTACCATAAAGAGTTCATATATCAACAATATTGACAATATTTGCTATACAGCAGATAGAATATTGTATTAAGAAAGTTGTAAACAGCAAGTATTCTGTATCTAATCTATTAGATGGAGTTAAAAGTGTATTTGGTTATGGTATTAAATATGTATAAAAGCAAGAATTGTATCTTAGATTGAGATGAGAAGTTAATTTAAAATGATTATATTGAAAAGTTAAATTTATTTACACTTTTATCTTTCATTTAATAAAATGCAGCGTCTCCGAATGATGAGTAAGCAAATTGTCTAGAAGAGAGACAAAGTTCTTATAACAGGAGGTTGTGGACAGATTGGATTGGAATTCGTGGAATGGATAAAAGAAAATTAGATATGGGATGTCGTTAATAGTGATATATAAAGTGATCCTTAATAAGGAGTATCTTATGAAAAATTAGACGTGACTGATTTCAATCAGTTTAGAAGTGTTGTTGATAAGCATAGCCCAGATATTCTGATTCATCTTGCTGCTGTAATTTCTGCAGTAGGAGAATAGAAACCTTAGTTGGCTTTAAAAATAAACGTTAATGGTGTATAAAATGCTCTTGAAATAGCAAGAATGTACAATCTCAAAGTTTTCATACCTAGCACAATAGCTGTATTTGGACCTGACTCTCCTAATACCAATACTCCAAATTCTACGATTATGCGTCCAACAACCATCTATGGCTGCACGAAAGTTTATCTTGAGCTTCTTGGGGAATGGTACAATAAGAAATATGGAGTAGATTTCAGAAGTTTAAGATTCCCAGGCTTGATTAGTTCTTCTAGCTTACCAGGTGGAGGCACTACTGACTATGCAGTCAAAATCTTTTATGATGCATTAAGTCCTGAATAAACACATGAATGTTTCCTCGATAAACACTAAACTCTTCCCTTCATGTATATGGAAGATGCATTGAGATCAATAGTTGATTTACTAACGAGCGATTAGAGAAAGCTTACTACTAGAGTATATAACGTAACAGCATGCAGCTTTAATCCTGAACAAATTACCAACGAGATTAAAAATTTAATTCCAAACTTTAAAACTATTTACAAGCCAGATCACAGATAAAAAATTGCTGCCTCATGGCCCTAGTCAATTGATGATAGTAAAGCGAGAGAAGACTGGGGATGGAATCCTAAATATGGAATAAAGCAGCTTGTTGACATTATGATTACTAAAGTTGGCATTAAATTACAAAATCAAAATCTATGAGGAAATTAGGAAACTTCTTAAATTAAAGTCTATAATATTAACTATATTCTATCTTTAAGTCAATCATTTAAATCATCTCTAACCTACATCTACACCTATATCTTTACATTTTTATAACATTAGCATTCTTTTGGGTTTTAGGTGAAATAATCCCAAAACTAGTTAAGTCTTGAAAGTAAAGAGATAAAAATTATCAGATAAGCATATTAAATTAAGTTTTCTAGACTAAGAAAAATATAAACAGAAAAGAACAAAAATATGAATAATTACTTATTTTATTGTCTTAAACTAGAAAAGAGTTAATAACCTAGTGATTATATTCTTTATTATATAAGAATTAGGTATTATTGAGAGTATTAGAGATAATTATATTGAAGTTTGTCAATATTAATTTTATAAAAAAAGCTTAAAATTAAAATCTTAAGGATTATTTAATAGAAGCTAAATTAGAGATGTATAATTGATTGTCTAAATAATAAATATGTAGTTTAAATCAGTTCATGTGGTTATAAACTTTGATAATAGATTGAGAGAAATTAGTTGAAATTAAAGGAGCATTAGTAATAAATCTGCTCTTTGACTATAACTAAAAGCTAATAGTTTCTTTGTTTCTAAATAACTTTTTATAATAAAGTGATTTATTTATGATTTATATGTTTTAAATGAGATGTGATAAATAAAAATCCTCAATAGACACAGAGAATTATAATGGTAATTAGCTATAATAAATTATAGGATTAGAGTAAGTTTATTCACACTTATTCAAATTTTCTTAATGCTAAATAAAATAAATTTTCATCTGTAAAAGTAAAGGGCTAGTATTTAAAAGGTAACCAGTATAGAGTTTAAATTTACTTATATGCTTAGAATAATTATTAAATGGAGATCAAGCTTTTTAATTAAAACGGATGGGTAATTCTAATGTTCCTTATGATCAGCCAACTTTTGCTTGTAATCATCTCTTTGAACCTTAACTGGTGATCTTTTCATGAAAATGAAGTGCTTATCGTAACTGGTGGATTGTTCACCGTAAATTCGGGAAGCCTGGAAATTTCTTTTGGTGACTTATTGAAATTAAGGTGCAATAAGTTTTAGCAAAGTACTTATTGTGAGATACTCCAAAGAGTTTAAAGCTGTGCTTTTTACTATTTGATTTGTGAGGTTATATGCATTATACTCCTAAGCACTTGGGCTATTTGTGTAATTTTAATGTTTGTAAAGTCTTGCTTTCATAATAAATTTTCCTTCTTACTGAAAATAAACCAAGTGCTCTCACTCATAACTTGTTTGATTAAGATCTTTGCTTTGATACTCTGGATGATGTTGCTATTTCCGCTTGACTTAGAAGAAGATGAGTCTGAAATTTTAAGTGGCTAACTTAGAAGCTAAGAAGGTTTTTATTTAGCTACTTGAGTTTCTGGGTTCTTGATGTTGGTAGGAGTTTATGGATTTTGGCTAGCAAGATATACCCTTTCGAAGATAATGAACTTGATGAAATTTACAGAGATGCTTATTTCTTCAAATGGAAATCAAAACAATAAACAAAGATTAGAAGCCTCTGTTCTATCTGAGCCTTAGCACATGCATAATTAGTCTCAAAGAATGGGATTTTGATAATTTATTAACTTTCCTTATTTTACATCCTATTTAAATAACTCACATTATCATCTTCTACCTACACATATAGCTAATCCATAAATTCTACTATCATGATCAAAGCAAAAGCAGCAATATTAGGAAGTAGATATTATTAAAACAGGCAATGTATTAGATTTAATTTCCTCAATTAGGAAGTTAAATCAGTAGGTATTTAATATACTAAAGATACGTAGTAATAGTGAATTGAATCATTAGCTTAACTAATTATATTACTATCTCATAAAATTCATATTTTTGAAGAATATAATAAAAATCATAGTTCTAACTTTTAAGGTTCAGTGATAAAAGAAAAAAGCTGCTTAGCTTGTGGACTAGGCTTCTATCATTAATATGGATCAAAATGAGTTAGAATAATGTAATAGCCCATAAAAGTAAGAAAATAAGAAAGATCATTTATATTGAATAAGTTCTAGAAATATATTTGTATCGAATAATTACTCATAGAGCTTACAATAATTTACTAAGGTTGTAAAGTAAACAGTTAGAGGATATAGTAAATAAGAAAGTTAGCTTTCTTAAAGCATCTTAATTAAAAATAAAATATAATAATTTCCTAAAGATATATGCATATATTTTAATTCATATAGCTTCATTTTCTTTTTGTATTAAAATTTGTAAAGAAAAGCTAAAATTAGCTTAGTCAATATAATTGAAAAGGCTTATAATATAGATTTAATACACTATCTATTTGTATATAGATAACGTTTATTGGATAGCAAAAAAGAATTTAGGAGTTATAAAGTTATTTTTCTGGGTAAAGTTCAGTAAACAGTTTTTTAAATCTTCTTGAGAGCATTTCTACCAAAAAATATCACTAAAGAGATTTCTGAGATAATTCTAAAAGTTTTCTTTCTAACTATTCTTATTAGTGAAATTAAAGCTAAGTTATTATAGATACTGATTATCTGTATAAAATATAGATGCTTATTAGTCTAAAAGAGATCAGATTCTAACCTGTCATGAAGAGTATTCTACTTATCTATTCTTATGAGACATAAGTTATATTACTTCTTTGAAGTCTCAGCTTAGACTGTCTAACAATTAGCGTCTTGATAAATTTTGCGTTAATATTAGCATAGATTTACTTTAATAACTTAGCCTGCAATATAAAATGGAGACAAATACATTTGATAAAGAAATAGTAACAGATATGAACGAACTTTTGGATTTTCTTTAAAAGCAACACAAAGCTTTGGAGCAAAAAAGAAATGAAGTAGATCTAGGCTTGCCTAAAAAACTTTTGGAGGTAAAACGTAGATAAAATATAAGAGCTAAAACTTAAGAAGAGTTGAGGAGATAAGCAAAAGTTAAAGAGTCTTGGAAAGGAAGTGGAAATGATAATAAAGAATTCTAAACACTACAAAGACTTAAGCCTGCAATTTTGACGCCATGATAATTTGAAAGAGCTCTTATGCCAGAAAGAAGTTACAAAGCTCCGAAGGGATCAAAACCAATAGCCATCAGTAACTAATCACAAGAATTTGGTTACCCACCAGAAAACACGTTGAATGAAAGATACTTAGAAGTACTATAAGAGATAAAGAGAAAACATAAGGACTACGTTTAACATCCAAGCAAATACCAAAAACCTCCAATGGAAGTCACTATTCTACACCCTAAAAGTTGGCAACCGATGAATTCTAGAATGGAAAATTTCAACTTTATGTAGAGAAACTTTGTAAACGGAAAGTTTATATGATTTTTTTATATTGTTTCCATATGCATTTATCACATCGAAGTATCCAAATTTAGCACTTCTAGATTCCAAGTTTATTTCTTCAATATGATAAGATGCAATTTCTTATTAAGCTTTTATTTTATTTAGCTTATTGTCCTATATTATTTATTTGTACTTTATAAACCATAAATGATGCATATCTTTAATTTTATTTGGTAGACGCTCTATAGTTCTATTATTATTAGCTATGTTACAAGATTGAAAATAACTCAATTAATGAAATTTAAATGTTGATAAGAATATTCTCAAGGATATTTTATTGATAAAGTGCTTAAATTGCCAAAGGCTTTTCCACAATCCAGAAAATAAAAAATAAATCACCTTATAGCTTTTAGTTGCTCCTATCATAGCCCATATAATTATAATCTTATCCATCACTAGACTATTAAAAATAACTCTCATTACTTCCCAGTTTATTATATATCTGCTTATTATGTATATACCTACATTTCTTAACTTTAATTTTAAAATAATATCCAGATAGATATAATTGTTTAGCAAAGGGTTATATAAATAATAAAGCTAAAGCTAGCTTATTATTCTAGTTAATACTACAAGTTTAATCCTATGTAGAAAGTAGAATCTACACTATGAAGAAAAGCAACATTTTCTTAAAATTATTTACACGCTTCTCTTTATTCTCAACATCTATTATTTACTAAGAGGAATATTTAAATCTTATATAGCTTCATAGTTACTAACTTAAATAATAAACAGAATACAGAAGCTTTTGTAATTAAATAAGGTGAAGTTAAAATGCAATTATTACGTATAATTTAAAAGGAAAGTAGAAATATACTTAGCCTTCTTAAATACTTATTTAAGAAATAAACTTGAAATATAAATTAAGCTTCACTTTTTTATTTAGTGTATGTTATGTTTCTCTGTAGTAATAATGTTTAAGTATTTTATATTGGATTCTTAGGATTTATAAAGAGCTTGCCTTATTAGTCTATATTAGACCTTAAAATTAATATTATATATAGTTACCATTATTAGCCTGATAATTCAATTTAGCACTCTAACTATAATTATAAAAAATAGGTTACTTTTTCTAAGAATGAAAGAGTTCTTTTATTATATGTTTATTGGATATTTAGGTAGCAGCATAATCTTTATATTACTTGAGAAAATAAGCTTTTGGAACAGCAATCTAAAGTATAGTTATCTCTTTAGTATATTTCTACATTATTTTACAGATCTTTCATTCAAAGTTTTTTACTCCTATGAGTTTATCTCCTTTTCAATCTTAGAAAATAGGTAAAATTAGGTTTAAGTATTGAATTATAATATTTAATGTATTAGGAAATATTGGTTTGCTGTGTTTCTAGAAGCTATTTAGGGAGTCTAATTAATTAGATTTTAATTTTTCCTTGTTCCATACATTAAGTCCTATTTGCAGGTTCTATTCATTATTCATCTAATATCAAAATGAGGATTTTAATTTTAAGCTCCCTATCCCTATGAATTTATCATTATTAATTTAGAAATACCTTCATATTAAAAAATCTAAGATAGTTTGCTTAAGTATAATTACAGAAAAATCCTAGTGATTTATTTAGAAAAAGACAAAATTAAGGTAAAAATAGATTAAACAAAATTCATGGAAATGTTCTTTTCACAACAAATTACAAATAAACAGCCCATTTCCTTTTTTAGGCTACTTTGGGTGAAATTCAATAGGCAACGACTGGAATTAAGTCACTTATTTATAAAAAGTTGCATTTAAAATTGTATTTATTATGTGTTGCCGTTGTGCTCTGTTTGGTAATTCGCTGCATGTAATTACTTTATTTAAATTAGAGAGAGATTACATAGTCGGCTACCCGCCGTCAATGCTAATTGTCTGAATTAATAATTTGTCGAATAAAGCTTCGTCAGTTTACTCCTCACATTTAGTGAGGATTACTAAGATCTACCCTAAACTCTAAGAAAAAGCATAAGCTAGGAGATCGTGAAAAAGTCCATTTCTATCCGTAAGTAGCAGTCTACCCTCACATTTGTGTACTAAAATGTACAAATCTGCTTAATCTGAAAATTAGAAGTTTTAAAGTTTAGATTTCTAAAGCATTAGAGGTGAAACTTGAATACTTATAGAAGGATGAGGAAAATTGAGTTCATAAAGAAATTTAGTAAACTAGTTAAGTTCTTACTCTCTTAGACTACAGAGTTTGATTTAAATTGGTCGTTCGAAGGGAACAAAGAAAATATTTTTATTGAATAGCCTTCAATTGTTTTACTAAAGGTTAGGAAAAATTACTATTTTTACTCCTAATTCTTTGCTACACCAATTACATTCTACCCTTGTATTATCTCCATCCAAATTAATATTCATAATCGTTGTAAAATCCGTATATTCGGAATTTTAACTCTTAATAAAAGCTGAATTGAAGGAAGTTACTTTCATCTGCTATTTGCTATCCACAATTAGAACAAGTAAATGGCCTAGCGGGCCCATCCATTTTTAATTAACCAGAAAAAAGTAAAGAAATCTGTTTAATTTATTTTTATTTTACTATTAACAGCACCATTAACAAATCCCTCCCTCACTCTATACTGGCATTCCTTTATTACTTACTTTTCATCTCCCATTCTTTCATCAACTTTCCACTTTAAACGTTTTCATCTTCGTATTCTTATAAAAATGAATTATACTTGCTTTTGATATGGTGCTCAATTCTAATACTCATCTAGGAGTTTAATATAGTTTCAAATAATAATATCTGAAGCTATTGGAAGGATAGAAAATCTAACTTTTAATAATTGAAAGGAAAAAAATAAGACATTTACTTAAATACTCAGTAGGATTTTTATAAGGAGCAAAAGATGTTACACATATGTCACCATATTTTGGAATATTAAACTGTTTGAATAAGTATTAAGTTTAAAATAAATACCATGGAAGAACACTAAAATGTAACTTTATCTTAAGAAGAATAAGAAGAATAAACTACTAACGTAGTATCACAGGATATTGAATTTTTATATCTATTCAATGATATTTTTGACTTCAATGGAAAAAATTATTAAGAGATAAGAGGTGAAGAATTCGGTAGAATTTCGAACCTGGGATATACTATAAGTTTCTGATTTCTTCTGAGGAAAATACTTAAAGGGAATAACAGAACCATATTGTTTAAGGGGCAAAATATTTAAGAGCCTTGTCCTTTGATTGGTATACATGCTGATGGAAGGTGTTTGTTTGTAACTGTCGCAACAGAAAAATTTGGACTTGAGACACTATATTCAGAAAGGGCACTTCCTATAAATAAATGAGTTTTCATTACTTTTCAACTTAAGACTTAAAATCTTTTAGATTTGAATTTGTATATTGATGGCTATTTAGATTCATAAGCTAGCTTTAACACACGCCCTTTAATGAACACAACTGCTCCCATGTACATAGGAAAAGATCCTTGGAATTAAGGTTTTATGGGAAGAATAGTTGATCTTCTTTTCTTCTTTAGTCCTATTCCCTAATAAGATATAGAAAGCATGCATAAAGGTAGTATTTAAAACTACAAGACATCAAACTAATTTGCTACTGCTGCTACCTTCCATAAAAACTTTGAATAAACTAAAATGCGAAAATCATTCAGTGGCTGGTAAAACACATTACGAGGAGCTGAACCTCCATTGATGACTGAGGGTTTTGATCACACTTCGCTATTAACAGCTCAGTAAAAAAAGGATACTTAAAAATCATTTAACTTAACTCTCAAAAGTTCAATAAAATAAGAAGAAGAATTTGAAAATAAGAATTTCAGAACCCTAGACAAAATCTTACAGTAGGAAGGAGGAATGCTATACGATAAGTTAGAGCATATAGCATCTTACTATGATTGAATAATTCCACTTTTATTAATTTACATATAAAATGATGGAGATATATTTATTGAGGGACAAGGTCCACTTATTGAAGCATCTAGAATGATGCCACTTTTCAAGTAGATAAGGTGCTCGATTACTTATTAAGAACTTATATTTATTGCTTAGAAGCTTAAGTACATAGAAGTTGCAGAGGATGAGGATTAATAGCCTATGCATAATATATATTTTGTAATACTTCTTAAAACCATTAGAGATTTCTGCTTGGGTGATGATCCAGATGTACTCTCAGGATCTTTTAAAAAGTAACTCCCTACAGATACTGTGAAAATGTCAAATGACCATTAAAAGGTTATTAGCAACTTTACCCAGCATCGAGCAACTGGTGAGTTGTAAATAGTAATGGAGCACTGCTCTAACTGCTCTTAGCATTAAACCACTACTAAGCATAATGAAAACGACTTCTTAAGGCTTTTTAACGAAGTTGGAGAAAAAATATTGAAGCTGTTTCCAAGTGTGTCCATAATAAGTAATAAAAGAGGTCCTCCAAAAATATTAGGGGCGTTCTAACTTTATATAGAAGGAGTAGGAAGCTAGAAGTTGTAAGATGAGAAGAGAAGATTCTATATATATAAGAGAAAATAGCATCGCTTTCCTAAAGCAAGAGAAGTTGTTGATTCCTTCTTACTTGCTGTATATTGCTTTGGAGATTTGCAAGTATTATCACTGTAATAGTAGAACTATATTTAAAGTAAGAAGATGACTCCTATTGATTTTGAACGTTCTTAGAATTATCCAATTACTATTGATGAATCTAAAGAGAATATTTAACCTAAAAGTATATAGAAGAAAGAAGAAGAGCCTGAAAAAGATACTTTAATGCTATGCAAAAATTGGGGATGTGGAAAGGTTTTTTAGTATGGAAAGAACAAAAAAAACTGTTGCAGATATCATCCGGGCAGATGGGAATTTGGATCTATGCATGGGTTGTGGCCAGAATAATGAACATGTTGTAGAAGAGATTGACATGAGTAAGGATGTAAACTTGGATTTCATAATGGAATACGTAATGAATTCATTTAAAGACTTTGCATAAACAGAGGTGCTAATAATCCCAAAACAGGAAGACCTGATTCTTTTTGTGGGAAATCTTTTCTCGATCCTAAAACATGTGGAAAGAAATATTAAGAAGACACTTCAGCATGTAAATACCATGAAGGATATTTAGAATTTGTTAATGAAGAAAAAACATAATTGGCCTGAAATTGCTGCAAGGTTGACTTCGATCCAGAAGAACCAGAGCCTACTTACTGCGTTGAGACTGCTCATAAACATGTCAAATGACCTAATGCTGAAGCTAAAGTTTACTTCATTAAAAAACCAGTTGATAATCCTGGAGTTAAAGAGGATACAATAAAGCCAATCTATTGGTATCAAATAGAAAAAAAGAGAAAGCCAAAAAAAAAAGGAGCTGCAGGAACTGTCGACTACATGTATTACCACTAGAGATTAGCAACTTCAGATTTTTTTAAAACAATTAAGCCTTATGAAGAAGTTGATCACTAGAAATATAAGAAGTTAAGAAAAGCATTAGAAAACGAAACAAGATATTGCTTGAATTGGACATGTGAATAAGAGTTTAAGGATTCTAATAATCATTCACGTGTATGCAGATCACATCCAGGTGTATGGGATTTCGGGCATTCTGGATTTATAGTATCTAAATCTGGTCAACAAAGTAAATAAGTACTATGACCCCCTCATTGGAGGTGTTGTGGTAAAGATTGGGATTAGCCAGGATGTGAATTAACTTTTCATAAAGGTCCTTTACTCTCTGCTCTGGGAGAAAGAAAATGGAAGTGGCCTAATGAAGGTGCAAAAAGATATTTTGATAGATAGGTTAGTAAACTTTGGTAAAACAAGCTTGAGTCAGAAATTTTATCTAAGCGGTAAGTGTAAATGGGGTATGATGCATTTTGTAAAGAAACTGGAGCAAGTGTAAGTAATTCTATTATAGATCGTTCCTACTCACATGCTTCACAAGCTTTGCTTAAAATTACATCTACATATTTTATGCGTTAGTGAAGATCTTTCTTATCTTTTCAAATATCAAGATCTCATTAGCAAAAAAGCTGAAAAAATGTTAGATAACGGAAGAGGCCAAATCGATAAAAACACGTAAGTAATTAAATTCAGTTTCGTTAAATGATGGTTTGCCCCTCTAGAAGAAATAAGACCAGAAATGTCAGATCCAAATCCAGGTGCAAAGAGTTGATAACCAGATAACATCTCATTAAGTATTAATTAATTACAACAAATCAATAAGATATACTTATTTGAAACTATACAGGATCTTCTTTATTTAACTAGACAGCATTCACTTAATTTTAACTACAAATGATTCATTAACATTGGTAGTTAAGTATCATTATTAAAGACTATAAAGCTACATCATTAGTTATTAGAAATATCATTAAAATAGATAAAAGTATCACTTGCATTTGAAGCTAATATTCACTACCAAGCAACTATCTATTTTTATAATATAAGCCGTATATCTTTTTATAAGTCATTGCTTATATATCTATCATGCTCATCTTAATATACTAGCAATTCTTGGTTGGAGATACTGAAGCAACTTAAGTTAAGTAAATTAAATCAATAATATTATGAACTTATCGACTTCGTGATTGTATATAATCCTAGAGCTGTTCAGAATCTGGCTGTCATCATATTTGTTTTGCATTAGAGAGAAATTTGGATGAAAGTAAGTAAATAACTAGGCACATAAATAACGGACCTTCAATTAAAATAAAGATATTAAGCTAAAAATGAAACTGAAAAATAGTATATATGATACGTTTAGATACGATCACTTTAATTAAGTCAGCAAGCACATAATATTGAAAAAAATATTGACTTGACTTAATTTTCTTCTTTAGTATAGCCATCAAAAGATCTTAAGAAACATCTTCAAAAATTAAAAACTGACATAGAGATTTGACTCCTATATTTCTCTGGTTAACTAAATAAATACTGGTAATCTAATTCAAAAAGAAGAAAACTTGAAAGCTAATTGTTTTTAACTCTTTTACATCTAAAAATATTTATCAAATTCCAAGATAGAAACTCATTTAATCCCAAAACAGTGAAAAGAGCAAGATAGCAAATTTAATTTTTGATGAGAAGATATTAAAGAGAAGCGAGTTCAATTACAAGTTATAATATATTTAAAAGAAATGATAATTAAGAGAGTAAAAGGGAAATAATTTTCAATCTACTAACTCCTTTTAATAATAAACCAATAAATCAGGCAATCATTCTTCTACTACTACTATTAAGTTTTTATACTTTCATACAAAGTTACCAACTTATTATTTGTAAATAATAATAGCTGGGTATGTTATATTAAAATATCAAGTGAGTTAAATCAATTGAAGATAAGATAAGATAAGTTAAGTTAGCATTATAATTGTTTACGACATATAGGTATTTAGTTTATTGCAGAAGAGAAATATATGAATAAACATTTAGCTTAAAAGGTTAAATATATAATAGTGATTTAACTTCCTAATAGCATATTCAGTATAAAATCAGATGTAAAAGTAAAGTGCTCTTATTAAGTTAAATATAACTTTAATCTTACAAAGTCTTTATTCATTATTAGAGAGAAAATGCATTCAATTATGTGTATATAGTATTGTAAGCTAATTGCTTAGTCTAGTGCTTTTTATAGAATGAAATAATATATTTTAAGGTAACTAATTAATTGGAGAGTTAATTGTTTTAGTTAGGACTACTCAATAACTGAGAAGCTGATTCCTTTAGTTGTTTAACATTTTCAGAAGTTAACCCAGTCGAGATAAGATATTCGTTGCCTTTCTTCGCAACAAGTCTCCAAGAAGCCTCAGAGGTTTTGTACATGGTTTCTAAATGAGTAAGGGACAATGAAGTAGCCCATATTTCTTCTTTGGTATTGAAGGATTCAATGAAATTAGGAGCGCTATCTTATAACTATTTTAAAGTCTTATTAAGTATAGTAGCTAACTCTTGATTCAGTTTAAAAGATCCATCTGCTCTTTAAAGATAAACTAGTTACATATATCCTTCTTACCTTTGCTTAGAACTCTATTATTCGGTAGGTTAGGGAAACGTTGCTTCTTATTAAGTGGTAGCATTCGAGGATTCAGCAGATCCTGAAGAGGCCTGAGAATCTACACTATTTGTTTAGTTTGAGGAATAAGAAGGACTAGCTTATGCTGATTTAGTAGAATACTATGGTTGGTATATATCTTACTCATATCCATAATCTTAAGTAGTTGAAATCGGAATAGCCCTTCTTTCCATAGTTTGATTACTAGGATTAAACACTTCTTGAACAGCGATAAACGAAGTTAGACTTGAAAGAACTCCGAATTTAGTTGACAAATCAATGATCAAATCTCTATTTTTTGATACATTTAATTCCAATTCCCTTATCTTACTTTTAACTCCTAGTTTAGAAATAGCTGGAACTTCAATTGCCTATTCAGCTGAAATTTCTAGTTAGATGCTATTAGAATTTCCTTATTACTAGTAAGATATGGTAACGTTTCCATCTGAAAATGTTTTATTTAATAGAAGAGCATAAATAAAGGCAATTTCCTTGTTAAGCAAAAATTATAGAGATTGAGGGGCTTAAATTAAATCACTTTAGCTTACGTTTAGATATGTTGCTCCTTCTTTACTTCTCAATGTTCACTAAATATTGATATTTGTCAAGTAAGGTTAAAGAGCAGTTTCCATTGCACTTACTACTTTATCATCAATAGATTCGTTTTCTTACACAAAGTGAGCAGTTCCTTTTCCTGCTTATGCTGCTCCCTTTATAAGATGAGTACTAACTCCCGCTCCAATTCCGAATGCATGTACTCTAATGCCAAATTTTTCTTGATTATGAGCGATAAGCTAAATAACAGCATCAGGATTAGAAACTGCTCCATCAGTAATCAGAAAGATAGTTTTAGGAATTTCGTTAATTCCTTGGGAGTAAATGTCTTATAAAGGTTGCAGAATCTCAGTACCTCCCATATTTGCTTAGAAGTATTAAATTTACTATATAGCATAAGCTCTAGTATCCTCAGAATACGCTACACTAGTTTACCACATTTTTTCGAAATAGCTTCCATAGCTAATAATATTAAACATACTTCCTAGTGGAAGGCTTTAAACGAATAAAATGCAAGTCCTTTTGGCTAGCTCAACTCTTTCTCCTCACATACTTCCACTTCTATCAAGAACAAGAATAAATTCCTATTTATAGCTAGTAGATGAGTTTATGTTAGGGTAAAAGGAAGCCATCATCGAGTAAACTTAGCTTTCCTTTCCAACTAGAACTCTTGATTTGTTCTGGTCTTCGTTTTAAAAAAAGATTATCATATCTCTGTCTGGTGTATATACTTTAAAAGGATTCAAAGTAATAAAGGCGCCAGTATCTCCTTTAGGTGTATATACAATCTCATGTGTGCTACATCTAATGCCTTTTAGAGGACTCATACTTGTGATATTCAACGTAAAATAGATGTTATAGGGTACTTTATTTAATACATCAAAATAGGTAGCTGATGATAAGTTATAATTAACCGCCTAATTTCTAGCAAACTCTGTTGGAAATTTTGGAGTAAGAGCTGCAGGAATTACTATTCTTCAATCACCTTTATTTGTTGGCTTAACTTGAGTTGCAACTGTAAAAGTGACAGTTACGTTAACACCAGGTTATAAGTTACCTATCATAAGAACAACTTTATCCTACGCTTTATCAGAGTCATACTATGCCTAGTAAGCTGTATTTCCTTCTTTAATAGCTTATTCATAGACTTCTTTAGCCTTAGCAGTTTCCATAACTTATGCAATGATGGTTATGTTATCAGTAGTACGAATAGTGAGATTGTAGATAACGGATTCTACATCTACTGGAAAAACGTATTGAATCTCAACTGGAACCTTTTCTATATTTACGTACGTTTGTGAGATATATGACGTTAAAAGAGTTGAATAGAGAGAAGAATGGATTTCTATTTTTTAGAGGGGAACGGGAACATATAAAATTTCATACCATCCCCAGTCATTGGTAATATTACATTTCTGGAAAAGTCCATATTCAGGAAGTTCTTTTCTCTTATCGAAATCCAAACTTGCGAAAATTCTACCCAACTCAGTCATATTCTACTGCGTACTTTATTTAGTTCCTTCTTGCAAAGTACTTGGATCTTTCTCAGAACCTATTTGTGTACTTTATTCAGTACCTTCTTGCTTTGTAGTACTTGGCTCACTCCCAGAACTTATAAAGTAGATAACAAGGCCAAAGCAAATCAATATCACCACAACGACGATTGCTATCATGATCCTTCTAGTTTTAATCTACTTTTCTTTTTCACCTAACAAAGGAGCTTATAAATTGTTTTCTTCCAGGTTCATTTTATATATACTTGATTTTCTTAATTTATACTTCAAGATGAAGAATACTGATATAAATTGAAATTACAATTTATAACATAATAAATAGTAGTTTATGATATCCTCTTTACAGGTAAGTTATTATTATCACACTATTATCATTCTAGCTCTATTTTCAGTAAAATACTACTTAATGCTTTAATTATTTCCTTTAGGTGCTACTTAATATACCAAAAAATGGATCCCATCTAGCTCTATTATTCTTACCATGAGAAAAAGTATTTATCTACTAGCGTTAAATTTGCATAGTTTGAAAAGTATTTACTAAGTAGAAGCAAAAAATGTATTTCTTTATTTAATAGCAAAAGGATAAATTAAAGGTATAAAGGAATAGACAAATGTGCTTGCTCTATATTATAAGCCTCACTAGTTGGATAATATATCTTTAATTAGCTATATATTTGTCCATTAATGCTATATCATATATTGCATATTATTCCCTCTTATTAAGATGAGGTTGATGAAAACACTGTCATCTTGTTTGTGAGTTTAGATATTTTAGGTTGTAAGCTGATATAATAGTGGAAAAGGAGTATAATAAGAGTAATTTTTGCTAATTAAAGTAAAATATTGAATTATTTACTTTTTGGAACTAAAGGAGAATTGTAAAGGGAGGATTGCTATATGGTATATATTAAAAAGATATCATATAGTTAGATGCTTAGCATATGGAATCTAAGTGCTAGCCTTATAATTTTTTGACTAAATAGTATGAAGGAAAAGGACTCATCTAATTAACTTGATTTTCAAACTCAATCTCGCTATAAATAATATAAAAATAATTCATTCTAAGAGCATGGAATTTCAACTTTTAAATTGATCATATTTCATAACCCTTCAATAATTTATCTTGGGATGCTTTTATTATTTATTATTCACTAATTTCATGTCTTGCCTTTAACTGTTATATTAAGAAGTTTATTAGACTTGATATAAATAAAGAACTATTTTGATAGTTAAATAAATTATTATTTTAGGATGAACTATTAATAAACTTGTAACGCATTAATAGTTCAATATGTAGTCTATAATCCAGACTCATTGATTATGTTAAAAGCTATATAAAAGATCTTTAGCTTTACTCAAAGTTCGAATGAAAGCATTTTGCTTTGATTTTAAATAATTATAGAAGACCAAAATTTTAAGCTATTATCAAAAATCAAAAACAACTAAAAGAAATATTTTCAAAAAGCAATGTTGGACTTCTTTCCTCCTACTTCTTTATTAGTAGGTTATAATATTTTTTTCTGTGGTGTCTACTTTTTCATGCATGGTAGTACATTAGAACTATTTTATGTAGCTCTTTATAGATCATGAACAAGGTTGCCAGAAGTAGGATATTGCTATTCTAAATTATTATAGTCTTTTTTAAGTTGCTAAATAGTAACAACTTAGTTACTTCTTTCTGCTGATTGCTTTAAATTACTTTAAGCTGAAGCCCAGTTTTTTTAGTGAGGTTTAGCATTCTATTTTACTTCTTATTGGACAGGAATTTTCTATTCTTCTTCACTATCATACATATCTCTTCCTTGTAAATCAGTTGGTAACTTGGCTTAGGTTTTAGCTGGAGCTTATTACTTTGTTATCTGGGTAATAGATTTCTACTAAGGAGGATTTGGTTAAGTATACTTTTTGCTTACAAACTAATGCTATTAATTTTGAGGCTTTTTATTACCTGTACCTTTAGGAGCTTAACAAGTTTTACATACCTAAAGTTCGTTATCATTCAAAAATGTGCATTATTCGCATCTCCATTATCCTTTAGTGAATTCCCCAATAGTCTTACCTCCAACAGTACCACTTTGATAAGTTTGCTTTTGCTTAGGTTTCTACTAGTTAGTTGATGTACTCCTCTTCTATGCTAAAGTATTTATTGTTCTTGCTTACATTTTTCTTTCAATCTCTAAATTTAATTTAATTGAAAAACTAACTATGAAAGAAATTATTCTCTAATATAAAAAAGATGTGAGTTTACTAACCAAAATCTATCTAAATCTTTTAACTAATTTTCCAATAATCTGATTAACTATGATTCTAAGAACCCAGCTTAAGTAGAATAATACGATGTGAAAAGATAAACTTACTAAATAGTCAATTGGTACTAAGGGAAGCTTAGTTATGTAATAAATTAGATAGAAATCTGATTTAAGTATAAAATAATATAGCGATTATAGCTAGACTTGGTTCTAATTCTTATGGAATATCTTATTAAAACCTTTTTTATATAAAAAGCTAAAATATACTGGAAGATCATGACTAAATAAAGGAACGGAATATCAGATTTCTAAAACTGGAGATACTAAATATTTATTTAATATTTTAGAAGTTTTATAGATTTTAGGCAAATGGTTAGGTAATAAATGACTAAACTTCTTGATTTTATTTAAGGAACTTATTATGGAAATTTTCTACTTCCTAAAAGTATTTAACCATATATAAGCTAATAAGCAATCATATATGAGAACTAATTAGACTAACAATTTCTTATTCCTTCGTCCAAATATTTTTAACATCTTAGTTATTTATATCATATATTCGAATGATTTCCTTCATTAGACTAACATTTAAGAAGACATATTTCCATGTAGTTTCTAGTTGTATAAAGGACAAAGCTAATACATCTTCTAAGCTTGCTAGTCTTTTTTATCAAACCATTACCATCAAGATTCAAAATGATATTAATTAAAAGATATCTTAATAAGATGTTTCTAATATTGATGCTACTTTCTATATAATATTGCTCATATCTTGCTCTTCTTTATATTACTTACACTATATGCTTCTACACTCTTTAAAAAGATTTTTAGTACCGATTTATAGAGAAAAGAGTATGAAATAAAAAAAGAAATATATCATAAGAAAAGTAAAGGTATCTGAATAAGCAGCTGTTCTTTGGTATAATCTCATTAAAAATGGTTTAATAATTAGATAAGCTAAAGACTATTAAAAGCCTTTCATAAACAGCATCATATAATGCTATCATTTATATCATATGCTTAAAATCCGTTTTATAGCTCTAAAGACAGTATATTCTGAAAAACTATGTAGCACTATCCTAAAAAGCTATTTATTGTATATAAAACTAATTTAACTAACAAAACTGAAATGTCATAAGTATTTAGAACTAAAAGCTTAAAGATATTAGTAATATTAAGCATAAAGGTATTTCTAATTATATATAGGGGATTTGTCTAATTTTAGTTAATGGCTTATGTGCATAATAGGCATTATTACATATTTGAACATATTAAAAGATAAAACAAATCTGGTAAAATTACATTGGTATAAGATACTAAAGCAGAAGAATGGAGTAGAAGACGAATAACTCAATTTGAGTATCTAGAGACATTTTAATTCTTATAACTTACTAGTTTGGAAGAAATGCATCATACTAATTGATAAACTACTCCACATTCTCCATAACGCAAGAATCTCATTTTAAAGGGAATCTTAGAGTGAAAAGAAGTAAATGTAGACAATGAATTTGATGTAAAGTACTAGGGAATATCTTTATACTTAACTAAATATTTAAAGTGTTTATAACAATTTTCATTAAAATAAGTTAAGATGGAGAAATAACCTACAAAAATTAGAAACGGATTAGATTAAATATTCTAAAGAAGATAGAAAGGTATTCCAAATAAGACTTTATATGAATAGAAAAACTCCCTGAAGATGAAAAATAGCGCACTTAATAGATCTTTGGATGCGAAGTAATACTTAAGTAATAGTACTAAGTCTAACAAAGTAGCAGAGATGAATAGCAGCTTTTTCAGAAGCTCTTAATATTTTAATGTTAAGGAAAATATGTAAAAGCTATAGAAATGGAAATAAATGAGGGAGTTTGTTAAATAGGAGAATTAAGTGAATGTTATCTTTATAGACTAGATTCCAAGATATAACTGGGGAAGTTACAAACTTAACGATAAATTTTTATCATAAGGAATGATGATGCCTCAGTCTTTGTCCCTAAATTAAATAAGCAAGAGTTAATTAAGTAGAACTATAGTCAGAAAGAGATCTGCGAAAGTTCCTGAACAGAATAAATTAAAATTACTAATTAAGGAAACTTTCGATCCTTATATGTTGAATTTAGGAGCTTCTTAATTCGATGCTAGGAAAAAAATGATTTCTATTTAGAAAAATTAGTTAGTTACGGTTGAAGGGCCTGATAACTGCTGCTCAGGAAACTTTTTATATGTCTCTATAGATGAAAAAAAAGGCAAATAATAGAGTTAAGATAATGCAAAGCTTTTACCAACAAAATACGCTATACCGTAATTTCATTTACTTCCAAAAGTATAAAGAAGTTATAGATACCAAGAAAACTAATAGGATGACAACACAGTAGAGAAGCTATATGTAGCAGTAGCATTATAAGATTTCAAGACCACATGAAACTAAGAAATGTTACTAGAGTTTAAGAATAGAGATTTGATAATAGGAACGAAGTTCGTTAATTAATATGGCTGGTGTGAGGGATTTTTAGTTAATAAAGAAAGCATAAGACTAGGTATTTTCCCTTATTATCTCGTAAAAATTATTAATTTTTAAATATTTTGGTATCGTTTTATCTTAAAACTCTAGCTGCAAAATATTAGTAAGGTAGTTACATAGTTTTTGCTACTTTTAGTACTTAATCATAATATTTACCTCATCTTTGCTAGAAACTAAGCTAATAATAGCATAAATAATGCGCTTCCTGTTTATATTATTTCTATAAAACCATTTCCACTACAAATCTATCAAACTACTGACTATTTTCTCAAAAAATGTTAAATTTCATCTCACTAATATAAAATAGTTCTTCCTTTTTTTACTATTTTCATCTTATAATTTCAACTAATGAAATTGGAATCACTGCATAGATCAAAACTTCAGTATTTAGTCTTTTAACAAAGATATAATATCAAATGCTTTATATCACTTTAAAAGCAGAATTAATATGTCTCCTATAATCAAATTTTAGCTTTTTAAGTTATTTTAACTTGCATATCTATAAAACTTAGTCTACTTAATATCTCTTTATATAGCTTAATTAGCCCCTTATTTTTGTTCTATACCTATAGTGATTTCATTCTTTTTGCCTTCAGAAAAAGATTGGATTATTGGTTTAATTTCTTTAATTTCAATATTATAACAATAAAATGGGAGAAATCGAAGAAATAATCTTAATGTCACTCTCACAAGCAAATGTAAGCAACATTAAATCATTGAAAGACTTACTTAACAGCGATCAACTAATCCTATGCATCTGCTAACTTATCAACGAAATTAATAAAAACGACCAATTCTTCACTCCGATTCCATTGGTAATTCCTACGACTGTAGTATAGAAATATAAACTGATGAATGATATTACGAAGTATCTCAAGCTTAAAAAGTATGGAGGATAGAGTGGGTTTAATTAATTTTTATATCCTAGCTTTAAATAAGCTATCTGTGTCATTTAGTTCTTACTGGAAGAAGTCAGCAAAAAAAATATTCCCTAGTCTCATTTATTTTCATTCTCGGAGCTTGATTAAGAAATAAGTTAGAAGTTTCAAGACTGGAAATAAGCTCCGTTCATACTTCCCATTTTCTTGGGGAAGAAAAAAAAAATATTTAAGACTAGAAGCATCATTTATATGCTAGATATGCCAGAAGATCCCAACGAGTGCTATGAGAGGTATGAAAGCTAATTTTAAGATACTGAAACTTAATTAAAAAATGTCCCTGACTACGTGAGAACATCAACTTTGATAAATTTAGAGGAGTAAGAAAGTGCTTTATAGGTGATTAACTAGTAACAGTCTTAAAACGAAATCGAGTAGAAAATAATGAAAATTGATATTTCTAAATTATTTCAGAGCTCTTATTAAGCTGCTTTTTCTTAACTACCTACTTTAGATGAACTGCTGAACACTAAAACTACCATAGATTAGGTGGAAAAGTAGTTTTAACTTGATAGAGAAGATATTAGGAAAAGAGCCTATAGTCATAGGCTAACTCTTAATCTATCTCTGGATATAAAAAAGATGAGAGCGTAACTGTTGTCGAAGTCAATAAGTGTCAATCCTTAATTAGGATAGAAGAAATTGCTGTAGTATGAGGAGGAATTTAGATAAGTAATGTTCCTACTATAATGAGATGAGGAAATTTTTTGAGATAAAAAGTACTAAGAATAATGTAAGAAAAAAATAGCTAAGGGATTACATTTAGAGAACTTAGGAATGTTCTAGTTAGAATCTGAATTCAAAAACTGAAGTGAAAAGGATCAAAAAGAGTATGAATAAATGTCTTAAAACCTATAGGTTGATGTAAATGTATATTAGTCTATGTTCAATAATATGGAAGAGAATATACAAGAGCCTCCTTAAGAAGCTCCATTTATAGAAGTTAATTAATAAGCAGGAGATTTTTATGATTAACCTGAATGATTGTAAGACTAAGAATATAACTCTACTGACAATATAGAATAGCAAATAGAGTAGTTTGACAGTAATTAAAGATTAAGAAGCTCACTAACTGAAGAAATTTAATAGCTAACAATCGAAAGTTTAAACTTAACCAATTTTATCTATCAGTTGGAAAAAATTTTGGATGATGAATTTTAATTAACTTTCGTTATAAAAAACAAATATAGTAAGTATTTCATCCTACTAACCAAGATTAAAAAGCAAATTCAAGGATCGAAACGCCAGGCTGAAAAGGAAAATAAGCTTTATGAGATGATGAGATATAAAGATCCAATTGCTGCAATTAAAGGAGAAATCTAGGTCTATTACCAAAAATTGGATTATATGAAACTTTAATGGGTCGAATTTAAAAAGCCCATCATGAAGGATATTTAAGAAAACAAAAATCTGTTCTTGAAGAAGCAGTAATAAGAATTTTGCCTTGAGTAAGAAATTACCTTGATAAAGAAAGAATTTGGGTAGTGTAATAACTAGATTAAAATTAAGGAGAAAGAGAGCTAAATGCTTAAAAAATATATCTCTGAATTCTCTCAAAATAAACAAATTTATATTGTTCGTCTATCTGAGCTAATGGGAAATCTAAGAAAAGAATCGCTTAGTTTCAATAGAATTGTTGAAGATATTAATTAGCTAAAGGCATAAATTAATGTCCTGGATAAAGTAGCTGAGGTAACCTGACTGTAATGCGAAAGTTTGGCTGATAATAAACTGCTTAAAAAGCAAAAGGAAAAATATAAAAAAGTCTTAAAGAATTTGCATGATATAAAGGCGGTAAGTTTTTAATGTAGTTCTATTCGACACTAATAGGTGAACTTGTGGAGATTAACCTTAAGGAAAATGAAATTAGAAGCTTGAGTATAAAGATTTAGGACTGTGAGCTAAGAAATGTATAGCATAATCTAAAAAAAATAAAGTCAGATATGGCTTCGCTGTAGTAAGAATAAGGAATTTAGGATTAAAAATATTAGGCAGGTGAATTTTATCAAAACTTCGAAGAAGTATAATATGAGAAAGAAAACGTTGAGGCTAACTAAAGTGAGAAGACTTAGTTGAAGTGCGAAGATAAAGAATAACAGGAAGAAATGGATCCCTAGAATCCTGGAATTTGGGCAAATGCCTAGGATGATAATCTGTATAGCTCTGGATCCTTTATATGTACTCAAAATTAAGCAGGTGAATCATATTAGAAGTTTGCTTTTGAGACAGGAGAGTAGGAAAAAGAATACGATGGATATTTATTATGATATGTAATTTTATTTAAAAAATTAAAAAAATGCTATTAAGAAGATTAATAAGATTCTCTAGTTAGAAAAAACCTTCACTAAGAGACTTTTAGAAGAAGCTAAGTGAAGAACTTAGATAGGAAGACCAGCAACTGAGATAGAAGCATCCACTATGGAAAAGAATCTTGATTCCTATCTATTTAGGTAAGCTTTTATCTAACTTTATTAGACAGT
Source organism: Loxodes magnus (assembly GCA_946699065.1). Lineage (NCBI taxonomy): Eukaryota > Ciliophora > Karyorelictea > Loxodida > Loxodidae > Loxodes > Loxodes magnus. The sequence goes on from CAMPDV010000018.1 coordinate 280,740, forward strand.
TAAGCATTTACTGTTTTAGTATGTCTAGGCTTGTCTGTTTTTGCATTAAATGAATTTGTTCTAAAACCTAAAGTTCAAGAAATAGATTCTAGAGGAAAACAAAATTTGGAAGAAATTGAGATTGAGAAAATTATAGCGAATGAAAGAATACCACAAGAATCAGAAAAAGGCTAGAAGAATTGACAATTTTTTTAAAAGATTTCTTCATCAAAGCTCTTTGATTATCTTAGATAATTCCATTCATTACTTACCATAACCATCTGCATCCTTATTTCTCCTTCTAAATCCAAAGCTAAATTTTATATAGTTTCTGATTGCTAAAATAAGAACTTAGTAAATTAACCGATCAATACTTTATAAGATATTTGCTTATTATATAATATTTGATTTTCAGTTTCCCAAAATATACTTAAAAAGGAGTAAAGCTTCTAGTATATTTTCCCTTAAGTCTTAAATATTCAAGTAGAAGGAAAATTGACTAAACACTTAAGAGTAATGGAGAAATTTCTATTTAAATATCTTAGTAGCCAGTGAACGAATTATGTCATCTTGAAGAAATAGCAAGCACTTAAAGTGGTTTGTGTTATAATAGATTCTTCTTTAATTAAGTGATGATTAAGTTTGCTAAGAAGAATCGAGTAAAAAGGTTTTAGATATATCTTAAGATTTTGACTTAAAATAGATAAAGAAAAGAGACAAAAATAGTTAGTAGAATAATTAATTTATATATATTGAAATTAAATTAGCTATACAATTTCTTCCCTAACATAACTATAAGATATCTTAAGTCACTCTCTCTACAGATAAATATTTCAAATTGTTCCAAGTTAAATTTATGACTTTTTATTTTAATCTGAAAGTGGAATCTATATTCATATATCCCTTTCTAGTAAAGCCTTGAATTAAGCAAGTCTAATGAGAAGTAAAGTTTGTTCTTTTTAATATGAAGTCTAATAAGTACGAAGTGTTTCATTTTCAAACTATACAAATACATTTATTGTATGCATATCAAATCTTTAACATATTCAATAATTAACCTTGCTTATTAATCCTTCATTATATACATACCTAGCATCAATGTATCTAGAAAGGGATAAATTAATATAATCAGAACTTCTCCTTCATATCTTTATCTGTGTTTACAATTTCAGTCTAGTTGCCAATAGTTTAAATAACCTTAACACTATTTGTAAATGTTAGCATTAAAAACATTGAAGTTAGTTAATCAAATAGACATAAAAGTAAAAATGCTAAAAGTTTTTCTATCTAAGCAAATATTAAACACTCTTAAAAGTAAGGATTACAAAAGAAAAATAGCAATCTAAGCTATTATAAAGAAGAATAAAACCAAGGTAGATGTAGAAACCATCTTCAAGTATCTAAAAGAGTATTCTGAATCCTTGCAGTTCTTTCATAGTAATTAAGATTTAAATTTTTAAGATCTGGTGAAAATTATGAAGTTTGAAGAGCATTAGAAAGACTAAGTGATATTTAGGAAGGGAGATATTGGCTAATAATGGTATTTTATAATGACTGGAGAAGTATCGCTTTATGATGAAATAGAAATAAAAAATTATAATTAAAAGAGCAAAATTATCGAATAAGTAAAAGTTATTTTTGGAGAAGGAAAGTCCTTCGGTGAACGATCTCTTATGGGTGAAGATTAGTTTCGCGCTTTATCTGCAAAGTGCTTAAGCAAGTGCTAATTCATAACTATTCAAGCTTAATAGTTCTAGATACTGTTATCACCCTGGATAAAGAAATAAGATTTAGAGAAAATAAAATTTATAAACTAATGCATTCCACATGCCAATGAGTTAAGAGGTGAAGAAATAAAAAAGATTAAGTATTTATTTACCTATAAAACTGGATTTAAGAAGCAGAAAATTATTACTTAGGACTAATAGAATGAAGATATGTACTGAATAATATAAGGTGAATGCAGTGCTGTTGTATGCTTAAATAAGAATCAGAAAAATGAAAAATCCAAGTATCAACTTTTAAGAGTTCTCGGGCCTGGTTCTCTATTTGGTGAGGAGTATGTCTTGTATGGAAAACCTGCTTCATATACTATTATAATTAGTTCAGATTCAGCAGATTTTATAAAGATAAGTAAGACAGATATAATCAGATTACCTGAAAAGGTTTTAAAATCCTTACATGATTTTGTGAATTTGAAATAATTGCATTTTCAAAAGTACTAAGTATCAAAATAAACCAGCAAGCAAATCAGTAAGAGTATTAGTCCTGATCCTAATTTAAACTTAAAAATATCCCAAAATCTGATTTCACATCATGCTTTTAAAAACATATCTGATGGCCATTAACGAAGAGCTAATAAAGATGCGATAGAAAGTTTGGATGATAATAACTTTATTATAAAATTGAAAAAACTAAGAAACGAAACTGCCAAGCATTGGTAACTTCCTTTGATAGCTAAATCTAAAAGATACTCTCCTGACTGCTTAATCACTGATTTGAAAAATAAACTTAATTCCTTGAAAATAAGCAAAAATAAAGCAGTAACACAAGAAAATCTAACTAACTAAATATAAAATAGTAAGAACTTAAATGTATTAACAGCTTATACCTTAGAAAACTCTCCTAGAACTAATTAAATGCAGACATAAACAAAACAGATAACCTAGTTAAAGTCTTTTTCTTAAAGATAGTCCCCTGAAATTAATTAAAAGTAAAACCTTTATAAGAAGAATATCAAAATTAAAATAGAAAACCCTTTACCATCCTCTACCTATAAATCACAGTCATGTTAAACATCATAAATTGAAGGATTTTCTGCAGATACTAAAAATGACTAAGTACTGTCTCCTAATTTTCGATCAATAAATTTAAAGCAAAAGAAATTTGAAAATCTCAAGAATCTGGAGAAGTTTTCCAATAACTCTAAAAGAAGTAAACTGACACTAAATGACAAGAATGAATTGATTAAATCATTGAGTAACATACAACTAAAGAATTAAATTTAGAATGAGATCAGTACTTTCAATAACCTTATCTTGACTCCAAATCACGCACATTAAGATTTTAGTAACTTTAAACTGATGACGGTGATAAGTGAAAATCCTATCAAAATTAATACTTTCAGTAAGCTAGGCAATGCTAACATAACTTAAGTTAAATTATTCTGTTTATTTTTGTAAATAAAAGTGTTTAAAGTTATATAACTACAAGATATACATTCTAGCAATATGGTGATAGGAATGTTACTATTATATAATGAATATGATGCTTATAAGCAGCAATTTAATTAAAAGCATCATATATTTCAATAATATGCCTCTCTATCAGAGTAAATTAAAGATATAGATTAGAGAAACTTTTCATGCATATATAGTATGCCTGTTTTGTACATTTGAGATTAATTCTTATTATTTAAATATTATATCGTCAAATTAGATATAATTATAGAGTTAGGTTTTATTACTTTAAAAGCTCTAAATATAAACAAATTAATACTTCATTTAGATCATTATATGGTCACATTATTTCTGATAAATCAAATATGGAAGTATATCAGAAGAATAATAGAATTAGAAATAGAACTAAAAAGTAGGTTAACTGGCCTTTCTACAAAAACCAGAATGAAACTATTTTATTTAATCTAAAACTTGGAAATCAAGCAAAAAAATGGAAAGCGATATCTTATCTATATAGAAGTATCTAATTTATATTAATACCTTGTATCAATCTTAGATGTAAGATTGAGGTATTAAATTGTTATAATAGTTATTAAAGTTTTAAAACATAAAGTGAAGAACTTCTCAAATTTATAAGAATCGAGTAAAAGAAATAATTGATTAAGTTAATGAGAAATAGAAATATATGAACATAAAGTAAATAAATGATAATAGAAATTTAAAAGAGGGAATAATTTTAAACTTATTATTCCGTAAGTTTTGTAAGATTGTTAGAATGTTTGAATGGTAGAACTAAAATAAAAAATATTATTAAATAATTATTTGTTGTAAGCAATATTAATTAATTAGCTTTGCGTCTGTATGAATGTATTGAAAGATATAGAAGGAAATTAATTTTAGAAAAAGTTAATTTTATAGTTATGGAAATTAAATAATATCCTAATAAATAAAATAGCAAATTATTTATTTTAGACATTGTCATATCTACTTATCGATTTTTTTTCTTTTAGAACTGCTTGTCTGCTTACTATTTTCGAAAGACTGAAGTTCACTATTACTTTCGCTATCTTCACTTGATAGATTAATACTCTTTCGTTTTGGGGGTAATTATCTCAGTGTCTCTATTCTTTCTATTTTTAACCACTAGCTTTATCTTTTTTACTGGCTATTTTATAGTTCCTTTATCTTTAAAAGCCCTAAAGCACGTGCTTAATTTTTTGCTTTTATTCTATCTTTTTAATCCTAGTCATCTAAGTTAATTTCTTCCTAAGAAGAGATTTCATTAGAAATGTTTGAACTTAAAAGAGATTTATCGAGCATCTAATTTATGAAAGGACATTCTTAAGAATGTTTTTCAAATTCTGATTGCTTTCCATGTCAATCGCACTTTTTATCGGAGCAAAATCTTTCTAAATCATTTATATACCTGAAAGCTATTAAATCTATTTTGACTCCTTTTCTATCTATCTGTACTCTACATAGTGGACATTTGTTTTTTTTATTAGCTATTCATTAGTTTAAGCATCGCTCACAAAATGTATGTGCACATTTGAGTCTCAGCGGCTTCACAAATACGAAATTACAGATTGAGCACTCAAGAGCTTTATAAACTTTCTCAGGATCGAACCAGTTAATTTCTCTCACTTATGTTCCGTTTTAGCTTTACATTATTGAGGGTTAATTTGCCTCCAAAATTTTTCAAATAAAATTTAAATTTATCATATGAGATATTATAATAAGCAGGGAAAATATCTTAGTATAAGTGATAGTAAACAACATGCTAATCATACCAAAGTCAAAAATATTATGACTATAAAAAGAGTGCAAAGGGATAAAGAGTTAAGTCTAATATATTTGTAAGCTTCAAAAATTATTTTAGAAATTTTCAACTATCTAACTAATAATAAATAAAACTACTGCTAATATTCAACTTTATTTATACTACACATGCTAATATTTTCTTTCTTAAACTGAAGTGAAATAAATAGAGTTAATTCAAGTAAACATTTATATAGCTTTCCTTCAATAAACTAAGTTAACTAAACTCTAATAAACTTCCTCTTAATTACCTGACTATTCTACTTCAATTTCTAAATAAGAAAGCATTTCTATTACTGATTTATTCAAATAGCAGTAGTCTGCTTTGTTCAAAAGACATAAAATAATATACAGAAGATTCACTTTTATTAGGATATTTCTTTATTTACACTGAGAATTTCATAATCTGTAGAATTGATTGCTGTGTATATTACATTATGCATGCACATGATATGTAATGTTTATATATATTACATTTGTATTTATTATATGTGTATAGAAACTATTGGCTTAAAGGTACTAAGATACTACCCTATAATATTTAAGTCAGATACTATAAGCAAGTTAGCTAAGCTAAGACTAAATAGTTACTCCATAGGTACTAGAGATCCAAATGCCGCTATGTAATTAAGTTATAGGTTCTAGAAATGATTATAATAATAAGGGATTATAAATAAAACGTTAAGAAGACTCCATTAGTTTAAGCGTGTAATTTATACATTTAAGGATAGTTAATATATTATAATAAAAATGAGAGTGTGCTACAACTTATTTTCCAGATCTAGGCTATATTCTATGTTTAGAACCAAAAAATATGCATTTGAAGAGCCTAAAACCAGTTTATGCTTGGTTCTACTAAACGACAAACCAGGTGCTCTTAACTAATGTCTGGATATATTTACTCAAACTGGAATAAATCTGACTAGGATTGAGTCTAAGCCAGTTTCTTCTTTGGATAGAAACAAAGGAGTATAAATTATAGTTGATTTTGATGAAAAAGAGGAATCTCCTTAGGTATAGAATGCGCTAAAACTACTTCAAAAGTATACTCAGAAAGTAAACATATTTGGAGGCCATTAAGTACCATATTTTCCACGATTTAGATCTGATTTGGACGGGTTTTCCAAGCAAATTTTAACAGGAGGTGAATAGTTATAAGCTGATCATCCTGGTTTCAACGATTAGGATTATAAATAAAGGAGATAAGAAATAGCGATGAAATCTTATCAGTACAAATCTACTGATCCTGAAATACCAAAAGTTAAATATACTGATAAAGAATTAGAAGTATGGGGAATGATGTATAAAGAGCTTAAACAACTCCATCAAAAGTATGCAGTGCCTGAGCATAATGAAGGGATATAATTAATGGAAAAGCATTGTGGATTTAGCGATACGAATATTCCTTAGTTATAAGATATAAATGTGTACCTAAACAAAAAAACTAATTTCCATCTACGTCCAGTTTCTGGCTTACTCACTGCCAGAGACTTTTTAAATGGTTTAGCTTTTAGAACATTTTTCTCAACTCAATACATAAGACATCATTCCGTTCCTAAATATACACCAGAACCTGATATTATTCATGAATTGTTAGGTCATGTTCCTTTGTTTTCTAATTAAGAATTCGCAGATTTTAGCCAAGAAATTGGTATGGTTAGTTTAGGCGCCTCAGACTAAGAAGTGACTAAACTAGCAACTAACTATTGGTTCTCTGTAGAATTTGGAATGATATAAAATGAAAAGAAATAAAAAAGGATTTATGGAGCAGGTATTCTTAGTTCTGTGGGTGAGATAGAATATTCAATGTCAAATAAGCCAGAATTTAGATAATGGGATCCATATGAAGCCGCAAATGTTCCTTATCCTATTACTAAATTTTAACCTTAATATTGGTATACATCTTCCTTCAAGGAAGCTCAATAGCTTATGAAGGAATATGCAGAATCAATCCCTAGAAGTTTTAACGTGACCTACAACAAAAGGAAAGACTGCATGGAAGTAGATAGAAAGGTCAAGGCAGTCCCGAATAAATGAGTTAATAATAGCAGACTACAAAAGTAAAGTTTTTTCTTCTATAAATTTTCGTGCTATTTTTTATTTCAAAAAACCATATAAATCATATTTCATCGCTTTCTATACCCATTAATTAATGAAATTAGCTGTTACTACAAAATATCACGAGATATACTTAAAAAATTATCTTTTTTTGATACTTAGAATTTTTCATTTTTTCTAGTTTGCGCTCTGAATTGTTAGTTGACTCTAACAAGGTTTATTTTTGCATTAACTGATTTATCTCTTTTACTTCATTTATATAGCATTCTTCTTCATTAATCAGTTAATAACTCTAAGATATTAATTTGTGATTAATGTAAATAAATATTCTTATTACATATAATAGACCAAGTAAAAACCACTTTGCCAAATTTCAGCTAATTTTTCTGAAGTATATAAACTTTCTTTATAAGATAGTATTTTAAAAGTCTGAAATATGAATTCTCAATCTCTTAATCTTGCTTCAAAACTAAACTCCTTATTCATTATACTTTAGTTACTATTATTCAAATCAATATTACTAAGAGATAATTCTACCTTCTTCTATATACGAATAATCTCTCTTCATTTAAATATAAAATTTACTATCCCAGTTCTTTCAATCTTACTATAAAATTTATCCAACTGAATCTCTTAAAATTAATAGAAACATTAAGCTAAATAAAACCTATTGACTATGTTTCTATAGCCTCTGAAGTAATTTATATAGTTATAAAATATCTTAGCTTTCATAATAGATTATAGTATAAATAAGACAGTATATGCTATAATTAGATTAGATTTTATTATTAATTATTGCAAATCATATCTAAGATTAGGATAAAGTGCCTTAATATTTGTATACAATTACATAGCATCACTCAGGCTTATTTTATGAGTTCATTCTTAAATAATCAGTATTTTTTCTACATTTTCTTCTTTTTCTCTATATTAATAGAGTCAAGAAAGTAAGCCTTATGATCATTTTTTCAAAAGTTTGATGAGGAACTTCTTTCTATCTAATATGAGAAATGTATCATACAAATTAACCATAACGAGTATATATAATAGCTCTTATTAATATTCTATTTTCTCTTCTTTCAATCAGTTTATGAACCATTAATATTTTGTTTCTACCATATCTTCTCTTAATGTAATGATTAGGCTTTTACATGTTTATGCAACCTATGAATGAAAATTTAAGATTAAGCAACTAGAAATTTAGTTAGTCTCAAGACTGTTTTTGTTATGCTTTTAAAATGGCTTAAATGTCTTTTAATTAGTTAGAGAAGCTCTACTTAAAGCCTTAAACTTGAAGCCTATTAATGTATTTAAATAGTTATTTAATTCAGATCTTAGTTCTAACTTTATTAAATAAAGATATGACTAAAACGTAAAAACCTTCTAAATAGCTTTAAATAGTTTGGGTAATTAAGGTTTGATATAAATTACATCTAAACTTGTTTAACGGTAACTTAAAATGATACTACAAGAAAAGTCTATTTCTAAGATATAGTAGCAAGATATGGAAAAGAATTAAAGCTTCACCAACCAAAAACTTCAGATGCTATAAAAAGCCTTTATTATTTAGATCTTATTAATACCATTGAACTTGTTAAATCCTTATATACAGCAAAAGGAACAAGATTGATTTATGTATCCTTTTTAGCTTCGTCACTTAGAGCAATTTTTAATAAGTTTAACTAATAAGTTAGTGTATTATATTACTTAACCAAGCCAGTTTTTAAAATCTACTTAACTATCTCAGATTTAGAAGGATAATCCATCTATAAGTAATCTAACTTTTAATCTGTGAAGGATATTAGATTCATATAGTAGAAGATAATGATCGCTTAATTATAAAGCAACTATATGTTACAATGAGATTAGCTTAAGTATCAAATAGCTTCTAATATAACCACACTATGATATAGTTAAGCTATAGGCTAAATAAAGCAAGCTCTTTATTTTACTCTCTAAAAAGTAAGTTAGCATAGCCATAATATAGCCATTACACTCTAGCATTCTCTATTTTCCTAGGATATAAAGTTGACATAAGTATAATAGAATGAACTAAAGTAGCTTATACGATAAGCAGACTCTTTCTTAATAAGTATACTCTCCATTATAATTTAATTGGATTTTTTAAATAAGAAAAGCTAATATTTTGGGTATTTTTTATTAAACAAATAAAACTTTTTTCCAAAATATTAAAAAGAATGAGAAGAGGTAGAAGATTAAGCAACAGGGGAACTAAACTAAATGCTTAGTCTATTACACTAAAATTACTCCCTAAATATAATCTACTAGACAATGAATAAGCCTAGCAATATAAATCTCTATAGAACTAAAATAAAAAAATAAAGCTTAAAGTAAAATAGTTAAAGTAGCTTAATCTTAAAATGTAATTTGATTGTAAAAGATAATATTAAAGTATAAATGTAATACTGATTTGATAGTAGAAATCAAGTTAATATCTAATAAATAAAAACTTAGATGATTTAGTTCGGTGATTAGAATAAACAGACATAGACCGCTTTCTCAATAGATAGGAGTAATGTTGAAGATTAAGATTTAAATAGGTAGTGAGTTGACAGGCAGATATTATAGAAAGATAGTTTTAATCCCTTGTGAAAAAACCTTGAAAGACCTAAAAACTTCTTGGTGCTTTAAGATAGAGATCCGTGGATTGGATTGTAAATTTTTAGTATGGCTAGTGCTTTAAATGAAAATAGCCTGAAAATTTAGAGTAATCTTATTTATACTTTATAGGAATGCCAAGTCTAAAGTTAGCCTCATTAAACCGATAGAAAAGTAGCGCACTTCCTGAAATATGTCTTTCACGTGGGAGTTCTATTTAGAATGTTGATTGCAATAGAAGTTCAAGTCTAATACAAGAAAAGCTAACAATGAGAAGAAATCCTACCCTTAAGTAATTTGAGCTTAATATATAAAACGAGGAAAATGATAATAGAAATCCTTTTGTTTAGAACTTCAACTAAGTTGAACAAAAAGGAAAGAAAGTATTAATATTAGAAGATGTTTAAGATACAAATGTATAATCAAATTTTGCCAGTGAAATAACTCCTAAATTTGGAGGAAACTTTCAAAAAATTTAATTTCCATCAGGGAAAAATTCTATTGCAGATAAACCAAATTAAGTCCCTAAAGCAGCTCCTGTTTGCTAAAATTAAAGAAATAAGGCAAAGAGATTTGAGTTTCCTATATTAGAATAAAGTTAGTCCTTCAATGCAAGCTAGAATCAATAATTGGGAACTGAAAGCTCCCTGGATTTGACACCGATTAAGAACTAATTGACTAGCAATTTTTAGTTTGATACAAATTCGAGCTTTGATGAAATACAAAATATGTGTCATGATAATGATGACACTGACCTTGAATTTTCCTATGTTAAAAATGATTCTCCTCAAAATGTGAATTAGCATCGAGATTTTTAAATAAAATTCCAGGATTAAAATTCAGAAGATTTAGAGTGAAACTAAACAGAGAGATAGGAAGAATAAAACTAGGAGTTTAATTTATAAATACCAAAGAGGAAAGTGAAAAACTAACCTTAAAACTCCAATCGAATGACCGAAATGTTCTCTGAGAATATAATCTCATTTGATGAAGGTATAAGAAATGTTGACGTAAATGTCTTCTAAGCTGTTTGTGCATCAAAGAATATACAGTTTAACAACAAAAGCCAATTTAGCACTCAATAAGAAATGCACAGTAGTTAAAATAACAGGACTACTTATTTCCAATGAGAAAACAAATGGTCATACACCCCCAGTAGTTTTGAACAAAGTGTGCATTACATAAAGCAGCGTAGATCGATGTATAATTTGTGTTAATATAATCACAGCAGTTTCATTGATAAGACTTAGATAATTAACCCAATATATACCTATAATTTCGATGTAAAAACATTCTCGTAATTTATAAAATCTAATTATACCAGTAATTCAAAAAGTACCTGAGAATAAGTTTTGAATTTTAAGAAAATAGAAAGTAAGGATTTAAATACTTAAATTTTGGTATACTAGTAAAACGAATTTATGGAATGAAAGCAAAATTTAGTAGCATAATGATAGTGTAGTGGGTATCTAACAGCTCCTCTTATCTAGTATAATGAGACTTAAAATGGAATTATCATTAATTGAGATCATGTTCAGTTTGCCAATTTGCTATTCAATCTTAGAATTGTAGAAATTTTGGTGGAAAATAAAGTTATGATGGTAATATTTTCATATGATAGGTCAGTTGTGGGTATGAGCACTGTATTGCTCTAACCGAGTAAGGTTAAGTATTTTCTTGAGGACATGGTCCTTCATGTTGTCTTGGCTAAAACAAAAATAAAGATTCCATCCCAACTCCTACCCAAATTAGAGTTTTGAAAAAAATTGTATAGATAAATTCAGGGAGTTATCATTGTATGGCATTAGATTAAGATGGAAGGATTTTTAGTTGAGGAAGGAATGATGTTGGATAACTTGGAGTAGCAAATAATTTTAGCTCTAATTTAGAGGATGATTGAATAGACTAGCCTACTTAAATACAAGCAGGAATTTCAGGAAGAATAATCTAAATAAGTTGTGGAGAAGCTCATACTCTTGCTCTAAGTGATTAGGGTTATGTTTTTGCTTGAGGAGCGGGTGAAGATGGACAGTTAGGATTAACCAAAGAGAATTTAGAAAATCTTATATGTCCAAGTCCTTAGAAAATAGACGAAGCTCATCTATCAAATATAAAAATGATAAAAGCAGGAGCTTTATTTTCAGCAGCAATTAATTAAAATGACGAATTTTTCCTATGAGGAAATGGGGAATATGGATAATTCACTGATCAATCATTAAGGATATTTGAATGCATACATTCAGAGTATCCTTTCTGTGTTAACGTCAATAACCAAAATATTACAGATTTATTATGTGGTGACACTTTTATAATAGTAATTACGAACAATTAGCAGATTTATGCATGAGGTAAAGGAATCTCAGGATAACTAGAACAATTTGAACCAGGAAGCGAAATAATATAAATGAAGCCATTATTAATAACCAATACCAAAATCAACTATACACTTGTGATGCCTTACAAGCAACAAAATACAAAAGGACATAAATATCTAGAAATGACTTCCGAAGATAGTAGGCCATTTTCATTTGAGCCTAATTAAGATTGAAATTAAATGTAACAATACCAGAGCTCACATTTTATTAATTAAACTGCTATTTTAATTAAAGAATTTACATAATAAATAATTGGAAGTTCTGTATTCAATATCCAATGTCAAAATAAAATTATAGCTATGACTTAGAGTTATACTACCAAATATTTAATAATGTAAAAGTATCCTTTTAGTCATTAATAGCTTTTCTCTATTCTTCTATATAAGGGAATATCTATCTATCAAATATAGTTAAATTTTTAAATAACCACATTCTTTTTAAACCTTAAATTACTTTAACGTTAAAAATAGATATAAGTATATTGATCCTAAAAACGAAGCTAATCTTTATTTTTTAATTAGTAAGAATTTAATACTCATACCTCGTTAATTTTCAGATCTTCTAAATGCCAAAAATGAAAAGTTTCAATATAGATAGGTAGAGATTTTTGCTCCCTTGAAGAAGAATAATTCACACATAGCTACTTTCAACTGTCTTGACTTTTACTTCCTTTTTCTTTTTCTCTTTGGCTAGATATAATTACTGTATCTTTTATCCAAAGGTATTATACACCGCCAAATTTACCTTTATTTATAATGGTATTAAGAAATATTCTTGATATCTTATCATATGATCATTAATCTGAATGGAGTTGAAAAGATAAATGATTAATATTTAACTACTTAGAGCATCTAGTTTAAAAAAGATGCTATAAATTTAAGACAAACATATATCAAAAAATGTCAGCTAGGATTATTTTTACGTTCTAGTGATTCTGTAATGCTTTTATTTAATCTTCTTAGTACTAAATTTAGCTTTTTATCATTCTTTATATCCATAATCAATTAAGACAAGCTAAGCTTATTTAAGAATAAACTTAAATATCTATGTTAAGTTTACTCTTACTAAAAGGTAAATATTAGCGATTTCTTTAAAATAAAAGTGAAAAACAATTTTTAAATACGATACTCTAGAAAGAAAAGAGTTAGATTTCTGAGATTCCATAGAAAGCATTTATTAAAATTATAAAGCATAAAATAAAGTGTCTTGGGTTATAACTAAGGAATGCAGCTGTATTCTCTTAATAATCTCATTTAATAACTTTTTTCTTAATTACATTTAAATCTAAAACTCCTTTAATCATAAGCAAAGCATTCTGTCTCTTCTTTTTTCACAAGCTTACTAGTCGAATTTATAATGCTCTATAAGTGATCCAGCGAAGTTCTTTATTAATTTAAGCAAAAGATAAAATATATGCTTAGATTAAAAGACCAGTATGACTAATTTTAATCCCATATATAGTAAGGGACTATAGCAGTGCTATTAGAGCGGAATATGATGAAGCTATGCAACTACTTTCGTTAATCAGAGGTTTTAATGGAACTTAATACAATTTAATAGTTTGATCAAAGTTAATTAAAATCTATCTATTTCTAAACAAGTAGAACGCTTATTATATAGAAAGGATTATTAAGAAAAAAGGAAATTTAAAGTAAATTTACTACGTGAAATCAAATAAATATTGAAATATTAGTATTGTGCTCAATTATTCCTACATAATCTTTAGGTAAATTCTTGTTCAATATATTTTATTGTAAACTAATATGAGATTGTGATGCTTATTTCATTTGAATATTGATGGAAATTAAGGTGAAGGACCTAGTTACTTTTTTTTGGCATCTTAACTTTTTTGATATATTAGTTAATAAGAAGGCAGCACAGATTTTAATTATGGAACAAGAATAGTAGATTTTATTATAGTTAAGCACTTGGATATGTTCTCCTTAACACTTTAAAGATTGTATAACGCATAGTTACGTCATTCATCTCAAAAACTAAAAAATCTAAATTAAATTCTGAAAAATTACTTTTGCTAGGAAATAAATAATCTGTGCAGTGAATATTTATTGATTAGCTTGTTTTTGTATTAAAGCCTATTCTTTTAAGTGTATTCTGATGTAAATGATATTAATTACCTTAGAGAAGTCTTCAATAGCTTTACATTTAGAATCAAGTTTCAAAACTACTTTATATTTCATAGCCTATATATCTTTTAGTCACTCCCTTCAAGCTATTAATTGTATCCTATCCTACTAATTATTGGATACAAATACACTGACAATTAAAGTCAAATTATCTTCATTAAATACATTAGAACCGTTTGAATCTTAATTAGACAAGAGAACAAGCAAAATCAATAGGTTAAAAGCTATAAAAATAGTTTGCAATCTGTAAGCAAAAGCTATAAATAAACCATCAGTGATACTCATAAAAACACTATTATTAATCTTAAGTAAAGTCCTTCATAACAATCTTCCTTCTATAATAAAGTTAAATGGGTTATTTATACTCTCTTCCTTAATTTTATATCAAAGTTAAAGTTTCGATTCCATATCGACTTTTGTGATGAATATTAAAATGAAACAAGGTGAATGAAATAATTATAAAAATAAGGTTGATATAGTGAGAAGTAGATATTGGGTATATGATACTTGATATAATTCAGTTATCCAAATAAATCTTTCTTTACTCCGTAATAACACAATTATTATTAACTCCACATATCCTACAAAACCTATTTTATTTATACTCTTGAAGGAAAAGTTAGATAGAACATCCGTTTGTTGTTTTCGTCAATGATTAATTTATTTTTTCTCACAGACATGAAAAATATGTATTTAAAGCCTCCAGAAAGATAAATATTCTTAAGGAATAAGGAATAAAAGAGACTTTTAATACTAAGCTAAAATATTTCAAAGCTTAATAGGTATTAAGATAAAAGAACTGAGATGCAAAATATATTTTAAAATGAAACTTTAAAAAACCAGTTGGAAAGATGAAACTTTTTGCTAATGAATATCTTTAAATATACTCATAATATAATTATTGAGAGGAAACCAAAATAAAGAAAATCTGAGTAATTACTTCCAATAGATCTGATTATTATATTTGAGACATTCAAATATAAACTTTAAGTATCTTCTTTTGATTTATTAAGTTAGCTCTCATTGATAAATAATCGCATCATAAATAAAATTTTAGGCGTTAATTTATTGAGAAGCTTGATATAATGATTTAATTTTTAAATAACTGAAATATTATTAGCTAAGGTTTTTTTTTTAATTTAGGCATTGAAAGATAAGATAAATAGTTTATTAAATAGCATCTATATCCTTTCTTCTCTTTATTTTAAACCATTGCTCATTAAAGCTAATTTACTCTCTCTTCAATTTCTTTAACTACTTATCAGTATTAAAGCTTCCTACTTACTTAGAAGTAGAGATTTCCATTCTTTAATTTTCGATTCTTCTCAAAAAATTAATAGCCTGCTCCAAATAAAAGATCCAAAAATCTTACTTTTCTCCTTTATCAATCAAGTGATGTAATTATCCTAAAACCTACTACTATGGTATTTAATATCTGTTCTTTTATAAGCCTTAAATTGAACTAGTTCTCATTATCTAAACTATAAACCCTAATAAATATTATTCAAATAAAGGATTAGTCATTTTCAATAACTATCTGAAGTAATTCGTTTTATAACTATCCACTTGGACTACTTTAAGGGTCTATTTAACTTATACTAATCCCTAAAGAAGGAGATTGAGTAAGGAATAAATGAATTAAATCCTCTAAAAGCTTTATATTGGTAATACTTATTTTTGTAAGCTTGTAACTAGACTCACTTGATTAGAGAGATAAAGATAATTTAGTAACTTTTTAAATTTTCAAACTCAAGATTTATTTATAAATGAATGTATTAAGATACCTTTAAAAATTTCTGCATAATAATGATTAATATCTATTAGAAATCCATAATTGCCTTTTTAATGTATGCTCCTCTATAAAAATTAGCATATCAATGCATAGAATTTATATTAAAATCTTTATAGAGAAATTTGCAAACTGTTTTGTAATAGTTTTAGTTTGATATCCTTTTAAAAACTGGATATTTATCTATAGAATCAATTGTCCTTTAATTTGCAAGATTCTAAGAAATAACAAGTTATTCAGAAGATTAAGTATCTTATATTATAATTCCATCTTGCCTTTTAATATATAAAGCTTGATTGGATTATGCTAATTATTGCTAAAAATTAATAAAAGTATAAATATTACAAACTTTTGATTGCTTCAAGAAAATCCTTTTTGAAGTTACTTTTAACCACGAATCTTGTAGGCAAAAGTTTTATAATGTTGTTTTGCTCCTTTATTCTCCCTTTGAATTTTATAATCATGAACTTCCACACTACTATGAATAATAAAACTAGAATGCTTGTTATGATTGTATTATATATTTCGTAATACTTTTATGCACTTGAGTATGTTAATTCTTCACTTTGCTGCATTTCTAGTTAAAGTACATCATTCAATTTAATTAAGTAGAAGGTTTCCAGAAGCTTACATTCTATATAATTTTTTGACTATAAAATTTCTAGCCCTATTTCTTAGGTTTGGTCTGATTATAAAAACTTTATATACATCTCTTAGATATCTGATGTGTATCTTACTATTGCCATATGTTATCCTTCCTTTAAAATTCCATCAGCAACTTGCTAGCAGTTATCTACATCTTAAAAAATAAAGCAAGCATTCTCATCAACTGTTTTGTCATATATCCTTTTAAAATCCTCTCCAAATTTATTTTAATTATCTTAGAAGTAATTATAGAACTCATTTTCAATTTATTCTAGCTCTCTGTTCAATAGTGGAGTCAAAGTTATTGTGTCTTAGTTAATTACTTTCGAAGAAGAGTTCAATAATAGTTCAGTGAGTGACGTCATTACTAGTTAGATTAATATTTGCTTTTAAGCTACTATTAAGTTACCCTATTCCTGGTCTTTGAATTATTTTATGAATCTTTGCTAA
Source organism: Loxodes magnus (assembly GCA_946699065.1). Lineage (NCBI taxonomy): Eukaryota > Ciliophora > Karyorelictea > Loxodida > Loxodidae > Loxodes > Loxodes magnus. Next base: position 297,796 of record CAMPDV010000018.1, read on the forward strand.
AAATAAAACCCAATTACGAAAAAAGCTTCTAAAGCCAACACGAAAACAAAAATAAGCGAACAGAATTTGCATCAGATTTTAAACTCATTAGCATTCTAGAGAGTACTCTTGGACTTCCTCTACTCCTTCTATTTGATTCCCTTTTTTCTTTTTTTTTCCTTAGTTTCGCTTTCTTATTAACAAACGATTTCTGATATGTCTTATTGCTTTATATTGGTTGTCAAGTTCTGCGTATTAAATTTAGATATGTCATTCTAGCTACTTAACTAATTTTGCTATTCCTAAAGGCAGCTAACAAGCTAGAGTTCATGCTCTAGGTTGAGAGCTTCTTGACTAAGTGACAGCTTTTTATAATAATCTTCATAGAGCTTCTTATAGTACTACAAAGCATAAGCTTTAGCAATATCAATGAAGAAGTTTATTATTTTCTTCCTGGATCTGATTATGCTCATCATTAACTTACAAATAAAGCTAGCTAGTAAAAAGACTATACCAGTCTCAAGAGAAAAAAAGATGATCAAAACCTTTTCTGTATGATCAAAGTTATTATTAGGATTTAACGATAACTCCTTTAAGAAGTCATAGCTTGATTAGAGTAAAGAATTTATTCCATTAACTTAGTATGAGAACAGATATAAACTACCTTAGCTATTGTATGCTGCTTTATTTAAAGTGGAAAGAACTGCTAGATTCCTGTTTATTATCTGGCATGTCTAGATGTAATTTAGCACTGTTTACTCAATTTCTGCATTTTATTCAGTGATAGGTTTTTAGTAAATGACTATGCGATCATTGTAAATATCAGTTATGTACTTAGAAACTTAATAAAGTTCATGAATTCTTATATTGAAGTCATTGGACAACTATCAAAGCTACTTTTAAATATCACTAAAAGTATCACCTGTATTCGCTTATGTTTAGAACTGATATAGGAACTCCTCAGATATCAATTTACTATTTAAGAACTCTAACTATACAATAGGTCAATGAGCGTTGACAGTTAAATTTCCAATTGAGAGAAATGAGTTAATTTCTTCGTAGTTTATTTTAAAATTTTCAAGCTATATTAGCATCAAAACTTAGGAGAGCCATATAAGAAGTATGAAGCTAGTAAAAAATGAGATTCCAGATAAGAAGAGTATTTTTTTCAATTTTTTCATAGTTTATTCCATTCTCTTCTACTAAATCTTCTAAATCCATGTATTTTCACTCAAAGGAGTGTATGAACTCGATACTTCTCATTACATCTATAATTTCTAGTTCTCTTCTAATGATTCTTCTATTTACCTTGAAGATACAATTTGATCATATAAATTATTCCGATCACTTTCTTTTCCCATCATTCTCTTTTTATAATCTTAGCCAAAGAGTATTATTTGGAATAGTTTGCTTTAGAAAAGACTATGGAACCCTTCAACAGTATTGATCTGAACTCTTTCTTAAGCATCATAAAATTCATTGATAGTATATTAACTTTCTTCAATCGGATTCAGTTTACACGTTAATGCAAATTAGTCTAAAATACTGCTACTTCTGCTAGTCTGTTTTATAGGAGATTAATATCCACTTTGCTAAACTAAATTGAATGAAATATGTTTGTTAGTGTTTAAGTTACTCTGATACTCTGGGCATATTTCAGTTAGTTTAATTTTTCTTATCTAATTTATATTTTATTTTATCTTGAATAGTTATTTCAACTGCTCTTGTATGGTCTCTATATACTAATCTTCATCCAAGAGAAGAAGACCACTGTCTTTAATAGAATTAAGTGGTTGAAATGCGAAAATTATTTCAAGTCTGGAATTAGTTCAACGAGGCACCGCGAACTAGATCATAGGTATAAAGAAACCATCTTGAGTGAGTAATCCAGTTTTGAATGCACCCTCTAAAGAATCCTCACAATAGGATTTTAATTATTTTTATACCATAAACGGAAATAATTATCCAAACTGAAGGTTTTCAATTACATGAAATGAGATTTTTAGAATATGACTTGCTTGATGATTAGAATGAATTATCCTATAATTATCATTAGCATTCACTATGAGAATTATAACATCATCGTCAAGCAAATTGGTTATAAAATCATTTTTCCTCAGTTATTTGATCCTTTAAAAAGCGAATTTCTTATCTTCAGCTTTATTAAGAATTTACTAAATTAAAGGGTTTTCTGAATTCATTATTTAGAGAATTTCTGCATATTGAATGTCAGCTTAGTAATGATCCGGCTGTAAATCAATTATCCGTTTGTAGTGCCTTTCCATATTTTTCCAAAGTATCTTTATCTCGTTATTTAGATTAAGTATTTATTATTCATAGATAAATTCCTACGATAAAAGTTCCCAGAATTATATATACTTAATCTAAATACCCTTTGATACAGTTTTCAACTCTTTTAAAGAGTCATTTATGAGTATTACTTCTTCTACGTCAAGTAGCTAGTTATCAAAATGCTCTTTTATTCATGTAGGCTGGTCTACTACGCTTAACTTATGCTTAGCACGAACTTTTTTAATAGATATCTATTTTTATTCCGAAACCATACTTGACAGCAAGTTATCAGCCAGCATTAAATAAAATCTTGAGTCGAAAGCCTATTTCTCTTTCTCTTACTACTTGAATACTTCAAAGCAGTGTTAGTACTTTTTGAGGTGCTATAAATTGAAGAAAAGAGTATAAAGCTCAAAATACTTCTTTTTTATGTATTTTTTATCAGTTCTAGAGATAATTTAAGCACACTTTGAAATGAGAATATCATTGAACACAGCTTCATTAGTAGTTAGCTACTTCTACTCAAATAGCTTTTTTTTCTCTTCTTTCTACAGATTCATCATTAAAGATCCTTTGAGAAGTAATAGAAGCTTAGGAGTTATTTCTTTCTTCCTGTAAAGTGAGTAAAGTTATCTGTAGAAGTTGATCACTTAAAGACATCTAGCTAAGTTATCCTCTTAGTCTATTTTTAAATTCAAAAACCATTCAAGTCTTTTTTGATATAGAATACCTCCAATAGAGTATAGAAAAGGAACAAGGAAGATAAGAAGGATAATTTTTTGATCATCACTAAGTGATAGAAACATTATGCAAGCTACCAGTATTTTAATAAGGTAGAATACTAAATCCAATTGCTCTATTTAGATCTAAGCTCAAGTACCTGTATAAAACTTGGACTATCATACTCTTATTTGTATTAGCAAGTAAAAGGTAATCAAAACATGCTTTTGATCTAGAATGTTGAGGATGATTATTATCAGTATCTCGATATGGTAAAAAAAATGTGAAAAGGATTAGTGAAATAAAAAATTGTTTGATGGTCCTAGTTGTAGTGATACATCCACAGCTAGATAAGAGTTTCCTAACATGAAAATAAATACTAACAGAAGCATTAAAATAGAACTGGCTAGTAAAATAATGTAGGATCATGAGGAAAAAGATATACTATCGGGGAAAAATTAAGGTAAGTTTGCAGCAGTTATTAATGTCATACTTACAGGTATTTAAAGTATCAGAAAGAAATGCTCGGAATTAAAAGTCACAAAGTTAATAACAAAATTCTTTTGCTGCTTACATTTAGCCACATACATACAGCAGCAAAATAAAATGACTAAGAAAGCATTACAGACAACAAGTAAAAAAATAAAACTGCTGAAGGAATGCAAAAAAAGAGGAACTACCGCAAAACCTCCAAATACTTCTTTAATTTTTTCAAATCCATATGATAACTCATTTTCAATCTAAAACAAAGAAATAAGTAAATAGATGTTCTAAATGAAGTGTACAGCATGCAAATATGCTACACTTCCATTTTATCCTTTCAGTTACTTTCCTCTATTAACCGAAATAGCTGTATATAAATGATAATATCATTTCCGATCGATTTCCCTTTTTAACTCATGTTGAGACATTTTTTATAGCCATAAATAAATTGCTTTAAATATAATTTCAATTATGAAATATTCAAAGAAAAATATCTGACTTGATTCTTTAAATTAAGACTTTATTTTTAAGCTAAATCGCAAATTTGCCCAAATAATTGTTTCAAATTCAATAACTTTATTATCAATTCAACTTTGTTTGCACAACTTTAATCTAAACTATACATTTTATAAGGTAGCTACACTAAAAGCTTAGATATTTAATAGAACTATTTATTTTATTAATTCTAAGGGTTAAAAATGGTATTTACCATTAAATTTCTCATTTTTGAGTTCTTCTACTCTCCATACCAATAAAAATTTCATTTTAAATTCCCACTATTGGTATATAACCTATCGAAAGTATCTTGTATATTCATCACTTTTTAATAAGAACTGCTTTATTAATCTTAATATGAACTTTTAAAGCTTTTTTTATTAAATAATCAGCTAATTAAAAATCAAATGACTTCTTATAATTCCTTACAAATAGACCAAGTAATATATTTGTAAACTTCTCCTTACATTTTAATCCTTCACTTTTTATATAATTTCACTCTTATTTAGTCTAATGCTTGAATAACTCGAACTTATACTTTATGATAAGTTAAATTACTTTAGTCTCTTATGGTTTAAAGAATTAATAAATAGTAACATCTTTAAATACTCTTTAAATTAGTGTATTAATTACTAAGATATCATAGTCAAAAAATCTTTTAATATCTTGAACTTTCAGTGCATTTATCCAGCCTATCCTGAAAGGTTTTTATACAGGTATCTTTCCAGTCAATACTAAGAAGGTCAAAGCATCTTCAAAACGTTATCGTTTTTACTGTATAATCTTGCTGAAGAATCTTTTATCATCTTCCAACTTCAAAATATCTTACAGTTATCGACTAAATGGTATATAGAAATCCAATTATAGCATTTCTTTCAAAAAAGCTTATAAAAAATAAATTATGCTGTTGCTATTTTTATTATCAGATTCTCAGATTTCTTTTAATACTATTTTTCTATTCGCTCTTAATGCAGTTTAATTAAAATTACCTTTATAGTCCTGCATTAGGAATTGCTTTTGTCTCTATTTGCAAGTTTGAAATGCTAAGCTTAAATCTTTTTTCTTACTATCTTCATTTAGAATATAGCTATCAATTAGTTACAATTACAAGCAGAAGATTCTTTATTACAAACTAATCTTCAATAGTATGTGAACCTATTAAAATTCATTTATTTTTGCAAATCTTTCTTATTACTTCACTATTTCAAAATTCTTATATTCCTGTTTATATGGAAATTTTCTCTAATTTTAAACGTTTAATAGCCTTCTGCCTTTTATTTATTTTGCTCAACTTGTTCTTAATTAAGCCTAGTTTATTTTTTTAATTATATAAGTTTATTTAAGTAGGGATAATGCAAATATTTAAATGAAATTACTTCATTATCTTAATCAAAGAGAAACTATTTAATTAGATACCTTAAAATAGCTTGCAAAACTGCTTCTTTCAATCATTCTTTTCTTAATAGTTTTCTTTATATATATAGTTTTAAATTTCTTTCTCAAACTAAGTTAGTGACCTACAGATATAATGTAAACAGTTTTGCTTTAAAGACTTAATAATTATTTACTTTTGATAGGTTTGCTTTATATTGCCTGCCTAAATGCGTTTTCTTTTTTAAACAGAAGGCAAGAGTGCGAAGCAATTCATATTTTTACATAGCTTTCAATTTCCATTTTTATTTTTCTTTCAACTAAAGCATCTAAACCTTTTAAACTTAGACTGTAATACTATTCAACTATGAATCTATCCCCAATTGTATCTATAAGGTTATCTTCTTTATATTTTTAATAAGCTAAATTTCTTATAGCGTTATCATGTATTTATCACTAGTAGTAAAGTTAAAAATTCGCTGTTAGCCTCAATCTCCTTTTTTTACCTTAGGTTTATCTTTAAAAACAGATGTTAGCTAAATGTACTTTAAAGCCTTAAATATGGTTAATACATAGCCTATTTTTCTTTTTTATGCTAATATAAAAAAGTTAATCTAAAAGATTTGCATTTATCAAGGAAAGATACTCTAGAAACTATTAAACAAAAAGGAGCTAAGGACAGGATAAAAATTGTTAATCAAGTATTTCAAAAGCCTTTCTTCTTTGGACGGAGTTTTAAAATAAAAATACTTAAACTAGAAGATATAAAAAACTAACTAAATAAATGAAACTAATCTAAGACAAATCTTCTAATACAGAAGATTAATATCTTATAGCTAGTAAGTATTATATTTTGCTTGCTTTATTATTCACTACTAGTGATTATTATCACTCAAATGCTCTTATTAATGGATAGCTAAATTTATGAGATATTTTATTTTAAAGTGGGGATTTTAAGGGTGATTTTTAGATGGAGATATATGAAGATTAAAAAAGAAGGAAAATTAAAAGTAGAAGATATTTAATTAAAATGTGCGGAAGGATTTAAAAAGTAAAAAGTGTTAATAACTAAATTTAAATGCTATTTGATATTAAGTCTTTTGTAAAATAAGCACTTAGTCTTGTGATGCTAAATAATGGAAACTATATAAATATATATCTTTATGCTTATGAGCATTTTCCTTTAAATAAATAAATAGAAAAAATAAAAAGGAAGTGATAATATAAACTAACCACTCTCTGAGTTGCTGATAGAAAAAGTTCAAAGTAGCAATATAATTTAAGGGGTAAATAATTGCCTATAAAACTTTAATCCAATGCCAGGAATTGCAATATTTTCATGTAGATGCATTTCTTCCTAAAAGAAGGAGTTATTCACAAACACTCAAAAATAATCAACATTATTCTGAAATAAAATTTATCTATTAATATATAAAGCAAAGAAATAGAATAAAGACTGTATAAAATTTTAAACCTAGAATCATAATGCATAAATAAATATATTTGAAGCATATATAGGATTAATTTATACTTATAATAACTGTATTTTTTGTTGATTTACTAAAAAATACCTTTTATAATAAATATATATAAATAGTTCATTTTGCTAAGTTGATAAAGCTTTTTTCTTAATATCTAGTTTTGAAATTTAATACTACTTAATCATATAATTAATTAGTAATCACTTATAAGATTTGCTATTAACTCTAATTATTTTTCTTAGGATTTAACTAACTAATTAATTATTCTTTTTCTTACTTTTAAATAAGTGAGTTGAACTTATACTTCCCATTTTTAAACTTTAGCTGTCTAGGTAGAATATTTATCATAATATGCAGTTACTTGATATCAATCTATAATGACCATCTTATTCTTAATATTATCAATAAACATTTAAAATGACTTAAATTATCTACTAGGCTATAAAGTATCTCACTTAAATGTAAACTGCTCTAATTAATTTTCTTTATTAGCAAATTATTTTAAGCTTTGAAGGATTAAATAGTTCTATTAAGGATTACTAGGATCATATCATTATTGCTAAAATAAGGATACAAATAAATAGAATTAGTTAAAGAATTATTATGCTTAGATTAAATAATTATCTAATTACTATACTTAGGCCTTTGTGTAATTATAAGCATAGAGAGTTAAAAAGTGCTTGTATGAAGAAGTTAAGGTAGATATATCTAAGATAAAATGAGATATAATGAAGTTAGGTACTAAGTAATAAATAGGAATTTAGCTTAATAATGTAATTAAGAATATTTAATTTAACTACTTAAAAAGAATCGTATTAACGTCAATTGGAACTTACAAGTCTTGTATGCCGGAAGATTTTTTTAACTCCTTTAGATCTATACTTCATCCTAATAGCTCACTTAAATGTCACATAACTAATTTGTATTTACTCACTTTCCCGATTTTCACTTGTTCCTCTCTAGGCATTTTTATGAAAAGCTTAACTTTCTTCTTATCTAAGTAATAAGTGAATTATCCAATTCATTCATCATGTTGTTCTATTAATCTTCCTCTTGGTCAATATAATCACTTCCATCACTTCGAACTAACTAAAAAATCTCATAAGGACATTTCGAACACATCCGTTCACTTCCTTCAACCGAACTATTTCTAAATCTAATAAAGTGAAAGAAAAATTTTAACCAGAAAGAACTTAGTAGACCTATAATGAATGACAGTGTATCTATTTTAAACCAAATTTAAAATAATTCAGGTACCATTCATTATAAGGTTCCTTCTTAATATACCAGAAGAACTAAATAAGTGTAAATTCTGAAATTCCTAAATCACTTATTTTCGCTCTTTATTCTTACTTAGAGAATATTAGTTCTCATAAGATTCTTGGAAAAAATTGTTTAGAAAGATTGTATTTAAATCCAAATACTACTTACAAACATTTTTGTATTTATTCCCATTAAAATTTTCCCTTTCTTTTGGAAATAAAATACAATTATTACATCAATCTCATAATCAAATTTCTTTGAAATTTGCATAAATCTAAATTATATTATATTAGGATGCCTGATCCTTTCATTTGCAAATTTTTTTATAGCGAACCTATTCTTTCTTCCCTTCCTTAGTACTAAAATGGATTTTTGTTTTTCGAGCTAATTTTAACCTTTTAATGAAAGGACTTTCAAATTCGCTAAAATGATTCCTTTAACCTTCAGTTAATTATAATAAAACGTTGATATCCATCTTATAAATATTTCGATACCAGAAACTATCGTACATATTTCAACTAACCTTTATAAATTAAAAACAACCTACTATACACATCTTAGCCTTAATAAGGAGTATCTAGGAGCTGAAATTAAATTAGACATCCTTACATTAAGAAAAAAAATTTCTATAATTAAACCTTAGAAACTAGAAAGCTAAGCTTATCTTTAGTATATTAACGATATACTATAATTATATGAAGCTAGAGCTTCTCAAAATATTTAGAAATCTTATGAAAGGCCATCAATGTATCCCTGAGTAAATTTACTCAATAATTTAATAGTCTAAATTTAGAAATTCTATAAGCACTTGAAGGTAAATTGATAATATAATACTTGTCTTGAACTATTAAAAAGTATCTCATGCTCACTTTTCTATTATATGGCTAATAAAAATTATACTAAGCAAAGAGCAAAAATAACTAACTAAGAAATGAAGAAAAAATAAATTGACTAAAGATTTAATTCCTATTTAGTGCCTTTCTGTCACATAAGAGAATAAAGTTTGTTTAAGTTATGATCTATATAATATAAATTAAATTTTTGCTTAGATACTATAAATTATTTTCTTAACACTTCTTTAAATCTCTTTATTCTCTATTTTTAAATCAATAAAGCTATTTAAAGGTAATCACTACATCATACATCTTAAATTATTAAACTTGAGGTTCACATCAAAGTCATTATTTACGATAATTAGTAGTCAATAAGTTGAGTTAATCCATAAATACGATTTCTTAGTTAAACAATTACAACTAAATATTGAGTAAACAGTGCTTATAAAGTATGAAATATAAGATATAGGAATATTACATTAGATAAATACTTAAATATTATCATATTTAAACTTATACTGTTTGCTTAATTATGTTCGCAAACAAAATCTATGCTTCATTACTAAATAATATATATTTATGACATTTGGCCCTGCCGAAAAAATAGGCAGTCATACTGAGAGGAGTCGCTAAATAGGAAGAACTAAAGAATTTTATTGAATGCTAGATTCAAGGAATAACTTAACTGCTTGGCAAGTAATTTTATAGCTGAATATTATATTTTTCGCTCTGATTTATAGTGAATTATTGCAATTCCTCAAATTATAAGGTTAATAGTTCCTTTTTCTTAAATAGAGCAAAGCACTAACTCCTTTACAATTATCAGATGAACTTAAAACTTATATTTTAAAGCTTTTTATATCATTCTTATATATCTATTTTAAGAAATAAATTAGACTGATTTCTGATGTTTTGATCTTAATATTTTTTTTGCTTTTAGATTATCTTACAATCAATCTTCAGAATATCAAAAAAAACTAAACTTCAGAACTGATTTTAGAAACTTATCTGCTAAAACTAATTTAGTGCTTCTAAATATAAATCATAGAGCATCTATTTATAATATTTAAAATGACGCAAAATTCTTTTAAAAATGCTAATTCTCTTTTTAAATTTATATTATGCATTAATACCTTTCTTCAAATATGATCTTCATAGTAATCTAAATTTCAACATTTTCGTTATTTCAACATATTAATATCAATTTTATTTATATCTGATTACTTAGCTTTATAAATGAGAACTTTAGCATTTCTCATTTTTATTTTCAATTCTTCTTTCTAATTTTCTTAAGTCTTCATTTTCGTTAATTAAACCTTTCTTATATTTCTACGCCTTTTAATATACTTTTTAATGCTTTTCATTTACTAATATCTAAATCAAAAACGAAGGCATCATAGCTTTGTTAAGTTTTTAAATTGGTCACTTGAATATTCTTAACGCTTTACCTAGCATTTTAACGAAATCCAATTTAAGGAGTATAAGTATTTTCATAACATCTAGAAATCCCTCCATTTACATACTACTTTGAAATGTGAATTACTAGCTATCAATTACTTTTCGGCTAAAAATGTCTAAAATGAAAAGACTGGCAGAAGAACCTACAACAAGTGACTCAGATATAGAGAAGTCTAATAACTCCTCACCTTAGAACCAGAAAAATTTTAATGTGCCTTAGTCTTAGATTATTTTAGAAGAAATTAATGAAAAAGAAGAAGATAAATAATTCGAACGTAATGTACATTCTGAAGAAAATTAGTCTTTTAATGAAAGTACAGCTAGAGCGTAATAGTTTAAAGAAGTTATTAGCATAAGGTGAAAGAAAAGTGAATCTTAAGATAATTAGAATAACTCAAGCGCTATTATGATGGCAGATGAAACTTAAGATACTATAGCTTAACCTTAAGAGTAGATTAACCTATAAGAAGAATAGAAGGTACAAGTTAATAATGATTATTAGCTAAAAAGAAGAAGGAGGTAGAGATAGAGGTAGAGAAACTAATAGTAATCTTAAAATGAAAGTTAATAACGATAACAAAACTAAATCTAGTAAGAAAACGGAGGCAATGAAAATCCTGTACCAATGTCGCCGCCACATACTTAAGTTATATTTGACAGTGAGTAATCAGATGATGAATAATTTACAGCCAATATTAATGATACTCCAAGAACAAGAAGCTAATAATATGGGCCTGTATCTCGTTTAAATACTTGTGAAGATTTGGGCTATGCAACTTTAGCTACTAATGGTTTTGTTTAATAGACTCAGCCTTAAAATAGTTAGCAAAATAATAGCAGTTCTCTCTTTGATAATAGAAGTCCACGCACATAATAATTAATACAAATGTATAAACCAAAATATCTATGTGGAGATATACTAACAAGATATCCTTATATAACTATGGTTTTGGATAAAAAAACTGTATTAAATTAGCATCCAAACTGACTACGGTTGTTGATAACATTAATGCTAATAATCGAGTTATTTGACTTGGTATCTAATCACGTTATATTCTAGAAATATCTCAATATTTAGTTAACCTCTCAATGTAAGTTACCTCATTTACCTTATTCATAATACGAAAATTAAGAGGTACTTGTGAATGGACATACAGAATTTTAATTTTTTATCAATATGAACATGATGCTTCCTAACCATAATGACTATTTTATTTCTTTTCAGGAATCCTAGGAATGCAAAAGTACAGATCACCTAGGAAAGTGCTAATATAATGAAAATGTAGCTTTTATTTATACTTACTCCTATAAGCACTACATGGAAATTTGTAAAGTAGAGTAAAGAAGAGTTCAGATTCAAAACATCGAAAATTATAATAATGGTCTTAATTTTCTCCAACTATACTAGACTGAATAAAAAGATATCTATTTTATTTATTTTAAATCTGAAAACAACTACTGATTGTCATCAATTTTGGTCATCTTGTCTATTTTAGTCACTTTATGCTTTCTCCTCAACCCTAATATTCCAGCTTTTGTCTAACCTACAGGTGAAAACAAATGTGTAGGAGAAATATCTATAACATCCTATACCTAAATTTATTACTTTGTAATATTAATATTCAGTGATGTTCCTTGTTTACTTATCCAGTGATATGTTATGTCAACATACGATACTTATAATATCGAACGATGCGCCTTCTACAGTAGTGCTTTTATAAGTATCCTTGACTTGCTAGCTTGTATAACAGTGCTATATAGAAAAATAGTTCCTGTAATAAACTTTTAATTTATCTTGATTATATCAAAGTAGTTAAACTTACTATTTAATCTTTTAATCTAGAGCTTATATTTAATATAGCACTCAACTGTAATTAACTATTTCTATCTATACATTTTAAGTAAAAAAGGGTAAATTAGCAATCTTTCTTCGGTTAGTTTGGTTTTAATAATCCAGGAGATGAAAAATAGTGTTAAAAACAATTCTAGACACTTCTCTACTTTAGTTAAGTATGATTATGAGCATATTTAAACCTCTTAGATAAGTGAATACTTAAACGCTTAATAAGCATAATAATATATCCATTACATAATACATATAAATACATAAGCACCAGCTACATATTTCGATTGGTTAATAAAAGTAGAAAATTGAAATATATCAAAGGAATTTTGAAAAGAGAGATAGAACTAATATTTTGGTTAAGATACTCATGATAAGAATTAGATATTTAAAGTTAAAAAAGGAAAAATGTAAGATGCAAATTTTAGAAAACATATTGAAAATTTGAAGAAACAAACGGAAGAGTATAGAAGGAAATAAAACACTAACTTAAGTTAAGAGCAAATATCTAATGTTGCGTATTTTGGGACTTTTGGACAAATACTGGATTAAATGAAATAACCAAGGTAGCAATTTTCTGACATCGTTATGAATTAGCTTCATAAGAGTAATAGTTCTGGATCTTAATAATCTATTATGTAAAACGTTTTACCTTCTTCCGGGTAATCGAAAAGAAATAGCGATGTAAAAGAGCAAAAATTAGATTTGCAAATTAACTCCAGTACAAGTAGGAGTGTGGCTAGTAGAAATACTAATAGATCAACTAAAAGTTCTTAATATTCTCTAGAAAAGAAGGTTCATGTAAAACCAAGCTTTTTTTCAAATATGATAGATTATGACGGAGCTAATAGGTCATAGAGTAGTTTAATACAATAGAGCGCACTTAAAATTCCTCTATCGCCTGTAAAAAAATTAACCTCTTTTGACCTTCCACTTAGTCTAAAAGACCATGACTAACTTAAAGCATCAAGAGAGGAAAAAAAGAAAAAAAAGAGTAAATATTAAAGAGGAAGAAACTTAAAAATTCCAAATTAAGAAGAAGAACAGTTAACTCAAACTGAAAATGTTAAAAGTACAAAGAAGAAAAAAAAGTCCTCTAAGAGTAAAAAGAAAGAAGGTAAGAAAGTGATATACACTGATATCGATTTAAACAACGATTTAATGCTAACCTCTAAAATATCTGAAGATTAGGTAAGTTTGTAACCATATACTTTTTTTAGTTATTTTAAACAGATTGTGCTCACTCGGTGTCAAACTCTTGAGCTTTAACACCCTAAAGTAAAGCAAACTCCAAGAGAAAATTAGATTACGTAAATTAAAAAGTTCTGAACTAAAAGTAATAATAAGAGGAGACACAAAATGAGCCTTTTTATTAGTATAGAATAAGAGCAGAATAGAGAATAAGAAATTTGGAGTATCAGAATAAGGATTTATAAGAGAAATTGGATGAAGAACATTAACAGGTAAATTTTAAGGTAGAAATTACAGCTTCAGCAATTCATTGCTAACTCAGACATAAGTAAGGTGCTAAGATAAAATGAAGCAATATAATTAGAGTTGAAGTAAACATAACTGGAACTAGAGGAAAAAAAATTTTGTTTAGCAAAGTAAGAAGAAATCTGCCAAAAGAAAATTGAAGATGAACAGGTTAAATCTAAAAAGATACAAAAGTATATACAAGATGTCCAAAATAACTTTTCAAAAGAGGTGTCTCAGTATCAAACTTAAATCTAAGAATTAGCACACGAAAATAACACCTTAAAATAGAAAAGTTTTTAAACTGAAAAATAGTTTTACTAGCAGATAGAAGCATAAAAATAGAAGATAATGGAACTTGACCGATCATATTAGCAGGAGGTTTAAAAATTTCAAAATTGTGACAAATGTACATTATTATAAGAAATAATGAGTGAGTTACAAGAAGTTAAATCTATCTCTTCCAAGACTATTTAAAAATTGGTAAGTTTAACGATTCATTACAGAGAGAGGATTTATCTGTAAAAGAAGCTTTAATTAAATCACTAAGAGAACAGGCTGAAAACAAATAAATTGAAATGGACTAACTTTAGAGAGAACTAATTAACTTTAAATACAAATGAAGAGAGATAGATAACTTAACAAACTGACTTTTATTTATTTATATATTTAAACTATTTCTTATCAAACATAATAGAGTCACTATTTCTACATATGAGTTAGATATAAAACAGCTATATAAAAAACAGAGAATAATGAATCACTAGATAATTTTAAAAGGCTATAAAATGTTTAAATATTAGAGCTTTATTAAAGATATAATATAATAATTTAGCAAGCAGTTTATAAGTATCCTTTAACTTATTTATACTATTTAATTTTTAAATGTAGGAGATTAAGAATTCTTTGTTACTTTTATTTCGCTTATTATATGAATAAAATTTGGAGGCTACCATCAAATGATAACATATAATGAGGAGCTGCTAATTAAAGTAAAAATAGATGTCAAATCTTTTTAAGTAATTACTTGTACACTGGTAAAATAAAAGTTATTTTTCATTAATCTATAGTGGAAATAGCTTTTTAAGATTAAGATAAGAAAACAGGAAGATAAATTAAATACAGTTGTAAGAAAAAGGAGTTATATTGACAACAAAATATGATAAAGAGTTTTAAAATTAGTTGGATTTATTTGCTTTTCTCAAAAAACTACAGATATTATTACACTGATGTCATCAGACTTCCCACCTTAGTACGACATTCCTAGTTTTTAAGCTTTAACCTAAAATGGACTCTATCAATGCTTTTGAACACTCCTTAAGCTTGCTTTTTTGCACAGTAAGTCGCTTAAAGCTTGTATCTGATTTTGATTTCTTTTAGTGAAATCAATTTCAAAGTGGCTCAAAATACTTTCAATGTCTGAAATGAAAAGATTGTCATAAAATCCGTCAGTTCCAGATATTATTATATCTCTTGGTTAAATTTCTATAAAGTCAGTCTAAGCATTTATGGGAGAGTCTTGAATCATCTTTCCAAATGCTTTAGTTAATTTTTTATAGTCAACTAAACTTTTGCTTAACTTAGGAAGTTTAGAAAGTTAGTAAGGACAATTAAAATAATGCTCTTGTATTGTCGTTTTATAAAAAAGCTTATAGCTTCCTTTGCCTTAATTACGGAAAACACCTAATTAGGAGTCTCCAAGTCAGCATACATATAAGAAAGTATGCTATAAAACGTAAAACAGGACAGTAGAGCTTCCATAACTTTTAACCTGCTAAAAAGAATGGAATAAAGTCTGTTTCGAAATGGTTTCCCAATTTCAGCTATTTATTTACTCTAGCTTTTAATTCCTCAAATTTTCTATGATATTTTTTACTAAATTTTCGCTAAATTTCTTGGTATCCTATCCATACTTTTTCCAAGATGAGACTCCATCTGATATAGCTCCAAGCTAATCTCATATTGAAATAGCATCTTAAGTTTAATCACTCTTTAGTATGAAATTATCAAAATCTATTAGATGCAAGTTATCCTTATTATAAACCATCTATTAGTTCATTGAATAAGCCTGACATATATAATAAGATCTCATATTCAAACTTTTTGGTGACGAACTATTTAACGAGGTATTTTATTTGTTTTTCCTACTTCGCTAGCTAATAACTACAGTACGAGGCTTAGAAAATTCATTTCCATTTATAACACTCAAGTATTTATATTTAGATCTCTAAGTTAGCTTATATTTACTTCCTCTCCGTTTAAATGACTTCTAATTCAAATATCTCATTGAAATATTAGTTAGCAATGCTCTTTGCTATGCATTTAAAGTAAGGAATATTTTCTTCCTAGTTAAAAAGCCTTTAATCTATTTTTGAATTATAACTATCTTCTTTATTTCACTCTATTTTTCCCTTACAAATAATAGGATTTATTTTACATATATAATCATTATCTTTCTCGCTCATACCAAGAATATTTACTAGCCAAATTTCGTATTTTGTTGCTTTAGTATCTCAGCACGATGACCTTATTGGTCTTAGACTTTCTACTACTTACAAACTTGAAAGCTTGAGTCCTTTTTACTGGAATTCCCCATTTATGTCAAATATCTTAAGTAATCAAACTTCTAGTTATTTAATTGGTATTTCCAGTCTTAGTTTTCTTCTTCATTTTCATTTTCATTCCATCAGTATTTTGATCAAGAGTTTGATCTTCCTAGATTTAAAATTTATTCTTATTTTCAATCTTAAAACTTTTTTGCTCTTTCTTTCAATTTTTTTTCGTTTTTTGTAGGCATCTACTTCTAATTAGAGTCCTAAACAACCTGGCTTTAATTTTGGTAGGAGAGAGGACTCTCTATAGTTAGACTTGTATCTACCTGATACTAACTGAGACTCTTTTATTTCTCTGCCTATATCTCTCTCAGAAATTTGTGCTGCAATGAAATTGCCTTCTTATTCTTATTCTACTCAGATTTAGGTTTTTACTAGCTTTTGTTTTGGTTCCCCATTAACTTACAGTAATATTGAGTTTAAAAATATAGTCATTTATGAAAGTAAATACTTAAACGTCTTAATCTTTGTATAAATTTTAAATTTATTGACGTTTATTTCCCTGTTAAGAAAATGAAGCACATATCATATAATACGAAAGACGACTATAAATATGTTACTTATTTAGATTTATGCTTTATTATCGGTTAGGAATGCAATTCATTAAGCTAAAATATCTGAGATTTTGCTCCATATTTCATTTTTATGACCTAATTAATGTAAGGAAAATGCAAAGTTCATTTTAATAGAATCTACTTCTAAATAGTTTCTCAACATACAGACTAAATACAAGCTTTTAACTTATTTAGCTTATCCACTTAGACTTAAATTATCTCAGTAAAGGTATTATTAAAAAGGCATGATTCTGTAGTAATTAAGTAAAGAATTTACATCTCAGGATATATAAGTTTAGAAGATAAAGGGAGCAAGTGCTTAATTAGTTTACTTAACTAGATTAAGTAAACTTTTCAAGTCTATAGTAAGATAATAGAGTTAGAGTGTGCTTTTTTATTAAAATGCGTTTTGAATGTATAAACTTACTATGAATTAAAAGGAATTTTAATCTTTGAACCATTCCCTTTATTTATTTGCTCTTTCAACGCTTTCATTTAAATTAATTCCGTATTTATCCCAAAAAAGGCAAAGTTATTTAAAAAAAGTATTATATTATCTAATTAATCTGAGGGCTAGCATTTGTCTAACGGATTGATTATTAGATCTTCCTTTGTTATACAACTATCTGAATAGTGGTTTATCAGTTCAGCTTGGAAAATTCAATTTTAGTACCTTTGGGTATAGATTTTCTTATTGGTGAGGTTGCTATAATATAGGTATTTTAGCATTTATATTAATAGTAAATAGATTTATCGGGATGATTTGATAATCTTTAGTTGAAGAAAAATGCTAGATATTGAAAAAAGTCCAATTGACTAAAGACTTTATAGATTCATAGAGTTGGATAACAAGTTAAAGTGCTTGCTTATATGCGATAAAGATTGCGATAAAGCTGCAGCTGCTCTCTCTGTTTAAATAGGATCTTTTTAGGATTCTAATGAAATACCTGGACTCGCTCATTTCTTAGAACATATGCTCTTTTTGGGAACTGAGAAGTATTCAGAAGAAACTACTTATAAAGATTATCTTTCTTCTCATGGTGGAAACTGTAATGCATTTACTAGTTCTTAAGAAACTAATTTCGTTTTTAATGTCGCTCCTGAATATTTTGAAGGAGCTCTTGATATTTTTTCCTGATTTTTCAAAGCTCCTTTATTCACATCCTCAGCTTTACAAAGAGAAATGAACGCAGTAAATAGTGAGTATATTAATGGCCTTCAAAACGATTCTAGACGATAGTACTGTCTGGTAAAGCATCTTTGTGATGCCTAACATAAATTTCATAGGTTTTAGACAGGAAATATATAGACTCTCGATATACCTGACATTAGATAAAAAATAATAGAGTTTTATGGCCAACACTACTCAGCAAACATAATGAATCTAGTAATGGTTGCTAAAGAAGATCTAGATATACAAGAAAGATATGCTAGAGAGAAATTCAGTCAAATACTAAACCATAGCAGAAGTTTCTAGGAAACAGAGACAAAATTGCCAATTTCATTTAAGCACAAAGTAGTTAAGTTCATACCAGTAAACGACAATCATAAGTTAAGCATATATTACCAAATGCCATCCCATAATAAATACTATAAATGCAAGCCAGTCTATTATTTGACTCATTTAATAGGCCATGAAGGGCCTAATTCTCTTCTTTCATATCTAAAAGAAAAGTAATACGTTTATGAACTATATGCTGGTCCTTATTTAATGCACACTAACTGGGGATTTTTAGATATAAACATAACTTTAACAGAAAAAGGTTTAGAGAACTATAAAGAAATAATAGTATTCTTACACTAGTATATTAAAATGCTTAATGAACAAGGTATAAAAGAATGAATTTGGGAAGAAATACAAAAAATGGATCAAATAGGATTCAACTATTAAAAGAAGTAAGATTCATATGGCTATGTTAGCGACTTAGCCACCAGATTACATAAATATCCCTACTAAGATGTGCTAAGTGGTCCTTTCTTGCTAGAAGAGCTGGACAAAAGTAGTATTTAATAGTTTATGTCTTACTTAAACTTTGACAATTCTCTCTATCTTTTAAGCAGCAAAACTTTTAAAGATAAGCTATAGAATGCTGAAAAAGAGAAATGGTACAACATAGAATATTAAATAGAGGAGTTCGATGAATAGTTTATATAGCAGCTTCATAATTTAGAGCCTAATCTTAGTCTAAACCTACCTCCTGTTAATCAATACATTCCAGAAAACTTTGATCTTCTTCCAAAAGATTAAAATACTCCTCAATATCCATCGAAAATATTTGAATCTTAATAAGGAGAGATATACTATAAGTAGGATCACAAGTTTGATCACCCAAAAGTAGCTGCGAAGATAGTTCTAAACTACCAATTTGAGTCAGCAAGAGAATAAATATTATCGTTGATATGGTTAAGAGAACTTAATGATGTCCAAAGAGAGAACAACTATATGGCTAGCATGGCTGGCTTAAACGTTAGTTTTGATGTAACAGACTCAGGACTTTAAATTTTTATGAATGGATACAATGACAAATTTGAAAACTTTGCTATAGATAACTTTAAAGGTATTAAGAATCCCTTAAATTTAAAGCAGGAAAAATTTGATCAATTCAAAGATCTGCTAAAATAATCATTGACAAACGAATTATATCAATAGCCTGCAATACAATTAGGCCTTATTACAGAATTAGCATATGGAACTAACTCATACAGTAATTAGAGCTTAATTGAAGCATTACAAAATTTAACTCTGTAGCACTTTAATCAATTTCAAAAGAAATGGCTAAAGAAGGTATGGTATGAGTGATTAATTATTGGAAATGTTTCCCAAAGCCTAGTTCTGAATATAGCTGAAAAATGTATGAATATATTGAATGCAGAGGTTCTATCGAAGGACTTAATAAATTAAAAGAGATATATATAAATTCCAGTAAAAGGTAAAGAAGAAGCTAAACTTAGTGCTCTCGGATGCGATAGCAAATCTTTTAATCTCTTTCAAAAGAATCCTAATTTGTTCCTGTATAGTCTACCAAATGTAAACGAATAGAATTCATTAGTAAGATGCTACTGGCAAGCAGGCATCTGGAATAACGTAGATCAAATACATATAGAACTACTATAAAATATATTTAAAGTAAAAGTGTTTGACTTTTTAAGAACACAAAAGTAACTAGGCTATTCAGTAGGCTCTAGATATGTTGAAACTTTTGGAGTAATTGGCTTTGCAATATTTGTATAATCCAGCAAATACAATCCAACGGTAGTGAAAGAAAGCATGGATGAATGTTTAGAAGCATTGAAGTAAATTATCATGACTCTAGATGAGAAGAAATTCCAGGAAAATGTTTAAGCAGTTATTAGTACAAAGCTTATAACTGACAAAAGTGTAGTTGATGAGTTAAATAGATTCTGGACACAAATCTATAAAAAGCTTTATATATTTGATAAAGGTAATTCAATTCATCTTTAGTTCAAAGAGATATTGCAATCTTATAGAGCGTCAAGTTGGAGGAAGTTTAAAATGCATTCACTAGGATATTCCTTGATTAAGTTAGAGAAGCAGATTTATGACTAGTAAGCAATAAGCATGAGAAGGAAATCTAGGCTAATTTAGGATTAAATGAAATAGAAACTAAAAATCTCTTCGAATCTTTTGAAAACTTTAAGAAAAAGTTTTCTATCTATCCCGTTTTTCATAGCTGATCTTTAACTTTTATAAACAGACATATTTAAATCTAATCAATTTACAGTAACTAAGAACTTCACTATAATTCAAATCTAACCCATTCATATCATCTAGTGGATATATATTAAGAGATCAATTTAATAGTTTATAATAAAACCATATTAATGTAATTTCTACAACTATCCTTATTACAAATTGTAGTATTCTTAAAGCTCTGCCTTTTCCTTTCTCATCATATTATAGAACAAGTAAGATTTCTAGAATCATTTCTGATAATAGCCCAAGAGTCTAGTTATTGTTGATAGTTATATTATAATTAAACTAAAAGCATAAGCATTTATCTTTGCTATTTCGAAGTAAAAAAGAGAACATTTATTGTAAAAATTATAATTTAAAGCAGTTATAATTACATTTAATAATACAAGCATTAGGAAAATAATCAAAAGCTATATATTTAGATATTAAATTTACATTGTCACAAGATAAAGATGAATTTATAAGTTATCCATAGTTTTTTTAAGTCGTTAAGTAGAAGTAAAATGGATTGAATAGAAGTATATTGCTTATTTCGATTAATATGCTAATAAGAATGCTTAATTTAGTAGTTTAAAGCAGAGCTTTGTTAAGTATTATTAATCTAATAGCTTAAATGGAAAATATTAGTTGCTCTAATTTATATAGATAGTATAGGATATTTAAGAAGCCTAAAAGCTACTTGTAAATAGTACAAATATCTTAATTATTACCTGATTATTTAGACTTAAGTACTTATATAAGTATGTGAAGCAGTTAAAATATATCTAAGATTAAGAGTTCTACTAAAATATAAAAATAAAAGGTTACTTAAAATGCAGAATATTTAAACTTAAGCAATTAAGTCTTGGCTATTAAGCCTTGATGATTAATAAAAGGAAGAGAAATTATAATAAAAGAGTTTCTAATTAATGAGCGCAAATTGCTTTAAATAATAAGGATGGAAGTTTGAATTCATTTTATTCAATTATTTATACTTTTCTTCTAATTCTTATCTTTATCCTCTAACTCTATATATCTTTTATCATATATCTCTTCATGCTTTTTCATCTCCCTTCTAATATACCTCAAGACTAGTACGAAAATAATAATTCCTAGTATGAAGGAAAATACAGTAAAATAGATATATTCAGGTTATGAAACCATTTGATTGTAGCATTCTTCTGATAAGCATTGTAAAGCTGTACCTATAATACTCGCATTGATTATTTTAGGAATCATACCAAAGAAGCTTATAAAATAGTACTTATACTCTACTTTTAAACTAGCTATAAAATAGTTTAGTAAACCTACAGGCATTCCTGGGCATAAACGATAGATTATTAAAATCTTCAGCGTGTTCACTTTTAAGGCTAGTTAAAAAATTTAAAGTTTCTTAGAGTTTTAAGACTGATGCTGAATTCAGTCTGCAAAGAAATATCTCGCCACTATATAAACACTGCTAGATCCTAAGCAAAACGAAATCCAAATTATAAGTATACCATACAAAAATCCGAAAGGGAAGCCAAAAAAACCATTAAAAATAAATCCTCCGAAGATATTCAGAATGATAATTGGAAACAGAATTATAGAAAACAAAACATATACACCTATAAAAAGAAGAGTTGATTGCCAGACTTATAAAGTTCATATTCATTCACTGAATAAGAATATTCAATGTAATATTCTTTAGCTATCTAATATTGTATAAACAACCAAGAAAACTATTATCAAAAGCATAATCAAGCTCTTCTTGAATTTATACCCAACTATTTATTATCAAGTACTTTACTTTCTAGCAGTAACCTTATTTTTTTCTTGTTCATCTTCACCTTACTAAAAACTACTGTTTTACATCCTTTAATCTTATTTTAATAGGATATTTATGAATAAGCCAATTAATAAGTTGATTCTAAAAAGTCTATTAAATATGTTCCTGTTTCTAACTGATATCTTTTAATTATATCTATACTATTCATCTACTCTATGTTCGCAACAGAGTTGGTAAGTTATCTTTATCTTACTAGATTATTGACTAACTTGATTAAGTTAACAAAGAGTAATGAGAAATTTAATCCAAATTATCAATATTTATATACTGAAATGATAACTAATCTTATTATATGCATTAATACTTTTCTTCATAGCATCCTTTAATTATTAGATCTACATGCTTAGTTTGTGAAATATGAATCATAAATAGATAGTTAATTCTAGGAATAATATAAAGCAAGTTTGATTATAGCTTCTTAATACTTTTTAATCTCTCACCTTTTATTTGTAGTATGTCAAAAGATTCTTCAATACCCTAAAATTGCTTTATTATATTAGCTTCTTATTTATTTTATTTATATTTTCTCATTATATAACAGAGATGTCATTATACAAATTAATAAAGAGAGTAGTTATAGGTAAGTTCTTAAAGACTAAAGCATTTAAATAATAAAGTCAATGAACAGATAAGCTCTAAAGTATTAACTAATTTCAGCTATTTAGCTGGGTTTTCCAATAACATCTGATCTATTCTTATTGTTAAAGATGAGAGAGTCATACTACTAAAAGATGACATAATACTTAGATAATAAGGGTGAATTTAATAGATCTATAATCTTATATTTGAGCTTATTTCTTTAGACAGCTTAGCTTACAAAATGTATAAATTAACTTCCTTAACTTTTAATTTAATTATATGAATCTATTTTTAATCCCTTCATTGATAGTTTAGTGCCTTTGTCCTTTTCATACTTCTTATAGCTTACCTTGTTTTATCTTTATCCTTATAATCAATTCGTATTATAAGTAATTATCCTAATATTAAGAGATAACTATAAGGGAGTATTTAAGCTAATTTTCAGAAATATTTTCTTATCTTGATGATAGTTGCTTGCAACATTCATTGAAAGCATTATTATATGTCTTTCTCAAATTCCAGCAAAGAAATATTAGTATGATAGCAAATATACTTATACAGAAATATGATATTCTTCTTATAAGCACACTATAAAAATTTAATAAGCTATTGGCTAATTTAAGCACTTAGGATGTAATCAATTTCTTAAGAGGTATTTCTTTCAAAGCTAGCTAATTTATTAGCAGCTTTCTAAACTATTAAGGTTGTGATTAAATTATAAAAGTTAGCAAACTTATCCATCACTTAATGACAACTGTAAGCAAAAAAAAGACATCTAAATTACATAATATACGCAAGAATGACGAAAGCAAGAATGAAAATAAATTTCCGTAATATTAATAGAAAGAATAGGAAATATGATTTGAGAATTGCAAGTAATTCACATCGATAATAGTGGAATTATAAGCTATAAAAAATGTAAAATTAATTTAAAGAGTAAATATATCCAATATATAATCCCCTCTTATCTTAAGTACATATAAAATAATGATATCAAGCATCAAAGCAAAATTGTTTGCTTCTTATATATTTTCTAAGTATCTAAGTCAAATTTTTTTATTAATCGCTAATTTTATTTCCAATATCTCTTATTCATTAAATTCCATGTTAATATTAGATCTATCCATAAAGTATCTAAAAGTAATATAAGCGTTTTGAAGCTAAGGAATGGCTATTAAATAATAGGGAAATATCTTTTTTAAGTTTAAAATATTTTATCTAAATTGAATTAGAAAATATCCTTATTTATAGGATCTAGTGATTTACTTAATTTTTTGGTTTAAATCGCGTGAAATAGTTACATGTTTAGTTGTTCATTTAGAACTATTAAGTTATTCCCTTAACTTCTTAGCATCTTTATTTAAGCCTGATTTCTTTTATCTATTATCATAGAAATTAACTGATACTTTGCTGTTTTATGAGATTGAATCAATTAAGAAAATATCTCTTCATTTAATAGTTTAGCTTCTAAAAACATATTTCAAAGTGATTCCTTTCTTCTTATAAAACTTAATGCATTTGGTTAGACTTAAAATAGAGAGAAAGTATTAAAGTTATCTAAATTATATTATGAAAAAGCACTATAGAAATGATAGTAAATAAAAGAAGCATTCATATTTTTATTCTGCAACTCAAGATGCAATTCAGATTTAATCTTTAACCTTTAGAATCCATATATTTCACTCTATATTACCTAACTATGTAAAAAAGTTAATTATTACTCTATATTTTAATAGTTAAATTTTATCTTCAAATGATACTTAATCACCAACATTTAAAATCTTCTATACCATTAAACTTTAAATTTAGAAGCTTTAATTAATAAAATTTATGAGAAGGTTGTAATTACTGTGAGTGAACGTTTTTTCAAACTGTTCTTTATGAGATAAAAGTATAGTATAGAACATCTAAGCTTTAGTTTAGCATTAGTCATGACTATTATATAATTGCTAAGCTTTAATAATTACATAAATAGTAATCTTGGCACTTTTATTTCTTTACTAATAGATAAGCATTTTTTTTATTAATCACTTAATTTACTCTAAAGCATTACTATTTAATAGAATTAATTTGAGGCTATTATTAGATTTTTCCCCTTCGCCATCATTCTAACTACCTCGTTGCAAACTCATCAGAAAGCTTTTCAACAGATTTTATTAGCTCCCCTTATATTAAATTCGTAAAAAATAATAAGTTCTATAATCTCTCTAGTAAGATATGAAAAGTCTCATTTAATTTCTAATAAATATAATCAGCTAATTTATAATAAAGCCTATTTGCATAATTAAAAAGGGTATTAGTAAGTATAATAACATAATAGTTTAATTGGTTTCATTTTTCTTCAGTATTTTATAGAAATTAATTTCTTATTAATTTGATAATCCTGGTACCTTAATCTTCATTAAGCTCCCTGATTCATTTCTTTTAAATTTACTTGCTTTGACTATTTCTTTCTTAGTCTATTAAAAGAATTAAGTAACTTCACTATTTTAATATTGATTGTAATCAGATCATTCCTACTACTTACCTATAGAAGTATATAAAAGTGTCTGTGCTTTTTACTCTTGGATTAGTAGGAAAAATTTTAAAAATAATAGCACAAAAAAGTTTGAAAGCAGAACTAGTATAATAATTTTGTAAGAGGTAGTATATTGGAGAGCATAAGTAAGAATGTTAATAATTTGGTTTAATAGATTCTATCAAAATAATTAGATTCATACGAATTTATTAGAAGCCAATTTATTACTTTTTTTCATTAAAATACCCTAAATCCCCATATTTAAACTCCATTTTCCTTTTCGAAATTATTATAAAAAATACGAACATCTGACTTACTTTGTCATACTTTCTGTGTTAGATTGGTACCAATTCAAGCCTAAAGAAAAGAATAGTGATTGATTGCATTTAAAGAATAAAGTAGAGGAACTTAAAGCTTAACTTAATCATAAAATTAAGAGTTGAAAGTTAGCTTTGATAGCTTATAAGCTAGGCAATAGAAAATATAGCAAGCAAACAGATATTTGTGTTGTATCTAAGGCAGCGTGAGAAAGTAATTTGGAACTACAATTTTTAGTAAATATTGTAGACAAATTAAATATGCTAAGCAAGGTGAAAACTTTTATATATTATAAAAGTTTTG
This sequence comes from Loxodes magnus, assembly GCA_946699065.1. NCBI lineage: Eukaryota > Ciliophora > Karyorelictea > Loxodida > Loxodidae > Loxodes > Loxodes magnus. The sequence continues at coordinate 323,896 of CAMPDV010000018.1, forward strand.
GCTTTGTGTAACTAATATTTTGATGAAATTTAGAAATTTATTTACTATAAGATACTGCCGTCTTAAAGGAACATAAAATTAAAGGTTTAAATTTCTGATATGCTTAGATAAAATTATTAAAGCATTAAGTAAGGTAATCTTTTTATATACCTAATATATAAAAAGGCTCTTATTTAAATAAAATGATGGTGGTAAGATTTTTAATATATTAAGCTAGTTGCCAATCATAAGATAGTAAGATAAGCCAATTTTAAAAAATAAGTTTAAACATATAAATGAAAAAATTAAAATGACAAAGTGAGAAGCTGGGATTGATACAAATTATTTAGCAATCAAAAATGAGGAGATCGGATGCTTAATAAAATAACTTATTTAATTAATTTTTGGACTTAAACATAACTGTTTAATTTAAATTTTAGATAGTTACATTTTGAATAAAATCTCACTTAAATAATAAAACTCTTATTTTGCTTTTACACATATTCCTTTATTGCAATGACATTTTAATTTTCAACAGTTAAAATAGCGATATTATCACGCTGCTTTTAGTTTAAAACTAGAACTTAAATTACAATTATTTTATCGGCGTACAAGATTTTTTATCGATTTAATATTTAATCTTGTAAGAAAAACAATATTCTATTAATTGTTAGATTTGTAGTTCAACTTGTTTCACTTCTATTAGTGCTTATAGATTTTATTAGCTAATATGTTTTAATTTTAATTATATAATTTTTCAAATTTAATACTTTTTGCTTTTTTATTCTTTCATTTAAGAAAAGAAATTGAGGAATAGAAGTAAATATATTTAGAATCTATGAGCATTTTACTTATTTGAATTGCTGTTTATCTAGCAATTTATTATTTATAGACGTTTTTTGTTTTCTCTAGATTTATTAATCTTAGCTTAAGATAGTTAAATTTTTATCGTCTTGATTAATAAAGATTGATAATATAATAATTATTTGACTCAATAGTCTAATTTAATAACTGCTTTAAAATTAAATTTAATACTTGTCTGTATTATCAGAAGCTATTTTAATGCTACATAATAATCCTTCGCATTTCTCCTTAGACTTTTACCATTTATTTTATTATTCCTGTATTCTCGAGTAAGATACTCTAGTTTATTAGTAAAGTAAAATCATAAATAAAATCTAAATGCTAGCTTAATTTATCTATCTAAAATGGAAAAGACTAAATAAGTGAAAGGAATGAATAGTATAAGCATGGTTATTAATTAAGTGATTATAGCTTATTATTAACAATATGCTTGTTTAATTATATGAAATATGCTAGATACACTTCATTTTTCATAGCTTTCATGCTAATTAAAATATTTACCTTTTTGAGCAAGATTTAGGAGTAAAGCTGTTTGGTAATTAGCTAAGTAGTTTAGTTAATATGGTATTAAATTAAAATTATATTTAAATTAATAAAAATGCTCCAGGTGAGGGTCGAACTCACGATCTCTGGCTCATAAGACCAGCGCTTTAACCACTAAGCTACTAGAGCTGTTAAATATACAGTATTCACTTTTACTTAAATGATATTTAGCTTTAACACTAATTTTTATCTTAATTTGGAAAATAAATATAGCCTACATAGAGTGATTCTATAAATAAGAGAAAGGTATGAAAGTATCACAGGAAAAGGATATTAAAGAAGTTAGAAATATATACATTTATTATCATGCAAGAGCAACACTTGGTAATATCACAGTAGCAACTACAATATAACACTTACTAAAACATTATATATACAAAATTAACTATTTTATATATAAGCTTTAGTCTAGAGAGAAGAGTATCAAGTTATTAGCATAATAAAGGATAATATAAATTCTTAAAATATAAGCTTTTATTCAATTTTATGTATTCTATAAGAGTTAAAAATAAAAGATACATAAACAACAACAAAATTAGCAGCAATGAATAGACTTCCTATTAGAATAAAATTTAGGAATATATGAATATTAATTAACGATATTGCTAAGAAGTTAAATAAAAACAGAAAAGGTGAAATAGGTAAAATAATTAATTTGTTTAGAAAAATAAAATTTAACCTAATAACGAAAAAATTTTAGAATCTCACTATTTTTATTTTATTTTAAAAAGAAAATAGATATAAAATATTGAAACAAGGTAGAATACTAAATGAAATCTAAGTTTTATAGAATCATTTAAAAATGATCAGTAAATTAAATTTTGAATACCATTTAGTTTCATTAGTATTAATTCTGAACTGCTAATAGAATTAAAAAAGAGAACAAATATTAAAAGAAAGAATACTTTAAGAAGTTTAAACTAGTAATGTTTTCTAATTAAAATGATACAAAGATAAAATTTATCAAGATACAGTTTTAAAGATATATTTGCACAATTTCTCTGAGTAAAGTTCTCTTTGGTACTCTTGCCGCAAATTGCTAGAACTTATTATGGCATAAACCTTATTAACTAGCTTTCCAAACGAATAAAATTCCTAGTTTTTATTTAAATTTGCAACTTAAATCATCAACGAAATAGCAAGTTTTATAATCTAGGTTTATAACATAAATACTGTTCTTTTAAGTCATATAGTATAAGGAAGATTCTTAGAGTTTCCATGATTGAATTTCATCATAGCCTTCATGAATAAAGGAACTCTTGAGATAATTTTTTGTCATTCTATGCTTTAAGTAGCAAAAATGCTCACACTTAATTTCTTTACCTGTATTAACTATAACTTCAGCTGATGTTTTCATTTCTTAAGTGATAAATCCAAATTTAAGTGATTGCTATTCATTTAATGATACTATTTGATATTTAAGAGGTTTCTACATTCAAAAAAACGCATCTTTTCTATCCCTATTTTCTTCTTATTCAATATACTAAATTTATCCGTTTTATTCTCATGCAAATTCAGCATATAAAATCTGCTAGGATGAGAATATTTTTTTAGTTAAATCAAAAAAGTGAAGTTTAGTTCTGCATTTTGAACTAAAATTATAGATTTTATTTCCAGCTTTAACTAGTCGATTAAGCTAAACAGGTGATTTGTATTCTACAATTTATCTTTTCCTAATGTTAAAAATGATTAGTCTTTATTCTCTCCATATGCAGAAGTCTTTTTCATCTATTTAAATTATTAAATCATTGCTTAAATTTTCTTAAGTAGGTATCTTCAGTTTATATCAATCTTTAACTGTCACATTATAAAACAATATTCAACTTCCTTAGTTAACTTTTTGGTGATTCAACCAGATTTAATCAGGTGCTAAATCTTATATAGTTTTTATTTAGTCTAAATTTTAATAAAAATTTATTTTCTTATTTGGACGATTTTGAGCTACAGATTAAGAGTTTTTTTCAAAGGATTTTGGAATTTATGATTCTAATTATTCAGATATTTGAAATTTTGAGTTCACTTTATTATTTTATTCAGCTTATTTTTTATAAACCAAAGGCTATTCAACATTACTTTGAATCTTAATTTATTATATCCCTTCTATTACTTGTCCTTGGATATTTATAAGACCCCCATTATAAGACTACTCTTTTATGTTTGATTTTATTTATTCATGTACTAATTTATTTTTACAGCTCTATCCTTAATTTAAATCTTATTACTCTTTTATAAAATGGTTAGTCTCTTAATCTTGTTATATATCTTTAATTCTTTTTGCTTCGTTTAAAAATTAGCAATCTTTGAAATTCTCTTATGCTTCTTCTTCTAAATTTTAATCATTTTACTAATGCTTTTAGCTAATTATTTGCTAGCTTTACATTCTATCAGTTTCAGAAAATTAAGGGACTTTTTAAAGTTCCTCTTATTTATTTTCTTAGCAATCCACAGAATTCTATGCATTATGTACATTTTCTAATTTACTCTATTTTCCTTAAACCTTAAGGTTTAAATCAACTAACCTTAATTCTTCTGGACTAAATTTCCTAAAGTGATAATGGGCATTTATATGATGAATCACTTATTCTTAATACAAAAATGACTAAAATTTAAATCCTCATGTATTGTTACTTAATGCTTTCTTTCTACTCCCTTCATTCTTTTTACCTTCTTTAGATAAATCAAATTGATTTTAGTGGTTACTTTCCATTATTATAGTTAATGAAGATATTTCTATTTTTAAACTTTAACCTCTAATCTTTTGTTACTTCAATTTTTAAGTTTAGAATTAAAAATTATATTTCTATTAAGAGAATTATTGAGTTGCTATTACCAGAATAACTCATATTTATTATACACTGATTACTATTGAGAGTTGCATTAACATATTAATTTTTAATTTCCTTTTTTTACTGATAGATGCTTTAGTATCTTGCTGATTGCTCCATTAATAATTCTATAATATCCTATTAAAACTTCTTTCTTAGTAATAGAGCATTATTTATGATGTGCTTATAGTGCTATTGCAATGCTTATTTTTAATTTTATAGTTTCTTATAGAAATAACGAAATTATTTTAACTTCAAAACTAGAAAATTACAAATCTAAGTATGCTTATTATCTGCTAACTTTCTAAACTCTAATACCAAGCTTATTTCATCTTAATTCCTTCTATCTTTCTTTCACTTTCAGAGCTTTTAATTTTTAAAGTTTATCTTCTTAAAAGCTTCAAACAGGGTATTAACTATAAATTTATAGAGTGTGCAAAAGATAGTTGATCTGATTTACTAATTAATTAGAATAGTTTATTAGTTAATTAATATTGATACTATACTTGATTGGTTTTTAATCATTTTACAGCTATTAACTATGAAGTTTTGAGTATGAAGAAAAATGTGATTAATAGGAATAGAATATAAGAATTAGGTTTTTCAAGTTTTGTGAATTATAATTTTTAGCAATAAAATTGTCACATAATTAGGCATTTCTTTCCTTCTTTTCTCTTTGTAGAGCATTTGATATCGCACTATAAACAAAGTTCGCTTATGCTTGCTGTTGCAATATTAATTCGGTATCTATCAAAAGTTAATCTTGGAAAAGCTTAGAGAATCACTTCCAGCTTTTTTCTAGTGATCATAACTTCTTTTTTTAACTTCTATATATGCATCTCTAGTGAAACGATTCTATTCTCTAAGAATAGATCTCCATTGTCTCTAGCATCAGAAAACAATTTTATGAAAACATTTCCTGCTGTTTAATCTTTGTTTACTGAGCTTTAAAAAGGTAATTAAATGAAGGATTCAATCTCAACCATGTTTTAAAGCTACTTGTAGTCTTTTTTAGATAACCCGCAGCAACTTAACTAGCTGGATTCTTTTTTCTGCTCAGGACTTAGACTCTATTCAACTACCTTGTTAAAGAAGTCCAAATGATTAGTTCCAACGAATCTATTTATAGACTATCCATTTATAAGCATATGTTCTAGTAATTAGAATTGAATTGGCTTTTCATGCCATGGGAGATTGCTATATTAAATCTTACAAAACGAAATTTTCATCTCATAAGCATGAAGAACCCTTGATATCACATATTTTAGTTTAGAAAGAATCATTTTATGATCATATCTTCAAGGAAAATCCTTGAAAGCCTTCACTAAAGGCATTGTCTATATTTAGCGTCTATGCTCCTTGAACTAAATTAAAATAATACCATATAGTGTGAAACGACTCTTTTCCTCATTTCAAAAGCTGCTTTCAGTTGATGACTATGATATAATTTATTTTGTCTTCCTGCTTGTGCTTTCCTCACTTATGCCATAGATTGTTTTTCTTAGCCAACTGGAGTATTTTTTGCATTTTTCAATCGTATCAATGGTTTCAAGTAGCGATTGATATTTTAAATGCTTGTTATGTATTATAGTAGCAAGGGAACCTAAAAATTCGTTTAAAATTTTGTTTCCCTTATAATCACTTGGCACTGTCTACCAAGCTCTTTTAATTTCAGCTAGAGATTATTCGCATTTCTTATTATAAAGTCAGACAGTAATATCACTTCATGTGATTTCAAGGCTTTTATTTTGGTCTGTTCTAATACTTTGCATATACTCTCTTACTAATTCATCTTCAAGCTTTTTGAATAAACTGGAATTATCTTCCATTTTAATTATTAAATCACATCAAGGATTTGTAAGAATTAATAATATACAAAACTCAGTCTTTCTATATCACCACCTATATCCAAATTATTTATTATTCCTCAGCATCAAAAGGTTATGTAGTAAATAGATAGTTATTAGTAGTTATTTTACTTCAAAGCAGAATCATAACTAAGATAAACTGTCAATCTACCTATCACTAACTAACATAATTTGATGCTTTTATTTCTTTTATCTTATATACATTTTACTTAAAAAGCTTGGCTATACTTAGTTATATTACTGATCTTGCTAAAATAGCAATATTCAATTGTTTTTAAATGAAGACTTATCTAAATATAGAGAAGCAATCTCTTTTAATATTTAAGGAACATTTAATCTGCTTTTTAGCATTCTTAGTCAGTAGCAGTATTCCTTTCTAAACACTATTATCTTATATTTTAAAGCAGAATAAGTATCGAAAGCTAAAATATACTAGAATAGTTTAAATGATTAATTAGGCTAAAAATGCTAAATGTCAGGTTTATTGATATTTAGATCTCTTTACTTAGTCTTTTTTTTATTTAACTAGTTTATAAAATGCTAAGGTTTTATTTTGATCATTGTAGTGTAAAATCTAATTATACTAAAGTAAGTTCAATTATCCCTTTTAGATAATTTATAGTTATAGGGAAATTAGTCAGAAGTATTTAGGATTCTAATTCTAAAATTTTATTATTATATTGCTTATAAATTAGATATCTCTTTTAGTATCTTCAATTTGTGCCAAATCTCTTTCTTAACACTAAAGAATCAGGAATAAAAGGATAATAAAAGTGATAGTGAATGCTAGAATAGTTAGCTACCAAGTAACTTATTGGTAAGATGGCTAGACTTCAATTTAGATTGATATAGCTCTAATAAATAAGTAAAGAGAAGTTGATAGATAGTCTAATAAATGAATCTGCTTAACTAATTTCATAAATAAATAAAAATATTCTCAGCACCTTTATAAAATTTACTTTATATAAATTTACTAATAACTTTAGGACTTAAACTTAATGATAGCATCCTTCTATTTCTAGAAATATACTAAGTTAAAGCATACAATTCTAATAATATATAAGCTAGCAGGTAAGATATTAAGTATAGCATTGCTAACTTGCATCAATTATTTCTTAATACTAACTTATATTTTAAACTTTAGCTTGTTTAATAGCAAGTAAAGCATAACTTACGCTATATTAATATTTTAAAAGCAATTAACTACCTAAATGCAGATTTACTACTTATATACAACCCCTTAGTATACTATGTAGGTATATAGGTTCAGCTGCTCAAGTTGCTAATTTACTGTCTGGTATTAGTGTGAAGAATTATCATTAAATAGATGGAAAATATATTAAAGAAGCATTGAAGGAGATAATGCCTTACTCTCTTAAATCTAAGTAATAAGTAGATTATGCTCTATAGACATAATTATCAGTTAATCTTGCTTACTTAGTTGATTATTCCTTGTAGTTACATACCAAAAAGGTTTAGCCTTCCTTAAAATACTCTGAATGAATATTTATTACTAGTACATATTAGAGTGTTTAGGGACAATTGGTAACTGTTAGTTTCTGCTATGAGGATTAAAACAAAAAGAGAGTTAGGAAATAGATATATAATATATATTTGCAATTTACTTCAAGTAAAATGGAGGAAATAGTTGCTTAAAAAATAAAAAACAATGCCTAGCTGAGTAAAGAAATGCAGATTTTGATTTAATAACTAATCTCTTCTAATGTTGTTAGATAAAACGTATCCTAAGAGTTAGCTTAGGCACTAGAATTACTCTAAGTTCTAGATGCATTTCTAGAATAATTATAAAATACAATGAAAGAGGCGAAAGAATATAACATCAAGGCATTTAAAATAGCATGCAAAGCTATAAAGGAAGTGCTGAAATAATATTACATATACTTGTAGTTAGTGGAATTATATCCTTCACCTAATTAAGATTTGTGAATGAACCTTTCAATATCTAGGTCTTATTGAAGCAATATAATGGAATAATTACCTGGAATAACAAAAGTATAAATGGATGATTTAATGTTTCTTCCAAAGCATAGTGAAGCTTGGACATTTTTTAAACCTTACTATAGAAAAGTAGTTCTTGCAGATCCTTAAGAAATAAAAAATAGCTATTAAGAATTAGCCAAAAATGTGGCTATTAGTTCCGCTGCTTTTTTCAAATCTGAATAAGAAAGCAATAATTTCTTAAAAAATATGGCTTTCCCAATGCAATCGCTATACTATGCGTTTAATAAAGATAAAGCAATGAAGAAGCATTGCGTTTCTTTTGCATCAGAAGACTTAACAAGCTTTGTTAAGTTTAATAGGTTGGTAGAAAATAATCTAGTTGTGAAGCTACTAGAAGCTCAAAGTCCTAAAGTGAAAATAAATTAAGTGATTTATATTCCAAGGCTATATGAAAGTTTTCCAGAAACAATATTTTAAGAAGTTTCTACCTCAATATCTACCATACAAAAGATTGATAAGTATTTCGCAAATAATATATTCAATTACTAAAGACCTAATGAAACCTTTATTACTGAAACTGATCCTAACCGAATTCAAGTTAGAATAATATCAGGCACTTCAATCAAAGTTCTCTCTAAAACCCATAATCTAACTGAAAAGGCAAGCTTTTTTACGTAAGGATTAATTCCTTCGCCTCAGATTGGTGAACCCTCAGGTTCGGGAAATGTAATGTTTCATATACACGGCGGTGGATTTATAGCCTTTAGCTCAGCTACTCACTTTAGTTATTTATCTATATGGGCTAAAGAAACTAATAGCATCATTTTCTCGGTAGATTATAGACTTGCACCGGAAAATAAATTCCCTTGTGCAGTTAATGATATTTGAAATGCCTATATGTGGTTTTTAGAACATGGAATCTAGCAGTTAAATATTAAGGTTAACAAACTTATAATAGCAGGAGATAGTGCAGGAGGAAATTTGGCAGCTGTTTTGACACTGCTATGCATATAAAGAAATGTAAGAGTTCCTGATGGAGTAATGTTATGTTATCCTGCTTTAAATCTAAACATGGATAGTTTTACTCCTTCTCTTCTTAAATCATTAGAAGAACCAATATTATCATCTTCGTTTCTCAAAATGTGTCTTAAGGGGTATCTTGAAGGTACAAATTGCGATCCAAATACAAATTTTTATGCGTCTCCTCTAGTGGCTGATGAAAATTTATTGCAAGCATTTCCTAAAACAAGAATATTAGTTGGAAGCGAAGATCCTTTACTAGATGATTCTTATCGTTTTTCTTATAACCTTGCTCGACTAGGACGAGATATATTTATGAAAGTATTTCAAGGGTTTGCTCATGGATGGCTATAATTCGATATATTTATGGGCATGAGTCAAGCTAGAGCAACTACAAGAGAAAGCATAAAAACGATTAATGAACTTTTCAGCTAAAATTAAATCATTTAAAGTTATTAGTTCCAAGAGTTTCAACATACAACTTTATTTCTCTAAATATAACACAATTACTCTTGCACTGTCTCAGGTCTATGATTTATTTGACTAAGAAAAGAATTTAGCTTTTCTTTTTAAATCATTTGGTCATACATATTTTACCTAAATTAGAAATTACCTAACTTGCAAATTATTTTGTTCAATAATCTACTTTAATCTTTATACTTGTTCATTTTCTAATTTCATCTTATCAAATATTCTTTTCTTCTTGATGTCCTAAACTTATAATCTTACTTCTTGCTTTTAGCTGCGGTTTTTTATTTTTAGAAAATCTAATTTTTTAAGTCTCCTCTTCTCTTTTTGGATTAATTCTTGATTCTTAAGTTAGGTTAATTTTTAGCAAGCATAGTCAGAACTTAAAATTTCACTTTCTAGAAGTTTATTTTTTTATCTGAATGAGAACTTACATAAATTCTTTCTCGCTTCTCTGTCTCTGCACCTTAGCTTTCTAAATAGAACTCAAAGTTTTATTTCAATTTTATGTAAGGCTTTATTATACTTACTTGTCATATAACTCTTTCTACAGTTCGTTAGTTTCTTTCTTCTAGATTAGTTTTATTTTTTTTAAATCTCGTTCTATTTCTTGCCGTTACCATCTTTCTAAAAAATCCAGACTTTTTACTCTTTTCAAAGAGTTATTAGCTTTAATTTATCTTTGCCTCTTGAATTTTTCGTTAAGTTCAGCTGACTTTATAAATTTTCTTTCGATTTCATAAAGTTTTTGCTTTATAAAAGACTCTTCTAGCAATTACTGTCCAATAAGATTCTAATTTTTTTTTTCCTCCTTTTCTCTAATCACTTTCTGAACTTCCTTACGTTGCTATTTTTAAATATTTTCAATTTATTTAACTTTTTCCTAATGTCTTTAAAGGCTGACATTAATTTTTCTTCCTTTTTCCTTCTATTCTTACTGAAACTAAGTTTATATGCTTTTAATTTTGTCTAACTATTTCTAATGCTTCTAGGTTTTCTAGTTCTTTTTAGTCTCCGTTAGTTAGTTCTTTCTTTTAAGAGATTGTTCAGTTTTAATCATTTTAAGATTCAACTTTTATTCTCCTTCTTTTCTCTTCTTTTCACATTCTAGGATTTTAAAAATATTATATTTATAGTGAGGTTGACTAGGAAACTTGTCTCTACTGTTTTAGAAGGATCTCATAGATCAAGATTTACTTAGTTTAAAATCATCTTCTATAGTTTTTGACCTTCCACTAACACTATAGATAGATCTCTCAGCTATTCCTATTCTTTTCTTTACATTTGGGTTGTCAAAGTTTATTTGCTTGAACTTTACAATCTTCTTAATGTCTTAGTTATAGCTTCTTACATAATGATCGAAACGCATATCCCTTATTTCTTTTAGTAATCCTGGGTTATCAAAATCTTCAGGTTTTTTCATTTTTAGAGATTTTAAATCAATTCCAAAATGCTCACAAGCAGCTTGAGTTCTAGGTGTGTTTGGGTTAACTTACCTTAGTGATTACTACTCCTGTTTCAGCTTCAATATTGCAAGTTGCTAAGAAGATTACTTAACTAAGTAGTGTTTTAATGATAAAGAGGAAGTTGAGAAAACTAATTGTGACATTATTATTTCAAACAGTTTGAATGTTATTAGCTAATAAAAGCATATCAGTAACTAAGATATTTCATATATAAAAACCCTTCTTATATACCAACATTTTATACATATCCCTACTTTCCAATTTATCATTTACTTACCACTTAATTTACTTCTTTAATTAAGCAGCTGCTTTCAATTAGCTCTCCCTATTAATACAAAATGCCCTTATTTAATCTTCTTCATATCGTTAAAAATGAATCAACTGATTCATAATTAGAGAGATAATTCAATTAAGACACCAATAATGAGTTTTATGTTAATTGTACGTTTATGAAGAGCTTCACTTATATATTATAATAGATTTAGCTGATATTTTATAAACTAACTTTTTAAGCTTCAATTGCTTTGTATTAACATTAGAGCATAACAAGTAAAGATGCAATCTGTTATTGCTACTAATAAATTTGCTTTTAGCTTAAATTTATACATTATTTTCCCTTATTGCTGTCATTCTTTTATTTAATATTATCATTATTGTTATATACTATATGAAAATTATCACTGAAATATGTTAAGTTTTTTAGTTATACCAACTAAAAGAATCCTAATAGTTTCTCCATGATATACAATAAGTAAAGTTAGGTGTGAACTTAATATTTAGATACCTTTAAAATAAGTCTATTCTCAAAGCTTCTAACTATCAATATTAAGATTTCTTATACTTATGAATGCTACTTAATTAATCAAATCTTTAGTAATGGTTTAAGTAATGAGGGTAAATTAATAATATTATCTGCTTTTCTTACTTTTGTAAATAATAAATAGACTGAAGCATTAAAAGTTATTTTTTGCCTTTAATATAATAATATTAACCTTGCTGGTTAAAATAAGGTAATCTTAATTACTTAAATATCAGTGGCTATTTGGAGTTGTAAAAGCGAACTCAACGGTAGACATTTTAATTAGCTGATTAGAAATAAAATTAAACAATTAGGTATAGATTTAATTGTTAATTTAAGCTTAAGAAGTAATATAGTATCATGCATGATTTATGTTAATATCAGCGTTTTCTAGTTATTTTTTTTCAGGTTGTACCTCTACTTTATCGAACTTTTCAAATATTTCAATTGTGGGGTTTTCTTCAATAGGAGTCATTTCTCCTTTTGTTCTTTAATGAGATACTGACTGGCTTGCCAAGCTATTATTTCTTTATCTATTGTCAAATTCATTACTAACTTCTTAAAAATTTAAGTCTATTTTTTAGACACTTATACTGAAATGCTTTTACTTGGGTGAGTTAATATCGAATTTAAATGTTTAGGATAAATTTTCAATAAATGCACTTTGAAAATTTGATGTTCCAAATCTCTTAAGCTTTTTGATTATTGAACTATCTTTTACTTTCTATTGCTCTGCTGAATATTCATTTCCATCTGATTTCTTTTTCTTTTACTATCTTCTATTTCATAAAATTTTATTCTTCTTTACTTAATTCAAGCAGTTCTCATTAATAATTTCTTAGTCTAAGAAGAGACAATAAGCGTCGTAGTATGGAATGCAGATATTTTTAAGAAATCCTTCTTATGATTTATTGATATCAGTTATTTCTCTATCACAGTACATTGATATAGGAAGATTTAGCTTCTTTTCCTAATCCCCTTATGCGTAAAATTCCTAAACTATGCGAGATGTCCACTTATAATGAATTCTTCAGTCTTTGGCAGAATGACTGATATCTGTATAAATATTTACCAGCAGCTTTCAAAGTAGCTATTAGCAGCTCTATTTTTTCTTAATGGCCAATTTGTTCTATATCAATTTTCTCAACAATGCTTAAGAATTTGCTTCTAAAATTGCCAAGAAAGGTAAAATGTTTGCTCATATCTGTATTAAGAATGGTCTAGATAATAATGTTCCTCATGTAAGCTTTTTCTTCTTGCTTGATGTTAGCAAAGATATTACAATTTTCTTTCTACATGGTCTAGAACACTTAACTAGCATGCATGTTTTCAAGTACACTGCTATCATTATCTAAATTAAGCCTTACATAATATAGCTAATTAGTTCATTGAGTTTACTAGGAATCTGTTCGTTACTCCTGGATGTCCTACATCATGACATCCAGCTGATATAATCATTGCTAATAAATCCTTCTTCTTAAGCTTGCAAAAAAGATCACTATGGAAAATAAAGAAAAAAGAAGAGTGCAAAACATCAGCTCCATGCTTAGAATTATGATAAGGATTAGTTAAGTACAGCTGTATGAAGTCTTACATTTTCTATTTATGTAAAAAAATTATTTGAAGTTTCTTTCTCAATCTTGAAAATGGAATAGAAGTCAAGCTAAGACATTAGCACATTGCAAATGCACTGCAAACATTGCTTCTTTGCAATATTATCAAATAGAAATATATCAAAATTTCATAAATTACCCACACTTTTAACTAGATTGGATATATCTTTATTTGACATTTCCTAAGAAAAAGATATAGTCTCTGGATTTAAAGTTTGAATGTTCTAAGGAAGTGGACTTTATGTTTCCACTTCGGGAGAACAATTTTCAATTTCATTTTATACCAAGTAATGCTAAGTTATAAACTGCTACTCTTCTCAGTTTAGATTAGAACCAGCTATATTTACACTCTTATTTGTACTCTAACTCAATTTCTTCTAAACGCTAGTCAGTTCTTTTCATAGTTCTTCCATTTTGTCTATTACAATCTAATTCTGCTATATATGGGAAAAATCTTTTATCTTCCCCTTTATATTCTAAATATCTTCAATAACGCTTTCTAAATTTGTAGTTATAACAAGGCCATTATCCATCGACTAGCTGTCTTTCTCATGTATCTCTTTTTATATTTCTTCTTCCTCGCTACTTCGATCAGTGAAAGAACTACTAAAGGACTCGCTTAATCTTTCTTCGCTAATCTTTTCCATTTGAAAAATTAATAACACTTATAAAATATTGTAATCACATTTAAAAATGGTATAAAGCTAACTCCCCTTTAGCTATATTAGAGCAGTAGTTGACTAACTAATCGAGAGCAAAGTAATAATTGCAATATGTTAGTTGCTGGATCCACTTATTAACTACATTTACTATAATAAAGCTTTATGAGGATTGCTGTTATTATTTATTATCTTAATCCTTCTGTTGTTACGCTGATATATTGTAAGCTAATTATAGTGTATAGCTAATTATATTCAGTATTAATCCCATTATAAAAACACTTTTTGCTAATTAAAGCTTTTTAATAATATACACCGCTCAAGTAAATCAGTATTGCGTTTAGCTTAATAAACTGTAATTAATGAAAGGACTAGAGTAATCTAGCTAATAAATATTCCCTTTTTTTAAATTAAGGTACCATTACTTTAAATGGTAATCTTAATACTCTTTTTGGATATTATAAGCTTAGTAATTATTAGCTATAAAGACTATTTTAGATTTCTAAGATTATATTTCAGTTTTTCCTTTTGCAGCAGTAGTTCAAAGATAAGAGTAATACTTTGCTTTACCTATCTTCTCTTTTAGCGTATTATGTAGTAACTTCAAGATGCAAGAATTTATTCATAAACTAAGGAAAAGAAGAAGGATAAAGGTAGTGCGATCTGACTAGAAATAAGACTAGAAGACATATAAAGCTACTAGAATGCACCTAAGATTGTTCTTTTTACAAACTTAATTTATAAATTACAGTAGTGGAGGAATAAATGATAGTATAGACTATTTGCACCTAACTTTTATAGAATGTTATTAAAGTAAAAATTGATTAAATTATAAGAATTGTTTGTATCATTCCTTTTTAGTATCGTCGCAATGGATTATATATCTGATTCTACATTGTGAAACATCGTAAAGGATGTATTCATTGTTGCCATAGTATCCATGAGTTTACATATTTTTTTCTAGATCTCCACAAGGTACGACAAGACCATTAGGTAATGTGATTGCTTGTCTCATGTTTGGACTCTCCTTGCTATTGTAGAATGTTGAATTATAGCCTTATGGAGGCTTTTCCATATATTAAGCCTCTGTTACTTAATACATTTATCCTAATGCTGCTTCACAAAGGAAAAGAAAATGATTTCCAGTTCTTGATGTATAGTTAAGAGATTTTTAGAATTTATCAGCTAAATAAATACCTTTTCCAAACATCCAACCTGAAATTGGTGCTTCAGGAGGAGCGATTTTTAGACCTTCAAGTAAAATGCCCATAAGATTGAAGGTACGAGTTCCATGCCATAGTAACCAATGATTCTCTAAGTGTTCCCACTATTTGATTCTTTCTAATTCTCCTTTTCTCTAAATCCTAAATATATTTGTTATTTTGTCAGAGTATTAAGCTGATTTAGTAATATACTTCAATATCAATTTATACTCTTCTTCGTTTTTCTAAACACATTCAAGTTTAATATTAAGACAGTTGAAGCAATAATCTAATGGATTGACTTTGTTCATATTTAATAAACCACCTAAAAGAACTTTTCTAGCCTATTCAATTTTTTCTAGCACTTCTAGCATATTCATCTTTTACTACAGCTATTTTTCATTGTTAATTGGAGGAATAGCTTAAAATGCATATTCAGTATGAGGAATCAACTCATAGAACTTAGATGATTCATCGCAAATTTTTTCATTCAATTCTAGTAGTTTCTACTAATCCTATTCTTCTTCATCTAGTTAAGATAATTCTTAAAGTTAAGGTATCAGAGCTGCAAGACTTTGTAATACTTGTCTACATTCTATAACAGTTTCCTTTGTAAGTTTTTCAATGCTTAGTATGTTTGTATCAATACCTTCATCATGCATTGCTGTTTAGAAAATTTTTCCTTCTGTAATACTTTTCATGAAATCTTGAATTTCGGGACTTAGTTTAGATGATACATCATACTAGAAAGGTTAAATCAACTAAGTGGCTTTTTTTGATTTATATACGAATTGGTTTAATCTATATTTTCCAGGACGCTTTTCGAAGTTAACTTAATAAACGCTTGTTTCTTAGTTTAGTCTATGCATTTGATCCCAGTCATTTCCAGACTTAGCCTTAAATATTTTCTTAAATTCTACTTCTCCATCTTTTAGTTCTTTAAAGGGAGTTCTTTAGAATGCCCCAGTTTCTCCAACTCTACCCCAACGAGTGAAAATAACAAAAACGTCACGGTTAGTATCTATGAGGAGTTGCATTCTATAAAATAGATTAACTCCATATGGACCTGTCTTAATATCTACTTTGGTCATTAAAATATCGTAAGGTTTTTAAATCTTTTCATCAAAGACTACTTGAAACTGCACTCCAAAACTACCAGCAGGATCAGGCTTAACTAGTTCTTTTAGATTATCAGGAGTTACTTTAGTTTATAGATCAGCATATTTTTAGCAATCCATTTCGAAGTCATAATCAGGATCTGGCCAATTTTTTTCTTTCTAATAAAGAGTTTGCATTCTTTATATCTGCTGCCTTACTTAAACTCCATTCTCTTCTAAAATCTTTTTCATTTTCCCTGAAGCTTACTAACAAGCATAAAATATAGGAGCCTTGTTATGCTTATCTGGAAGGTTTAAGGGGAATTGGTAAGCACATAATAATTTAAGAATTTTAGTATTTTCATGAGATCCAAAAGTGAGTGGATTTATAACTAAATGAACGTAAGATTTTCCTTATGAATCTTACCATGATTTATTAATTTTTTGGATGAAGTTCTTTACTATAGTCTTACATAGGTTATAATCATTTTCCTGAATAGCTATTTTTAAAGCAGTTTAATTATTTTCGCAAACATTAGGATCAATATTTTCTAATGTTGATAAGGATTTAATCATCATAATTCCCTAGGAGCTTCATGCAGCATATAAAAGTGCTGATTAGTTTTTAGAATCTTTTATATTAGCATCAATGTTCTAAATAGTGCATAAAGCTTAAACCAGATTTAAATCATTCTGCTAAATTGCATATATTAGAGCTGTATTTTATTATTCATCTTTTACATTAGTATCAATGCCTTAAACCCTGCTTAAAATTCATACAGCATCTTCATTTTTCTTCAGTACTGCATGGATTAAAGCTGTCCTTCCATTTGAATCTTTCTCGTTGACGTTAATTTTCTAGATTATGAAAGCGTTTATTATTTCTATAGAAGCTTAAAGATAAATTGCATGAATTAGGGGATTCACTTTGTTTATAATAGTTTCGGTATATGTTTCAGTCTTAAAGGTTTAGGTATTAAGTCTACTTTTCTAAATTTATTCTTTGTAAATATACTGAACATTCAAAGCAGCTCCTTTGCTAAACAATAGCTAAGCTAAATTTTTGCATTACAAAATTCTTTGCTGCTTAAATGCATAGACGATCGGAGAATGCCCTTTCACATCAACATCGTTTATCTACATGCTATTAATGTCAACTAAAACTTTGGCTAAGTAGTAAAAATTATGCTTCACTGCATAATGCAATGGACTTCTCTATTTGTTGTCTTTTTACATAATATCAACTCCACGCTTTAAAAAGGCATTGACAATTTGGCTTACAATTGTCTAATCAGCTGATTTACCATTTATCGCTAGAGTATGAAATAAGTTCTGGTTTTATGAATTGGATTGCTTGATTTTTTGGTCATCTTATATCTTAGATAGCAAAATTAGTACAAGTTTGAATTTACTTTCATTCATTGCTTCTTGCATGGCAATAAGAGGACTGAAGCCTTTTTATAGAAGTAAGTATGCAATTCCTTGCCATCCTTTTTAAACTGCTACTCTGAACATTGTATTTTAAGTCTAATTTTTTTATATTTGAAGGTTTACATCAGCATTCTTATCAATCAGCATTATTGCAAAATTTGGTTAGTCAAATTCTAAGGCACATCATAAAGGTGTCATGTTACTAGAATCTTTAGCTTCAATATCCGCTCCTTTGTTCAAAAGGAACATAGCACATACATTTGAACCTCTTTAACTTGCATAATGTAAAGGTGTTTTTCCCCAATTGTCTTTAACATCAATTTAGATTCCCTTTAATGCACAAGCTGAACTGACTTATTCTATAGGATCAATAAAAGTTTTCACAAATGGTTTCTCAATTTTTACGAAACAATAATGAAGTGGAGTTCTTCCTCTAGTATCGATTACATTTATATCAGCATTATATGAAAGCAGAAGCGCCTCTAAATCAAAGGAAGCATCTGCTGAAGTATCAGCTACATTAAAAGCATGATGAAGGACAGTTCTATTTTTGTTATCCCTGAAGTTAACATCTGCTCCTTTTTCAAGGAGGAATTTAGTAAGTTGCTCTTACTTTCTATTTACTACCATCTTCAATGGGAAGTTACCATCATCATCCATTATATTAATTTGTGCTCCTTTGTCAGCTAAAAACTTAATTAGCTCTTAATCTTAATCTATTGTAGCTTTTAAAAATATGCTCTATTTTTTAGAGTTCACAGCATTTATATCAACTCCTTTATTAATGAGTAAACTTAATAAATCATAGAAAGCATAAAACGGCAAAGGATGTAGGTTCTAAGAATTTTTATGCTGATATAAGTGTAAAATTAAAGAGTTATCATGATTATCTTTTATACCTGAGTCTATTTTAAGGTTAAAGGCAAAGTCTATTAATTAGGTATAAGGAAATTATATAGCAAACTACAGAATTGTATACTTCTCGTACTTGCTTCACTCTTTTGTATTTTGCTAGTACTGTTGAGATTATAAATTATATTGATAACCATATAAACTAGAGTAGTTACTTGAATATTATCCAAATTAGTTATAAGCAGGCTACTCATAAAATTAGCTATTATGCTTTTAGGCAGCACTATTGTTCTTATTTTTTTCTTAATTTTCCTTAGGTTTTGTTACTTTTTAGCTTGGATTCGCACCATTTTCTATAAATAAAGTTAGAATTTTCTAAATTTTATTATAGCATTGTTCAAATTCCTAAAGAGCATCTTGTTGCATTGCATTGTAATCTATCTAAATATTCGGCTATTGATATAAGTAATTATACAAATATGGTTAGTTTAAAACGCTCGAACTTTGATATTACTAAGTTTGTCTTTAACGTTCCTTTCCCCGGAATTTTCTTTAAGCTATTCTTTCTTTTAATCTTCTTGCATATATTCATCTTTTTGGCTTCTTTTTCTTTTTCTATTTTTATTTTTTATTCTTTTTAACCAATTTGCTTTTTTTTATCTTAACAGGTTTGAATAGTTTTTCTTCATTTTCTGATTCGTTCAATGATTTTTCCTCTTCGGAAACATCTTCTTCTTATAATTCTTCTTCGCTATTTTCTTGTTCACTTTTTTCATGATCGAAATCAGTATCACTACTTTCTTCTTCTTCTTCATCTTCTTCAAACATATTTTTAGGTTCATCTTCAGATTCAGACAATTCTTTCTAAGCGTTTTCTTTATTTTATTGCTTCCTTAGCTGTTTTTCTTTTTCGTATAATTCTTGCATCTTCTTATTATGTTCATCCTATTACCTTTATCTTTCAGCTTCAATTGTTTTACTATAAATTGTATCATATTAACTTTTTCCATTTCTAGTGAAATATTCAACCCAAGCTAGGAAAGGTGAATACCCTTCACTGTCTAGTTCATTAATATTATTTTTTACATCCTCTCGAATAATAATTCTTTCCATAAAAGAATCAATTTCATTATCGAATTACCAAGTGGATAGAAGATGAAGGAACTACTAGTGGCTTATATCAGCATGGCAATCTAAAAGTAGATTCATTATTTTATAATTCTTCTTTGAAAACGCCAGTTTAAAAGGACTAGCTCTTTAATTAGTTTCTATGTTAACATGACTACCTGCTTAAATTAACTGCATTACATCTTCATATTAAATCTAAGCATCTACTTAATCAGCATTACAAAGGAAGTGAATAGGACACATACCATTGTTATCTGATAGGTTAGGATCAGCTTTATTTGTTAAAAGTATCTAGATAACTTATTTCATCATCGATTGGTTGTATCTAGAATACAAAGAACAGAATTTATTAAGAGGAGTTTTTCCTGCATTATCTACCATGTTTACATCAGCACCATTCAGTATGAGTATCTAAATACATTGGAATACTAAATCGAATTTTTTTGTATCTTAAATGACACTAAGATGGTGTAATGGAGACATACCTTTCAAATCTGGTATATTGATGTTAGCCTTCTTTTCTGTAATTAAATATTCTATGTAGTTTATAGAATCTTCTGATAGATTTGAAATAGCTTATGATAATATTGTTTTGCCATCATCGTCTTTAATATTAACATCGACATTTTCAAATGATAGTAAAGTTTTAACACACATAAAATGATTTTTCATCATAGCAATATTCAACGATGACATTTTCCAATCATTAGTAAAATTTATATCTGCTCCAGCTTTTATTAGTAACTACATTATTTCATACCATCCGAATGCTGCTGCATAGTGTAATGGTGAATTATTACTTGAGTCAGGCTCTTAAAAATCTGCTCCTTTAGAGAGTAAATACTATACTATCTTAAAGTGTCCACATCTCACTGCGTGAATTAAAGCAGATCTTTTAAATTTGTCTTTTTGAAGAACCTTTTGCTTTGCTTCTTCGATAAACCATTAAACGCAGTTTAAATGTCCGTGAACTGTAGCAATAAGCAATGGTTACATCCTATCTTATGTTCCAGGCATCTTCAAAATTTTTTTAAGGTCTTAGAATTCTTTGATTGCATCAAGACATCCATTTTTAGCTGCATAATGAATTGAAGACCATCCAGCTTTTGTTTTAAACTAAGCTGCTGATTCATTCGTCTGTAAAATTAGTTTAACATTATGTGCTTTATTATTCATACATGCTAGCATTAGAGGTGTTATTTCGTGTTCATCTCTCACTTAAACATCTTATCCTTTTTCAATCAAAAACTATAAGGTAGCAGTAGTGGGAGCTACAGCTGCATAGTGAACAGGTTTTCTATTCTCTTAGTCCATATGTTCCTTATCATCAATTTAGGCGTATAAAATTTCTAAAAATTTGCTTGAAGGATGAATGCAAGCACAATGATAAGGTGTTAGCTTTTTATTTTCCAAGGGCTATTTTTTTATACTTTGTTTTTTAAACTCGGAGAGTTCTTCCTGCTCAGATTTTTATAAGATTTCCAAATGTAAGAAGTTAAATCCAAACCCTCCTTTCTTTGACAAGATTTATACCAAATGAGCTGCTAGTTCTCTATGTCCTGATCTTACAGCATTATATATTTAATTAGAAGCTAAATTTAGCCATCCTTAGCAATACTTAAGCAAGATATCTACTATTTCAATGCTTACTCCCTTTAGGAATAGCCTTTGAACAAAGTTTAGATCCTTAATTAAATTAAATAGATTTTACTCCACTACATTGGTCTCACCTAAAAAGGCATTTGTTCCTTATTTTCCACCTCTTGTCATTCCCACTTTTCTCGTTTTTACACCAAAAGCGTATTTTCCTACGTTTCCCGTTTAAACCTCTTATAAGAGAACTTAGCTTGGCTCTCTGAATGATATTGTGTATTTGTTCTGTTCTTTATTTTCTTCAGCTTTTTAATCCCTTTTGCCTTCCTCTTCTTCCTCTTCTTCCTCTTCTTCCTCTTCAGAATCTTCTTCATTTTCATACCTAAAATATTTAGTTCCTGAACTCTACCATTTAGCATATTTGAGTAGACTCAACACAATTTCTTATTTGTTATGAAGGCAAGCATATAGAAAAGGATCTGATTTATTTTAAAAGTTAAGAGGTTATAACAATGAAGTTAGTTTTCTTTAACTTTTATATATATTCTCTAACAAATCGATGTTTTAATGTATTACTGCTCTATACACATTTTTATTTGTACAAAGGGAACAACATTTGTCTAAAAGTTAAATCGACTTTGAGTCTAACATTTCACTTTCTCCTTCAAGTGTAACCAACTCGTTACATTTCCCTCTTTTGTAAGGACCTGATTCAACTTTCTTTTGTTTTGATAACTTTTATTTAGGTACTTCTTCTTCGGACTCGCTTTCTTCTTCTAACTCTAGTTCTTCATGTAAAGTAGAAGATTTCATCAGCTTAATAGTTTTTTCTTACTCTTCTATTTATTGACTTCTGAGCTGTAAAATTTTCTATATTTTGGTTAGATTTTTATTAGGAATTTTGAATTCTTCAGAAGTTAGTTTAGGTAAGCTTCTCTTGCTAATTTTATTTAACTTAGGCTTTATCTTGACTTCAGTTACTATTTGATCATCATTTATATTAATTACTTCACCTGTTAGATGGAATTTAAATCCTTAGCCTGTTAATTAAGTTGTAAATATAGAAAATGTTTACATCTCCACACTTACTGGCTTTTCTACTATTCCGAGGCGAAATTTTTAATAGAATTTCTATATTAAGGAAGTATCTTAATTAGGGGGTTCTGGTGCTAAATCCTCTTAAGGAGCATACACTAAAGCTTAGCCTGATTTATATACAATTAATTAGCGAATTTGCTTTTTTCTCGGTTGCTTCTACTTTTTCTTTTTCTCCTGTACTTCTTCATCCCCTTAAGGACTTTCATCTCTTTCCCGTTTATATTTCTCCGTTAGAACTTTTCACATGTCTTACATTTTATATCCAATTTTGAATCTTAGTTTAAATAATCCCCTAACGGAAACCTAACGGATTTTCGTTAATTTTAATTTTAATTTTAAATCTTCTCAACCCATTCTGATCTCACTCGCTCCATTCTTACTCTCAAACATTTCTAGCGATTACATTTTAACTATAATCTAGGACCATAATTTATTATACTGTAGCTATTTCTCTTTAACTAAAGTTTACAGTCTCTTATATAATTTATAATCCTACTAGGTTAATCTATTTTCACTTCTAGATATTATGTTTATTAGCAAGAAGCTTGTATAAAGAGACTGTATTTATAAAAATATTTAGCTACCTTTTTAAATATCATTTTATGGTAAATGCTTGCTAAATCTCATTTTATAAAGAAGCCAATCATTCACTTAATGTAGCTTAATAATCTAATGATTCTATTCTATTAATAAGAGATATGCTTATGGAACAAAATAAGCAACGCCCCATTTTTAGATGAGTAATACTGACAATCATATCTACTGCATATACAAATTTAGCAAATAGTCTAGTTATTTATAATTAGCTGAAAGTACTTAGGAGTTATATTAATAAGCTTTCCTTAACTATCAATAAAATAGATAAGTATTATTCAGCTTTATATTAACACTATTTATTGATTGCTTAAAGAATTAACTTTACTAATTATTAATTTAGAGTTCAGATAAGCAAAAATCATTTTTATGACTGAATTAGTATTATTACTTTCCTATATTATAGACAGGAAACTATTCTGAATATAGTGACTTTTAAGATATTGCTGCATCATAAAAACATATATAGTAATATCACTTTCTTGGCATAAACTCAAAGTAGCGAGAGCTATTTAAATCTCAATAAAAGATTGAGCATGTAATAGTTTAATTATTCTACTTACTAGCAATATCATACTTATCTAGCTGCTTTTCTATTTAATTAATTTAGAAATAATTTTAAAATTCCCTGTTTATAGTTATGCACATTGAGCTATCTTTAGATATTTCTTAATGCTAGTTATAGTAAATTATTTACTTAAATTTAGCATTTTATTGCTTTTTATTGAAACGGCTTAAATAGTTTACCTGCTTTATAATGGACTAGAATCTATATTGGCTATATCTAAGATCTCATATTAATTAAAAAATAAAAAGAAAGAGAACCATAAACAAGAGTGGTATCGTTAAAGCAAGAATATTAATGCTAGTTATGATATCTCATATAATCAGTATAAACCCTAAAATAAGGATACTTTATAATAAATAGAGAATCTCTATCTTAAATATTAATTGAAAGCGGGCTATACAATACTAAACAAGGGTTAAATTATAATTAATAAGGATAATAATAAGGTAGTACTATAGTAAATGATTGTAGTATAAGGATAATAAATATTATTGTTTAGTTATTTTAGATAAAATAGTTAACAATCCTATAACTTAAGACCGTTATGTCGTATATATAATATCAATTTAGATATATTGCTATAATGATATTTCCTTTTAAAATGGGTTAAAATATAGGTGAATAATGATTATATTGCTTATAGTAGAATAAAGTGTAAGTTGTATAAATATCTATTAACTTTGAGAAAGAGGTTTAATATCATGCTTATATAGTATAAAAGTAAGGAGCGGATTAAAGATATTAAATAAAGAGTTCGTATTACGGTTTCATAAATAATATGTTATTAAACTCAAATAAGTAACAAAAAATGAATTTGACTGCTCTAATAAGATTTAAAACTCACAAAATTAAAAAGCGACAATTGCTAACTTAAGAACTGAGTAATAGGTCATCTTAAAAGGTAGAGCTAAAGTATAATAATTGCAAGACTGTAAGGATA
This sequence comes from Loxodes magnus, assembly GCA_946699065.1. Taxonomy (NCBI): domain Eukaryota; phylum Ciliophora; class Karyorelictea; order Loxodida; family Loxodidae; genus Loxodes; species Loxodes magnus. Next base: position 348,465 of record CAMPDV010000018.1, read on the forward strand.
AAATAGGGAAGTTTTCCTCTAATCTTATTAAACTTCTATTTAAAAGAAATAAATAAACCTAAAATTTGTAAATGAAAAACGATAATTCATTATAAACTTCGCCTGGATCTAAATTAGTTAATTCACTCAGCTAGAGAAACTCGCCAAGACTACTAAACTCAGATTCTTAAAGAAAGCACTCAAAGTTTATTCTTCCTGTTATAAAAAATAACTCTTCAAGCATAAAAATACAGCTCAACTAAGGATCTCTCAGTTCCTTTTTACCTTCATCACCTAAAAATACTTCTATATTTAGAAATCTTTTTTCTTCAGACAGCACAGCGGAAGACTTTAACGTCGAAGAAGACTACAGGAGGGAATCAATGTGCATTGAAAATTAGATAGTAATAATAAGAAAAAAGCATGACAAAACAATCGAAGAAATTAAGCAAAGCTAGTAACTTCTATACAGACTTTAAAGTGAATTGGATAACTTTACCTATACAGAAAAAAAGGTGAACACTTCTTAATAGTTCATATATCAAGATACAGAGCATCTTTAGAGAAAAATAAACGAATTGAACTATCTTTATGAAGATTCTCTGTAATAGAAAGAAGTTTGCTAACACATATATGACAGGGTTAAAAGAGAGAAACTATATTACGAAAATATGAGCAAAATAATTTCGAAGAAGAAGGAAATGTAAGAGTATAATCTCTTCCTGAAAACGGAAAAACAAAGAAGATAAAGAGAAAAGAAAAATTAATCATTGATTGTTCTTAAGAACGTTCATGCTTAACTAAACTGAAAAAAATCTTAGAAGCAAAGCACAATCATGAAACTTGAAATGAATCTTCTTGAAAGAGTCTAAAATAAGGATAAACGAGATTTGAGGATTAAAAACTAAACTGAAAGTATTAAAAAAGCAATGACAGATGATAGAGTTTCTGAAGAAGCTTAATTAAAGAAAAAATGCATAGTTAACCGATTTTATTCCTTCTGAATAGAACGAAAATTCAAACTAGAAAGCGCAAAATTTTAAGATATTGAAGATGCATTTAGCAATATCAAGGTATCTACAGGAACTAACAAAACAACAGACTTTATAGAGAAATTTCTCTCAAGATAAGAGGATGAAAGTTAGCTTAAATAAATAATTTAATAATCAGAAGCAAGGCTATCTAAGCTAGAAAATGAAAACAGGGAAATGAAAGAGAAATTGAATACTATCTAAATAAGCGACAAAGACTAGATTGGAAAAAATTAGCAGATCTAAAACTTGTCTACCTAAGTCTAATCATAAAAGCATAAACTCTAAAAGGTAAATGATCTTTGTAGTAAGTGGACTTAGTTATGAAATTTACTTTCTAAATAAGGAGAAAACTTTGCATAGACATTAGGGAAATTCACGGAAGAAGATAAAGAGCAAAATCTTAGTATGTCAGAAGAACAAGAAATTCATAATGATTAGAGTCTTTATAATACCTTTAATAGTTTGTACCTAGTAATTGAAAGATTGCTAAATAATTTTAAAGCAGAGGAAAGAAAATAACTATTTCATGACTTAGCTACATAGAAAGATGTAAGCCTTTTATTCAGACCATCACTAAAGTTGATAAAAAATCCAATGTTCTACCTTAATAAAATTTAAGAGTCTCTCACGAGAATTCATAGTCTTTACTAAAATCTGAGAAGAACTTGTCTTTATAAAAGCCATTTGAGGAAGAATGATTTTCAAAAAAAGAAAGCAAAAAGTAGAATGTGAAGGTTAAGAAAAGCACAGGAAAGAATTAGGAAGCTTAAAAGAAATAGCTAATAAAAGAATTGGAAACTATACAAACATTTAGTCGCACCTCTGAACTATAAAATTAACTTTTATTTTATTAAAAAATTTTAAGAATGTCATCAGAACGTAGCAACTAAAGCTAAGCTTTCGTTACATAAAAATCTCCAAAGTAAATTGTAAATAATGCCAGCCCAAGAGTAAGGCTTGGTAAATTGTATCATTCAATCACTCAAAGTGCAAATAAAGCTAAGGGAGTTTCTGCTTCATCAGCTATAGAGAATAATGGAGCAAATTATTTAGATGAGGAATATAAGGATATTGAAACTTAGTTAGGTTTCATAAGAAAAAGGCACGATTAAACGAAAGAAGCCATTATTAAGAAGGAAAAGGAACTTGACAAGTTGAAAAATGAAATTCAGAAACTTGATTTTACAGAAAGCACAATTTTGCAAAGCTAAGAAAATATAAACTAGAAAGCATGACAACTTGAAGACCAAATTGAGAAGTTAAAAATACACTATGAATAATGCTTATATACCAAATAAATTTATATGCATATGCTAGATAGAATAAAGTAAGAACGGTCTTTAGCAGAAAACAAAGCAAAGCTAATAATGAAAGACTTCTAGAGTAAGTAAATAGAACTATTCAAAGAAAAAGAGAAGTCTAGAAAAATGAAGGAGAATAAGTAAATGTCATAAAGCTTGCTTAAAACTTTTCAGCAATAGCTAGATGATTAGAAAGTGAATAAGTTAGAAGCCATAGAAATTCTAGAGCAAAATTTGAAAAAGCGTGAGGGTAACAAAGAGAAAAGACAATAAAGATTATCAAATTAAAACGAAATTATTTAAAAGGCGCTTACAGAAGATAAAGATTCCGCTGAAGGTAAAATGAGAAGGTCTTTACTGGTTAATAGATTTTGATATTTTTGATAATGTCATAAATACATCAAAGAGTTCAATGCAGGAAAGTATCTAGAGGAAAGCTTTAGTGAAATAAAGAGTAAGACTGGTATAATGAATCCTCAAGAAATAATTGAAAAGTTTAGTAATAGAAAATTGAATCAAATGTAGATTGAAGAGAATATCGCAAGTTCTGAAAAAAGATTGGAATAACTTAAGAACGAAAACGAAGAACTGAAAAAATAATTTTATGAATTGTAACTATTAGAAAATGAAACTCAGGATAAGCAACTAGAAATAGCTTAAATATAAGAGGATGTAAAAGTAAAGCAGCATGAATTCATGCAACTAAAGGAAAAATTCTCCCAAATTCGTACAGTTTACAATTAAGTTGCAGTATGAGGATCTAAAAATCTTTCTAAGCTAATTGAAGAGTTTGGAATACGCGAAAACATAATAGTACCTACAGCCGAAACTTTAGATATGAATGCAGATTTATTAATATAAGTTTTTGGAAGTATTGCCAATGTTGTAGACAATAAAATAGGTGATCTTTAGAATTACTAAAGTAAAATAAAAAAAACTTTATTTCACTCTACTTACGTAAGGCATTATACAGAGATAAGAATTTCAAATCGATTAAAAGAATGTAAGAGTAGAGCCAAATGACAAAGAAGCTATTCTTAATAAAGAAAAACTTCTTTCAGGTTTCAGCCCATTTAATAGCAAGCATTACAAGAATGATATTAGAAATATCAAAAAGAAGAGAACTATTATGAAAAAGGAATCTAATTAATTCGTAACTCTTTTTACTGTTTAGGCAGAAGAAGTTATTGCTAAATTAAAAAAAGAGTAGGAGAAGAAAGGAAATTCAATATTGGACTAAGTAATTCTTTATATTAGATTGAGGAAATGAAAATTCAAGAAAATTTGAAGAAAAAATCAGCATCCACTTTAGATATTTGATTGTGCTTTATTTTTAATGCTTAGTTAAAAGCATATTCTTATATTTCTTAATTATATAGTATAAGAAATTATTTAAAAAATTATCATGCTACATTGATATCTTTAAATTGGCTTAATAAACTTCCAACTATATATTAAAATAGAAGTTAAGAGATTCAATTTATTTTTCCAAGTTCTAATATGCTTAATAAGTGTAACGAAGGCAGTTTTGATTATAATAATAACCTTTTATTATTAAGAGCAAATATTAATGAAATACGTGTTATTAGTATCTTTAGCTTAATCATTTAAATATCTTTAAATGCTAAGTTGATAAGATAAATTAGAGCTTTTAATGCTATAGGATTTTATAAGAGGTAAATTAATCCCTTTAATATATTAAGCAAATTATTTTTCAGTACAATACTACAATCAAATCTAAAGGAGATATTTTAGATTATAACTAATTTTTAAATAAACTATCAAATCATAAAGCTTAAGGTTTTTACTTAAATTTCTCTATAGCACACAGATATCCTAATATTTTGAAATTAGAGTAGTAAAATCTAAGTCAGTAAACCTAAGATTTGTTCTATCTTATTTCATAAAATAAATAAAATTATTCGATTAACTTCCCTAGTAAAATTCATTATATCTAAGCATAATAAAAGCAATCACATAGCTAAAGTTTAAAATGCTATTCTAATATATGTTAGATTAACTATAGTGCTGATATGAAATAAATAGACTAATAATTTAACTATAACTATGCTAAATTTTTGTCTATATTAGATAAATTAAGCATTTGTAGTCTATAGATAAAGTAATATTTCAAGTGTCTTTATTTAATATTAAACTGCTTTAGTTTTGTATTAATCTTATAAAAAAGCAACTATAAAAGAAAAATGCTATACACCAAAATGAAATAATGAGCTTATAAGGAATGAAAATGTAATATTTGAAATAGAAGGAGAAGAAAATCATAGAATTAAAAGAGGAGTTTGGATAGATAGCAGGTTATATGAATTGATAGAAGTAACATGTAAACAAAATGTGCCATTGATCAAAATGCTAGTTGATAGATGCTTTACTAATAAATGGTATATAATTATATATATTTAGTCTCTTAGCTATGCTAGGTAGCTTATTCTCTTTCTTTCTAGTACTCTTCCTTGTAAATATCTATTATCACTTGCTTGATATACTTATAAGAGGTTTTAAATTTGGCTACCAAATGCATAATATTTTGTTTCTCAAGAATATAAAGAGTAAGAAGTAAGCTAACTAAATATATGAGGAATATTAAATTAGTGGATAAAATAGGTGTAAAGCATAATAATCAATAAAGTATAAAATTAAAGCAACTTATTAGTATAAAAATGTATGCAACTCCTACAACTAAAAAGCTGAAGACTAAGTAGCAAATAGAAGAATCAATAATCCATTTAATGAGAAGCAAATCCTAGATTTAGCCAGTGTCTCATTTAAAGAAGGCTGAAACTAAACCATCTTGAAATTATAACAAAAAGATTTCTAAACAAAAAACTAAATAATTGTTTTAGCAGGCTTGATAGCTTTAAAATTAGAAAGGAGGCTAATTTGATTATTTAAGATCTGATTTATTTTTTTTAAAAGTCTTTGAGAAATTTTCTAAGCATGTTTAAGCAAAAATTAATACTCCTATAACTTTAGCGTAGGGATTGGGATTTACTGGACTTAAAGTTATCTATACAGAGGATGGAGTTATAAAAATTAAGTAGTTAGTAAGCAAAAAGGAAGTTGATGGCTTTTTAGTATAACTTTAGACAATTTTTGAAGCTAAAAAGTTAAAGCATTAATATTAACCTTTGGCAATCCTAAGAACTCCTGGAGGAACTTATCAAAGAGTCGCAATGTCACTCCAAGATGCCCAAATTCAGTGAGGTGAATAAAAGCCACTTCCTTAAGATGCTGTAATTTAAGAGTTTATATAGCATAAAGGTACAAGAGCTTAGAAATTGAGATTAGTATGAAAGGATGATAAATATAAATGCTATATAGTAACTTGTACTGAAAGAAGCGATTGAAAAGTAGAAAACGATCCAAAAGACAATATCTATTACTATATAAAAGATAAGAAATCCTTTGAAAAGTATAAATAGCATGGAGTCCCTCTTGTCAATTATAGTAATATTGCACATTAAAAAAGGAGAATAGAAGCTGAATTTCTTCGTAAAAAAATGCTTCAAGCAAAAAAAGAAGATGAAAATGTCAAGATGAAGAAAAAAAGAGATGAAGAACTCATTAATAAATATAAGCATTGAAAAGCAGAGGAAGATACAGAAGATTTAATTGAGATAGAAAATAACAAAAGCAAAAGCTAGCAAAAGGTTTAGTAAAACTTTTTTACAATTACTACTACTTTAAATGAAGACTTCTACTAAAAATAGGCTATTAAAGAAAGAATGAATGCTGATGAATTTTATGAGGATGAAAGCTATATAAAGGCTATTACAGGTGAAAAACCCTAAGCTACTGACCCTAAAAAGCTAGAAAAGAAGAAATAGAAAGCTTAGAATAAATTGAAAGCTTAGTAATAGGAAAAGCAAAAATAACTTGAGCAGCAGAAGGAAATTTAAAATTAACAAGATAAGCTTTAAGAAGCATAAATGACATTGAATAAGATAGAAACTCAGTTTTAGAACTAAAAGATTCAGGTTTCGAAATCAGATATTTATAATCCAAGTAACGCTGATAATTAAAACTAAATATTGAAACTCCTTCAAAATAAATTTTGTGCGAGTTTTAAGCATCCAGAAAGATGCTTGATATATGAAATGACTAGCAATGATTTATCTTAAGGAGGTTTCAATGAAGTATTCTAATAGTTTAGAGAGATTTAGTAGTTCATTAATAGATATATATTGAGCAATGAAGGAATCCAACTAGATTAACTAGTACTAGATTTTTGCTAAGGCGAAAACTGCTAATGATATTTCTTAAAAGTGGTAAATTTCAACGTAAGAGATATTCCCTAAGTCAAATATATACAGATAAGGTAAGAATCTGATTGCTATGGGATTTATTGTAAAAGTGGAAAAGATAAAGAAAACTGAGAAAAATCGGAAGGAACAGACCTTTAAATTAACTCACATATTTTAGGTATTCGCGATGCAATTTCTGGAAAAGAAAAGTAAATCTAGGTAGATATAGATTATACATAAGTCCTTACTCAAAAGAGCTAGAAATTAGAACTTTATATACCTAAGTGAATGCTTCTTGAAACAAATCAGCAAAATGAAAAAGCTGATAAAATTAAGAAGTAGGAAAATGAATAAGTCTTGGTTTGCTAAATATGCTACTTCAACTATAAGCTTAATTTTATGTAATAAAACTAATCTTCATTAATCAAAGCAATTGAAGTTCAGAATGAAAGGAAAAGAAACTAAATTTAGAAATCTTTATAGCAAATCTAGTAATTTGACTTCAAAAAAGAAGAAAATGAATAAAAGCAAATGGAGTAACTACTTGAAACTAAAACACTGTAAAGACCTCAAACTGCCTTTTAAATAAAAAAAACTAAAAGGAGGTAGAATTTATCTTAGTTATAATCTCCTGTGTAAGAAAAATCGTTAATAAGAGTAAAAACATACCATACACCAACTAAAACTCCAGTTAATGTAATAAGAAAGAACAGATTCAAAAATAAAATAAAGGAAATAACCAAAATTACAGATTATATCCTTAACAATACGATTATTTGATTTATCTTATTTAAAATCTTATTCACCTTAATTATATCAATACCATAACTAATCTTCTCTTTTACTTTACAATCCATATTTCTTAAGATATTTTATAAGCTCGAGCTTAAAGTAAAATTGTTTGATTAATCATAAAGTACATATGATATCCAAATAACTTAGACAGTTTATTAGATATATTTTTTAACATACTAGAAAATTGTTATGTAAACATCTTAATTCTAACTTAATTGGAAAAATGTAACCTCTCAAAATAATAAAGGATACAATGATTATACTCTCCTAGCTAAAGTACATTTAATACTAATAATTAGCTCCTAACTACTAGTTATTCTTCTATCTATAACATACTTATTCCTCTTTACTCTTTTCTACCCCAATATTCACTTTCAATTATAATACATCAAAATAAATTAAAGTAGTAAGTATCTTTATTGCTAGTAAGTAATTCTGCTCTTCTTTTGTTTCTACTAATTAATTATTTTTAGTTACTTTATTAAAAAATTTAACTTAAAGCATAACTATTCAAAGTTAAGGTTAAGAGTCTAAAGAAAGAGAATAAATAAGGGTAATTAGAGAGGTACTTGATGATTGAATAGAGCTTGTTGAAATTTCACTTCTTTATTGGAGTTAAAGAGTAAAGTTAATTTATAAGCTATCAGCTGCTTTTTTTGTGTACTGCGGAGAATTTTCTGCAGATTAAATAATTTAGAAGTAAAATCTAGATTAGAAAGTATCAATTATTTATATTTGTATCCTATTATTCCATTTTTATTTGCTTTCTCATAAAAATGCTTGACTTTAGTGACTATACCACAGAACTTGATTCTTTTGATGTATGTAACTCTTTCTTCAATCCTTTGGACGATTATTAATAGGATATTTATGAACCTTTACATGATATTGAAAATGAATTGTAAATGTAGACTAAAGAGGATGATCCTGTGTTCTCTTAAACGCAATTATGCTCAAGATAAAATCAGCTAAGTGATAAATAAAATCGAAGGGAAACTTTACAGAATAGACAAGACTAGTCAATTAGTTTTAAAACTTAATCAATCTAAAAAGAAATTAATGAGCTTGCTATTAGGGACTATTCTGATTTGCACTAATAAAACGGAAATCAAAATGAAGCTTAAACTGAATAAAAGGCTAGAAAAAGGAGGAAGATAAATGAATTTAAAGTAGCAGATAGCGATCAAGTGACTAAAATGAGGTAAGAACTTTAAAATATTATACATTCTAAAAAATATTCTGATGAATACAAGAAGAAATCCAGTGCTAAACTAAGAAATAGAATTTCAGCTCAATAAAGCAGAGATAGATAAAAAGCCTTATTGTAGCAGTTGGAAATGTAAAATGTTATGCTTTTAAAGGAAAACGAACAGCTTAGAAATTAAGTGCATAAACTATAAAAAGAAAATTAAGATCTAAGAGCGAACATAGCCAGTCAGCAACAACCAGGAGCAAATTCTAAGGGATTATTAAATTCGGTTTTATTAACTGTTTTAACAGTCATATGTTGTTTAGCTTTTATATCAACTACTGAAAATATCAATTTTACAAATTCAAGACATTTGACCACACAATATCAGTAAGAGTAATTACAGAACTACTCAAGCTCAATTTCATCCAACACGAGTAATAAGTTTTTGTTTTAGGATTACAGTTAAATTTAAAATAACTCAAACAAAAAATTTTTAAGGTAACTAGAAGCAGAGACTAGATAAGATAAGAAGCAGAATTAAATGACAATGTACTGTGAAAGTCCTTAGGTTTTTTATTAAAAAGACACATATTTCTAATTATAAGCCCTAAAGCTAATAATTCCTAACAAAGTATTTAGTTCTACTATGGAAGGAATTATTGAGATGGAACTTAAGATTTTGAATATAGATTACTATTTTGATCAAGATGAATCAAAGTACAAAAAATAGCACTTGCTTTCAAACTAATGAACATTAATTCAGCTTAAGAATTCTTCTTTTACAAAATTGGATTCTACTACTCTTTTAATTATGCATCAACTATCTTCATTAATATTTACTACATATACTAAAGAACTCCTCAAATATATCAAAACTTTATATTCATAAGTTTTTTAGAGATATCTAAAAGGGAAAATTTATTGCAGTTATTAGATTTAAATTTGCAGAAGCAAGAAGAAATTTTCTTCTATTGATTTATAAAAAATCTTTAGCAGAGAGATTTGAATATAGAAATCAAAGAAAGTGGAAATGATCTAAATTAGATTATTTAGTTCGCTTAAACGTAAAGATAAAGAAAGAAAAAGGAGCTTCAGGGAATTATTTTCATTTGAGAAAATAAAATATTTGCTATAGATTGATTTAATAGATTGATAATACTCTTACATTTATTTAAAGAAGTGCAGAAAATTATAGTTAAAGATTATTTTATAATCATCACATAAACCTATGGATCGTATTTTGAAGATTCTAGAACATTATGGGCTTTACTAAAACTTCTGAAAATCCTTCTTCTAAACTTTTAGATTTATGTCCAGATAGTAATATAATTGGCTTTGGCACTTCTAATCCAGTAAGTAACTCATAATTCCTCACCTCATCAAGAAGTTCACGTCCGTTTCTATCTCCAATTTCATAATCTGTAATAATCAAAAAAATTTAAAGATAGAATTGTTTAATGTATTGCAAAGCCTTATCTATATCATTGAAAACTTAATATGCAAAGTCTAGTTATGAAATTTAATTGGCAACTATGTTGCTCTGAAATTTATCATCATCAACTATTATAACCTTCATGTTCTCTTTTAGTTTATCAACCATTTATTAGAACTTCTACTAAAAAATAACCTTCTCTATGAATTCTAAATTACAATATCCTTAGCTTAATAAAATGTCTTTCTCTTACTTACTTTAAATTAACACCGAAATTTAGGATGACTTTGATTGAACTATCTACTATAGTAAGTTAACGTCATATGTGATTAATAGTAGTATGGTTTCATAGTCAAATAAGATGAACTCAAATTTTTTGTTGCTGATAATTCTAGGAATATCATTTAAGTTTTCTACTCTTTAGACTTTTATGTTAATGTTATTTAGGACTTCATTTATTTGCTCATATACTTAAGGACCTTTTATTGCTACAAGTGTTTTAAAAAGCTTTTTCCTGACTATTTCCTTTTTATTTAGTTCAATGTCTTTTGAACTGTTGTAGAACACTTCTGCATTAACTCTTAGTGTAAATGTACTTCCTAATCCTATATAGCTTTACACATTAATGTCTCCTCCCATTCTTAAAGCAATTGATTTACTGATTCAAAGTCCTAGGCCAGTTCCTTGAAATTTTGTAGAGGTATCTGAATCCCCTCTGTTGAACTTTGAAAAAAGATTTTACTAGGCTTAAGCTGAAATTCCTATTCCATTATCTCATACTTCAATCTGCAGCATTCCTTATTTTTCAAAGGAGTATTTATACATAATAAGCTGCTTTTAAAATTTCATAGAGGATTGCAGAACTTAAGACTTAACATCTAGCTTTTCTTTTTCAGTTTAGGTATAAGAATCTCTGAAATTTTTCCCTTTGATTTCGTAATATTCTTTTTTTAAAATAGTCTTATATTTAGCTCTCCTTCTGAGATTCAATGAACTTGGAATATCATCTTTTCCATCAAAATACTAAGCATTATTCTGAAATCTTTCAGGAAACTCTTCTTGCTGTTAAGTTACAATTGAATTCTCGCTTAAGATTTCTTCACAAATCAGCTGCTCATATTGCATTAAATATAGCTCTTCAGCCTTTCCTTTTATAATTTCTTATTGGTTCACCTTTTCTTTGGGTATAGTATCTTAATCAGGCTCCCAATACACAAATATTCTTACATTACCTTTCTAATTAGAATACTTAATAGCGTTGCTTACTAAGTTTGTTACTATTTATAAAGCTCTTCCACTGTCTATTTTTAAGTATTTAGGTACTTCAGGGTCTATATAATAGCTTAGGTTAACGTTTCTTTTGTAAGCGCTATTAGCACTTGTCATGAACACTTTATATATAAGAAGTCTTATCTCTACTATTCCATATTGAAGCACAAGAGACCCATACTGGAGCTGATTAATATCCAATACATTATTAATAAGACAAAGCAAAGTTTCTCCTGAAGATTAAGCAGACTAAATAATCTTTTTCTTATAATCGTCCCATTTCTCTATACTTATTGAGATTATTTCAAGGCATCCAAGTATATTATTTAGAGGATTTCTTAGTTCGTGACTCATTGCAGCAGTCACTAAATCCTGGTTCTAGAAATTATCCTTCTGTTATTAGATGATTTATTATAGATTTTTCTAATACCCCATGATAGATCTGTACATGATGCTAAAGAGGATCATTAAATAAACAGGAGCTACTGTATACATAAAGTAAAGCTATGTCTATTTCATATTCCCTACTATATTCTATCCTCACACTACTCCTTTTTCTTCATATTCTTGTAGCTTTATTAAATTATACTGCTTTAAAGCCTAAACAAATATAAAAACACAAGCTGTTAGTTTTAAGTTCTAGGTCGCAAAGAGGAACATCAGGCAGTTAATTATGATATAAGTAAACTTGCTCTCAAACAGCATTAGATTCTGCTTTATTTAGAGTTAAATAAGACAAATATCTGTTATAACAAGAACCATACAGCCAACTACACTATGCTTTGATAATTTAACTGAACTTATGCTAGCTACCTTTGATAGAACAGATAGACCTATAACTTAATAATAGTTCATTTGCCCAAGAAACTAGAATTCCAGAAAGGCTTGGAATATATTAAACAATAAGGAAATCAAAGTATATTAAACCAAGAGAATTACCTTTCATTCACTTTGCTTTTTCAGAATTAAATCAGTCTCATTATCAGTTTCAAGGAAGTGTATTATTGCACTTTTTAAAGATGATAACCAAGTTTGAAAATATAGTTCCATTTTTATTTAAATAGTCAAGAAATTTGAAATCTCCTTAAAGTTTTTCTATTTCTCTCTAAAAAATGAAAGCTATTGCTATTTTACTTATACCTAGAATTAAATCCACTAAGACTATGCAAAAGAAAATACCTCAAAATACATTTTTACCTCTACAAATTTGTTATATCTTAATACTTTATTATAAACCAAGTTCACTGCAGCAAAATAATTGAATATACGTTAGATAAGTAAAGAAACTTGATGTCATTTATGAGTATAAATTTAAATTATCTGCAATACTATGGTTTAAATAATCTCTAGATATTCCTAGTTTAAACTAATTAATTATGAAAAGGTAACTTTTATTACTCAGCATTATTGAGATTATTATTGTTTAGCTACTGCTATAAATAATTCCTATTAACATAGTTAATTATCTATTACAATGCTTAGAACTTATTCAGATAGAATATATGCTAGTCACAGGAGGTCTTTAAGTCAAGTCACTTAAAGATAACTATAAAATAAGGAAAATTTAGCTTGAAGCATACTAAGGCAAAATTGTTCTTATTCTGCTGCTTTTGAATTTGTAGGATAGAGAAGGAAATGAGATATATAGGCAAGTTAATTTGGTATGTGAAATAATAACAAGTTAATTATATGCAAAGCTTTCCAAATTATATTATATCAAAGTAATCTATTATTAGCTTATTAAAACTCTTATTTTTCAACCTTCAATTTGTATTTTATTAATCTTTGGCATTGAAACACTAAATCAAATTTATCATTTTATAAGATTTTTATTACAATTAGCGAAATTTAAACTACTAGAAAGCAAATAGTTCAAAAAAGAATAAAATTGTAGAGCATACACGCTTTGTAGCTATTTATGGAGTAAAAGGCTCTAATATTAAACTCTTATAGTAATTTAAAAACTTTAGCGTTGTCAAAGTGTTTAAATAGCATTAAATACAAAAGCTTAATTTATCATATAGTTAAATATAATAATACTTCCTCTCTGTTCTATTAATACAGAATAAAGAAGATTAAACTATATGAATGTAACTGAAGGTTTAAAGCTAACTCTTTATTAATTATATAGCAATTTCTTTATGTCTCTTTAAATAACTTAGCAACCTATACTCAGATAATCTTATAATCTTACTTTACTAAATATGTTTATAGGGATAAAAGAAAACCTTTAAAATAGATCAGTAATGGATGATAGTGAAATTTTGATTTTAGCTTTTTTATATATTTTTAAAAGAAAAGGAGATGTTATGGGTTATATTCACATTACGTAAAAAGCTAGTAATGCATATTTAATAAGCACTGGTATTTATTAGGCTAATATCAATAAAAAACTAAGGAGTATTGTAGTGGCTATAGATTATTTTAGAGTAAGATTAAGTTAGTGATAATAGAAGATTTGTGAGTAAAGATGAAGAATATGTTTAAAACTAAATCCTTAAAATAGTTTTTATCATTACTATAGAAACTAAATACTACTCAGTATAAAACCTATGACCAGAGCTCTTTAAGATTTTTCTACTTCTATATTGACTTATTAGCTATTTAGATTTGTATAGCCGATCTTATAACCTATGCTTGTTATTAATTACAGCGATGCAGTGCTTCTTGCACTATTTAAAATGAATAAGTTGACTAAAAAAAGTGAGGTGAACTGAAAATAGGAAGAATTTTAGTTATATTCTGTATAGAAATTTACCTTATGTGGATTGCTTTAGATACATTAGACTATTACTCTACTAGCATATTAATGAGTACATAGTATTGTTATACTATCTATGAGTTTATTAATTAGCTACTCACATTGTTCAAAACCCCATTCCTTTATAACAGCCAAGACTGCGAAATTTCCGTAAGGTGATTGAGCTAGCTCTACTCCCTTTTCAATCATGTAATTTTTGAAAGTCTCTTTTTATTCACCTTTTACCAGCTTGATGATATGTATAACAACAGTTAGTCCGTGCTTACTGCAGACTAATATAGAACGCATTTGAACAACTTTATTAATGAGTTATTCTTAAAACTACTGGGATAAATTATTAATCATACAAACGATAATTTTAGAGGAATACTTATGCTAAAGTAGTAAAGCTTACTTATGACATTTCGTATATTTTATTTACGATTAAGTTATAGTACTGCTAATTTTCTTCTGTTGAATTAGCTCTCTCTATCAAGCAAGATAAAGATAAGTGTCCATACTCATCCATAGCTAGTTCTTTAAAGTTCTTTTCTAATGAGGATGCCTAAATTAAATGAAGTCTTTAACTGGAAGAAATCTTTTTAAATAAGGTTATTGCAACAAATCTGGCCTGAGGATGAGTTGCGAAATCAATAATTTTTGGTAGCATTTGCTGAAAAATTTCTTCTAACTCATTGGGAGATGATTTTTTTATTGTTCTCTGCATGAACATGCATCCATATATTTAGCAGCTAAATTCAAAAAGCGTATTTTTCACGTCTCTTCATCTTTTAGGATTTAAAGTAGGACTTCCTTAGGCATCATAAAATTCTTCTCCCGTTTAATCTAACTCGAGTTCAGCTAACGTTATAATTTTGGGAGGAAGCAATACGATACTATTTTCTCTACTTGTAGGACTACTGTAGTTAGCATTTTTCTTATGCTCAGATTCTTCAAAACTAGATTTAAGAGATTGCTTTACATGTTAACTGACAATCTCTATAGTCTCTTTTTAAGGTTAGTTACTTTAACTGTTTATTTCTTCTTCTAACCTTTAATTTAACCCTTAAGGCTAGTTTGGGAATTCACACCTTGTATTGAGCTTTCTTTAAACGAGACCAATTTGTTTTTTAAAATAAACAGTTGTGTTACGATGTTCAAGCCTTCTCATTTATATTTAATAAACTAAAAACTTATTTGTAATTTCCATTTCACATAATCATTAAAATGGATTCTAGAAAATAAAAATGGTTCTAACGATTCTTTTATATTGCCATATATAGTCCTATTCAAATGCCCATAGAACTATCCATGAAGACTTAGCTGACATAAACATACTAGACACATTGAAGCTTATATAATAAATGTGTCATATATCTGAAACAGATTACTTGATATAGTACCTTTAATGTTTAAGTTCTTAATATAAATTTGCTAAATAAAGCAAGTATAATTCTGATTTCTATTAAGAGTGTTTAATTTCTAATTTATAGTAATAATTAACCTTATTTAATTAAGTTTGCTACTAGCGCTAATCTGAACTTTATATATCAACACTTCAAAAAACTAAATTGAACTTTAAGTTAAAAATATCTATTTTTAAACACATATTGTACATACTCTTAAAAGCAATTCCTCTTCATTAGTATTTGGTAATAGATTAAGAAAGCTATTAAAAGAAGATTTCTCTACAAGTTTCATTATATAGTTTGATTCTTCTTATTTAGCTTCCTAAAATAATAAAGAAAAGCTAAGAGATATAATAGAGAATTTTAAATTAGGCCATAAGAATAGAATGTAGCTAAATTCAAGATTATACCTTAACTATTATACTTTTCTTACTTATAACTACTTTTGAGGATTATTCATTTGTATAATTTACCTTATAGTTAAAGATAAGCTGACAAGCTAATAAAAATAACTTATTGCTATTTTATACGCATTATAGTTTTATTATTGCTATCTAATTATTTCAGTAACATAAAGAACTAACCTTTAAAGAGAGTTATTTACTAGACATATCATGATACTAATAATATGTATCTTCACTCTACTTCTTATATTTGATAATTTTATCTTATCCTTTGTTATTAGAGGTATATAGTTCTAGACATATTGATAGGCTCTTTATATTATGCTCATTTTATTTTAGTGGCTTATTGTTTAAACGTATTAAATACTTTAGGTAAATAGAAATTTAGTAATTAGTCAGGAACTTAATCATTTAAAGCTTTTCTTTCTTTTTTTCTGAAGTATAGTATATTATATTTAAGTCTGGAAAATTGTTTTGAAAAGGTAGTGAAATGAGTTAGTTTGAAAGATGTTCTATGCATTGCTTAATTTATTATTCATCAATGACTAAAATTTAGCTATTTTCTGCAAAAATTCTAACCTATGAAGCATATGCTCTGTTTGCTTAAAGCATAAATATGGTTAATTGAACCAAAGAGCTAACTATAAAAATGCTGTTTAGTATAAATTAAAATAGTTTACTATTATATAAGGTAGTTTAATAGGAAGCTAGTTAGCTTACAATTATATCTGATATTTACCTTAATCATCAATACAAAGATTATTAATAATAAGTAGTCTCAAGTCATTTAAAAATAACCCAAAGGTAATAACATTCGAAATACTAATCTTCAACCTAAGGGATTGCTTATTTTATATATCCTCTCTATCACTCAATTCTATATTAAATAAGTTATACTATCAAAGTTCTTTAGTTAAGTAGTTTAATAAAGGAAAGCTAAAATAGCTATATCTATTTATGCTTTAGATAATCTAATTTAACCTTCTGCTTTTTAATAGTAGGCTAGACATTTAAGAATAGTACTAGAAATAATTTTGCTTTGTAAGATATTAAGTTATTTCAATTTTAGATTCTAATAATATTAACTTCAATAAATAGAATATAATTACACCCTAACTCTTATATTGGGCAATATAATACATACAAAAGAAGGGAATTATAAAGAACTTTATATTGCTATCCAGTTGAGCTTGCTTTGACTATATTTGTAGTTTGGGCTTAAAAGTAGATATTTTTGGAGTAAGTATAGCATATTTCGAATAAATAGAATCAAAAAGGATATTCTAAATAATATGCTTATAGTCTATAATTAGAACTTTGCTTAAATTATATTTTCCTTGCTTATAATTCAGATAAGATAGTTATATTAATCCTAGGCCTATATTAGTTAAAAAGATATAAATTTCTCTTTGAAAAGTGAAAGGCAGGGAAAATAAATTTTACTTATTAATTCTTTGTTTTCTTTAATAAAGCAAATAAAAATTTATTTAACTGGTTTCAGTTATTAAAATAGTAATCTGACATTAAACTTTAAATTTAGGTGATATGACAAAACTGAATCCTTTATTTAAATTTAGCTAATTTAATTATTAATTTAAGTAAGAAAGTTAAATACTTCAATGGCTCTATAGCTGTAAATTAAAGCTAGTGATATTATTTTAATTTACTCTATCAGACTTAATTTTTATTTACTAGTATTTCGATTTTTTATACATTATGCTTCAGAACTTTCTAAAACTAAAATGCTGCTAATAAATCAACTTTCTTCTCGTCTTCTCTCTCTTATAAGCTAATCCTCAGTTAATTAGTTTGCTTTTTCTGGTGATTTGATTTTCTAAACGAATAAGAAGCAAATTAGATTTTGAAAGAATCAAGCATAAGATTTGTATTGATAAATGAAGATGAGTATTAGTAACTGCTCTAAATAATAAAGACAAAGCTTTTTTATATCATTAAGTATAGTATAATCAAATTATATATAATAAAAGGAAGTTATACTATATAATCAATGTTTTACAATATGCCTTAATAAAACTTATTCTTAAGATTCATAAAAATAACTAACTTCATTTAGTCAAATATTATTTTAATCTGGATATAAGTATAATGCACTTAAAGCTGATAATATTTTAGACTAGCACTCTATTTAATTTAATTTTATATTATTTACTCTTATTTAAATTTTAGCTTTTTAAGGTAAAGCAATATATAAAGTATAAGTATTATCTATAGATATAATTAATCATCATCACTACCTTATTTTATACTTGGTAATCAATCTTCTCTAAGTTGCTTTTTTTACGTTATTTTGTATAAGAAGAGTCATTTTAATTATCCTTTATATTTCATTTTTTTAATAAAGCCTCACTTAAGTATTAAAGTGACTCTTTTTTAATTTCCGTTTGGTCCTTGTACTGATGAAGATTGGAAATAGTTAGTAAAAGAAATTAAAATTTGACTAACTCACTAAGCAACAAGGGAAGGGAATCGAAATTCTGAATTTTTTATTTCTTAATCTAAATTACTTTTAACCTGCTAATTTCTTAGATAGTGTAAATTAAAAATTTTAAAATAAAAGTATATACTAGCAATGGGGTGCTTGTAGTTTTTATAAAATTAATATTAGTAGCAATCTAATTTTGTTTCTCTTTGACAATACTTGTTCTACTCTTTATACTGAAGTGGTAACTTTAATTATTTTTTTTATTTTAGCTTTAAAAAAGCCAAGAGTTAAAGAATCTCTTACAGTTTTTCTTTTTACCTCTTTAAAGCAATTTAATTCATTCTAAACATTGAATGTATAAGTCTTTTATAAGGATTTATTAATATCTACATTTTTTAAGTATGTAAGCTAACTTTTCATTACTTAATGCATTAGTAATGAAAAGTCCTTTAAATGCTAGTTATTATTTATCCATTTGAAAAAGTGATATAATTAGTAGATTTTGTTCTATGGAAAAAGGTTCTTAACTGCTAGAGAAAAGCAGTTAATTAAATAATAAATTATAATTTATAGCTTATTTAATGATTTAAATAGAGTATTAGTTCGCTCATTCTTGCTACTACTAAAAACTTCTTACAGGTGCATTTCCACCTCTATATGGTCTGCTCCTGCTTCTTTGTTCTCCGAAATCTCCACCTCTATAAGGTCTGCCTCTGCTTCTTTGTTCTCCGAAATCTCCACCTCTATAAGGTCTGCCTCTGCTTCTTTATTCTCCGAAATCTCCACCTCTATAAGGTCTGCCTCTGCTTCTTTATTCTCCGAAATCTCCACCTCTATAAGGTCTGCCTCTGCTTCTTTGCTCTTCAAAATCTCCACGTGTATTGCCTTAGTCTTCGAAAGAGCCTCGTCCTCTTCTAAAACTTCTTCCACCTCTTGCGCCTCCTCTATAAACTCTTCCGCCTCTTTATCCACCTCTTGAATAACCTCTGCCTCCTCTTATTCCTCTAGAAGGTCTTCTAACATTTCTTAGTTATTCTAAAGGAAGTTCCTTAACTTCATTCTAAGGAAGAGGTGGCTGATAGCCGGAACTATTTGTGTTGCCTTCTGTTCTACTTAGCTCGATTTCTAAGCAAGTAAGACGTCTAGTAGTCGTGATTGTATCAAGTCCTTCTTCCAAAGGTACATAAGTATCAGTAGTCTCGATGTTAGTTATTCTACTATCCTAATGAAGATTTGCAATTCTACGTCTCAAGAGTTCAGCAAGAATTACAATTTTAGGAATAGCATTTCCTGTACCTTTGAATACAATGGATTACATATTTTTCTCAAGAAGCATTGTGGCAGCATATGAAATATAATTCCATATTATTCCTGAAGCCTTAACACGAATCTCATTCTCTGTCTGATTCTCCTTCGGTTTAGGCTATAATCTATATTTATCCATATTATTTTAATTTTGTTCAAAACGTTCCTAATAAATTTATTAACCTTTTAATTTAAAAATGGCTGACATTTAAAATTATTAAAACCCAACCTTCAAATATCAACTCAGTAGACTGATGATAGCCTTAGTATAAAATATTAGTTTAGTTCTTTAATGGGGCATTATCCCAATAGCATATTAACAATAAACAAAGTAATTAATTTCCCTATATACACTAGTGACTATATAGGCCTAGACAATTCTAAAAGCCATTTATTTATATTCAACTTAATTAAATTGAAAATGCTTTAATTCTGATATATTTTATGCTTATTTTTACATTCTAACTTTCGACTAAAACTTTAACTAGCTAAGCTAATTAAACTGCAGAAAGACTATTTGTGTTTATAGAAAAGCATTGGTTGTGTCATATTTGCTATAAGTTACATAATGTAAGTTCATAAGCTTAATAATCTACAATGCTATATCAAGTATGATGAGATAACTAGTTATAGTGAAATAAAGGGAAGGCTTCTATTTTAGTTTTAGATATAAAAAACAAAAGTTATTAGTATAAGAGTTTGAGCTAATAACTAGCAAAATTCTTGGATGCTATTTATTTTTATTCTTGTTTGTATACTTCCCTTACATTCTCTTTTAGTCTAACTATTTTCAAGGCTTAGAAGCTGATGATCTACTGACAAGAGATTTAGCTTCTAGCAAAATAATTTAGAAAATGGAGAAATTTCTTATATATTAGAGATGAAAGCCAGGTATATTTCTTAGTAGCTAGACTATAAGGAACTTATTTAAGCAAATACCTACTTTAATAAGCTTGTAGCAATAATTTTATATAAGCCTTCCTTTATTTGCTAAAGGTATAATAATAATTGTTACTAAGGTAGCACAAGTTAGGGGATATAAAAGCATAGAAGTATCTTATAGCTACACAGAAGAGATAGTAATATTCATATTTCCTTTATTTAGCTTTATAACCTTATAGCAAAACTAAATTATATTAATCTCTTCATAAGCCTATTTAGTTTATTCCTCTCTTATTATAACAGCCAAATTTTAATTATTTTACCTTCAAGTCACTATAAGCAAGTAAGAATTACTAGATTAAATCAAAATTTAAAAATAAGAAGCTTAAGGAACTTAAATCCATCTTGAAGTAAATAAAGTTAAAGTTTCTTAGATCAGAAAAGCATGCTAATAGCTATAGTAAAGTATAATAATCTAATGATAGATGTGATAATTAATCTAAGTGCATCAATATAATTAACTCTGCTATTTATTAATATTTTTAAATAGCTTCCTCCCATTTAATATCTAATTAAATAATGTCATTACTTAAAGTCAAATAGTTAAAGGTAGAATATTGTTATTCCACACTGATAAATTTATTAATTAAAGAATTAGGGCTTAGATTAGAGTATTAAACAATTAGGAATAGTACTTTAGAGTTACTAATTGTATATCTGTATAAACTTAACTAGATAAACTATTTAATAGTAGACTGAAAGAGTACTCAAAAGAAGATTCAATCACTAATTGCTTTGTAATGATTGAGGGTAATAGTTCTGTATTGCTATTTAAAAATTATTATGCTTCTGTTGTATAGAAAACATTGCATTCTTATAATTTTTCTTCATACTTAGCAAATACTGATTCTAATTAATCTAGGGGAATCATTTACTTCTATAATCATTTCCTTTATATCTATTTAATAGATTAGTCTATAAAACATATGAATTGGATAGGAAGATTACTAAAGCTAATATTTAGCAATCCTTAAGATAACTTTACCAAATAAATTAACTCAATCTTTACAGTTCTGCTAAAAATGATTTCTGATGCTTTTGTTGAGAATAGTCTATTAGTTTATTTAATATCTCATATAGCTATTTAATGACTTATCTCTTTATTTTTATTTTTAAGGTAATAAAGTTAAAAAGCATTCAAATAATATAAGTAAATAGCATCCTTTATATAGCTACTAGTCTTTAATTAGTTCAATATTTACTATATTTCTTCTGTATCTTCTCTACAGTTCCTAATATAAATTTAGCCTGCTTCCTTATCTAAATATAGTTTAAAAGTTATATTAGAATAATCAAATTACATATACTAAACTTTTGATCTGCCTGTTTTTAAATAGAGCTGAAAATAATTTATAAAGATATCTTAGCTTATGCAGGTAAAGGAAATTACTATAAAGATATCATTAATTATAATAGTGAGGACTTACTGCTACACTAAGCTTACTACTTATATTTATTAAAATTGTCTGCTAAAAGTATTATAAATACTCTTAAGTCAAATTAGGAGACAAAAATAATTAGAACTAAATTAGTACAAAGAGCATCCTAACTTTTTAATATAAAGCAAAGGATAACTAATAGAATAAGCCTAATTTAGTAGTAATAAATATCTATTAATTTACTAATTTAAAGCATAAACAATATCTACATAGTTTCTAGCATGAATGCTAGATCCCTTAATATAAAAGGATGATTGCTTATATATTAGTAATACTTATACTTAGTTAGAAGCTTTAGCTCTTTCCTTATTATAAATTACTAATAAAGTATTCAAAATACTTATTATTTAAAATTTGGCTAAAAGATCCAGCAACCATTCATTAAGATAAATATTTTTAGCTTCTCTATTTAAGTGAAAAAATAGATGATATAGCTATATAAACAATTAAGATGAAGCTATATCTTAACTTGCTTCATCTTAGAATAAACAGACATTAGAAGTTAGTATTTTTCTAAGAAGCTAATACTTCTAAAGAAATGAAACTAAAAGTATGTTAATTTGCTATTATAAACTACTATTTTAGTATAAATTAGGTAGACTGAAACTATCTTTCAAGTAAGAAAAGATATAATTCATTATTACTTTTAACCTACTTTAGATATAGTAAAAGTTAAGTAGAATATACAACTTGATATAATACCAAAGAGTATTAGTTTAGCTCAGATGAAACAAGGAGTGGTAACAAAAGGATAATGCTCTTTAGTACTTATGAGAGAGTTTATTTGGCTTTTAAATAGAAGCATTCACGTTTATTTGTTTATTACTAAAACTAACTTTTTATTTGCAATAATGACAGAGAAGGAATATTAAAAGCAACAGCTTAGAAAACAAACTACCTAATAAATTTAAGAGGATACTTCCAATAAATTCCTACAATTAGTGTAATAAGATGAGTATGAAAGATTTAGAGTTGCTGAAATGGTTTGTGGAATTTTAGCTGTAACTAGCATAGCGGGAAGTATTATTTCTCAAGATATTGCTTATACTGACGAAAGTCTTAGCAAATAAGGGTATGATTGAATTAAGTTACTAGGTTCCCATGAACATGCAGGTATGGTGGAAATATATTTGCTAGTATGCTAAACGTTACAAACAATTGTTTTGGAAATAGCTATAATTTGGAAAACTTTTAGGAAGCTTTAGTGGCATAGGACAAAAGGAGAGTTTTCAGCTTAAGATAATATATTTACAAGTGGAATGTGGAAGTGACTGGCAGTTGAGCTCTTTTTCAATTTTATGCATCCTTTCATAGGATTTAAGAATATGAAATTCTAAAATTATAACCCTGCACTAGGTACTGATATTGAATATAGGTACAATGAAGTGCTAGATATTTGAATTATAATAAGACTTTATCATCTGTTATGTGTAATTTTGAGGTTAAGCAAATATTCAGGACATAGAGCATAAAGAATCTGCAATTTAAATGCTTGCGAGCCAAATGCAATGTTTACTCTAAGATGCCTAATGATAGAATACCCAAATATAATAATTATAGGTCTTATGCTAGGAACTATTATAATTCTAGGCTATTTGCTGCATATATGCGAAAGGCCTCATTGAGATATTCCTTCGGTTGGAGAAGGAATGGATTTTGGTAGCTGAAGTAATTCAATGTGGTGCATTATTTTAACTATAACTACAGTCGGCTATGGAGATTATTTCCCTAGCACAAATGGAGGTAGAACAGTAATTTTTGTAACTTGCTTGTGGGGAATAATTTTGGTATCTCTTATGGTTGTTAGTGTAGCAAATACATTAGAAATGGAAACTAGTGAATTAAGGAGTTACTTTATCATTAGAAGAATAGATTTTAGACAAAAAATGGGCATAAAAGCTGCTAGCCTCATTTCCTTAGCAGCGAAAATAAAGCTCGTAAATAAAAAAGGAGATTAAGAGTAAGTAAAGCATTTTGTTGGTAAATTCATTAAGGCAAAATCAGAATTCAAAAAGTCTAAAACGTAACTTTTAATACAGAGAACTTCGTTAACTGTATACTTAAGGAGATTCTATTGAAGCAAATGGATAAGATCTAAGTGCTGTGAGAAATGAAATGTGAATAATGAATAAAAATATTCATTATCAAATAGATGATGTAATGGCATCTCTTCGTGCAATAGTAGGGAAGGACATGGAAAACATTAAAGGTAATTAATTAGAAAACACATCACATCTGCAATCATAATAAAACAACTTTTATTGATTTAAATTTTGCGAAAGCTTTTCCTTCTTACTAGTCTGCTTGGAATATAAAAAATCCTTACCCCTTAGATACCTTTATTAGCACTACAAGCAGCAAGTAATCTCTTTTAATAAGCAGTAATAAATTATAACCTCTTTTTATATAAATTAGCTATTTATAGCAATTACTTAGTTTATCTTTTTGCCTAATTAACTGATTAGGTAATTTTATCTTATTAATTCGAACAAATATAAAGGCATAAGTAATTAGCCATTCTTCAATGAGAGATAATTTAATTATAGTATACTTTGAGTAAATATTTATCCTTTTAAAAAATAAGCCTATCATCTATATTCTTTTGTGAGATAATTTCCTTAGTTTTCAAATATAGTTCTTTATAAGTAGCAAATAAAAGGAAACAATAATAATAGTTTAAAGCTTTTTAAATACTTCGTTAAAATGCTAAAACTTATATCTAAGTATAATATTATTGGGCTATTAAAAAAGGGATAAGAGAATTTACTTAATGCATTAAAATTATACCTGCTAGTTAATAATCTGATTTTCTAATTTAAGGTACTATATTCTAAGTTTGCTTACTGTTTAGTTATTCTTTCTATGGTTCTTTTCTATTTTAAATTAACTATAATGTACTTAAAATCTAGCAAGATACTTTATAATAACTATATCCAACATGTCTTCTGAGCTTATTTATAGATCAATAGCTACGTTAATTTTTTAGCTTTAGGCTATAATAGATTAGTTAGCTAGTCTATTTCATAAAATGCTAGAAACTTACTTTAGAAATACAAAAGCGACCATGCTGATTAAAACTACAAAGCTTTTAGTTGAAAGGATGTAAGAGTTTATAGTTACAAAGTATGATAACTAAAAGGATTAAAGAGCTATTGCTTAAATATTGCAGCTTTAAGGTATTATACTAATTATTAAACCATTATTCTAGAACTCTTTTCATATTAGTACTAGTAACAGAGCTGTAGTAGATTAATATAGGAAGAAAGAATCATCATATCCAAATGAAGCAATAGACTAAATATTACTAAGCTAAGAGGAGTTCACTAATGTCTCTTATATTTGGAGTAAAGTTTAAAATAAAGCTATCTTTTAGATGCTTAATTCTAGTTCTTTTTACAAAAATGTGACCATCTAATATATGAAAGGGATTAAATCAAATTTAGTAGGTTGTAAGTGCAGGCATTAATGCTGCTAGAGATCCTCAAAGAGCAGACCTAGTTTCTTTGGTTGGAGAACTTACTGCGAGTGGAAGTTTAGATTTTGTTTAAAAGAAGATGTTGGAAAATCCTACAGGGAAACTTATACTTAGTGAGAGACCCAGAGTTAGAAATATAAACTTAGAAAATTTGTTAAAGCTTCCTAATTATACCTTTGGTAATTAATACGCTCTATGAATGAGTAGTCGTAATTTTTCTCCTGAAGAAAGACCAATAATAAATAAGATAGAAGATGAAGAGAAAGCTTATATTTTCTAAAGATATAAAGAAATACACGACTTTCTACATGTAATCTTAGATCTTGGTAGTACTGAACCAGATGAAATTCTTGTAAAGTGGTTTGAACTGATATAGTTCAAGTTTCCGGTTGCAGCTTTAAGTGTTATGTTCTATAGAATGAATTAAAAGTAATAAAAATACGTTGACGAGAGAAAAAAATGGATAATGAGAATGGCTAACCAGTCTTAATTTATGATGAATGTATATTTCGAAAAAAATTGGGATAAGGATATTTCACAATTCAAAAAGCAGCTAGGAATTATACCCCAAGAAGATTTTCATTAATGATTTGCTTCCATCCAACTTTTATTTTAATCTGAAATAAAGTTAGATTATTCTTCTCTAATTCTATTCTAATTCAGCGCTTAGTTATAAATAAGAAAGTAAAGGTAGTATTTTAACATAAAGAAAGGGTATTAACTTACTTTATGCAATAGAGTAAATATTATTCAAACATAAATCAGTAGGTTATGCTAGCAATCTGTTTACTGTAAATCTACGAACTGAAAAGAGAGTTTTGGTTGAATTAACTTAATATAAAGAACTCTTTAAAAAGCTTAAATTTAAATATACTAAAGATAGAGAATTTATAGAAGATATCCTTAGAGATAATTAGTATCTCAAATGTTAGTTATAGTTAACTCTTATGATTTAATTGGAACAATTAAAAATTATTTTATTTATATGAATTCAAATAAAAACTTACTTATTCTTTATTGCTTTTAAATTAGGAAATACATTATAAAAATCAGAAAGAAAACAGGAAATTATTTAACTAAAAACTTCGACAGACGATAAAAGGAAGAAGATAAAGCACCTAAGAATAAACGTCTAAGATATTAAAATAGTAGAATTAAAGTGAATGTGAGGAAATATTAACTTTAGAAGGTTTTAGTATTAACTTATCATTTAATAAAATCAAAAGAGTATTATTACCAATAAAAGCCCAATCTTCAAGTAAATCAGTCATATAAAGAGTAATTATCTCATATATATTAAAAGAAATTAAGTTACTGTAATTTATTAAATTAAATGCAGGTATTGTAATAGGAACATTTAATTGTTAATGCATAAAGCAATTTTCCAAAGGATTTGTAATATAGATATAATGATTAATTTTAAATCTTAAATGAAAATGATTTACAGAATAAGGAGTATAAATCCTAAGCATATTTAGTTGTATAGATAAAGAAATATTATATAAGACTAGAGTGTTAGGTTTAACTAATAAGAGAAGACTTATCTTTCTACTTAAGCGATATTTAATCAACCTATTAAAGCAATAAAATATTACAAAATGAAAATCTTTAAATCATAAAGTGACCCTGTAAAAAAGCTTAACATGATACTTAATCTTAGCAATAAACAGATTATTATAAAAGACTTTTTAAGTTTGTAAGAACTACATTAATAAATCTAACAAGAAACAAATCTAAATTATATAAAATGCATCTATTAGTTAAAAGATGAAGAAATGGGAAGAATGGAAGCAGAAAGATAAATAGGTAGAATTTGATTATAATAAATAAAAAATAGTAATAAAAGTAAAAGTTATTTAATTAAGGTAAATAAAGTTGGTAATTCATTATTTATTTATTCTCCTCCATATTTTGAGTTTATATAAAAATGATTTAGCTCGTTTCTCAATACCTCACACTCAAAACATTTTTTTTATTTTCGCTCCTTTTAGTCGTACATTGACTCGCCTATAAAATTTTGATCCAACCTCTTCTAATTGTCAAAGTTTTTAGGCAGTAAGGTATTCCGGGAGAATGAAGACCTTTTTCAAGCCGTTTTACCGACTAAGAAATGGATGTGGAGAAGAAATATAAAAAGTATACAAAGTAATGTGATAAATTCGGAGATATTTGATATTAAAGTCTAGGTCATTAGGTTGTGCTGATTCTAAACAAACCCGAATTTATTTCTAACGTGCTTAATTATAAAGCTAAATACTACTAATAATAAACCCCTAATTTGGAGTTACTATTAGAGTGTAACTTGCTAACAGATGAAAAGAAAAAGCATCACAAGAAGATATTGAAAGACGTGTTCAAATTTTCACTTCAAAGAAAATATGCTAAAGTTATTTAGCAGCAAATTGATAAATTTCTTAGTCAAATTAAGGACGAACTTACCTTTAAACAGCTATAGAGCGAGATGAGAAAGCTATCGTTCGAACTCACTATGCATCTCCTATTTGGAAGAAACTTTTACGAGGATTTTTGCTCGAATTTGAAGGAAGATCCTGCATTGCTAATGGAAAAACTAACAATGATCCTAGAAGATGTAAACAATTCCTGAATTAAGCAATTTATGATCCAAAATAAATTTTTGAGAAACATTTTTTCGTTTATAAGCAAAAAGAAATATAGTCTAAATACATCTGTTAATAACCATAAAAAGGCTATTGCTAGTGCATTAGAAAAATAGACGCAGAAAAAAACAAACGATTGGGATTTATCTTAAGAAGATAATCTTATCGATCTTATTATTAGAGAAGATGATCTTCAAGGACTTAATGCTAAGGATTTGATGAAAAAAGAATCCATTAGCGATATTTTGTACTTCAGCATTCTTAGTCAAATTCCTTTCGATAAACTCTTCATTTCAAGTCTTTTCAACTTAGCTAAATACCCAGAAATTTAGGAATAAGTGAGGAAGGAAATTTAGGATTTCTTGATTTGTCCTGATGCAAGTGCTACGAAAATTTACACTGAGAAGGTTTAGGCTTTGAGTTTGACGACTAACTTTATCAAAGAAATACTGAGACTGTATCCTCCTGTATAAGATTTAGACATTAGAATAGCAACTTAAGAACATATTATTTACGATGGTAAAAACAAATACGTCATTCCAAAGCATACTAAGATAGACTTAGGTATCTAGTACTTACATATGAATCCTAAACTTTATCCTTATCCTTAAGAATTCAATCCATAAAGATTTTAGGTCTAACAACCCCATAAATATGCCTGACTACCATTTAGATAAGGAACAAGTGAAAACGTAGAAAAATATGTAATGTTTGCATCCAAAGCTCTAATAATGTAAACAGTGACTGGATACTAAATATTGTTAGAAAAAGACGACAAGGTTTTCAGATTTTGTAGAAATAATAATCCTATTAATGCTAAGATCAGTCAAATATCTTGAGTTGCATCAACGAATATATAATAAAATTTCTTTTAATTTTTCATATAATTATTATAATTATCAGCTATATTATCTATTATTAAACTTGCTGCTCCTACTTTTACTTCTATTGGCTATCAGACAAACTGCTTCTTTGTTACTTTCTAAATTTCTTTTATATGCTTGAAGCTTGGAGATCGACATTTTCTTTATTCCTAAATTAATGTTTAAATATTTAGAATTTCCTTTTATCTTTCCTTTGAAAAGAATAATTTAAAAAACTTTTAAATAACTAATTTAAAGCAAAAATCTCTTAGAAAAAGATAATAGACAAATAGATAAAAGTTCTATTAAATGAATACGAAAATAAGATATCTATAATGAGGCAATTAGAATAATGATCCAATCAAAGCATAAGTATAATAATAAATTACTAGAACTAGAAGATAAAAATTAACTATTATATCAACATTTAAAAAAGCTTGTCTAGGATAAATGAAATATATAAAATAGATCTCAATAAACTACTATAAATTTAGCATTAAATAAAGTTAAATATCATAACATAATATTTAAAGGTTTACAGCAGCAGATGATACCTTTAAGATGAGAATGATAGTATAAAACTAAAAAAATTTTAAGAAGAAAATAGTAAGTTTGATCAACTTTTCTGTTGAGCAAATGTTATATCTGAAGGATAGCAAAACTAATGCTTTATGAAGTTATTTTTAAAGGCTTTTAATTAATTAGATCTTATGCTTATATTTCATATAAAATATTTTATTAAAGCTAAGCTTTTGTTTAGTATTCTAATTTGAAAATAATTTAAATTGACTGAATTCAAAATATATTCGTAATATCTAGATTCTTTACATAAAGCAGTACAACTAACATATATTGTGAAATATGATAGACATGATTCTGTCAAAATAAAGCTAGAATGAACACTTTTTCATATAGCTAAGAATTAAGTGTACTAGCATATTACTAACTATTTAAACTCTAAGGAAAGTTATAAAAGGCCTCTAACAAAAATGCTATTTTAAAGCTAATTTTTATCTTAGAAGCAAAGAATAAGGAGATGCTAAAATTCTAAATAAATGCAATAATCTATTAATATCTTTAAGGATTTAACTATATTGGATACTTTTATTTAGTTTTGATTACCAAAATAAATCTAAAGGATTATATTTTATCATCTTCAAGAATTAGTAAATTCTTTACAGGCTTAAGCATAAAAAATATTCTACAGATGTTTGAACTTATATAGAAGCTCTGCATAATAGACTCCGATATTATTAGTTTTAATATTAAAGAAATTAACTAACTTTTTCTTAGTTTGTTAGTTAAAAAAGCTAAGAAGATTTAAAATTAATTAACAAAAAATGGACAAAGAAAGTTTATTGTCATCTAAGCAAAGATTTACTTGTGCATTGTGTGATGATATTTATAATGACCCTATTCTTTTGGTTTGTAAGCATTCAGTATGTAGCGATTGTGCTTATAAGCAGGTACTTTATGAGTGTTTAAAAACTGGAAAGCAAGAATATGCTATTTCTTGCCCACATTGCCATTCATGAACAGCAATTCCTGAGTGTGGAATTTCAGGAATAGAAAGAAATATTGAAGTTATAGAGAAAATAAATGAAATAATGCAACCAAAAAAATGCTAAATGTTCAAATCTAAAAGTGTTAAATAAGTAGATGAACATAAAGAAGTATAAGCAAACTATATATGTCTGCAGTGTGAAGTTTACTGCTGCATTGATTGTGCTAATTAACATATGTCAAATAAAATTTTCGTTACTCATAAACTAGTAAAAATCCAATCTGAAATTGATGAAAATAGATGTCCCATTCACAACCAAGAAATTATTTTATTCTGTATTAATTGCAAGAAATCTTTATGCTTAGTCTGTGGAAATTTTTCAGTTGATCATTAGGGACATTAGGTAAGAGATATGGTTACTGCTAAGAACTCGTTCATTAACGACTGAAATTAGTGCAGGTCTTCGACTCCTTTACTAGTGAGTCATTTAAAAGAACTACAAAGCAAATATGCTGATTAAATAGAATTCTTAAACAATCAGAAAGACAGAAGTCTTTCCCAATTTGAAAAGGCATGTGAGGAATTTCTTTCTAACTTTTTGGAATATAAAGAAAGTAAGAAGAACGAAATGAACCAATTATTTGATAAGCAAATTTATGTTTTGAATAGAGAATAGTAAACAGTAGAACTCATTAAATAAGATCTAGAAAAATTAGACTTCGATAATGAAAAAAAATTTTATAAAACTATTGAAAAATTTAGTAAGCTAAGCTAACTACCTATACCTGAAAATACTCCCTAATTAGATTTTGATTTTCAGATTAAGTCCACTGAGATGAATCAAGTTTTGTAAAACTTTTGCTCCTTAAATTTAGGTATTCAAAGCAAAAATATAAGAGTTGAAAATTTCTAGACTTAAGAGGATACTGGATAAACTCTTGTTTACCTGCATGAAACTACTAACCATGTAACTTGCATCAATTTGTCAAGTGAATTAGTAGAAATTAGGACAATTTAAGACTTTAATGAAGGTTGGCCAAAGGATACATGTATTTGCTATTTGCCAAATCATACCGTTTTTATAACAGGAGGAAGTCGATAATTCAATACTGCTTGTAAAGAAGTCTGGGCTTACAATCCTTTAAATAATGAAGTAGGAAAAGTTACTGATATGAATGGTGCTCGTTATCATCATTCAGCAGTTTAGCATAATGAAGAGATATATATTATAGGAGGCTTCGATTAAAAAAGAGCCAATCAAGAAATTTGTGAAAAATATGTAGTTAGCGAAGATAAGTGGAAATTAATTGCAAGCTTAGATCCAGCTCCTGGAGGTTCTATTACTGCTTGCTGCTTATAAGAAGTAATTTATGTACTTGGAGGATTTCTTAGCTAATCTGCTGATACAGTGCAATGCTATCATGTTTAAAAAGATTAATGGGAAGTTATTACGGTTTAGCTTCCTAAAGCTACAGGTTTCTTAGGAAGTGCTAAAATAAATAATCATTAGTTCATATTCTTCAACCGATTTTTAGATTAAACTTACGTTTTTGATTCAGATAATAACAAAGTTTAAAGACACGGAGAACAGACAAAGGCAAGATATTTTAAAGATGAAGGAATTGTATTAGGAAATGTCTTGCATATTTTTGATTGGAGTGGCCGCAAATGGAGCTATCATATCAGTTTAGGAAAATGGCAGTAGAAATTTATTAAAGGTGGTAGATTCAGATCGGGATTGAGTGATTTTGGTAGTGAAAGACCAGATTTATCATATCCTGTAACTCCAGGGGATACTCCTTACAAATCTGAAAAATTAAAAGCACTTAACTATTCAATAAAAAGTGATTTGAAAGGCTTGTACCGAACTCCTGAAAGTTCAATTTGGGAAGGTGAATATTAAGATTTTTGATATTTAAAAGATTTAACTTATTTTACTTTATTCTCCTTTACTTCAATCTCTTTTTTACTTAATCTTCCACATTTAATTATTCTAAAGTTCTAACTCTAAAAATGCTTGCTAATAGTTATCAAAGTAAACCATTTCTAATATAGCTACTAATCTTATCTTAAATATAAGATAATTAAATCAAGTAGCATATCTTAAGGCATTAGTTAAGGATTTAGCACTTACTTATTATTATCTAAAGCTTATCTCCAATATAGGAAGAGCTTTTATTGCTAATTAATATAAATAAAAGTATCTTTTAATTTGAATAACTCTATAAATAGACAGTTAAAGGAAACTAGACTAAATTTAGATATTTAATTATAATCATAGTTAAGATAAGAAAATAGTCTCAAGTTAGTATTTATCTATGCTTTATATACTAATAAAATAAGTTCTTAAATTAGTAGAAGCTTAGCAAATAAGGTAGTTATAAGAGTACAAAATTAAAAGAAGAAAATTAAAAGATCATAAGCTTGATAAGTACTACGAACTAACAGCCATGTCTTAAAATATAATATTATAATGCTTAGAAATAGAGAAAGACAAATCTAATATATTATAATGCTAAGTAAAAAGAGATCATTAGTTAAGATAGAAATTAAATGCTCACAAATATAGAAAGTAAAAAGGCTACATTAATATAATAAGAATAGAGGCAATATTTTCAATTCTTAAGAGTTTGAATTAACACCTTAATTCTATTATAATAGAATAGCAAATGCAACGCTATGTTTTAATTAAATAGTTTTAAATAAAAGAGTTAGAAAGAGCTAATTACACTTTTATTTCTTAGATCGTATTTATAAAGCTATTGAAATAAGCAGCTTCTAAGTATAAACTACAGATATTAATGATTAATAAATCTGAGCTAATAAAATGATAAGAGATTACAGGTGAGTAAGTTAGTACATTACAAAGTTAAACTTAACTATAATAAAAAATTATAGTATTAAGCATGAATCTAAAATAATATAAGGCTAATAATTAAAAATGAATAAAAAGAAGAATGCTTAATCTTAATAAAATACTCCAGAGAAAGCAAACTAGTAAGATTCAACTCCATATGATATGCACTACACAGTTAATATAAAAAAAGGCATTTTATCAAAAGATCTTAACAACTCCTAAGAATAAATAGGAGGGGACTCTGTAGAAACTGAGAAACTATCCTCGAACTCCTCTCTTACTTAGCCTGACAATAATTTTGACATAACTGTCGAGTAAAGTTTTAATAATATCAGTAAAACTGCTGAACTACTAAGTCCTCAATCCTTATAAAATATAGAGAAAAAGTTTAATAATACAAAGTTAACGCCAAGCAAAGTACCCGTAATTAGCAAATTCCAATTAAATCAAGACACTTTTGATCTCGATTGGATGGAAGATTTGTATAAGCCAAAGAAACCAAAATTAAGTTAGACTGCTAAAAAGAGCAATTAAAACTACATTAAGTAAAATATTTAGACTGTTAAAGAAATTAAGATAAAGAAATAGCCTTTTTCTACTAGTGTCAAAAAGTAAAATAATTCTAAAATTGATCAAGAACTTGACAAAGTGGATTTATCCATTCTGACCAAAAAAAATGAAATTAATAATTAGTTTTAGTAGAGTAAAGTGGAAGATTACATATTATCTCCTTAAATCACCATTGAAAACAAAAAAAGTAGAAGAAGTTTTGAATAATTTATTAGGGAATAGCATAAATTCGTTTGTGAAAAGGAGGAAAAGTTAAATCATAAGAGAGCTTAGTACTAGGAAATAGAAGAGAAGGCTATAAGAGAGCAAGTAAAAGCAAATAATATAAAAGGAACGTTAAAATAGTAGAAATAAATAGTAGATAGACTTTATCGGGCTTCTTTTTTAGAAAAGGTGCAAACTTAACAATAAAATCCTAAGAAGAAGAGAGAAATAAAGAACTATTACCTAGAAAGTGATTTTTCATATAACAAAAGCTATCATTATGAAGAGCTAAACAAATAGCAAAATTAATAAATAGAAATCACTAAGAGCTAAAAAGAAAAAAGTAAACACTCAGATGAATATTTTCTTAAAAAGCTATAAGCTTCTCTAAAATAATGGTTTAACCAAAATAAACTTATAGATAAAGACTCCTTTACAGAATTTCTGGTCAAGCATCATTTTATTAAGGAATAAGAAGAAAAGAATCTTTCTATCGAAATATTCCAAGCTATATAAAGAGATAATTAAGTTCCTTCCTAAGGAGCGCTTCCATTTCTTGCTACTGTTTTAGGTATATATGGAAAAATAACATCAGAAAAGAATTATAGTAAATATGGATGATATAATGGAGATGAGTTCGTTGTAGGAAAAGTGCAAGCTAGTAATATATATAAAGACTTCTAAATCTTTAGAGAAAACTGGATTAATCAAATCTAAAAGAAAAGATCTTTGCGTCTTCAATTGAAAACGTAAGAATACGAAAATTAGTATACATTCAAGCCTTTCATCACAGAAAAATCTAGAAAGTTGGGCATATTTAAGAAAAGAAAAGAAATTGAATCTCAAAATTAGGAATAAGAAGAGCTAAAGTAAAAATCTCAAATTATAATTTAAAATTATAAGCAGCAAATTAAACAAAAAGTCTCCAGCAATAATCTTCAATAACCTAGCAAAAGTTAGTTAATTGAAAACTAGAGCAAAAATTAATAAAGCATGCTAACTACCAGCAAAAAAAATCAAGATAATACAGCCTAATACGTCTCTATAAATCTGAAAATAGATGATAAAACAATTTAGTTAAAGTTTAAGTAACAAGAGAACCCTTAGCTAGTAGTTTAAGAACTTAGTCAAATGTATAGTAAGCTAATTTTACAAACAAATATATAGATCTCAGTAATAACAGCAAAATGAAATTACTGGAATTTTTAGAAAAGTACCTTAAAATTTAATGACTATATAACCATTAATGTAATAATTCAACCTTTAATATAAATTAATATAAATTGCTCTGTTTAAACGATTCAAAAAATTCTACCTTTCACTTTTTAATCTTTTTAATTAAGGTGCATTTTATACTCTTCAAACTTAACATTTTGCTAACCTTTAAGATCTTACTACTTCTTATTACAATCCTTTACTGTAAGTTTAATTTTTATCATATGCATTAATTAGTACTCCAGTATATAATAAATAGTTATACTTGGTAATTTTTAATAAATTCCTAGCTAAATGATATCAGATATTTTATTTTAATTAACTTAAAAATTCCTTTTAGATAGAGTAAATGCAGTTTAAGTTTATCCTCTTAATTAAATCCATACTACATCTACAAAAATCTCTCTAAGAACTAAGGCAGTTATTTTTATTGCCTAAGCTTATCTAAGCTTATTAACTCTTTTCTGCATTTAGCCATACTTACCTTTTAGGTAAATTACTGAAGTTATTAATAATAAAAATTTCTTTTAGCTAAATTAAAGAAATATCAGAAATATAATTCGTACCAACTAAGAGGATATAAGGCAAATTTAGATATAAGAGTGATTTTTTAAGGTTAAAAATAGTTAGATTTGAGAGATTGAATTTACAGTTCAAATTCAGTTTTTCTAAAGTAGACAACATTTTAATTTAAATCAGTAAATTATGTAATTAATTTAGCAAGTTAATAATTTTAAAAATGAACATTTATAGACGAACTTGGACGCAGGAGGAAGACAATACAATTAGGGAGATGGTTGAAAAGGTGGGATAAAAATCTTGGATTTTGGTGTCGTAAAAGTTTACTTAGGAGTATAAGCTACAATACAGGTCTCCAAAATAGTGTAGAGAAAGATGGCATAATCATCTTAGCCCAGATGTTACAAAAAAACCATGGACGGAGAATGAGGAAAGAATTCTCATTGAAATGTAAAAACTTTATGGGAACAAGTGAGCTAAAATTGCAAAGCATCTACCAGGTAAAACAGATAATTGCATTAAAAACAAATTTCATTCCTTCTTAAGAAAAAAGAACGCAAACGAACGTTAACTTAACAAAAGAAATTTGTACTACGAAAGCTTGAGAAACGTTGAAAAGTCAAGAATCGAGATAATTAACATTCAATCCGATAGCAATAATGAAGCTTAAAAACCTTAGGAAAATCAAGTTAGTAATGTCTAGCGAAATACTGTAAAAGATGATTTATTGTCCTCTTACAGTAATCAATCAAAGAATATTAGCATTGAATCAGTAGAGCTATAATAATAAAAATAAATAGAATCTTAGGCTATAAATTAGTTATCTGATTAGCATAAACTATCAGCATTCTAGCCTTTTTAGAAGGCCAGAAATACAACAGTGTAACAATAGCAGATCGAGAAATTAGATAATTACCAAGTAGTACCTTCTAATAGTAATCCTCAAAAATCTTGGTACGACGGAGCTCCTCTTTATGACAACCATAACATGGAAAATTACTACTGAAGCATAAATAAACATAAAAGATTTTAGATTAATCTTAATTTAATATTTTCTAGTTAGATGCATTGGATCTTTCAAATAATTCCATTATCTACTTTTATATCATTAAGATACTAACTTTTAATTTTTTCTGTTAAAAAAATCAATTTAATTTACCTGGAAAGCTTCAACTTCTCAATTTTAGCTAATTTCTTCTCTAAAATTTTATATTATTAAAAAGTTGTTAAATGCTTGTACGAATGCTTTTTGGAGGGAGAAGCCAAGAAGCGTTAAAATATTGAGAGATAAGCAGGTTAATCAGACAGAGTTAGAAAAAGGTACTATTTGATGAGTAGTA
The DNA here is from genome assembly GCA_946699065.1 of Loxodes magnus. NCBI lineage: Eukaryota > Ciliophora > Karyorelictea > Loxodida > Loxodidae > Loxodes > Loxodes magnus. Next base: position 385,576 of record CAMPDV010000018.1, read on the forward strand.
AGAATGATTAGATGTATAAAGCAGCGATATTGCATTAAAATCAATTCATTATATTATTACCTCTATGTTAAGTAAACTATTTCTTATCTTTATTTAATTTTTAAACTGCTCTAATTTAATGGTCTTATAAACAAATTGCTGACCTTTTATTAGTGATTAACTGATTTTATTGAAATTAACTAGTTTTAAAAAATAAAAAATAATTTTTAAAGGAGAAATAATAGTGAAATAGAGAACTGAATGATAGATTTTAATTATTAAATAAGGAAAATAAAAGAATTGAATGAGAAAATCCCAGGAATGCTAAATGGATTTTAATAGGCATGGATAGATAGAAACGTACTAATACAATAGCCAGTAATATAATGAAAAGTTGGATAATGTGATAGTAATTTTATAAAATAGAAATAGCTTGTCATAAAATAAGTTATTGGCAGTCCTTAAAAACAGGCACTGAAATTATATTTACATCCTATTCTTAGATTAAAAAGAATGCGATGTTAAGTTTAATTCTTAACCTTGGATAAGTAATATAAATTAAAGAGATAAAGAAGAAAAATACGAAATCAAATAAGATATATACCTATACCTTCTATATTAAGCCTGAGTAAATTTCTAAGGCTGAAATTAAAAGTTTTACAATGTATTGATTGTTAATAGATCTGACTGAATTAAATACAATTTGGTTAAGTACCTGAATTAAAGATAAGCTTAATAGGAGTTTTTCTAAATAGGATTCCATAAAATAAATAAAATAGCTTTAAAATGTAAACTGAAAGATTTCATCTTAGTTTAAAACTACCTTCTCCAAAAGCTCATGACTATCGTCTCTCTTAATAGTCTATGAGTAATAGAAACTTCGCTCTTCCTTCTATTAACTCAGCTAGAAAACTCTCGATTCCCAGCTTAAATTAAGAAACTGATAATGACATAGATCAGTTCTTCATTAACTCTGATTATAAGAAGGAATAGCAGCATTTAATGAAGCAGCTTGTTTGAATTAGAAAAAGGCACGACTAGACCAAATAAGAAATAATTAGAAGGGAAAAAGAATTATATAGTCTACAAAATAACTAAGAAAGCTTCAAATTTACTGAAATGCAAATAAATATAGCCTAATAAGCCATTTCCCAAAACACTGAGTTCCTATAATAAAAAATTGATTCGTTCAAATAAGATTATGAAGAATCGCTGTTTCAAAGAAACGTTTTATAGCATATACACGATAGAGTTAAGAAGGATAAATAGTTCTATGAAAATTAAAGTAAATAGTTGATTTAAATTTAAAAGAGCATGCAGTAGGATGTTGTAAAGGAAAAATAAAGGATGTAGAAGGAAAAATAGACTAAAGAAAATGAATTTATTTCCATTAAGAACCAGAAATTAAGTATCTTATAGCAAAAGTAGCAGAAAATAGATGCTATTAGCCAGCTTGAAAACAACTTAAAAATGAGAGCTTAAAATAAAGAGAGAAGAGAAAAAAGAATGTAAGATCAAGCAAATAGCATAAAAAAGGCCTTTACAGAAGATAAAGTTTCCGATGAAGCTTAGTTAAAGAGAAAAATGCTAACAACTAAGTTTTATTGATGCTGAATTAATAAAAAGTACTAAAAAGAATAAAAAATTAGCTAAAAACACGAATAAGCTTTTAATCAAATCAAAGTGCTTACAGGTATATCTAATTCTTTTGAAGTAGTTGAAAAATTTTTATCACGCCAAGAAAGCTAAAATAACATGGATGTTATCATTAAAGAAGCTGAGAACAGATTGTTTCAACTAGAAAAAGAAAATAAAAAATTAAAATTAAAACTTAAAGATTTATCGTATGAAGAAAGCGGATAAAAAAGCATCGAATAAGAGTTAGAAAAAGCGTAATAATAACTAGAGTTAAAAAAAGGAAAATTAAAAGAAACTTGTGAAAACGAGTATAGAAATATGGAGATGTGATTGAAGATTGCCATTTGAAGTGATAGAGTTCTTCGTAAGATTTACAAAATTTCATCTATGGAGTTCAATCAAGAATAGCCCTCTTTATAAGATTTTACTGCTGGAGGAAACTTTCTTTAAAAGTAGATCGAGCATATATCTAACGTTGTTGAAGATTTAGTAAATATTCTGAAGAAATGAAATCAGGAAGCATTTGATAAAGTTATGGTGAGAACTAATACTGTAATTTATAAATACAGATTTAAGAAAATAGCTAATTTTTTGACAACATTTTGAGGATTAACCCATAGGAAATAACCAAAAATATAGCTATTAATAAGGAAAAGAAGTTAACACTAGAGAAGCCTTCAGAAGAATATAAAAAATATGAGAGGAAACAAGAAAACCAAGAATAACACATAAATGTATAGAAGAAAAAGAAAATACAAACTTAATTAGAAAAAAATGCATAAACTACTTCTAGGAAAAGTGATTTAGGGGTTACAGTATAGACAGTAGAAACAGTAGAATAGTGAAATTAAAATATTTTTAAGTTATATATAAGTAGTAAAAAACATTGTATTTATGAAAGTTAACTAAAACTATAGCAAATTCTTCCATATCTCCTAAAATAAATAAGCAGATAACAAATTATCATCCCTAAGAATCTTATTCAATTTTGATATTTTAAAGTACTATCTTAAAATATGAAAATTAGCAAAATAAATAAAATCTTTTTTTCAGCTCGAATATTAGAGATTAATGAGATTGTATGCTAAAGGAGAAAATTTACTTTAACTCTTATGTTACTTCCGTTATTACTATTAAATAAGTACAGAAAAGGATTGATAATATAAGCAATCTTAAAGTGAGTAATAGATTTTAAATTGATAATAATATATCTTAGCAATATAATAGCTTATCGTTAAATAAAGCTAAGTCGAAGAAATAATTACAAGACAAATTGTAAATTTAACCTTTAATATGTAATATATCTTATATAATTTTATATAATTAAAGCTATTTATAATCTTAGGATGATATAGTTGAATATGGTAGATATATTAATTCAGGAATAATGCATAAAAAATATCCTAGTATAATAATTCTTGCATATAGTATTTGATAATAGCAGATTAATAGTTCTGAGTAAATCTCAAAATAATGAAGACTATATAAAGCTATCATTTTATATCTTTAAGGTATTTCTTAAAATAAAAGTGAAAACATTTAAAGATAATTAGTCAATGTCTAAAATTGCCTTATCATGCTGAAAGAACGATTATTATAATTATTAATATAATGCAGAAAGCTATAAATCAGATATTAAGTCTATCTTTGATGGTCAGCTATTCTGATAATTCCTTTTTTGTCTATTGCTCATATTTTTCCTATAGTTCTTTTATTTGATCATCCAATGTTTTATCAACACTTATATTTTATTCCAAATTTTAAATCATTTCAACCTTCTACTACAAATATGTGCAAGAATCATTCAATTCGCTTGGCTAAACTATTTATTTCGGAGTCTCTGAATTTTCGTTTTCGCTTTATATGCTCACGGAGTTTTCTCTATTTTCATCTGAATTAAATTTAAAAACTTTGTCCATTTATAAACTTTAAAGTTTCTATTATTTCTTAAAAACCATAAAGCTTAATGTAAATCTTAAATCTTTCTTTTTTATATTATCAGGTGCAAATAAGCAATATCCTTCAGCGTTATGTGGAGGATTATAAAATAGAGTATATGAATCGCTTAACCTAACAGGTCTTTAAAAATAAGATTAAAGCAATAAATTATTTCTTATTTACTTTCCAAGATATAAATTCAATGCCTTTTTTAAATTGCTTTCCTTTAATTTTTATTGTTTAAATTATCGAAAGAAAGATAAAAATTTAACTGAAAAAAGAGTTTAGAAGCCAAAGTGAATATTCTATCAAAATTATCTACCAAATAAGGCAGATTTAGGTGCTTTAATTTGAACGAACTTATGTATTACAGAATCAATAAGCCGTAAATCCAAAATATTATCTTATTTTAATTTAGAGTTTAATTTGAAATTTAATTAATGGACTTATTGCTAGCATTTTGTCTTTATATAATTTTTTTTAAACTTTTTATAGAAGATATAAAGCAAGAATATGGTTGCTTTTAATCATTTACCTTCTTATTTATAGTAAATTTAAACTTATTATACTCATGCTATAGGACTCAAGCTGATGTTTAATAAAACTGGGAATATTTCCATTTATTTATATTTTGCTAAAGTTATGCTTTATTATTTTTTATTCTGTCCTTTTTAATGTTCTTAGAGGTTTATAGTTATTAGAGTGTAGCATTAATGAAAATCTTTTAAAATAAGATCAAAAGCACTTCAATTTTTCATAATTTATTTAGTATAAACATAACATAGATAATTTTACTAATTACCATACTTTGATATTAGAAATAAGACTAGTAAAATTAATATAGTAGATATATATTTTCTTATTAATAGTTTATTTATTTTATTTTAAATTTCTAGTTATTACTAAATGAGTACTTTGCTATACAGATATCTAATCTTCATTATAGCTATATATCAAAAGTTATATTATTGTTCTATAAACATTCTTTTTAGCTTTATCCTTATATAATTTTGCTAACTCCATTTTATACTTATCTTAATACTATTTGGTTCAATTATCATCAATAAGTATTTGATTAAAAAACTTTTAATTCTGTTAGATAATAAAAATAGTTATAAAGTTTAAAGTATATAGTATATGAAAAAACCAACTTTTTATCTAAGCAGCATAGTTAAATTTTACTGCTATTATGTATTACTATTCTTTTATAGCAAGTAATATCTTCAATTAGTAGAAAGATACATATTATACTTATTCTTTAATACTCTTACTAAATATAATTTTTACAGTTTGCTAAGAAATTTCTTTTCTTATTACTAAATATTAAAGGAAACTTAAAGCTTTTTGCTTTAAAGTTTATTTCTAATATAGAGAAGAATCTAACTTAATCGTTAAGTTAGTAGATATGCTTTTTAAAATCTAGTAATAAGTAAAATTTGATTATTTACTTTCTTCTGCCCTGTTTCATGATTGCTATATGAGAAAATAATTGAAAATAGTATTAAATTGAAATAGTGTCTTTAGAATAAAATTAATTAAAGTTAGCAAAATGAATTAATAGTCTATACTTAATCTTGATAATGATGACTTAGAAAAGTAATACACTGAAAACGTTTTCATTGGAAGTTTAGGGCAAGAAAAGAATAAATTAATTTTAATTATCGTTAGAGCTACTAGAAGAGCTTATATTTTGATCTCGTAAATTATAATTCCTTGACTCAGAATATCTGCCACTTTAACTTTTCATCATTTTATTCTAACTTTCATAGCATGGATTTTTAGCTTTATTTGATTTAGTAAAATAAATGCTCTAAGGAATATACTGCTACTTTCTTGGAGATTAGGTTAAACTAGATTTCTACATTTACTTAAAGGAGTTTTAAGACAATTGCTATACTTAGTTATTATACTTTAGAGAAGATTAAGTTAAGGAGCTAAAAAATTGACTACTGCTTGGTCTAGATTTTTACAAATTCAAAATTTCGTCTAATGAATCATTCGTGATAAAGTTTTTTGGTGATTCAATTTAACTTTGCAATAGATTTTATTTCATCAAGGATACATTTTAACTTATAAATCTAGGGATATCAAATTCATTAGAACTAGAGAAGCAACTTTAAGAGTTCTAAAAGCTATCTCTCTATTTGATAGATTATTTTTAAGTTTTCAAATGTTAAGCAGAATAATCCCTTTCTATCTCGGAATTATCCCAATTTTTTACTTGAACACTTTATGATTATGAATATTTCTACCAGTAAAGCTTAACTCTATATTTCACTCTTTCTTAATACTAAAAATAGAAAAAATACCTTTAATTACTCAGTTTTAACATTCTTTTTTAGTTACTAATCTATTGCTTCTAGCTCTTCCTTATACTACTTTTCAAGTTTCCTCTATAATTGAGTAAATTGCTGCTAGAAGAACTGTATATTCTTCTCCAATTACGTTCTTTCTTCCTCTTATATTCTTTAAATTTCTTACTCAACGACTTTCAAAGCTTTCTACATTGCTAATGAATAAACATAGCTAAACCTTACCTTCATTTTCGAAGTTAGATTAATTCTTAAAGTTTTAAGAACTTTAAGAAGAAATTTTAGCTTAAAAGGAATGATTGGGAAAGCATTTAATAGGATTCCTAGGTTTATTAGTATTTAGACTGATTTAGAATTTATTATGCACTGATTTAGATAAAATATGAGATTTCTTATCTATTTTTTTGATTTCCTGCTCAATGTTTCTTGATTATCTCTTTTAATTTCCTTACTTTTACCATCCGTTTTATGATTTCAATAGCTAAGCTTGATTAAGAGGGAAAGATCCAGATTAGATTTTCAACATTTTAATTATTCAGGCTTAATAACTATAAACCAGAACTTACTAATATAGAAGAAAAGGAATTAGAAACAATACATTTCTTAAGGATAAAAGAGAAATATACCAACTTCAAGAGAGTCAATATGGATATAAAGAAATCACTAATGATATGATGGGTATATAATATAATTGCTATTCGTGATGATTTAGTTTGAAGTCTATTATAAAGTAAATTGAATGCCGCTTCCATGTGATAAATTAAAATACTTAATAGGCTTATATTATTAATATCTTATCTTATAAAACCTTTTAAATGCCATTATAGTTAATTATAATAAGCTATTTAACATATACTAAAGAATTATAGGATATTTAGGAAATTTTGATTGTTAGTACACTTATGGAAACAATCTTTAACCCTCAAACCGGAAATCCTTTTTGATTATTCTCATTTTTAATGCCATAATTTTGTACTATCATTTCAATTAAATCGTTTATGCTGCTTAAATGATAAAATAAATAATTTTAATTTCAATGTCTAGTTATATGAAAGAGAAAAGATAACCAATATCGATTATTAAAGATAAATGGTTTTATTCTTAAGCAATGAGATAGATTATTCTATATAACCTTCAAAACTAAATTAACTTAGTGAATGAATGATAAGTTATAAATATAGACTAATATTATCTTATTGCTTTTATTAAATTTATAATCTAAACGTTTTCTATAAAAAGATCCTAGATTACTTGAAAATTGATTGGCTTGTTTGAGAAGAGTAAGAAAATTATTAATACTTAGTTTATTACATGATATTTGCTAATTTAATTGATTATTTTAGAAGATTTAAATATAAATAAACAACGTGAAAGAAAATTAAAATGATACTTAAGCTATGATTACTAATGTAAAAACATTTAGTTATAATCAATTAATTACTTCAGTTTTCCTAGTAAGGCTTTATCCAAAACTGTTTTATAAGTCTCAAATATTTATTTTCTTTCCTTAATAAAAAGGATATGAAAAATAGTTATATTTTCATATTAAGAAGATAGTTATTATCACAAATGCCAAATATATTTAACATAAAAAAGCAATATTAAAATAATTTTATTTATTAGAATCTCTACTATTTTTCATCCTTAGTTTATAGATGATACTATGCTCTGTAAATTAAAGTTTCATAGCCTTATTTATCAAAAATCAATCTATAAAGTATAAAGTTAGTTTATATTAGTTATTAGTGCTATATCACTCTAAATAATCTACTTTATTATTTTTACAAGCTAAGCTGACAAGATATAACATTCTTAAATTAATTTCCCCTAACTATTTACACTTTTAATTAACAATCTAAACATATTAAATCATAAGAAAATATGTAAACATACGAACTTGTGCAAAGTCATGCATGCAAAGTATTGATTATGACTTTTAATAACTTCATAAAATAAAATTTCAATCAAAAAGTTATTAATAATAGCTAAAATTTGATGTTTTTAAAGAAACGTAATCTGATATTAAAGTTATTTACCTTAAAAAATGAGAACTTAATCATATATTTGTATAAGCTTCAAGATAAATAAAGAATTGCTTTAATTAAGAATAAGCTAAAATAGCACTTTTTTCTTTTAAATTATGTATTAGGTTTAAATTAAAACTCTTAATAAAATTAAAAGGCAAAATAATAATTAAGCACTCAAACTAATTAATGTAATAAGATTCTTTATAGAAAATATACTTTCCTAATAATGCTGGGTATAAATAATTAAAGGCTAAGGAATATTGCTTTAATTTAAGCATATTTACTTTACATTTAATTAAAAGTACCTATCAAGCTAAAATCTTAAATTAATTGCTTTAAGGAAAAAGGTGAGTTTGTGAGTTAATATTAAAGTTTTATGATATGAGAAAATAAATTAAAGTAGTTTTTATAAATAAGCATAGGTCAGAAACTTAACACAGAACAAATTTGGAAAGAGGTTAAATTTTTATCCAAATTTGGCTAGATTTTTTTTGCTGCAATAGTTTCCCTTCTTTACTGATTATCCTTTTATCCTAAAAGATCGATAATATCAATTGGAGTAAAATCTACAGGAGTTATTTTCAAGATTTCCTTGGATCCAGAACTTAGAGAAAGCTCCTCTTTATTTTTTAAAAAAGTGGAGCAATTTGATTCCTAATCCAAAGATAGACCTTTTTCTAATAATTGGAAAGTTGGTAGTCTTCTTGGTTTATACCCTTTACATAGAGTAAGTTAATTAAAATTCATGAGATATTAGTAATAGCTTCTTTTTTATTCGGAGAAGTTAACTTTATCATGACGAAAGTTGCATCTACTACCATAAGGACATGAAAACTCATTAAAAAATTTGAAGCATATCTTTGTCTTATAATATTCATTAGGTGGAGCTCTTTGTTTCAACTCATATATACCATGTGCAAAACGACACTAGTTCTTATAAGGACACGTACCATAAGTCATCCACTTCTTGCATAGCTCGGTTTTATATAAAAGCTAAGCCCTCGCGTATTTTGGTTCTTATTAGGAATAAATAGTTTGGTCAAATGTGCTCTAAGTAGCCTACATAATAAATTTATTTGATTTATTTATTTTATCCTTTTAAAGTAATTTAAATCATAAAAACGATGATCTATTTTAATATTAATTGTTCTAAAAATATTCTAGAACATTTATACAGTAAATACTCTATATTCTAGACCTATCTTTTACTGCTTTAATTTCAAATGCACTCATTTTATAATATTCTTTTATTCTACTCTATGATTTTTTAATTTCCTTAAGCATTTGAGTGTTATCATTTTAACTATAGCAACTTCCTTAAAATTTATTAAAAAAGAAAACAGAAAGCATCTTATAATTAAAAAATTCCTTTATAAGCAAGGATGATAAATGAAAATATTAATATTAATTAAGTTTTATAGACATAAAGCTTAATCTCACTTGATTATTTATTTTGATTATTTCTATTTAAATTAATTCAACTCTAGCTTTCTCTAAATTCCTCTTAAATTAAAATCTTTTAAGAAGGAGATCAGTATAACTTTAAGCTTAATTTGATTGAAAAGCAGCCTTTTTATGCATAATCTTTGATTAAACTATTTTAAAATTAAAATTTCAATAATTTATTGATTATTAATCTAAGGAAAAAGGGAAAGCATAACATAATTAATTATGCTTATCTAATAATATTTCTATAAATTTGAATGATTAATAAATTAACTAGCAATGCTATTTAAGATCACATAATAGATCTGATAATTATAGCTTTATAGTCATTTAATTTTTGATATAAGCTGCGTAATATCGTATCTATTTTATTATTATTTTACTACAGATTGCTTAAATTACTATAGATCTTAATATTTGTATTTCTCAATGATATTTAATCATTTTAAAGTGATCTTTAGAATGATTAAATAATAATAGTCATATTACTTTAATAATGTAATTAAAATTAATTTAGCCTTTATTTGTTTAGTAGTGTAAGTTGGACTTACAGTATGCAGATTTTATTTAAAATAGTATTACTAAACAAAATTATTAAAAGTACTGATTATTCTATTTCAACTTCGTTAAGTGTAGAGAATTATTTAAATGCATAATGACTAATAATTTGATGTATCTGCTTTAACTTATTCTTTTACTTATTTCTGCTCATTCTAAATAGTTCTTCATTATAAAATTTAGCTCTCTAAATTTATAGCTAATAGTATTATAAGTACACTCTTGAGTTAATTATTTGATTAAGGTTCAAAGCTTTTTAAATTCTAAAATAGATGAATTTTCCTTTTTTCAATCAAAAGACAAAGCGTAAAAAGATATAGCTAATATAAAATCTTGATAAATAAGTAGAATTCTATAAATGATAAAGTGAAGGACGAATTAAATTTAAGCTTGAGGCTTTGTGAATTATCTATTTAATGCAAATAAGAAAATAAATTAAAAACTAGATTAATTATAAATTTATAGATAAATACTTAAAATAAATTTTATCATGCTATAAATATATACAAATTTAGTTGCCTTTTATGATTGCAAAAATAGTGAACTATTACTATATTTACAATTTATAAAAAAAGTTGAAAGAAGTTAATAGTAAAAAAGTTGGCCTTTACGTCCAGTGAATTTTTAAAAGTCTTTTCTTTAACTAAAGGGTGGCTTTGACTTAATTAATCTTCCAATCTTATTTAAAATTTGGTTTCCACTGTTAAGCCTTTTACATCTAAAGATTACTCTTAAAATTCCTAATATTACTACTATAAATTTTTTTCTATATATTTAACATGTTGGAGTGAATCATATTTGAAATATGTATTTTATTATATTTCTTCTATTTTTCTTAGATTTGGTTTCTTCACTAGCTTCTATTATAATGATGATACTTTTAATATACATAACAGCGAATTTTTCTTCTAATGTTTTATTATTATCAATTTATTTTGATGTCCATAGGAATACTTCCTTGTTATTCATTGATTCTTTATATAATTTCTTATTGGATATCCTATTTTTCTTAAATTTCTAATATTTGAAATTTGAATTAAAAAACTAAATATAGCATTTAAGGAATATTATTAAATTATTTGTCAATTTCTTCTATTTTATAACTAATTTACGATTATATGCTATTTATTGAATCTTCTATTGATGGAAATTATAGGGTTAGCAATTATCTTATTTTTCTAGTATCTATTCTCATTTTTCAATTTTTGATCTATGCCATTTTTAATTCCTTATATATTTGATATTCTTTACTGAACTAATTATGCAAAGGATTCCTAGGATTATTGTCCTTTATTTATTAAGGTGAGTATTCGATTAACTTAGATTGTTATTCAAATCTTTTGGTATTCGTTGAGAGAGGACTATTGTTTCTTATGTGACATTTGATTTTTACCTTAATAAAAATATTAGAAAAAATAGATAAAAGTATTATATATAAAAGTAAAATAATCATTAATTTTAAATTATAATAGAATATAAAAATTAGCTTACTCAATTAAAATATCATATTAAAGATTGTAGTCTAGCTATTTAATGAAATTTTGCATTAGAGAGATGCTAAAAGGAAGTGAAATTAGTTTAAAACTACAGCAAGAAGTTAAAATTAAATAAGAACTTTAGAGCTAACTCAATAGCAGATATTAGCAGTCTAAATTATGAACTTTTTGGATTTCAAAGAAATGCTGAAAAAGCTAAATCCTCCTCTTGGTAAAAATAGCAAAAAATTCAATTAGTATGAACTTTTCACTCTTTTCAGACACTGATTATGGAAAAATCATAAGTAACCTTAACTTTATTAAAATGATTCACATGGAGAAGAGTTTACTTTCCTTTAAGATTTGAATTAAAACAAATTAATAGATCATAATTAAGGATAAGATTCATAAAAATTAAGATAAGTCATATATTTTCTACAAGAAACAAATATAATATCTAAAAATTAATTCTTCAGAGATTTTATAAAAAACATAGTGATCAAGCATTAATTATTTTACTCAGATAACTAAAATCAATAAAATTTCATCGAAATAGAAAATTTTTTAAAAGTTGGTCCTAAAAATAACATTTAATTTTTGGATAAAGATCTTTTATAGAAGTATGCTAAACATTTATAAGAAAGTTGATTCTAAATTAACTTTAAGGTATTATATTTATACTTTAAGGTTTGTACTCATATTTAGAGAAATTGTAAACATAATTCTTTATTTAAGCTTAAAAAATATAGTAGTATTTAAAATAAATGCATCATTTTTACTAGGAAGAGAAGATAGTTAAATATATAAAAATTATGAATTTATTATATATAAATTATATATAAAATAGCGTCTTCTTAGAATAAAAAAAATATATAGACAACTCTCAATTTTAAATACTAAAAGGAATTGGAAAAGTTATCCACAGAGATAGGATTTATAAAAATAAGTTATTAAGCTAAACGAAAAAATTAGACTCTGCTATCAAATGCTGTGAAGATAAATAATTAAAAAGGATAAGTCAACAGTAAATCTAAATCATCAGAACTTAATTTCAATAAGCATAGATAAAGGAAAAACTTAATAATATTGCAACATATATGCAAGAAATAATTTTTAAAACATAATCCAATTGATATAAGGCAAAATAAATACTAGTCTATAAATAGAGAAAGCCTTCAAAATGCTGGTTTTATAAAAGAAAAAGACATTTAGTCAGATAAAGTTTGCAATTAATAAAAAAAACAAAAGATAAATGAAAAAAAATTAAATAAAATGAATTAACTATATTGTATACAATAAGGGATTATAAAGAAGAAAATTCTACTATGGATGAGAACTGCATGAAGCAAATAAAATATTAAAACAAAGAAGATTTTTGAAGGAATATTAAAGTCATATCATACTACAAGAGGAATAAAGAACAGTAGAAAAAGAAGAAAAGAAACATTTGAGCAAATAAATATGAAAAAAACAGAATTTTTATATGAGAAATAAAAATAAACTTAAAGAGACTAACCAAATAATGGTAGATCCACTATAATTAATTATTGTTTTTATTATTATTTTCTATAACTAATAAGAAAATAAACTATCAAAATAAATAAATCAATTACAGAATAAAACTTTTTAATGGACTTAAAATTTAATTTTTTAGGAGAATTAGAAGTTAAACCTTAATATATTTCTTTTGGAGCAAATTTAGAAGACATCATTTAAGATGTTTTAGAAGCTTTGAAATATTTTTAAGTATGGTTTTATTTTTAAGGTTTAATAAATATAGAATTTGTTAAATATTTCTATTTGATCCTAAACATAATATTTTATGACTATATCAATAGATTGCATTTTCCTTTAGCTAGAAGTAAGATGAAAAGGCATATTAGGGAGATAAATTTCAATTATGTGTTAAATAAGCAAGCTTCTGCTATTAATTATTTTAACTTCACTTAAAAATTTGTGGAAGATATCAAAGCATTTTAGATGATTACTTAGATTGTTAAGGAAGCTTTTGGAAAAAGATTGCTATTTATGATACTTAAAGAGGGAACATTAAATACTTTTATAATAGGAGCAATAATTTTATATTATATATATCTATTATATGTTTATTAGACCTTTAAGCTAATAAATTAAAATAGTAGCAGTAATAAAAAATCTATAACCTTTATAAAAGCTTAAACTACTTTAAATATAATCTCTGTATTTTCCAATAATTACTGAGCCTATCTAAATGAAAAGTTACTTGTTATACTTTATTTTATACTATTTATTCTCATTTTTTGTATTTATTTTAAAAGAAAAAATTTACAATTATGGAAGAATTCAAGCCATCTAAATAGGCTTTTTGATTTTATTAATAGAATACAAGATGGAAGCAATTATAATTATGAATTTAAGAAGAGAGAATGGTTTATCTTGACTGCTGCTATCAATCTTTGACAGTCTTTGGATTCTGATAGTAATTTTACTAATAATGTTTCTTAATTTTCTTAAGTATTAAGTCAGGTTAAAACAAGACAACACATTTTGATTTAAATTAGTTTTTCAAATATATTGCAAGCAATAGCTTTTTAAATTAAAAATTATCTAGATTTGAATATTAAAGTTATATTTCTTTCAAAAGTAGTTATCAACTAACTAACATTTTAAAGCGAAATTAATCTTAATTAAGAATGCTTAGATTTAGAAAAATAATAAGATTCTCAAAAAGTAAAAGTTTCTCTTTAAAAACTTGTAAAAAATACTTAAAAATTATAAGAATAAACCATAAAATTACACGATTTAATAATTTAAATAATCTATAATTAAATAATGTTTTTACTAATTATGTCTTACATTCTATAAAGAAATTTTATACATTAGATAAAAAGCCTTAAGAAATAAAAAGAGTAAAGTTATTATTTTATTAAATTTTAAAACACTTACATCAAGTTAAATACGGCACCGAGGGGGAGTAATACAAGGAGTCTTAATTCAAGTTATTATTTAGGTTAGTTCTGTATTTTTAATTAAAAATTTAAATTAGAAAAAAATTTATTGAATTAAAAAACTAATTTAAATTAAAAAATTATATTTCTTTATATTTTTAATGTAATAGTTTCAATAACTCTTTTATTTTAAAATTTTCTTTAATTGTTTTAATTTTTTTATGTTTTCTATTTATTTTACATTTCTTAATTTATTTCCTTTTATCTTTTATCAAATTTAAAATAGATTTTAAGTTTATCAAACGAACAATAAAGCTTTTAAAAATAAAGGGATGTTACTTTAATCAGATTTTTAATTTGATCTTTATAAATAACTTTTTAATTTTTCTATATTTTAATTTAAAATAATTTAAAGAAGCTTATAGGAGCATTATAATTGATTATTTATCATTTTTTTATCTGCTCAATTTTATGAAACAAGCATTTCTTTTTTCATATTAAAAGCAAGAAAATTAAAAAAAATTATTAAGTTTTTTGTTTAGCTCAAACGTAAATTACTTTTCATTAAATTATATTCCTTTATATGCTTTTAAATATGTAAAGAGAAAATTAATAATAATTATGCTTTAAAATGTATAATGATATTTCTTTGCATTTCGAAGTAAAAAAGAGGCTTAAATTAAAGAATTAAAATATAAGATGATTAATAATGATACAGATAGATTTTCTATTAAATATAGAAATTAGAGCTATTATATTATAAGTATCGCTAAAGAAACTTTTATAATCTATCAATTAAAATGATTTTAATTAGCTATATCATACTTCCAAAAATTTAATAATATGAAGAGATAGTTCTTTAAGTATATTTCTTAAGTAATCTATTTACCTAATATAGATAATAAAATGAGCTAATGTCTTAGATGAATTATATTATACAAATTATTATCTAGTATCTATAAGAATAGTTTGCTTTATCAGATTTTAATTATATGAAATTTAACGTATTTTTAATATTTTAATAATTAGGGTAACTTAAATTATTATCATTAGAAATAAATAACTTAATTAAATGAACAAGATTTTTAACGCTAAAACAGAAAGGAGCTTTTCTGCTGATAGCGAAAATTTCGCTTGTCCAGTTTTACTAAATGCTTATTAAAAGAAAAATTAAGATTAGGATTTGTGAGTAGATGAAGTAGACTAAATATAAAAGCTATCACCAACTCCAAGTGAAAATAATCTAAGATGCAACTAAAATGATGAGGAAATCAGTACAAAATCAAGTAATTAAATTAAGAAAAATTGTTAGTCGTAAGAAAAAATCGTAAATAAGAAAAATAAGGAAAGATAGTTAGAAGGAAGTAATTTCTTATCTGATTTACATAAAAATTTAGTTTTTAATTAGATTTTTAAAAAGAAGAGAAGACATGCATATGAATGCATGCAAACTATAGATACCTAAGAAAGCGTTGAAATATTTTTTATATGAAAGCAATTTATCGAAATGGAGTTTATTCATTTGCTTTATTTTGTGTTTGGACCATTTTGTCTTCCTTTTTTACTCTTAATCTATAACTACAACTTTATCTGGAATATAGGCTTTATAGGACTTAATATTGCGCACTTTTTTTAATTATTAATGTTCGCATGTAATGTTTTAGGAGTAATAGCTCTTTCTACAAATGATGATATAGAACATCATACAGATATAGTTGTAATTGTTTTTGGAACACTTTTTATTCGCTATATTTATATAGCCTCTAAATATGGATATTACTCTCCTTAGAGATTCGATAAGTATAAAACTTAGAAAGTCGATATAACCCAAGATTTGTTACTTACCTCATGAATCACAATTTCTGAAACTACTCTTAACTTAGAACTGGAAAGAGTGTTTAAAAGGCATTAATTTAATAAAAAAATTTTTAAGGTTAGATTTATTGGGAAGCTACAAGAACCTTGAATATAGTATATTTAAAAGTTTAGTTAAAATGATTCAGAGATAGACTTAGCAGGAGAAGATGATTATATTAATGGCAAAGTACTTGCTTAGTCAATGTGTATGAAGGCTTGCTTAATAAATTCTAGAGGAAAAATGAAAAATTTTTTATTGATTACCTTTGGGTTTATTTATGGGTTTATTCCAATAATTCGATATGGTATAGTTTATGGATGTGACGAACTAAACATAATAGAATGAATTTTTTATTTATGAGGTATGATAATAGCTGCCTGGTAAACATGAGCTATAGTAAGTTTTATTGATATTACTTGATATGATATAAGACGCAGAGTTTTCCTCATGCATCATTTGACTTATTTTATTTCTAAAAGCAATAATGATCTTAGTTAATAGGATATCAAGGGACTTCCTAAATTTAATATCTTAGACGAAAAAACAATAATTTCATGATATTACTTGAGAGTGATTGTTCTCAATTTTGGTAAGAGATTTAGTAAAAGATTATTCTTATATACTTCAGTTTACCTAGGATATTCGCTAATATGCTTAGGTGTATTCTTGGGAGCCATTTTTGGAATTATATAGGGAAATATTGCAACTAGTTTCTTGTTGACTTCGATAGTTATAATTTTAGTGATATCATTAATAATATTTATCGTTATACTTGGATCGTAGCTGAATGATATGTTTTTAATCCATAAAGATCATCTCATGAAAGTTTAACTAGAAATTAGAAGAATTCTTATTTAATAACAAGCCGATTATCATTTTTTGCTTATCTAGAAGCAACTTGAGCAAGCACAAATAACGATTGATACTATTATTAGAAAGATAGAATGCGATTAAGAAAATGAGTTTATTTAAATTTTGGGAATTAAAACTGACAATAGTCTCATCAGGAATATAGTTGCTCTTTTAGGGAGTATGGTATTCAGCTTGTTCCAATTTATATATAAGTAGTAATGAATAGAAATTGCAATAATTTCTCTTATTTTCTCTAATTTTCTAGCTATTTTTTAAAGTAAAGAAATAATCTTTTATATCTAATGTTTTTTATAGATAAATGATTACTCTTGAAATTCATCATTTAATGTCTCAAATTTCCTTGTTATTTATAAATGCGCAAGCTCTTTTATTAATACATTTATTTAATAGTTTGATTAGTAGAAATATAGTTATATGGCTGCCTAGAAGCTAACTATTAAAACAACTATTATTAAGCTTGATAATTATTGGTACTAATAATTAAAAAATGCATAGTTTCCTTGCTGAATTCTTAATTTTTAGATTACTTATGTGTGGTATCAATGGGCTAAGAAATATTACTATAATCAGATGAAGCATCTACATAAACTTTAAAAATCTGCTAAATGAAAACAACAGAAGAAAGTTCTAAAGCACATTTTAATTCTGTAGTATAAACATTATAATGGAGTTACTTTTAATCAAACTCTCTTTTATTGATTCAAAATATGAATTTTAGGTATTCTTCAATAAATGAAAAAAAATCCTCATTGAAACAAATAAAAAATAAAGGTAAATAAAAATGAATTAAGAAATATAATTAAAATCTATTTAAGCTATTATCATAAAGTAATAATTAGTAATTAAAAGCTAATTAACTTTTTTAAGATTATTGATGAAGAATTTACTTTTACAATCAATTTTTGCAATACATATTAAAAGCTGAATATTAAATAGGAAATTTTTTAACTTTAATTTAGAAATTAAAAATAATAAATGTAAAATTAAGTTGCTAGCTGCAAATATTTAGATAAAATAATAGCTATTTATGTAACTTTTTAGTTTGAAGTTGTTTTTTAATTTAAAAAAATTCTGAGAATTTCTTTTACTTTCGTTCATGAAAAATTTTAAGAAGCTTTATTTAGTAAATGAACAGCTAATTATATCAAACTGAGTGTTATAAAATTTATATCTGATATCATGCAAGAAAAACATTTTGATCTTTAAGTAAAAATGAATAAAGCATTACTTTTATTTAAATTATTAAAATGTTTAAGTATATACTTTTAATGTAAAGTATAACAGAAAATTGAGATAAGCTAGATAAAAAAAATTTACCTTGATGAGCTAAGGTTTTTGCTAAAATGAATTTAAGATCTTAATGAAATTAAAGAACTAAAGAAGAAAATGCTTTTAAAAATATCCATATATTAAGATTGGAATATTAGATAATTTCAGAACAAGATGAATTTTTAATTTCTATCTAGATCCACAGTTTTAAGGTGAAAAAATCATAATAAAGGTATAGAATAATTAAACAACTTCATAAGCTTAAAGCTTTTAAAAAGATTTGAACTTGATTGATAGAAGTAGTGATAAAAAAGTAAAAGAATATGATTAAGATATTAACATTTTTATGAATATTATAGTCTATTTCTTTTGATTATTAAAATTTTCTATGTTTATTTAAGCTGAAAAAATGTTCTTCAATAAAACATCCAATATATTGGTGTGAGTTTTGTAAGAATGGTTGAATAATTGGATAATAAACCTTACAAAATTGTGAATTTTATTTTATAAGCCATATAATATTTGTTCTAATATATAATTTATAATTTATAACTTTCTTAATCTTACAATATCTCTACTCTAATCTTAACTATAATCAAAAATTTTAAAGTATCGAAGCTAATTTGTGTTTAAAAAGCTTTAAAAATGCCTAATATAAATTGAACTAGAATTAAAAAAATTTGATAGAATAAGCAGCTAGCAAAAGTGATTGATTAATTGTTATGAAACTTTAATAATTTGCTTGGTGAATCAAAGTAAAAAGTGCTTTGGTTAAATGAATTTTTTGTTTATTAGCTAAAGCTAAAAGAAAAAATAGGCTAATTACCGTTTAATTAAATGTCTTTTAATTTGAGCTTTAAGAGTTGAAGTAAAGAGTTTTTTCATAAGGCTCAACTAAGTGCCATTTGCTCTATCCACAATCATAATAAAAAAATTCATATCTTCTTCCATCGAAATTGAACATAAAAATTCTGTTTCTTCTGAGTAGTGGTTAAAAAAAAGGCGAATAGTAGCTTAGTCCTGGGAATTATTATCCATGGATTAAAGGAACTTGCTTCAAATCATAAATATAAGTAGACCCTAAATTATCACAGTTATCTCATAGAAAAACTGCATTTAGATTCTAAACATAAATAGAACTTGGAGATTAAGTCTATTTTGGAATCATGTGTTCTGAAATAGTTCATTTATTAAATCTTTAGTTATAAACCTAGATTATTTGAGTGTTATTCGCCTAATTATTCTGCTAAAAGCATCCTAAAGCTAGTAACTGCTTTTAAGGTTGAACATAACAGCAAGCAAAATCAAACGTGGGATTAATAATTTATTCAATTTATTTAAATTACTTGGAATGAATTTAGAAGACTTCACAATGCCTAGTCTATTTCCCAGAGATAATAAAGACTTAATTATTTGCTGTATCAACTACCATTCTATGTAAAATTCTCTTTTATAGCATTTAGAATTCTTAAATCTCTAAGTTTTAGTACTGCTTAATCTGAGTTTTTTAATTAAGTAACTTTAAATTTGTAAGATCAATAAAAGTAAATCTATCAGAAGCAATTTCTTTATTATCTTTACTTTCATTGCTATTAAGGGATAAGTTTCCTCCTGAAACAAAGCAGTTGTAACCTTATTAACAAATAAACACTGAAGTATCTATTTTAGGAGTATTTAAATTAAACCTATACATTATGAGATCATCATATGAATAGCACAATCCTAAATTAGAATACTATCTTAAAATTAGATATTAATGTGGTCAGTCTAAGTATGATAAATTAGGCAAAATTTCGTATTTTAAAAGTAGCAGAGGTATTTTATAAAATTATATTTAGGTTCTTTATTACTCAGATAAACTCTGTATTTAATAGGTATCTTTATTTATTTGATCTTTCTATGTTTCTTTTATCAGGTTTCTGATATGTAGAATTCTGCCAAGTTATCTAAATTTTTCGTATTTGCTTCAATTTATATTTAATTCTTATACACCTTCCATTTTAATCACATTCAGAAAGATTGATAAATTAGAGCATATAAGAATTTAATAGACTTCAATAATTACGGATATTGAGATTGAATGGTAGACTATTTTAATTTGATTAATAAAGCTTTATTAATTTGGCACAGCTCTTGTAATCACTTTTGAAAATTCCGAAAATACAAGTTAAAAACTTTTATATTAGTTCTAATACTTGATATCTTTTAAATCTTAAAAGGGCTAAAATGCTGACTTATTAAAATACTTAATAACTCATATATTTTATAACTATTTGTCTCTACTTTTAATAGAAGACCTTTTTTGATGAGCTTTTATTGATTCATTTTTAATAAACTAAATAATTCTATTACTTCTTGTATTTAAAGAAATAAATCATAAAAGATTACAATGATAGATACCTTTTAATAAAGAATAGATTCATTTATATTTGACATATGTTAATGTTAAGCTTAAGGACTCTCGTATTCTAAACTATAGTCATGCTAGCTACTATCTTCTTCTTATTCTTTTACTTCTAATAATTTTATTTATTCTTAGATTATTTCTTCAAGCTTGGATAGGAGTGAAGAACTTAAATTATGCATCTTTAAAAATCTTTTCGCAACTTCTTAAGCTTAATCTCCTTCATATAATGTTATCCTCTCGTTTCGATTTGGACCCAAATTAATATCTATATATAGAATTGGGCTTTTGGCTGTATACAGTAAAAAAATCTTACAAGACTAGTTTTTATTTGGAGATAATTGCTAATGCTATTTTAATTTGCTTTATCTACCAATATCTTCCTTCTTCTATTCCTTTTTCTATTCTCTTTACTCTTTATTTTGCTCACTTTATTAAACTTGATTTCCAATAAAAGATCTATTTTATTTTATACTTTCAATATCACTTGTACTTAAATCTAACTTTTAATCAATGAAGCTAAGTTCCAAA
Source organism: Loxodes magnus (assembly GCA_946699065.1). Taxonomy (NCBI): domain Eukaryota; phylum Ciliophora; class Karyorelictea; order Loxodida; family Loxodidae; genus Loxodes; species Loxodes magnus. The sequence goes on from CAMPDV010000018.1 coordinate 406,811, forward strand.
CTCTTATCCAGATATTTTTCAGATATCTTTCCCATATATGGAAAGCCTTTTTCCTTGAGTATTTTAGTTTATTCTTTAAACACTCTACCTTTTCTCATTCTTTCTAAAATACGATCAACTCCTTTAATTGATTTCTAACCTTAAGGAGTTTTTAATTATTGCATTTTTTGAATTTTAGGCTTGAAAGTAAGTTCTGGATCATTGAAGAGATTCTCCTAGTTTTGCTTAAATTTTTCATAGAGTCTCTTTTTTTGTTAAATACCTTTTAAGTACAGCTCTTTTGATATTTTATCAGCCTACTTAGAATCAAAAAAGTTAGTGCTTTCATTTCTCTTCAAATCCTTTTCTTTCAATAATAAATACTTTTTAGATTGTGAAATACTCTTATAAAGATTAGGATGAAAAGTACAATCTATAAAACTTTATTCTTCTTTATCTTCCTTAACTTTATTCATCCTTTAGTAAAATTCTTCTTTTTAATCTATAAGCCTCACTGCAATGTTATTAGCTTATAAAGGTGAAAGAGATTTCTTACTTCTATAATTTTTGTTTTAGCTTTATGCAATATCAGGACGAAACGCTTAAGGTTGGTTTTTGCTTTATTGTAAAATTAGCTTCTTTAGATCTTAATTCTTTTTATAATTTTAGCTTAAAACCTTAAAATTCTTATAAATTCTTCTCTAGTTCTAAGCAGAAATTATGTAGCTGTCATTATCAAAGTATCCGTATTATTTTGTTTCACGCTCATTTGGCTAAGTTGACATATTAATTTCTATACTAGTATTAAAGCTATTATCGCTCAAATCCTGGTAACTTAAGTCTTAATTCTGACTTGTGTTGAAATCGTTATTTCAAACTTGAGGAGATAAGCCTAGAATGCAATATATAAACTCCAAAAAATTCTAGAAAAGAATACCTTAATTGTTTAAAGATAGCTCTTTCCAAATGATGCTAATTAGATATTCTTCATTAAAAGAATCTTCTTAACTGTTCTGGGTTATAAAACCCATTTTTTCCATCAGAGTTTTAAACTACTGTAAATCAATTTTTTTATCAATTTGAAATTCATTTTCTAATTCCATAATCGTTTTATACTATTATCTTAGTTCAAACTCTACCTTTTTTCTCAGTAACTTGATACTAGAATCATTTAAATGGTTTTTTATTTCAGGTTTCACTACAATCTTAGCTTTTTCAATCCTCCTTATAGCATCCTAGTAAAGAGAATTTGAGTTATTTTTACCCTCAGTGCTTTTATTAAGTTCATTGCTTTATTTTTCTGATATTTGTTTAGGATTTTCTTTAGATTTTTCATGAAGCTTATTATGCAGTGACTATAAACCATTATTTTTCGCCAAAATTTTATTACTTCCTTTGCAAACTCAAGAAGCTTCAAAAGAATATTCCTGCTCTTTCTTTTTTTTCTATTCTTCCTATTAATTTTTAATTTTATCTTCTTTATTTTATAAAAACTTTTTCTGCTTCTAGTAAAATTCCTCTAGATTAATAGTAGATTTAGTTCGCTTATACTGTTTTACATCAGGAGTTGCTTCGATTTCTTTAGATAATTTTATTTTAGAATTTTTTTAAGAGTTTTAGGGCTTCTTGCTGTTTATTTACTATTACTAAGATTATTAATTATGAATTTATCTTGCATTTATATGAGGTGAATTTGTGTCATTTCCTTATTTTATCTTTATAGTATTCTACTAAGGCTATATTTGGTCTTAGGAAGTTGCTATTTGGTATTTATTAGAAAAATAATCCTAGTAAAGATTTTAATCCAATTAGCTTTATTACTGCAGATTTTAAGACATTTTCTATTAAAATTTTCCAATTTAACGAGGAGTCTTAGAAATTACTTATCCGTTTTTACCTTTTACAGTTATAGAATTTTTAGATTTACTAAGAACAGATCTACTCGTTTAACTCTAAGTCTAGAACACTTTTGAATCGTTTCTATTAAGTTGGCTAAAATTAATTGACTTCTAATTTTATTAGATTTTGTATTCTTTCTTAGCATTTTTTATAGGAGACTCATTTAAGCTTTCCTATTCTAAGTTATATTCAGTATGTTGATAGTAATTTCCATAAAGTTCGCTTTAAAAATCAGAATCTTCCTCTAAATTAATATACTTAACCTTTGCTTTTTTCTTTGGTATTTAGTTTTCTTTGTTATCATAAAGATTACTCTAAGACTTATTCTTAGTAACTTATGATTGGCCATTCATTTAAACATTGCATTCATTTTAATTAGCCTTTCTTAAATCCTATGAAGGAGAGTGCTTAAGTTAGTTTCTTTATCCTTCTATGAAAGTGTTAATTACTCTTTGCTTTTAGTTCTTGTAATATGAACTTTTTTCCATCTATAAGTTAAGAATCAATTTAAACTTTTAAAAACTTATAAATGAAATGAACTAACAATCTTCTTATGCATATACAGACTACTATCATCATATCTACTAATCAATACACTCTTTTTAACTTTCTCTTCATATGAAGTTTCTAATAAACTAAGCTAGTTTTAGAATAAAAATCAGTACATAAGAATAGACAAGGAATATATAGGAAATAATTGGCTTTATTAAGATACCTAACTTCTGCTTTTAGTATTAAAAGTAGATTACTTAATGTATTAAAATCCTATTTTTAAGTACCAAAATAGCTTATTTATTAACTGGTTCATATACAATCATAGTAGCTCTTCTAGCTATAATTAGTTATTACTATAAAGCTTTAGATCTCTTTTAAGAACATTACTTAATACATTGATTAAATTTCTTAATTAATAGAACTCTAACTTGTAGAATAATAAACTTACCTTACTACCTAATTTGTTATCGTTAGGTAATACCAATAAATCTGATATCTTAATTATAAATGTTTTCATAGCTAAATCATGAGGTATATTAGCTAATTTAAATAGAATCATTTTAGTTAAATCAAACGTAATATTTAACTATATAATAACTTATAATAATAGCCTGTAAGAATTAGCCCTAAATTTAATAAGTAAGAATAGAGAATAAACTAAGTAATATTCTGGTACTTACTTCTATGTATTCTATTATAATTAGATTGCTTACTTGTTAGTGCTTTAATTTATATAATTGATTAATATCTTAAATAAGGAAATAATCTTACAAGTTTTATTAGCTTTAAAGAGAATGAAGAATAGTCTAATTTAGAATTTGACTTGTTTTATTTGAAAATTGACTTTTATATTTCAAGATAATTAGAGAAGTCTAATGTAAATCAATAATCTAGACCCAGAAACTTTTGCTCAGCAGGTGTTAGATAATTTCTAGAATTCCAAAGATCCTTCCAAGGTTTTCCTTTTGTTTAACATCCACATGAGAATACTTCTTCATGTGTGCAACTTTCATTTGGTCCATCATAAGTACTACCTGATTTATCATGTCTTACAGCAGCTCTTCCATCACTTTAGTCATCTATACAAGAATCTCCAAAACAGTAGCAGCACATTCAGACACAACTTGCTGCAAAATGACAGTCATCATCAGTTTCACAGCCAGTTATTGGTCTGGTGCAAGCATAGACTGGAAATTAATAAACACTTTAATCTACTAAGGCAAATTATTGCAATAACGTATTTCCATCAAAGGTCTTAGCACAAGAGAAATTCAAAAAGCCATCGAAATAAGCAGCTAGATTGACAGCTCTTCTATAGCTGTTAACATCATTTCCAAATCTAATCTTGAAGAGATCCCATAAAGACATATATCTATAATTAATTGGTGAAAGAGTAGTATTTGCTTCATTCAAAAATTGCTAAACTAGATCAGCTGTTCTATTTAGCACAATTTATGATCTGGTAGTTGGTTTTCCACCTCTAGCGAAAATAGAGTTTTACATAGAATAAGAGGAAGAATTTTGCTTTTAATCTTTGGAAAAGTTTTCGCATAACCCAGAAGTGATTTTTCCAAAGCTCTCCAATCCTTCAAAATTAAGGCAAGCTCTGATTGAAAATTAAGATTCAGAATAGTCAGATGATTCTTCAGCTAGAGTTCATTACTAAAGTCTGCTTCCGAAATCAATACCAGTGGTGAGATGAGAGCCATATTTTCTCAAAAAGGTATCATAATCAATCCAATTTCCTTTAAGACTAGGATCTGGAATATCAAGTTGCAAATCATTGAAATCATTAAGGACGTTTTGGTTTAATTCTAAGCTAGAAAGGCAATCTTGTTTAATAGTATTTGTCTAAGTAAAAGCTGCAAAGTCAAAACTCATTCCTTTAATTTAGTACTCTTTTAGTTCTGTCTATGAGTAAGCTGCTGTAAGAGTAAAGCCCATTGTAAAAGCACTTTCTAATTTCAATGAGAGATCAGTTTCCGAAGAAATATAAGAATAGAAGCTGTGAGTATTCATCGTAAGTATCGTCTTTGAATAAGTTTTGTAGTCTTTTGCTATTGATATGCAAGATTCCGGAATATCCGCCAGAATTTAAGCTCCTCCCGTCATTTAAGCCAGCAAATTAGCATTGGGAATAAAATAGCCAGTTCCAATCTCAAAATCTTAAGAACTAGAAAGGAAAAGCACACTTAAAGTTATCAACAGAATGAAACTCTTCATTTTTATAATTAACTGATGCCTACTGTTCAAATATAAGACTAAATATCTCTACTTTATTAAATCAAATCTAATAAATCTGTTATAAATATATCATTATAATCTAGCAAATCTATTATCATCTTTACCACTAAATTCTTAAATAGGATAACCAACTATAATATATTGTTCCTTCTTACTAATATCTAAATTTATATAAGAATGATTCAAATGTGTAGTATTAACTGTATATATTTTTTCAAGTATCTTAATAAATAAAATTTTAAGGCTTTCAAGAGTTAAAAATAATATAATGATTATTCATTTTCCTTATATGATACTTTAATATTAAAATATATTCCAAATTTTAGTAAGTCTAATAGGAATATTTCTTAGTAATATTTTAACAATTCAAAAGGAAGATTGCTATAATAAATTTAGATAAGAAGCCCTAGAATAGAAGAAATGACTATTAAATTAATTAAATAATTCCTTTAAGTATTTTTTAAGATTACAAAGCTATATCTTTATATGACTTCATTTACTATTCTATGAATATCAGCTTTCTTAGCTAATTTTATTAATATTCCTTTTAGATTAGATAAAAGGAATGTAAAATGCAAAATAAAGTGATACTTATTTAGTTATTTAGAAATTAAAGACTTTTCAGCAGAATATTATTATTGTACTATTGAAAATATTCACTTACTACTAGTTTTAGTTTAGTAGTTACAGCTATACCAAGAAACATAGTTTTAACTGCTAAATAAATCAATAACCTTCTATCTTATTTTACATATTCACTTATTATTTTACTCCTTTTAAAATTAGTAACTCATTATTAAATATTTAGCTGTAGTTAAAAGTATGAATTTTCTTATGCCTTATAATTAGAAAAATGATAGTTATCTTTATAAATTCATATTAATATAAAGTCAGTAATTTAGCATATCAAACTGAACTATTTATATATATAAAATTATAAAGCAAAGAAGTAAATTTAAAACTGTATGTTCATATATTTTACTAGATTTACGATCAAACTATTTTCATTAAGATTTCTGACTTTAGTGTGTTGATATCAATTTTCATCAATAAGGAATAACTTTCCTTGCTTTCTTATAACATTCATGCAAATACATCTTTACCTTTCATTTTAGGCGAGGTTCAGTTGCAACATTCTACGGGAAGAAATCCTTCTATTCATTCTTTTTCTTTCCTCTTGTAAATTTTATTTGAATACTTGGCTGTTTCTATAATACAACCACCGAATATTAATTTTTGTTCTAAAAGAGTGGCAGAAAAATAAATAGCTTCAGGAAGGATTAAGTCAAATGAAGCCCACTAATCGCTTGCAATATTGTATTTTAGAATTTCTTTCATTGTTTAGTTTTACTTATTGACACCTCCAAATGAATAAATATTTTCTTCAAGTTCATCAGTTGTCATACTCTGTGCCCGAATTTCGAAAGGTAGTTAAGAACATTATTATCATAATTTTCCTTAAGCTAACTCTAACTTTTCTGAACACTTCAAATATTTTTCATTATCACGTCCACCAAAGGCATATAAATACCCCTAAGCAGCAGCTATTCCAAAACTTCTTCTAGCTTAGTTTAGATCACTTAATTAAATGCAAGTTCCATCATATTCTACTTGCCAAGCCGATTTTAATGCATTATTTTAAGCAAAACCTCCTACTAAATAGAGTTTTTACTAGTATTCTATACTTTTACACAATTAAGGAACTTCTTATTAGATTTCTATTTTATTATAAGTCTCAGATTCTACGTCGAAAACATGAAGCTCTTTAGTACGATTTTTAAACAAATGAACGAACTTTTAAGGAAATAAAGAATCTCTTTGCTCTTCAAAGTTTTCAGCTTATGAGAAAGTGTCTAGTCTTTTTTAGAATTCTTCTTTTTGATTTTTATTAGTAGGCTCTGTTTATATATCAAATTTAAAATCTCTTACTAGGGAGAATAATTACTATAAGTAATTTAGCAGTTTTTCCTTCTAGCACTTCAACTTTTGAATCTCCAAATTTCCAAATGACTATGCAGATTCTAATTATTCTAGATTTATGTTTTCTTCTATTTCTTCATTCTATTTTTATTCAAGACTGTGACTATAATTCAAATACTCAATTTGATTTATTTTTTTATTTAGAGTAAATAGATTTTGAGTGAGCTCAGCCATTGCTTTGTTGCTGTGGTAAAACATTATTTAGTTAAGTAGCATTAAAACTTTCTGAGTTATATTTACTTAAATATCTGAAATTTCATCCAATATCTATTTTAATAAATCACGACAAGACTTCAATGTTTCCAGTTAAGTGTCGAGTTATGTTCCTTTCTCTTAGATTGAAAGTTCGCATAGCAATGTATAGTTTTTAGGTAGATTAACAGGATTAGTTTAAGAAATCTAAGAGCATTAGGGGCATTTATTTTGTTTCTTAATCTTGAATTCAGTGAATAAGCAAAGCTGGCAAACAGAGTGTTTGCAAGGAAGATAAAGGGGAAGACAGATGGTAGTATTATAGTTACTCTAGCATGAGATACAAATATTAATTACTTACATCTTTATTATTTATAAAATAAGAAACGTTTTCACCATCTTATTGCTACTTTACAATAAAAGCCTTTAAATTAGTTACACTTAATTTAAATATAACTATTTTACTTGTATTTTATACAAACTAAAAGTAGTTTAAAAACTACTTTATAGGGCTATAATTATTCTACTTATGAATCAAGATCATTAACATTTTTCTAGAACAGAAGCAACTATTAAACATTTAAATAATTTAAAGTAGTATCCTAGGATTACCTCTATCATGTCAAAAATAAAGGAAGAATGAGAATATTTTTCAGGCATCATACTAGAAGTTCTTAGTTTTAAAATACAACAAAGTAATATTAGGAATCCAGGATTCTTAAATAAATAATTTTAAATATTTAAGAGAATTAAATATAAAATAGCTATTAATAAAATATATATATATTAATTTAATCTAGTTAGCTAGTTAAAACTAGATCTATCTAATCAAGAGAATGTAAATTTAGATTGTTCTTTAACATTTTTTAAATAAATAAGTAACAAAGGAATAGAATTTGTTATAGTTATATTGCTTAATAAAAAATAATCTTATACAAAACTATTACAAGTTAAGCTATCAATTAATATCTTTAATGCTTGTAAAAGTGCTTTTCATTTTAATACTTATGATAGACTATTAATTAAATTTATCTTGCTTAATCTATCAGTGAAAACAGAGATATTACATTTATTGAAATTTTATTTAGTTTTGAAATTGTTTTTAGCAATAATATAAAGCAAAAGGAAACTATAAGATAAAAGAAATTCTGAATTATTAAATTTATATATCAAGAAAATTATAAGCAGTATATTGCTAATTTAACTCCTTACTTAGAGAAGTAAGATATTTTTATTTATAAAAAAGATATTTCAAATAATAATTTTGTATCATGTCTAAAAATTTCACTCTTGTATAGATTTAGGTGTTTTTATTCATATAATTAATTCTTAAAAACAATCAATTTAATCTCTTTACAACTTAATTTTATTAATTTATTAAAGGCCAGACAAGTTTACTTTTAGTAAAATAGCAGTTTTAGCAAATAAAATATTTTCTTCATATTTTCTAATTTATTCTGTACTTTTATGAGTTGTTCTTTTTGATATCCCTTACAAATTTTATATAATTTTAATATTATCTTAATAGGTCTTATATGAATTAATATCAGAAGAATTGTAAAATTAAAATATAAAAACAATAATATAATCATACAAATCTAAGTTTCTATAAGTTAAATTTAAGTTTAAAATGAATAAATTATAATTAAATACTAAATGCTAGCCTTTATAAATAATCACTTTATTTATTTAATTAGATTGTTTATAAGATAAAATGATTAATATTTATCTCTTAGATATTATTAAAAGTGTCAACCAATTTTTATTAATTATATTTAGCTCCTCATCATTTATGGATATCTGATTCTACATCTTTATTTATTTATCTATCTATTTATTTGCATAAATTCTTTTATTAATAATATGTTAATTAATTTTAATTTAGTTTTATCTAGCTTACTAGATATGCTTATGAATCTATTTTCTTCTCCTTTATTATTTTGAAGACTAATTAAAATATTAGTTATTTAGTTATTAATATCAGTTTCTAAAAGTAAGTGCATTTCCTTAATTGTATATCACTTATGACTTTTCTTTTTTTATTTTTAGTATATTTTCTTTAGCTTAATAAATATTGTGATAAAAAGCAAAACCATTGACTATATAATATGAAGATTCAATTCTTATTTTAGAATATCTAAATTTAATGGTTTAGTAATCAGTGGAATATTTAGAAGATGATCTTATTCCCCTTAATGAGATATAAATGTATATAATTTTATTTACTTATCCTTTGCTTAAATATCATATAAGAGCTAAACACTTTCATAATTAAATTATTTGGAAGTTAAGTTGCTATAAAGATACTATAAACTAATAATTTCATTCTTTTATTCCCTACAACTCTATAAACTCAACTATCAACTAGCCTATTCCATTTATTGTACCTTCTAAACCAAATGTTCTTAAATTTATTTATCTTATTAGCAAAATTCATCCAATATTCTACTTTTTATTCCTTTATTTCTAAGGAATTTTATTATATTTTTGCATTTAATCTACTTCTTTTCCAAGCTCTTAGTGAATGATACTTATGGATAGAAAAGAAGTTAGTAAGAACTTAAATTTGAAAATATCTAAACTAAAGAATTAATAATAGCGTATATTAAATCATTTCGCTTTCAGCTATACATCTTATTAGAATCAATAAGTTATGTCAATTTTTATTTTTGAATAAAGGAAAAATACCTCAAAAGTATGTTGATTTTCCTTAAAATATTGAGTTTAATAATTTAAGCATAAGTAAATGCTCATAATTATTTTAAAGCTGGCATAAAGAAGTACTTGCTAAAGCTTAAGAAATTATACTAATATTATATCTAAAATATTAGAATTCAAACTTTCAATTTTAAGTCAAACCTATAAATAAAAAAAATTCTTGCTAACGTAAAAATCAACAAATTCAATAGAAGCAAGCATCTTTATTTCATTAAGTCTAATATATAGCAAGTATTTACCAGGTATAATATAATAACTTTAGGATATTTAGCTTTAAGTATGTAAGTTTCTTTCTTTATTCATATAATACATATAAAGCTAATGGAATTTAATAATAGCTATAAGCTTAATAGACTATAATTATACTATATAGTTTGATAATGCTTAATATAGAAGTTCAAACTTATTCTAAATGATAATATTATAAAAGAGATTTAAATTAGATAGTACCATGAAATAATAATTATATATCAAAGCTAATAATATTTGTATATAAACTAATTAATAAGATTTAAATCTTTCTTTTACAATTTTTAAATGATGACTAAGCTTCTGGATACATTTAGTTCTCCTTTTCTTCAGAATTCAAACAACTAAAAAAGACTTCCTCATCATTTTCATCATTTAAAAGCATTTAATTTCGGTAAATTTTTTATTTATTGAATATAATGCTTGACTGGCTCTTTTATATTTTAACTATTTGCTGAATTTCTTATTTAGCTTCCCTTGCTTCTCTTGCTTCTTTCTATCTCTTTTGAATTCTTGAATTTATAAAAGAGCGATCAGTTTGTATGGTGATCTACCTTTGATCAGTTTCTTAAGATAGCGTCTAATTTTTTTGCATCTGCGTAGCTCTTTTAGCAAAGATTTTGACATTAGAATAAGCTTAATAAAGTGGACTTTGCTGCTAGAATTCTAAAGACAGTTTTCTTCTATTTATTTACTGTTATTTAATATGGTTTTCCAGTATAAATTTGTTACTATTCAATTTAAAAGCAAATCTAAATAACAGCACTTTATCTATTCTTGTTCTTATAAGCAGCTCAGGATATTTTCTAGTGAGGATCAGAATGATAATCAAAATAATTAAAGATCCAACAATGGAAGAGATTTAAAAGTAAAGCTATTGCTATAGTTAGGCGTTTAGTATAGAATTTAATGAAATTCATATGAATATAAGGACTAATGCGATATAATGGTAGTTTACTTGCTTATATGAAATAGGCTTTCTTATTAAAGTGTAGAAAACAAAAGCTATAAGAATCCCAATTATTAAAATTCCATATGCTTATCTATAAGTACTTCCTTTAATCTTACTTAAAAGAACCAAAAGTATATAAATCTAGTTTCTTCAAAGCACAAAGTTAGGATCTTGCTTTATGTGCAAAGTAAGCTGTAGATCTTATCAGCTCGGAAATGCTAAAATAGCTAAGGGGAAAAAAAAGATTAAAAAAATGATAGAAATTATAACATAAATAATATGGGGACTTTCTCAGCATTATAATTAGCAATCATAATCATATATAATTTCTTCTTGTGAAATAGATCCATTTAAGTTTTTATCATAGCCATATTAGCAAGATAAAACATCAACTAAAACTGATATTATTGGCATAAAAAATATGTAGAACAAAGTTTATGGTCAAGATGATGAACATTATCCCAAAAAATTTAAAAGTCCTATCTTTTTGCACTTAATTTCAAACCGTAATAGAAAGGCCACTATGCTTATTATGTGAATCACACATATTAAAATGCAAGTCCAATAAAAAGTATAGTAAGTAAATTAAGATTTATTCATATAATAAATCTAAAGCATGATTAGTTTCAAAAAATATTCTATTTTATCCTCTTCTATTAGTTTATCTATATCAGGAATTAAAGAAATTATTTGTAAAATTTATGCGAAAAGCATAAATTTAAAGCAGTCGTCCTCAAAACTAATTTGAATTTCTTCTGAAAGTTTATCATATTTTTTATTGTGAAATAGTTTTAATCCATATAAGGTAAAAATGAGACTTCAAAAAGAAATTACAGAAACTGAAATGATAATAATATTTTGTCCTTCAGGATATTCCAATACATGTCTTTCTGAAAATATACAGTTATCATTTTATTTCTTATACGAATCTTTTGGTATATTATTGGTACCATCGTTTCATATTAATCCATCACCCATTGATTTCCAGATGACATCACAAGTTGGACAATAAGCCTCTCCCGGAATGATATAATTGCTCAAATTTTGATCAAATAAATTGCTCATAAAAAATATGCGATTCATTGCCCTTGTGTTTATAAATGCGTTAAATTTAACAAAGCCTGAACATCCTATAAATTTATTATCATGCATACAATTTTTCAAAGTAAACCCGTTTCTATAATCCTTTCCATTTTTGATACAAGTTTCTAAGCCTTGAGATATAATAAGTCCTAGTTCAAATGCAAAGCACATCATTTCCTATTATGGATAGCAGTCATGCTAGAATTTATACATTTCTTATCCCACTTCTCCTATATATTAGGGTGAAGTGGTTATTAAAGCTCCTTATAAAACATTTGCAGAAATTTCCTTTAATTACTAAGTATTGAACATAGGATAAAAAAATGAAGCTTAGTTAGTTATTATGAAGTTGACATCTCCAGGCTTTCAGTGTCTTCTGTAAATTTCGCTTATTAAAGGAGATATTCCAGAATAGCCTAAATAAATAAAAATTTTAATTTCTTTCTCCATGATTTCCTAAGCTAAGTTAGTGTAGTACTATAAAGTAGAGTTCTAGTCATTATTATAAAAATCAAATAGTCTAGTTTAGTTTGAATTTAGGATTTCTAGTCCTCTTGCAGAAGCCCATTAAGTGATATACTTATACATTTTAAAATAAGCTGATTATTGAAACTCGCAATTTATTCCAAACTTATTCCATTTCTTTATCTGTAATTAAAGAATTATCATGTTAGCATAATCTTACCAAGATTCTACATTGTTAAGAGTCAGAGGAAAATATTCTCTATTTTCAAAAGTATCATCTAAGAATGAGTAGATATAAGGTATGTTAATTTAGAGTTACTAAAGCAAGAAATATGTTAAAGCCATTGATCATTAGATAGATGTAGCGATATGTGCATATCCTAATCCAAGGGAACTATTTTAAAATACTTCTAGAGTATAGTTTAAATCTCAGTATAATCCTCCATAAGATAAAGGTATTCTATAAACTAAATAATTAGGAACTATTTTCTTTACTTGCACATATTTTACCACACATTCAGCACTTTTATATTATCCAACTAAAATTGAATGTTCAGGCATTCCAAACGGTTCTTTTTAATGAGTAGCGTGACTTATAGGAATTATTAACTACTATGGTGGAACTTCAGTAGTTGATCCAGGTCAAATAATCTGATTTAAAATGATAATTTAATCATCTTAAACTTGTAAAACTTCTATTAATTATTACGATTATAGGTTATATACTGATATATTAGTTTAGCTAATCTTCTACCTTATTGATGCTTTTATTTCTATTAAACTTTTTTACTCACTTTATCTTATGAAAGCTAAGATCTTTTCAATGTACCATATAGTAAAATCGTTAATATCCCTGTATATATGTTAATAAGGAGAGACACCTAATATTCCATTTTCCAAAATATCTAGGTCTTAAAAATTTAGGTTGTTTATTTATTCAATCATGCTCAAAGCGTTTGAATTTTCCAGTGATAGTATGATTGAAAAATTTTAACCATTGAAATGTTAAACAGTTAGTAAATTAAGAGTGAATACAGTTCAACAAGAATCAGCTGAAATTACGATAATATTAGATCCTGATTAAATAAGTTGCATGGGTATTTTTTATACTAGAGAGTTTTTAATTAAAATGTCGTTACATGGTATATCTGGTATTGTAATAATTTAGCTCTAAATTTCATTATCTTTAGCAAATCCTAAAAGTGGCTTAAAATACTCTTCTCTGTTTTGCTAAATTATTGCTAATTTTTTAAAATTAAATAGCTCAAAAATCATTTAAAGAGATTTAATTTCTTAATGCAAAGTAGGAACTATTTAAAATGTCCCAAATGAGTCTAGGATTTCATCGTTATATCTATAAGCTATCAATAGAATCTATCTTCTCTCCTTAAAAATTTAGATATTAATTGTAATTATTTTGGCAAATGAAACATCTATCAATAGATCTAAAGCTAAAACTGTTTTCTACATTAATTAGAAACCAATATTTTCATCAAGGCTTATAAACATTTATGCTATACTTCCGTTCTTTAAGATTTCATAATTTTGAATTAAATTATAATGTAGTTGATCACTTAAGAGCTCAGGGGTTTTGGGAGAACTTATAATACCGATTTTTAAAGAAGCACAGTAATATAATAAAAGATAAAAAAATAACATCTTTGCTTTCATCTTTCTCAGTTTTAATAAACTTAAAATTTATAATTTTTAATAATTAAAGTTTTAGTTATTTTCTTAAGAAATCTACACTAAAACTTCAAATCTTTAAATCTTAACAGAGTGTATTAAGCTTTATTATCCAAAGATTTATTTGCTTATTTATAATATAAAATGGAACTTTTCGAAAATAAAATTTAGATGTTGCGCTAGCTGTCAGTGATTCTAAACTAAAAGGAATTTTTTTAACTTTGAAGTAAGATTCTGATCAACTCCATTGTCTTTTATAAACTAAAAGAGTAATATAATTATCTCCCTTGTAAGTTGCTCAAAAATTTTGTGAAATATAAGAGATAAACTCTATTTTCAGCAATGACTAAAATTAAGTATTCATAAGCAGCACTATTTCATTCTTTTGATACTCATATTCACTTAAATATAAAATAATTTAGTCTTGTAATTATTTGCTTATTTATTAACTTTAGACTTAATATCAAAAATGTTAAAACTAAAAGTTCTACTTGTAAGGAGACAATCTAAGTTCTTAAAGATTTATTGATTTGTAATAGTAATCTTAAAAAACTTAACATTTCGAAATAATCCTATTTCTTACAAAATTCCTTTATTTTGCTACTTCCATTTAAATATTTTAGCGTTTATTTCTTTATTTTTATCTTCTTAAAATTTTCATTTTTTAACTCCAAATTTCCAAATTAAGATTGTTTACTAAGCATAAAATACTTTAGGATATATAATTTATATAATTAAATAGTTTCTAAATAAGTTAGATATAGAAAAATATAAGTAGTTCTATCATCTATATAGCACTCTACTTATTTTACTTACCATTATTTAGCTTATTTGACTTACATTTTATAAGTAGTGTATAACTCATAATAAAAAATGCTTTTCTAAGAATTACAGTTTTAAATGAAAATTGTAAATTTTTACTTGTCAAATAAATGTAAATATTAGAATAGAGTCACTTGAGTACATTTTTTATTTTATTTTTAACTTTAAGTATAGAGAAATATTATTTGACTTCTATAATTATTAACTATTCTACTTGATAGTCTAATCTATTTTTTATGTGTAATAGAGAAGAATTTAGCTTTTATGTTTATTATTAAGCTAAAGGGATTTTAAGGAGAAACTGTCTAGCTTTTCATTAATAGTAAATGAAGTAGCTAAAACCAATAAAAAGTAAGTTAAAGTAACTATTTTCAATTTAGAGATTCTAGTTATTTTTTAACTTTAAGGTTTACAAGGAAATGTAATTTAGCTTTTACTTTTTAAAGCTATTAAATTAATAGCTTTCTTTAATTCTTTTATCTACAAAGCAAGCATTAATAATATTTTAAAGTGCTATCTATTTAATCCCATCAATTATGTAGGTTTTAAATAGCCTTTCTTAACTATTACTATTAGCTATTAAAGCTTAATTATTATTTAAATATTAATTAGATTTAATAATTTTTTATAGCTTTTTTAATTTATTAGGCTTAATGCTTTTCAAGTTTTCTATTTTCCTTTGATTATTTTAAGTTTGATTTATTTAAATATGTAACTTACAAATAATTAATCTAGCAATTTGTGATGTATCTACTTATTTTTATAATTAGACTTAATAATTTTATATATATCTTTTGCTTGTTCTGAATATTTAAATTTTGTCCACTTTTCTACTTCCTAAATTACTAAGTTGGGTACTTTGCGAGTATTTATTATATTAAATTCCACTAATAATTTCCTATTATTTAGTCTCTTTATTTAGAAGTTTGTATTTACTTTTAATCAAATTATATCTTAAGATTCTACTTTTTATATATTTACAGTATCTAAAGTATGCTATTAGAGGTTTATATAATTTGCTAAAAGTATATAAACATGGATATTTATAATAATATCTTTATTATGCTTACTCTTAAAATTCAAGATATCTAATTTTTATTTTTTATTTTAAGCTAAAAGTTTTAATTATCTACATTAATTTTGAAAAAAAGAGACTTCAAATTATTTCTTAGTTGAATGGTATTATGAGATATGATAGAAGTAATTAGTTAATATGCAGATTTTGATGATGGTAATAAATTAATGTGTTAAGAGTATTCACTCATAAAAAAGAGTCTAGCACTAAACTATTTCTATTAAATCTCCTACTAATCCACTAGATAAGGCAATATAATGCTCTCCGTTACAAAAGGATTTATTCTAAAAAGCAACACCATAATCCTTTCCATTTATGCAATAACTTAAAAATCCTTCTTTTGTGTCTACTATCATTTCTAATGTTTTTCCCATCTAACATCTCTCGCCATATTTTTTTATTGTTTCGCCGTTATGTTCCAACTTCATGTTATAATTATTAAAGCCCCATCCTGTAGAGTGCTTAGTAAAGCAATCCATGGATTTTATTTGATGGCAAACTCCTATAATAAAGCAGTAACCAACTTCAAATTTGAATTTTATCTTAAATTAAGCCTTTTACGTTAATTGAATGCTTAAAAAAGCAGTTTCAAATCCAGCTTCATTCCATTAAGCTTTTTTATTATTATTAATCAAAGTAATGCTTTCATCAGTTAATTTACTATCAAAAGTGACTTATGTTTCCACCAGGTTTATTATACTTAAAGACTGACTTTTATTTACTTTAGTTTCGTTCTATATCTTATTAATAGTTTCTTCTTGCAACTAAATTTGCTTTTTCATAAGATTATTTTCCTTTTATAAAAATTCAATAACTTACTAATTTTATGATTGCAAGTCTTTAATAGCTTAATTTTGCTTTTCTATTTACTGAAGACGTTACTATATTATCTTGTTTTGCTATTTTAGAGATGTAATGCAATCATGATCATTCAGTTCGATTTTAAGCATTTAAGATTAGCACTTGTTGCATTCAACTTGTAAGTGCTTACAGTTTTTTACATGATCTTCCATCTATCCCTTTAAAATTACTGCTTTACATCCTTAGTTAGGACAAGATTCTTGCATAAATTCGCAACTTTCTTTTTCATGTTTTTCCAAGTATTGTAGAGTAGTAACAAATTTGCATTAAGGATTCCTGCATTTTACTTGAAGTTTGCTAATTACCTCAGTAAACGCTCTCATAGCTACCTTAAAATCTGATTTCACATTTTTGCAGCTAGAACAAATATCAGATATGCATGTTTTGCAAAAGAGAGCTTCACAATAAGAGCACATCATAGGATCTTATAGTACTTAATGGCAGACTTGGCATATATACCACTAATCTATTTACCCCTAAAATATTTCAAGAGGATAACCCATTTTAAATATATTTAATCTACTTTCCTTTATTTCTATAATACCTTTTACTATCTATTTCATCTACTAAGCTTCTCATAGTCTAATATATTTATCACTAAGCCTTATTTATAAATTTATTGGTTCTTCTATACTCTAAAGTATAATAGTACAAAATAATCAAATCAAGACTTTTACAGCTTAGTATTTACAAACTCTGGTAGTTTATCTTCAAGCTATGGAAAGCTTTTAGCTCTTAAATATTACTAAAGCTTTATCCTTACTCTATTACTCACTCATTTTAAAAGATAAACTAATCATTTATTTATGCTAATTTTTTGAATTATAAGCACTTCAAGCAATTTGATAGGATAAAAGCAAACTTATATGTAAATTAATATGATTAATAGCTCTAGGCTTAGTATACTAAGAATGAATAGAATACAGGAATAGGAAGTATAATGTAATATGAGAAAGTAAGTTAATTAGTAGAAGAAAGAAGTGATAAAGGTGAGTTGGTACAAGATTAGAAAGTAAAATCATATTTATTAGATCCATTTTAATTTAAATAGAAGGAGATTTTATAAAATTATTCCCTTTTTTCAAACTGATATAAAAATGAGCAGAAGAGGTGCAGTTTGAAGACGAGCGAAAAAAGACAGCTAGTCAGCACATTTACCAGAGTGGAAAGACAAAAAGACAACTCAAAGGAATGTACTCTCTTACGAAAGAGATACTCTGCTCAATCTTTTCAAGCTAATGACTGCTCCAGCTGGTTTCTCAGCTGAAATTAAGTAGTTAAAAGAAATTTACAGTGAAATATCATAGAACCCTCTTTTAATATAAGACTAAGAATTTACTTGGGAAGTCTAAATTCAAGAATAATAAGAGGGAGAAGAATAGCAGGGTTACATCAAGAGTTCTCATTAAGAAGAATATCCTGAATGGTATTAGGAAAAGCTATAAAATGAACAAAATCTAAATGAGAACTTAGCTAGCTTTTTTAAGGAAACAGAGCAACTATAAACAAAGCAACAGTCCTTCCATTAAATACCTTCAACTGCAATAACAGAAGATTTACTACTTAAAAACTCTAAATTACTTCAAGAAGAAAGCCAGCTTGCATAAAAGTAAGGATAGAAACCTATAAAAATAGTGCTTGAAACCTAAGGAATAAAAAACATGCCAAAACATTTACAGCAAGTAATAGAGAATGAAAAGCCAAATAAAAGAGAGTAATAAGGTATCAATCTGAAATAAGATGATAAATAAAAAGTTTAATAAATCGAAAATGTTTCTGATATATCAGATCACAATGATCTTGCTTAAGTGAATGAATCAGATCAAGAAGACGAGGAGTAAGTTCTCTAAAATTCTAAGTGGGATGCTCCAGGACCTGTAGATAACGAAGGATGGGGTTTGACTCTTCCATAATAGAAAGAATTAATTAAGAAAACAGAAAAGATTAATATTGGATCTAATAGTTCATAATAAGCATAGCAAGTATAAAAGTAGCAGGAGTAAGCTTAAAAAGCTAAAAAAGATTAATAGATAAGTGCATAGAATGTCCAAGCTCAATAAGCAAATAAGTAAGCTCAAGTAGTAAATTAGTAGGAACAAAAATAAAGTATAGAAATTTTACCTTAATATTCTTTGCATACTTTATAGAAGGAAGCTTAAAATGGCAATCCTTTTGCAAATATGTTGCTATTCGCTGGTTAAATAGAAGAAGATGTTGTCTTCATTATTCCAAACTCACAAGCTTACGAAAGATCGTGGTATTATAAAGATCCTCAGGGAAATATTTAAGGAGCTTTCAATAATATAGAAATGTACCATTGGTCTCTTGCAGGATATTTTGATTGAAAATTACCAGTTTCATGTGGTCAAAAGGATAAATTCGTTCACTTGGGATAATTTTACGAGATGTAAAGATAAAAATATAAAATGGAGATGCTTTAAGCTTAAAAAGAATACTATGAAAATATGAATAGAACTTAGGGAAATTATTGGGAAGCAGGTTATATGTAGAATCAGCAAGTTCCTAGTCAAATATAATATCAGGCGAGATAAGAAATGGTTTAAGGAGGAAAAATGACGCAACAAAACCAAAACACATGGACAAATTAGTAATATATGGGATAGCCACAAACTTACTAATAATATGTTCAAATGCAGTAGCAAAAAATGGAGGGTGCGAAATAAAAATAATAGCAGTAATCTATTGCTGTTAATTAATCGGAATTCTCTTAAAGTCTCTATCAAACTTAGTTATAAATGCAGTAGCCAGTATAATAGATTTAGCAAAATTATAAAAAAGAAGTTCCAACAAATGAGAAATTGAAATAATAAAATTTATAGTAGCAAACTATATAAAACCCTGCATAAGTACAAAAAATTGCCTAAAATTAGAATGAACAATAAACGTAGATCATATAAACTTCTTAAGTATAAGGCACACAACAAAACGAACCAACTTCTTAAGATCCTACTAACGAATTGAAAAATCTCTTGGGAATAGCCTCAGGGGCATCTGCGACCAAAACATCTTCATAAGAGCAGAAAGTAATCAACATTTAAAAAAAGACATTAATTGAACATTTACTATACACAAGCAAATTCCTATTTTAAAGTTTATACAAATATCTTTACTTTTCATTATTTCAGTTTCTAAATACAGATCACCAATTAACTACTTATTAGGCTCTTTAACTCTATAAAAACATAATTTAATACTTAAATTTCCTACCTTCATTTTAAACTAATCATAAGACTTATTTTAAATGAAAAACGAGCAAGTAAAACTAAAATATTTAAAGTGATGATTGCATTAAGTTTGAATGATAGATTATTAATTTAAAGGAATTTTTAGTTAATACTTATATTTTAAAGCTTATTTGACCAGTTAATTTGAGAATAAATTTTTAATAAAATTTGCATAAATAAAGATGCAAAGTGAATAGCAGATTACCTAAGAGTAAAATCAAGAGGACTAGTAGTGTAAAAAGAAAAAGAAAGTTCAGAGAAAAATTACTTGATCAGAAGATATAGTAGATAATGAAAATCTGAATAGACGTAAAAAATCTGTTACCAAATATGTTGCTGAGGGTTATGAAGTTTATGAAAAGAAAAATGAAGCAAAAGAGAAGAGTAGTAGCGAAAGTGAGTCTGAAGAAGAAAAATAAAATTCGAAAATAAATTAAGAGAACAGTGAATAAGGTGAATTAATTTAATTTAATTTCATCATAAATAATTTTGATGAAGCTCTCAATATAATAAATTTTTACATTTCTTTATTAAATTATTTTTGCTAATACAGAATGAATGAGAACAAAATTCAAGTATAAATTTTAACAAAATCTGGGTAACTTTTCTTTATTTCGAAACTCATATTTATTAAGAGTTGGTTACTTGAAATTTTATAGAATTGGTTTGATATTATATTTAGTCCCCTCAATGGAATTATAGTGAAGAAAATAGTAATTAGTAAGTTTTTTTTTACAAGATAGTTCACAATTGATTAAAAAATACAACTATAACTGTTATATCATCCACAAATTCCTTATTTTCACAAGTTCTAGCTTCTTTAATTAGTTTTTAGCATGCTCCTTTAGCGTCTTTAAGAATTCAAAATTTAGATACTAATTTAACAACTTTTTCATTAGTAAGGGAGTGCCATAATCCATCAGAAGCAACTATTAAGAATTTTTGGGATTCTGGAGCAAATTAAGTTAGATATATTGAAGGCTCAGATATTATTCCTGCTTTTCTTCCAACTGTATCTCCTAAACTACGAGTCATTGCTAACCCAGGAATGTCTTAATTTTTCAATCAAACTCTTTCATCAATTCTTCCACCCGCTGTTATTATCCTTTAGCGCTCCACCAAATTAAATGGATTATGGTCAATTGATAGTGGAAGCGGAAATCATCTTTAATCCTGCATTATTCCTAAAATAGCTCTAGAGTCACCTACATTAACACAAATAATTTAAAAGCAAAATTGATTTTAAGAGTTCTTATTTTCTTATGACTATTAATTAGCTTAGCTTTTAGATCCATTTATCAATTAATTGCTTTACTACTTCATAAATTAAGTAACTTCAGTATTCATATCCTCGTGTTCCACTTTCTAAACTTATGCCTAATTTAAAACCTTTTGGATTAGGATACAACAGCAAGTAGTTCCACTTAATTACACAAGCTCTCCCATTTTTTGTTCTATGTGCTTTTACAACTAATTAATTCCTTCTTTGATGTTTTCAGTGTAATGCATTAAAATTTAAGGCAGTCATTTTTTAGTGAATTATGAAACTTAATGTCCAAAGTTTCCATGTCCATCCATTACAGAAAACAGGTAATTGAATTTAACATTTCCAAAGTCTGCTAGTTCACAATGGGAATCCTAATTTTCTTTCTTTTTCTAGTTTTTTACTTTACCTATTTTAGATTAAGCGTAAAAAGAATAAACTGGATCATAAATAAAACTCTGATTAATCAGATCCTAACCTACGTTAGACTACAAGGGGGATTATTTTAAATACGAAGACTTAAAATTAAATGGTTCTCCAAAAGGAGTCAAGCTTTATTGTTTTCTCTATTACCTGTTTTAATTATCAGCTAGTTAACTATCTTACTCAAGTATACTTAAGTTTATCTTTTGCTAAATAGCAAAACTCTTATCTAAGTTTTGCTTATTCTATATCTTGTTAGCACTCCTTTATTTAATATGCTAATTTAGGTTGCCTAAGTTTTATCTAGTTCTAGGTCTTAAAGGAGTATTTTTGAGTTTTAGTATTTTGGTGTCCTTTGTCTCATTTATAATCTTTTAAGAAATGTTTCTAGCGTTCCAAATAGAACTTTTACTTGAATCAAATAAATAGTTTTAGCCATTATCTTAATAAGAATCCACGCAATTTAAATTTATAGAGTTCTTTTGGAATGGCAAACCATTCTAAGTAGCATTTTGTAATTTTAGTTTAGGAAGCATTTTTATATAAATAATTATTTAAAACCATATAACATAATAATTCATTATGTATGCTATTTGTTTAATACTAATTATCCATCTTTGTAAGCTGATATACCAGTATCTTACTAAATTAAAGTATTAAATACATTTATCAAGCATACTTCAAGTATACTTATCATTATAATAAACCACTAAAATATAACCATACCAATGCTCTATTTATCTAGTGGCTTTATATAAGTAAAAGTACTATTTCAAAAATTATGCTTTTTAAATGGTTTTGTCTCTTACTTAGAAAACATTATCTAGTGCTTTTCAGTTAGATAATGATATGCATAATTTTTCTGGATTTTTACTTAATAGCTGATAGCAATAGAAGATTATTATTAGTTATTCTAGCTAATTAATAGTGATATGGGATAAAGTTAGCAACTTACAAACTTTTATAATTCAAGCTGAGTAGAATGAATATAATCTCCTAACTATTAACCAAAGAAACTTTTGATTTTATAGATTATTTAGACACTTTTTTGCTATATCTAATTTAATTATTGATACCTTTTCTTATATCACTATAATCTATTTCCAAAAGATAAAATTAAATTTGATGATTTTTTATGATAATAGTGTTCTAAAATATTATTAGATATTTATTTAAAGTATATTTAGTATAAAGATAATACCTATTTGAGTCTTATACCTTTGTTTAAGTATAAAACATACTTGGCCTACTATATATTTATCTTAATCCTTTTTGAAAGCATATTATTATTAAATCTTCAGAGCATTCTAGCAAGTGTTATTATCTTTATTCCTATTAATTTATAATTATAGTTATAGTCATTTTAATTAATAGAATAATAATAGAGTAGTATCCAATTTCCGTGACTCCGTTAGGTTACCAAACATCTATATTATAGAAATTATATTTGCTAAAGCTAGAAATTTAGCAAATATATATTAAAGACTTTTAATTTTCCCTTTTTATCATGCTAAATTACAAATTGTTATATATTAAAATTAGTTTATACCAAGTAAACTAATTTTTCACTTGAGACATCTTAGTTAATTAGTTTTAACTTAAATAGACTGTATATTATTTAAATATGCATAGCTTTTACAAATATCTTCTCTAAAACTCATCAATTTTAAATGCTAAATTACTTATTAAATCTTTAAATTAAATACCCTATTTAATATATACCTGCATATAAATATTCATCTTCAGTCTTTTTGTTCTTTATAACAAAGCAGTTTAAAATTCCAAAATTAACTGTTTATTACTTAAAAGGTAAAATGTGGAGTAGTGCTATTAATTTAGCGATTATGCTATATATACTTATATATAAGTTCTATTTCTGTTGCAATCATCTAAATTTATAAGTTATGTGTTAGTAGACAGTTGGCCTATTGTGGTTCCTTGCTAATGCCTGTAATGATACTATTGAAAATACTTATTGATATTAAAAGATCTTTACTATTATTAGTCTTGCTAAGTAGAAAAAGCATTACTATCAACTATTATTAGGCACTCTTTATCTTATTTAAATGATAATATAGTTATACTTATACAGTTACTTAGGATAATTGCAACAAAGAGATAAACATTTCAAGAAGTAGGATTACACATAGATTCAATAAAGCTACTAGTTAGCTTTTCCTTGCTAAGCATTTAAATAAAAAGCATAATAAGCATCTACTTGTAAGTTACAAATTAAAGAAAGCTTAGAATTTAGTTTACTTCTAATTCTATTAACCTAAATTCAAGATCATTGCCTTGTGTAATCATCTGCAAAGTATTAATACTAAATTAACTTTTCTTTATCCTTTATTGAGATAAAAGTTAAACTAGTTATAAATAAAATGAAAGCATCCAAAATATTATATACAAAAATGGCTAAATAAATATCTATATAAATCTAATAGCAAATGCTTAAATATCTGACCAATCTTTAATTATATTAGCATACAATTAAATATTCTGGATAACTTATCTATCTCTCTTATATCAATCTCTATTATTAATAAACCTTTCTAACAAAGAATCATATTTCAGAGATTTTTATAGAGTTTATTGCTTTTAAATCAAAAGAAAATCTGATTTTGAAAGAAAGGATTATTTATAGATTTCAAACAAAGATAAAAAAGTATCTAAGGATTAAAACTAACTTCGTGTCTTTTAATAAGTAGAATTGCTTTTCAGATCGAGAATTTAAAAAATTGATTATCCATAAAAAGACTAAAAAAGTATAAGATTTTATTCAAAGTTGAGCTTCTATTTCTTTAGGTTGGTTTATATTAGAATTATCTTAAAATAGCCAATAAAGTAAATGATTTAATCTTATATTAGTAAAGAACTATAAATTTTATATACACTCTATCAATGTTATTGCTTAATCTGATATTTATCCATTATAAGCCAACCTTATCACTCAGTATTCATTAGTTAGTTTGCTACTTAGTAATTTACTTTTACTATAGGTATAAGAATCAGTCACTTCCTACTACTTCTGCTTTTATAATTCTTTAAGATATAAAGTGTTTTAAAGATCTTAAGTATAAGTATTTAATAGGAATGAGTATTAAAATTAAAGAAATGTGCAAATACTTATTAAAGGTACTTTATACTGTTAGTTTAATAAATGGAGAATTCTGAAAGTATGAAGGAAGAAAAGGGCTAAGAATCAGCATCATTGAAAAAGACTCTTCTAAAGGATAGTAAACTTGATATTTTAAGGAAAAGAGATGTATTTGCATACTCTTTTGGTCACTTTTTCAATGACTTGATTGGTTCATTATATTTTAACTATTATCTTTATTTTGTAGTTAACATTGCTGGACTTTCTTCTGGTCTTGGAGGAGCTACACTTTTTATTGGACAGGCTACTGATACGGTAGCAACTCCTATCTAAGGCTGAGTTTCAGATAAAACGGATTCAAAGTACGGCAAAAGAAAACCTTGGTATATTGTAGGATTTGCATTTTAAATAGTTTCAATGATAGGTTTGTATTAAGAATGTCCTTGGTGTTTTGGATCTGGCGATAAGGAAGTTTATAAATTTCTATACTATACACTGATGATAATTTTGCTTAATATTGCATATTCCTTTGTTCAAGTTAATCATATGTCACTAGTTCCTAGTTTAACTCACGATGGAAATACAAGAAATAAGCTAGTTGGGTATGTCAATTTTGCCACTTATGCAGCAAATTCATTTGTCCTAATAGTTTCTTTCGTTTTCATCAAAATTGTTAGTGATCCTATGAAGCAATTTAATTACATTAGTATAGTGTGTGCTGCAGTAGGAATATGCACGAACCTTCTTTTTATCATTGTTATAAGTGAGATAAAATTAACAAAAGGAGCTGATGATATGAAGAAGATACGCGATGAACATGCTAGTCTAGTTACTCTTAGTGGAAGTTAAGTAAATAGAGATTTGGAAAGATTAAAAGAAGATAAAGAGTTAAACAGAGGATAGAAAAGTCTACTTGCTTCTTAGTAGTCTGATTTTAAATTAATCGAAGATTAGTAGGAAGAAAATGAATTGGAGGAAACATAAGAAAAAAAACAAAATATAAAAGAGGTTTAGTTTATACTGGATGAGGAATAAGAATTAAGAGTGTCTCAAAGAATAAGACGAATTTCTGATGGAAGAAGATCTTCTTATAGCAAAAAAGCTTTATAACCTGAAACATTTGCTTCTCGTCATTCGAGCATGGCTTATGCAAATGCTAAAATTATAGAATAAGAGTTTTAAGATGAAGATGAAGATTAGGAGAAAGATAAAAAGTTATGGAAAGAAAATTTTAAAAGTTCAAACTACTGACTTTGTGCAATGATTTATATGAATGCAAGATTAGCAAATAACTTATCTATGACTATGCTACCATTTTATTTGATTCATTGCCTTAATGTAGGTGGAGTGACAAACTCGGATCAAGCTTAGAAATAAACTCCTTGGTAACTTTCTATCGTTCCTATGATTATGTATGTCGGAAGTTCTTTTGCAGCTCTTTTTATGAAAACTCTTGCTTAAAAAATGCCAAAGAAAGCTGTATATGGAATAGGAACTGCCATTGTAATATTAACTTTGATACCATATTCACTTTTGTACGCTTCTTCATATGAATGGGTTTTTGGACTCAGTTTCTTACTTGGACTCGGAATTAGTATTCAATTAGCAACTGCAATGACTATCATCGCCGATTTTGTAGGCTCTAAAGGCAAATAAGGAGCATCTGTTTACGCTTAATTCGCCCTTTTTGATAAGTTAATATCTGGAATAATTCTCTTAGTAATTACAAATTTACCTTATTTCAAAGACGAAAATGTCAACTTTTCCAGATTAATGATGGTAACTCTGCCAATCATTACTTCCGTATTAGGATTTATAGCTGCTTTGCTTGCAAAAATAAAGAAGTATGGAGATGATGAAATATAAGATTAGGACCAAGCCTTACTAAATTAGCAAGATAATTTAGACCAGGATTAATAGGTAGATAGCACAAATAGAAGCGATCCGTCTTTAAAAAACAGATGTAAAATAAATTACTCTGATGAACTCTTAAAATGAATGAAAAAACATTTGAAACTTAACTTTACTTAATTACCTTTAAATAATTTATGAAATATGTATTTTATATATCATATTAACACTCTTTTATCCTGCTCTATTACCACCTCATCTTAAAAAGTTTCTAATTTAGGCAATATGCATAAAGCAAACTAAATTATTCAGATTATTCTTTTGCCTAATGGTTGAACTAATTTATACTTGCATTAAGAAATAGAATTATTAAGTAAATTAGCAAAGCAAAAGAATATTCGTACTTTTTAATTTTTTATCCTTGAACTAATTTATAGATATATGCGTCTACAAATTTCATTAACATTAGTATATCATCATTTTTGTCTATTTAAATAAGCTTCTATTTACAGCTTTTATTCTTCAAATCCTTTTATTGCTAACTCCATTAAATCTATTATCTTTATTCGAATTCAATCTAGAGCTGGCTTTTTTGTCTATGTATTGAATTAAAGGCAACGAAGAATTCAATAAATATGTATTAGCAGGATTAAATAATTAATTTATCTTAGCTTCCAATTTGCCTATGTAATTGTATCAATTTTAGATGCTTGATAGTTAATTAATCTAATCTTAAAACCTCAGATTAAGTTAAATGCTAAAAGTAAGGATACAAATTTTAAATTGTTACATTTTACCTTTTGACTATCTTCAAATCATAAAGTCACACTATCTTCTAAAACTTGATAGATCTTAGTAGCCAAATAAACTTAATAAGGTATCTTTAAATAGCTTTTAAAGTAAAATTCTTATAATATTAGGATTCTTTCTGTTCTTTTTGCTTGATAATTCAACAAGTAACTAATATGTTCCGTTTAAAATCCCCTAGCTAATAAATATACTAAAATAGTGATATTCGTATAATTTTCTAGATAAGCAAGAATATCAGTTAAAGAGTAAAGGATATGAAGCTATAAATTTAGAAAGTAATAGTAAAAAGTAGGGTATTTATAGATAATGAAATAAGGCAAAAGATAAGTAGATATTAATCATAGTAATATAAGAGTGTAATAGTATATTTTATAGGAAGGGCTTATATTAGCGCTAGTTATATGTTTATATATTAATATTTCTACCTTCATTAGATAAACATTGCTTTTATCTATTACATAGGCTGTAATTATAATGAGTACCTTAATTAATTTGTATATTATTTCCAAGGTGAAATTAGAAGAGATGCTATAGAAAGAAATAGATCCTCCTAAAGCTACTATCAAGAAGATGTAGAAAGGAAACCTAAGCTTTTATAAATTGAGTGTTAAGTAGTAATAGATGATGCTTTAAATGAAGCTTTGCTATTATTGTATTAAGTTAGACCAAATCTATTTTTGGTATAATAAGGAAAACAATAAACCTCATTAATGTTAAAATTTCTAACTAACACTTTATCTAAAACATGTAGAATCATCCTTATATGATATATCAGCTTTTATATCGTAAGCAAACAAGTATAAGAAGCAGATCCAGTTTTAATCTAACTTTGATTAAATTATATTGAGATTGGGTTATTTAAGGTATATAAGCAAATAATTAAATTAATCTATTTAAAAGAAGTATCTTGGAATAGCTTTACTCAGATAATAAAGTAAAAGGATTATAACTTTAAGTCTATAACTTCACTATGATTCAAACTTAGTAGCATCTAATAAAATAAGTATCTAAATTAAATAAATCATAGTGCTATATAAAATCAAAGGAATTAGTATTTTATGCGTAAGTAATGATGCCTAAAATATCTAGTAACAATCATTAGTAAAATAAACTATTTTTAATAGATATAACTAAATAATCCAACAATTCCTGATATAAAGGTAATTAGCTTTTCCTTTAATGATAAGAAATAAGGCAAAGGAACTAAGCAATTTATCAAAGATACTTTAGATAAGACATTTAGAGCAATCCAGTATAAAGTTATTATATAAAAGAAAATAGAAAGGAATGAAGATTTAAGAATAGTTTTTATTTATAATATATTAAACTAAGATTAGATTTGATTAGAACATAAAGCAATAGAAACTTTTTGATATATTATTATATTTAGTTAAAGGTAGATTAAAGGATTTTAAACTAAAATATTATAATATAAAAATGCAGTGCCAAAGTTGCTATAGTTAATTCGATCTAAATTTAAAAGTGCCTTATAAATATTTATGCGGCCACATAGCTTGCTAGGAATGTATCAATAAGAATTAATAAGGATGATGCTAAGCTTGCAGATAACCTAAAGCAATTTAAGGTTAGTGCTTTGATATAATTAATTAACTAAAATAGATGTAAGCTACATAGGAAGCATAAAAGGCTTATGGCAACCCTGGATTAAATTATCCTTAATATTAAAATAACGAGCAATTAAATGCTTAGTTACAGCAAACTTTTCCTAGTGGATAGATTTTTAATAACCCCCAGTCCCAGTAGTTATCTTATCAAATTTGTAAAAAGCATAGCAATTTAACTAATTCTGTTTGTCTCACTTGCTACTAAAAGATATGCTAAGATTGTTTTTAAGAGCATTAAGGACATATCATTCAACAAGAGTCAGCTGCTTTCTAATAATTGTTGTAGTAAGCACAAAGTTAAAATCCCTAAGAAGTCAATTTCAAGCTATAGTAAGCTAGATAACTGAAGTTATAATACCAGCAAAATATTTAATAGATAGATATTTAATTTAAAGAGTTGCAAAGCAAAGTTGATAACCTCAAAATGTAAATTAAAGATGAGATAGTAAAAGATTTTTAAAACAAAGCTTCAGAATTTTAAAGGTTTAGTAATGAGCATAAGAGCGTTATTCAGAAACAATAAAAGCACTTTGAGAAAATTCTATAATATTCATAATAACCCCAAATAAATCAGTACTCTAATTTAGATTAATTAATACAGCACGCTTAAAATTACGAAGCAGCTAACACTAAAGTAATTGTTAGTCAAGTTTAATATAAGTATGATATCAAGTATAATTTTGATCTACAAGTAATTGGAAAAATCTAGGATCTTTTATAAAAATCTGTAAATATTAATGTTAACAGCAAAGGATAAAATGTTATTATGCAGAATAATATTCCTCCTTAAATTCAATAGTAATAGTACTTCCCGTAATATCCATAATAGCCATAATAGCCATAGTAGCCATAATAGCCTTAATTTTCAGAATAAAAGTAAGTCTTTAATTAAAGCTTTCCATAATATTAGCAACCTTTGTAATAGCCAAATCCAGTACCAAATAACTATGACATACAAGTTTCTGTATAGACTTTAATCTAAAATGAACTTAATGAAAATGATTTAAATGGAATAAATCGGACCATATCTATTTTAAAAGAATTTGGCGTTTAAGGCATTGATTTAGTAAAAGTATGCAAAAAATACAAAACTTATAATAAAAATCCAGAAGAAGCAGCTGTTTAGTACTCTTAATGAGATATAAGAGTAAATAAACGTTTATTTAAATAATTATATTAATTACAATTAACTATCCTTTTGCTATGCCCATTCACTACTAAAAACACATTATTATAACTTAAGTTTAAAGCTATTAACCTTATACTTAGATATCTATTTCTAAATCTAAAATTATATATTTATATTAGTAAAAAGAGTCTATTTTAAAGACAAATGGCTAATTGAAAACGGAATAATCAATTAGATAAATATAAGAGGGATTAGGCTATTTATGCTGTATATCTGTAGCCTCTATAAGATATTAAGCTCTTATATTCCTAGAAATGCTTTCTTCTTTCTTATCACCTGCTTTTATTTATGATTACTTTGACTAAAATTTTATCTACTGAATTACGCAATTAAATGATAGTCTTCAGAGTAATTTTATAACTTTCAATCTAAATAAATATTTTATGAAGCATGAAGAAAGTAGGATAAATAAGATATATAGAATATTAAGTTAAAATAAGAGTTATATAGATATCCAATGAGTGCATAATGGACTTACTATAAAGAATACTAGCGATGGTGTTTAGAAACATTAATTAAGGATAAATAAAACTAGCTCTGCTCTAATAAAATACTCTAAAAGGAAAACATTTATTTTTATTTGATTTAAGTAAACTTTTAATTATTTTAGTATCTTTCATATAATTTCCTTGAAAACATGCTAAAATAAATCTAAAGGAATTTTTCTAAATATTTTAGAGATATGCAAGCAAAGTAAGCCATTGAAAAGATTGAAAAGATTGAAATTTCAAGAAAATACAACTGAAAATAAGAAGGAAAATGAATTATGAGTTTAGGGTTAATGGGGTTGGGGAAATATTATCAGAGTAGTCTACTTTTTTGATCTGGAGGAATAGGATTTCTTCTAAGCTTAAATAAGAGGTTAGGGAAGTTAAGCGTTTCAGATTAAGAGTATTATGAAAGATCAATTTTATTATAAGAGTAAGTGATTAAATTTATATAGGTAGCTGAAGCAACGCCTTTTGAAAAATATTGAGCTAAAATCCTAGTTTATGACAAGTCCAGATTCAATAAAATTTTTTTTACCTTATTTGTATTTTGCTGATTAGAGTCTAATGGGATTAGTATTTAAGAAGTACCTGATTATGCTAAAATAAGATTTAGCCTAAGAAGAAATAAAGAAACTAAAGCATTTTTAGTATTTTATGATGTAATGTGGATGGAAAGACATAGATACCAATGCTCATGGAATACTGGAAGTAAAAGGATATTATGAATGGAACAAAAATTACTTCTTTTCAGAGATCATATGTGATGTAGAGATACCATTAATCAAAACCATCAATGTTATTAAAAATGATGTTATTAATATTTGAATTCAGAACTACAAGACAAACTTCATTAAGAATTATAATTTAATTTATACTAAAACTCTTTTATTCTGACTCTATCTCAATTTTACCATCATGCATATCAATATTGTATTAGATAAGAGTTAATTTAAGTACCATTAATCAATTATTAAAGAAGTATAAACCAATTTGTATTAATATTTCATCTAACCTCTAGCAAGCATAATTAATACAAATAATCTTTAATAATTAAAGAGGAAGAAAAATATTATGATATATGTAAACTGTAATTATCTAGATCTATATTATGAGCTTAATATCTCTATTATTAATAGAAATAAAGTATACTCTTCATCTAATTACTAAGTCAAGTTAAAGAATAGCTTATTTCATTTGTTATAAGCTCCTTACTATAAAAATATATTCTATTACTTTTTTCCTTTGCTGATATAAATCAAATAACAAGATAAAAATTCAAGGATTAAAGTTTGTACATTTAACCTTCAAAAATTAATTCTAACAAGAGTTATCTAAATTTGTATTTGAAAGTATAAATTAGTGAAAGGTATAGGTCTGAGTAGGCATGAAAATGAGAATTATACTGTTTAGATGAAATAAGTTAAAATGAATTAGTTTTAATTAAATATATAAAAGCAAATATTATCAAAATCATCTTTCCTCCTTTATCATTTCATTCATAAATATGGGAACTAAATCTAGCCGTTTATTTTAGAAAGCATGCTTAAACTGTTGTAAAGGAGATAATCCGACTAACGAGAGTTAGAACTAATTTGAGGAAGGAAAGTAATAATGCTATTAGTACTCTTACAAGACTATCTAAAAGCAGGTTGAAAATGTAGAGGAGTTTAGTATTCAATTCAAGTAAAATATCTTTGAAATTAAGCAAAAAAGTGTAATAAAGAAAACAAGCTCCTAGACATCTAAAAAGAGTTTCACTAAGAAGGAATATGATAAAAAATTAAAGGAAAAGGCTAAAGTTAAATAAAACTTAAATCCTTCTAATATAGAGCAAAAAGATAAAAACAACCAAATTATTCTTTATCAGCTTAAAGCAAATTCTCTATCTGCGTTCTACAATTCTAATTTATTGAGTTCTGAGTTTATAAAAAAATAGAATTCGAGCTTAAAAAATTAGTTATCATTCGTTTAAGAAAACATCGAGATTGAGCAGGAAGAGGAAGGCAAAGAGAAAAAAATATAGTGAAGTCATAGTTAATAGCAGAAAGATCTAAAATCATTCATAATAATTAAGAAGAAATCTAAGAATTTACAAGTCATTAACTAACTTAACATTTTGAAAAAAATAGTAAGCCTCTTTATACAGAATCACCCTAACATCATTAGATTATACGAAATATACATAGAGTCTAAGTCTATTAATTACGTCACTGAAAACATTCAAGGGATTAATTTGCAGGACTTAGTTCGTATGAAAAGTTACTTACCTGAGAATAATGCCAAATATATAATATATCAAGTCTTATAGGCGCTAAAATACTGTCATTCTAGACAGATCTGATTAATGAATTTAGGTTTAAAAAACATTATATGTGAAGACGTAAAAAATTTGGATATTAAGCTAATAAACTTTGAAAGTGCAATATATTTAAAGAAGCAAAAAGTTAAAGGGTTGATTGGACCTTACGAGTATTTATGTCCTGAAAAATTATATTAATAGTATAGTGAAAAATGTGATATTTGGAATTGTGGAGTTATCCTATATTTTCTTATATCAGGAAATTTTCCTTTCCAATTAAAGAATTTAGTCAATTGCGTAAAGAACTTTGACACCTAGAAGAAAATAGATAAAAAATGCTTCAAATTAAAATTTGAAGAAACTGTTTGGTATAAAATTACTTAAGGAGCTGCTCTTTTAATTATGGATATGCTTAGTAAAGATCCAAACGAAAGGCCAAGTGCTAAATAATGCTTGAAAAGTGAATGATTCTAAAGCCTTATAAATGAAAGATTCTTTGTGCAGTAGAAATTTTTTGAAAGATTAAAGTTATTCTAATCCTACAAGATGATATAAATAGCAGTGTGCTAATATATCTTAAATACCTTGAAAATTGATATAAACATATAAAAAATAAAAAAATAGTTTAAAGCTTTTGACTAAGATTGTGATGGGAAAATCTCGAAGAAGGAATTCTTGAATATATGAAGAAAAATATATTTCAAGTTTTTTACTATTAATCAGGTATATCAAACTTTCGAGAAAATAGATATTAATAAATCAGGATTTATTGAATGGAATGAATTTCTGATTGCAGGGATAAACAAAAATAGACTTATTTCAGAAAATGTAGCTGATATAATAAAACTTTTAGATGTCAATGAGGAAGGAAAAATTAGTAAAAATGCAATTAAAAAAATGTTTGAAAAATAACTCACACAAAAGCAACTAGATCTGCTTCTCAAGGAGATAGAGTTTGACAATAATGAAGATATTGAAGTAAATAAACTAATAGAAATAATAGCAAAGGAAGTTTAAATTAGAGTTTGATTTGCTATTAAACTTTTGTATTTAATATCATTTTTAAGCTCTTAATATTCCTTCTAATTCATTTAAGTTAAAATGATTCTAGTAAGTTTATTTACAACTCATATTGAACATTTTATTTTTTATCTGAGTTCCTCATTGTTATAAAAAGAGTAAAAACTAAAAAATCTTAGATAAGATATTTTACAATATGAATATGACTATTTTGTATGCATAGTTTTACTTAATGTAAATATTGTAGGTTCAATTTCTAATACTAAGAAAATAGTTGAAAGTATATTTTTATAAATTACATAATAGGTGAACAAGGAAAAATGCTTAATTTATTAATTGAGCTTTGCTGTGATTAAAAAAATATCTTTTGCTATATGTAAAATAAATATGAACTTGCTTGCAAAAATAAATGCCAAAAGTTTTTTTGGTATCTAGAGATTAATTTTAAAGATCAAAGCTAGTGAAGTCTACTTTTTACCTAATTTTGGAAATTGTTACTATCATCAATTAAATTGTCTTCAAAAATATCGTCAATTCATATTTTTTGTAATTTGTAAGAGTAAAATTATAAAATAAAATCAAATAAGCAAAGTGCTTATTAAATAGTATAATGATTGCAAAAATTCTAAAGAGATAAATAAAATAAAATACTAAAATTTAATAAATTCAACAAATTTAAAAATTTATTTAATTAAGTATCATATAGTCAGTTACAATATTTATACATTCATTAGGAAACATCATCAAACTAAAATTTTATGCTAGCAAGATTCTAAAATTTATTATTTTATATAATCAAATTAATAAATTTGAGAGATTTAAGCATAAATAAAATATTATTTTAAAGAAAAAAATTAAAAATTCTACAAAAAATTATAAGATTAATTCAGAAATGATCAAGAAAAAGAAAAAAGTAGATAAGATACAAAATTCTAATAACTTTTCAAACAGAGTTAAAAATAGAACTCAAAATATAAAAAAGCATTAAAAAAATTGAAAAATACTATGAAATAAGCAATGAATAAATAAAAGATCTTAACATAAACAATTATATTAAAGAAATCTAAAAAAAAATACAAAAAAATTTTTCAAGGAAACAATATAGAGAATATAAGATATGAAAACAGCCGAAATAATTTATAAACAATATAAAAGGAGACTAAATAAAAAAAATTACTTATATAACAACAAACAAAGAATTAATAACAGAATAAAAATTAATTTATAGACTAAGAACGCAATTAATATTTTAAGAAGCTGATCTCTCAGAAAGACATATTGATTAAGAGTAGATACTATGCATTTGTTAGCAATAAGAAAAATTTGAACACGTCTTTGATTGCTAGTATTACAGATAAATTATATAAGAAAACAGTCTTCAGATACAAGAAACATTATAAAACTTACACATAAACATAAATCTGAAAAGAAGGAAATAATAAATATACAATAAACAATAAACAATGAAACTAATAAAAATAGAGAAAAATTTAAAAGAAATGCTAGAATATAATCAAATATTAATAAATTAAGAAACAAAAAAGAATAAATAATTCCTAGAAGATATTGATCTTAAGATTAAAAAAACATGGTCTAGCATAAAACAAAAACATTAACAAATAACTTGATTTTAAGAATGATTGAGAGAAAAATAAATCCATCAGTAATATTTGAATAAAGAAGACTTAAAATAATTATTTTTAGAATTAACAAAGATACAAGAAGAAGAGAAACTAAACTAAAAAAATCAAATCAAAACAATAATGAAGACTTAAGAGTTTCAGAATGAGAGTGATATCATAAAAATTATTTTATTAAGCTGAAAGGCGAACATTATTTAATTTAATTTAACAGAAAAAATTGCTAACTTTTTAAGAAGCTAGTATATGATATAATGGCAAATACTTTTATAGATTTAAAAGCTTAATCAAATTAACATATTATTTTGATTTTGCTTACCATTTTGATTACAAAAATTATGATATAAAAATTAGCTAATAGCTAAATCTAACAAAACAAATTTCTCAAAAAATTATAAGCAAAAATTTGTTTTTATTTGTATGTTAATTAAGCCACCAACTAAATAGCTTTGCATTTATTTTTTAAGGATATGACATATAAATAAAATCATATATCTAAGCTAAGATTTAATAATACCACAAAATTACAGGAATTATATTAAATTTAGGCAAATTTATTAAAAATATACATTCTATTTTCATTTTTTTCCTTGATTTCAATTTTTATTATTATTAATACTTGAGAAAACATCAAATGGATTTTTAATCAGTAGAAGCTCTTCATCCTAAAATTTTAATAATACTTACAATATTTTATTGATTTATTTCAAATAATTTTGAGAGTTCTTGAAATTCTGAAATTAGTTTTGTAGTCTGCTGACATTATTCGCACTTTGTTTGATTTATTTTATCTTCAGTTTTATTATTTTATTTGTAAATATCATGAATTATTGTTACCTAAGTTGTTAATTGATCTAACTGATGCTATTTGAGGATATATTTTTATCTCCAGTTTTATGACTCTTCTTCGATTTATTGCTTTGATAAGTTAATATCCTAATTAGAACTGTTAATCTACTTTTATTGTGATTCTTTGTTTTTCGCATGATTTTTTAGTTAAAGCTAAATTTACTTCTATTTTTTTATTTCTTATTCTAAGTTTTCATTATACTTTTGAAGATCTTAAACCTAAGTAACTAAGTGAGTTATTTAATTTGAATATTTCTTCTACAGCTGCATTAATTATTTTTCCACCTCTTATTTTTGGATTTTTTCCTCCATTAATTTTGCATTTAAATCTTAAATCTAAGTTTAAAGATCTTATAGCTTATTTTTATAGTTCTGCTCGTTTAAAATATTTTATTAGCCTGAGCTTGTCTACTTATTTTCTTTGCTTAGCATTATTTATAAGTAACTATCTTATTATTTTACTTCTTCTTTATCTCTGCTCTAATTCCTTTAATGTTGTGAAATTT
The DNA here is from genome assembly GCA_946699065.1 of Loxodes magnus. Lineage (NCBI taxonomy): Eukaryota > Ciliophora > Karyorelictea > Loxodida > Loxodidae > Loxodes > Loxodes magnus. Next base: position 443,820 of record CAMPDV010000018.1, read on the forward strand.
ATTCATTAATATTAGTCCTTCTAGTTTCTCCATTATTAGTCATTAATGTTTCCTTTTATTTCACTACTTTGTTCTTTTTAATTCCTGATTAATTTATTAAATACTTATTTTTAATCAAATGAGAAGAATCCTGCGTTTTATTTAAATGCTGCTCTAATTCTTCCATTTGCATTCAGTGCTATGTTAGAAATTAATTCCAAGAAATATCTTCAATTTAGTTTAAGGAATTATCTTCTAGGCCCTTATCTTATTCTTATTGGGCCTTATCCTATGTATTCCGTTTAAATTTTGGATTTTGATTTTCTTTAATATGCTTAGGAGTTTCCTATCTACAGTTACGAAAAAAATCAATACTAATTTTATCGGTACTTTGAATAGGTTTTTTCTTTTGGATATTTAATTTTCCATATATCTGTTTATAATTAGGCAAATCTTCAACCACATAAATTTTTTCTGCATTTTTGTCAATATTTTTCTTATTTTCCCTTGACAAGGATTTGTTTTCATGTTTTTTGATATTTGACGGGGGAATTTATTACTATTACATTTGCTTCTTTTAATTGACTAAATGATTTTTGATAATCTATTCTAAATCTTTCTCTTAAAATGATGAGTTTTTGGAATTGGATTGGTGCTTATCATAAACTTTTATTATTTTTCCTTTAGAGTCACTAAATTTTTACGAAATGCCTTTATCGTTTTAAGTTAGTTGGATATCCTAATCTTACTGTTGTAAATTGGAGTTGCTTAATTTAGTTTCATCCTCTTAATTCTAATTAAATATCATTGCTCTTTAAGAGTTTATCATATTCTGTTGTTCTTTACGTTATTAATAGTTTTGCTTGATTTTGTTTTCGAATGTAGCTTTCGCTTGATTTACAGAGTGCAGATTGCTAAAACTGCATTATCTTATTTTCAAAGGACTTTTATTCTGAGTTGCCAATTTTTTAATCAACTATGCTTCGAATTCTTTTTAAGAAGAAGCGTTTTACTAAGAAGTATTCATGCCTTCATGCTAATTTTTATTAATAGACTTTTTCCTTTCGTTTAGCATCTGATCAGCTTCTTTATAGTTATCAGGATATTAAAAAGAATCTTAGCTTTCTAAATACTCTGTTAATGCACTCTGATTTATGCTAGACTAAATATTAGAATTTTCCTTTGATAAACTTCTTTTTTACTTATCTTAATTTAATTTTTACTATCTCGACAAAAATTCATACTAAGCTTCATATAAAGTTTTACCTTTAGACTTGTTGCTGTTTCTAAGAGGACTTTTCTTTTAATCTTCTAGATTCCTTTCAGGAGAATTACTTTTAATTTTATGATTATTTCTTTAAGAAATTAGGTTAGATATTATCAGCTGCTAGTTCTTATTGAGCATTTATAAACAAGATTCTAAATTATAATATATTTAAATTATTTTCCTTCTTTTTTAAATCAAGTCTTTAATTCTCATTATTCTATCTATTTACATCTTATCTCATCTTATTATCATTGCTTCTCTATTTAAAACATATTACTATTTCAGTATTTAGTAGCCCAAAATATTACTAATGTTCTTAATTGCTGCATTTAGCTGGATTATTTATCTTACTTTGCTGACTAATGAGAAACTTTTTCGCATTCTCTGCTAATGCTTAAATTTATGCTTTATTAAGTTTTTATTTGTAGTGCTTCTACTAGAAATAATATAGAAAATAGAGAATTCGCCCCTTTAATAATAAAACTTAAAGATTTAGAAATAACATATAAGTACTAAACTATTGGTAATAGTCTTTAATAATGATACACTAAAAGTATATCTAAATACACTAACAGCACATTCAATAGTATATTTATATTAGTTCACTAAGGAGTTATTATAAGTAGTATAATCAAGAGTCAGCTATAAACTATATGAACATACTAGAAGATTAGATATGCAAATTATATTTAGCTAATCTTTAATATTTTCTTATAAACTAGCTCCCTTATATTTTAATTTTTACATTAGTCACTAGAAGCAAGTATTATTAGTATAATAATATACTCAATAAATAGTTACTATATTAATATAGTTTGGTACTATCAATCTTAACTATATGCTTGCTTCCCTTATTTTTTATTTATTTTCAATATATTTTTCAAAAACTGGCAAAACTTTTATAATTGAATGCTAATTAATCCACCTATAGCGCAATATATAATAGTCTTAGGAGCTACTATAGCTATCGAAAACTTTTAGCATTTAGATAATTAATAAACTAAAGCGAAGCATGATTTCTATGGTAAATTAGCAGATAGGTTTGATGATATTCTCTATATATTTAATATTTCAATATATCAGAATCTTAATCTATATAGCTTAGAAATAGAGATATTTAATTAATAGTTCTAGATTATAGTCATTATTAACAATTATTTATTACATTGCTCACTCAATCATCTTATAGAAAATTTTGACTTTTTGCTAATAAAATGTATTACGAAAAATAGCAAAACGCTATAAAAATTCTGGCAATGAGAAAAATTATAAGAAGATAGAAATAATTTAAATAATTAAGGATTTTTGCATTGTTTGGAATAGGAGTTTTACAATTCGAAATAATACCAAACTTTTAAGTTGACTTTAATCTAAGCTCTATTTAATAAGGGAGCTCTATAAAGATTGACTTTAGTATAAAAAGTTATAAGAAGAAAAAAGAAGTAACTAATATAAAATCAACCTTTATGCACCGTACATTGATAGAGTAGTTGGGAGAGTAGCAACTAATAATATCTGGATTTAACAAGGTAAGAAACTTCAATAACTACACTATCTTTAAAAATAAAAAAGTATAAGAGTTTAACATGCTTTATGGGAGGTTTTAGCACAACACTTAGTTTGATGGAACTAATCAGATTCATTATATAATTTCAGGGTGTAGTAAATTAAACGATATTCCTTAATGCGAAGTTTTCTTCATGAGAGGTTAAAAATTTAAAGAGATATAAAAAATTAACGTTCCAATTTACTTATTTGGATGTACTATTGCAGGCTAAAATCTTTACACATTTGGAGGCTTTGAATAGGATTAAATTCAATAATATAATACAATTCATAATGAATGACAACTCTTAGAAAACGTTAGACTTCCAATGCCATCTGAGAGTTAAGCTATTTTTGTATAGCATCGTAACTGTAGTTTAATTTACTCTAATACAGCCAAAAATGGGAATTGAAAAGTGCTAGAAACTATTTTGTTTGATCACTAAAAATAGACATTAATAGAACAAAATAATGTGTTCACAGGGGCATGCAATGTATATACTAAGCCAATACTTGTGAATGAATTAATTTATTAATTTGATAAAGCAGCTTCTATCTGCTTTTACGACATGCAAACACGCTTATGGAGTCAAGATTTAAACGAAACAAACTTATTAAAAAAAGCAAATTGACTATATTATATAATCACCAATATTCAATTTTATTTAATTAAGTATAATATCATTAACATGAGTAATTAAGCCTTAAGTCTTCTCAAAAATATCAACTTAATCATTTAATTAGGTAATGTAAGAAGAGAATAAATTAATGCCAAGCTAATCATAAAGATAATTCGAATAGCTTCAAAAAGAGAAGCAAAGGATGTTATGGTTGTAGGTAAGTTAAGAGAAACTTATTATAATTATTTGATTTAAAAATGGAAAATCCTAAAGAAAAAAAAGTTAAAGAGCTTGATTGGTTCGAAATGGAAACTAGAATGAGAAAAGTAGTTTAAGATTTGATTGCTCCAACAGTTTCTCGCGTTACATCTGATGGAGAAAGTATTCAACGTTTAGTAAATCAATTAAAAGCTTAAAAATCAAATATTGATGAGCTATAAACAATTATGCTGCATAAATAAACGGAGCGTAAAAGTACTATAATTGATGAATTTAACACAAAGCTTATAAAATTGGATGCTGATAGAAGAGAACAGGAAGCTGAAATCAGAAACTAAATTTCTTCAGTAAAAGTAGCGATTCAGGAACTAAATTACAATATTTAGAAATAGGAATAGAAAACTATTTAATGTGAACTTAATATTGAGAATATGAGTAAATAAATCATTGATGTAAAAGATTCTGTTCTATAGCATAAAACTTAAATGCATAATGCCTTTAAAAATGTTACTGAAGAATTCACTACAACAGCTAGCGAATGTAGAGATAATGCAATATTAGCAGATGAAAAAGCGATGAGAGCAGAAAGCTTAGTCAAAGGATTATAAGAACTAATAAAGAATTTTGATTTTATAGTATCATAAGTACAAAATAATTTAAACGACTTGAAGAGTCAAGTTTAGCAATTAGATGTTAAGAAACTAGATGTTGAACCCTTTAATGATTAAACAGAAAAGTTCTAGAAATAAATTTAGACTTTAAAATTCGAAGCTATGGAGATGTAAACGAAAATAGGAAAGGAATTCAATTTTATTGAAAAAATGCTGCCAATTAAATATTAATTAACACTGGATGAAACGTTAAGGGCTTGTCTTGATGATAGATAGAAAAAAGGATTAGTTGCTTTCCATGACGAGAAATTCAAAAAGCTGCATACAGACACACTTTAGTAAAATATTAAAGAAATAGATGAAAGATCAAATGAAATTCTTAAGGGCGTTGAAATACTTGAGAAGTTGAGAATAGAAGAGAGAGCAGCTGAGTTGACAGAAGAAACTAATATTTCTTTATCGAAATCTGATGTAGAAAAAGTTAGATCTCATTCTCCAAGTTTATCTGAAGCATCAAGTCAAGGATTTCATTAAGGAAGAAAAGTAAGGAAAATAGCAAGAAAAGAAAAATCATCTAAAAAGAGTTAAGAAGAGTAAAAAGAACCCCAACCACAAGAAGAAGTTGAAAAGCCCCAAAGTCCAGAGTAAGTAAAGCCTTAATCAGAAGGTAGTATTCTATAAGCATTTGATGAATATTTTGAACAAAATATAATGAACAACTTAGTATAAAATATAATGCATCAATTTGATGAAAAGATAAGTATAAGACTTGAAGAAGAAGTAGAAAAGTTAAAAATCGTAATATCTGGACACATAACTGAAATTGATAATAAATACCTAGTAACTCTTGAGGAAAATAAATGCTATATGTTTGCACTGCATAATGAACTTGACAATTTAAACCAAAAAACTAAAAAAGAATTAGATGAAATATAACTAGAGATAAAGAAGTAGTTGCAAGAAAAGCATGCAAATAAACTTTCGAGCTTTGAGTAAGATTTCTAAGAAATAATATCAGCTCTGATAGAAATACTATATATAAGCCAATGTTTAGATGAATAAGATGAAAGAGATAGAAAAAATATTTAGTTAATCGGATAAAAAGAATTTACATAATAACCATCCAGAATGACAATACATAATGCATCTCCATCTTCCTTACCTTCAATAACGCCTAGAAACATTTAAGTTTCAACCAGTTTTACAAGTCCTAATATGCCTATTAGTTTAGACAAAAATTGTTTATCTTGTAGTGGTCAGTATCCTATTGTAATTTAAGCATTCAAAATGGCGTGCTTAGCTTATCATCCAAGTTAAGTTGGCTTCAGAAGTAAGAAGTATAATAGAAATTATCTATTGAATGCAAGAGGGAAGTTACTAGAAGCTTTGCAAAGCGTAGTGAGCCCAACGTAGAATGTAAGAGAATTCTTAGTAGCTTTAGAGTCTTAGGCTTGATTTTAAATTAGTTGTTTTAATTTTATTTTCTTTTAATTTATTCAGATTTAACTAGAATTTTACTCCAAATTACTATCTAAAAATCTTTAAAATTTGAATTCTAACTTACCATTGATAAAAATTAGCGGGATAAGTAGCATTAAAATCCAAAAAATATATAAAATGCTATGAATAATTGAGCCTTTAGTAATTTGATACCTTGCTAAAAACTAGATTAATGATATTACATTTTAGTAACTAACAAAATGAAAAATTATTGTAAAAAGGATTAAGAAATTGTTCTATTATTAATAGAACTAACTATAAAATCACTATATTTTATACAAAATTGAGAATAGAAAATTAGAATTTATGCGAAGAATTAAGCTAATAAGATGGGTTAGAACTTTCTAATATCTGAAATAATGAGAGAAAAATTTTGAGATAACTATCTTCAAATGAATTATAAAAGTTCAAGTTTGAAAATATTATTAAAAATCTTCCTCGCTCGTAAAATATTAATGCTTCAAGGCCTCTTTTGCTGATATGCGTTCAAGAGGGTTCAATTTTAACATTTATATCAATAAATCCAAAGCAAGTGGAGACATTTACTTACTTAAAGTTTTTAACTGGGGTGTTTCTTAAAGCCCTAAGGAAATGATAGTTTCCATCCAAGTGTCAATTGTATATTTTTCTTCTATATATTTTCAAAATTCTAAATAACTGCACTCAGGGATTCCAAGCATATTATATATTTACACAAGAAGACTTGTTTCATCGTTAGCAGTGTAAAAGATAGGTCTATCGTGATAAAGTTCTCAAAAAATGCATCCAATTGATCACATATCAATTTCTGGCCCATAAAAAATAGCTTTATCATTAATAAATTCTTCCTAAAAAGACTTATTAATTTGATTGCATATTTCATCTTAAAAAATAGTATGAATAATCTCAGGAGCTCTATATCATAGTGATCCTATTCTCTTACTCATTGGAAATAAATTAGGACATGAAAATTATTTCGAAATACCGAAATCTGTAATTTTTAGAAGATTTCTTTTAGAATCCCAAAGACAATTTTCTGGTTTTAGGTCTCTATGTATAATTCTATTAAAGTGGATATACTGTACTCCTTATAACAATTAAAACATAATATTTTTTATCTCCTTAGGTGTTGTGCATAATCTTTCATTTTACTCACATTTTTCTTTCTAGTATTCATTAAGATTTTTATCAATATATTCCATAACTATCTTGAATTCCTTAGGCTCATTAACCACTCCTTCAATTTTGACTATATTTGGATGCTCTTATAGTAAAGTAAGGCAAGCAATTTCGCTTATTATAGTTCGATGTAGATCATGCTTAAATAATCTCTTATCATATTCTTTTATTGCCACATTCCTACTCTGAGCTAAGTCTTTTGCTAAATGTACAGTACCGAATGATCCTTTTCCTAGTATTCTTATTTTTTCAAATTCGTCAGATCTCCTTTACATTTTATAAAAAGCACTAGTATCAAGATATATAAGATACCATAAATCTATTGATTAAAGTTAACTTATTTAATATCAGTCTAAACATAACATATAGCTACCTAATAAATATATCAATAGATAAAGCTTAAAACCATATAAATCTAATCCTTATATTAATAACTACAATCTCTAAGTTATTTAAGTATAATCAGTCCTCAGCTAAGATACAAAGGATAGAGTTATGCATCTTCAGCTCTATCATATAATTTACCAAAGGAATGAAGTTCTCTCTATTAAATATCCTATATGTAGAATAAACTATATTAAACAATTTATAAATATAGAACTTCTTTATCCTCTAACTATATTTAGAATAATATGATAGCTTTAAACTTTAGGAGTATACTAAAATTAACTTAAGGATATAAATATTAATGAAACCTTATAAATCCAAAAAATTAGGATTTAAAAGATATATTAGTTGTGATTAGTAGAATATCATAGGAATGAAGATTAATAGTTAGACACTTCATTATAGGAAATAAATATTATCTGTCTATTAGTTTATAACAATTTAGCAGTCTCTTTAACAACTTTCCTTATTATTTCAAACTTGATTTGGATTATAGAATCTAAAGAAAAGATTAAACTGAGTTAATAGATAAGCAGTAATAATAAAATTAGAGTACAATTAATATTAATTTATTGGGACTTAATTAGAATAGCATAACCATAGATATTTGATATTATCATATTCAGCTTATAGTAAAAATAAAAAAGGAATAATAGAATTCTTTCGCATTATTAATAATTACATTTATTTTTTGATTAAACTAAGTCAAAAAAAATATATCAGCAAGATTATTTGTTTGAGTTTGCTATTGTTTAAGAACATATAATATTTCAATAATTAGACGATGTAAGATATACCCTAAAAAGATAAGTTATTTAAAATTTATAGTCTTCATCGTTTATAAGATTAAAATGAATATTTAACCTTTTGCAAGGAAATTCTTAAAATTAAGAGAATTAAAATTTAGCAATTTGTCTTTATTTTAAAATTTTAAAACTAAGCTAAAAAATATTAAAAATAGGTCTTTTACATACAATTTAATCAATAAAATTGAAATACCTTTATAATAGTAAAATTTTTATTTAAACAATACAAGGTATTTCAATAGATTACTTTATCAGCAAATTATGATTCCCTATAACATATTATTTAATTTATTTGTATATATCTGAGTATCTAATTATTCAATTATAGTTACTATTCTAAACTATTATTAATATTTGAAAGATATGTATTTATAGGTATGTAATACCTAAAGTTTGAATTAAATTTATGGCTGAATTTGGTTTTTTACGGATAACTAGTTTGTCTATTATTCAGTTTTAATTAGTCATATAAAATAATAATTTAGAAACATTTTAATTAAAAGACATAAAAATAAAAAATAGCATAGTCATATTATTGCTATTAAATTCTTCTCTTTATTTTTCTAATCTTCTGCTAATCTAAAATTTAAAAAGAGCTTTTATTTAAGTTATTAAAGCATAAGTAAGAATGGCTTTAGGAAATAACTATAAATATCAGCAATTAAATACTAAGTGTAATATTTTGAAGTATAAATTTATAAATCAAGCATCTTTATTGCTTTCTAGTGGAAAGACATTTCAAATTCTTGGAATTCGAAACTAAAAGAAAATTATAAATTTTGAGTTTGAACCATTTCAGTTTTATGTTCTTAAAGAATGTAAACTTAAATATAAAAAAGAATCTACTAGAACTTTAACCATTCAAAGTAAAAGCAATATTTAATAAGCTAAATAGATGATAATCTCTTTATGATGCTAACTATATTTTATAAGTTTAGCATGCTGTTAATTTCTTAAAAATATTCAAATTAGCGAATAACTTTAATTGATACAATTTTGTTTAAAAGTCTTTATTCATTTAATATGAGCTTCTTTTATTAATGCTCACTGTCTTTTATTTCCATACCTTATTAAATTTTATTTTAGATGTTGAATAAACTTTTAATTTACTTTGAATGTATCTAAGTTTTTGTATTTTTTGCATTTATTGTATTGCTAATAAAAAGAAAAGGTAAATGAATGGATTAATAAAATAAGATTATAGCATTAACTTGTTTAATTATTGTCCTATAACTAACTCTAAATAGTAGAAGGTTGGGTGCTTATTGCAGTAGAAGAATCTTCGTCTGGCTTCTATTTTTCATAGGTTTTGTAAATTTGCCTTTCGATGGCATCTTTTTTGTATCTATCTTTTGTTTTTTTATATTACTTTTCTTCAACTTCATATTACTCAGGTGACTCACAAAATAACTGCATTCCTTCTAAATGTTCATAATCTGTATACTCATTAAAAATAAGCTCGAAGCGATTTTAAGGAATTTTTTCATTTGGTGTGTTAAATCTGTTTTGCTTAGATTGAATTGGAGGAAAGAGAGGATCTAGTGTTATTCTATAATTAGATTTAAATTATATTACCTTATCAAATTTTCAATCATACCTGGAATCAATCGACTTAAATATGGACAAGAAAGTTCAAGACAAGGATTAGTATTAACTTCTATTAATCATACTTTAAAATTACTATCAATGATGAAATCATATCCGAATAGCTCAAAACAGTATTATCTCCTATAAGGATCTATTTTTAAAAAGACTGCTTTTATTGTATCTCTCATAATCTATTTAATTTAGGGTATTATAAGTTAATCAAAAGACAGTTTTTGACTTGAGTGCTTTTAGTCTAGATATTTCTAAAAATCATCATATGAAAGCTATAAATTTACAATTATCTTACCTTGTTTCCCATTTCATATTTTCCGTAATCCTTATCATACTTTTGCACAGCATCATTTGTTAGATGCACAATTTTATCTGATAAATTTTTGATGTTTCATTCCTTACAACTAGTTCTGATATATCCATCTTTGTAATAGTATGCCATTAAATTTCCATTTGTATTTGTTATCATTAAATATGCTCGAATGTCAAATTTTCTTTTATTGACTAGAAATGGATTTGTTATATACTTCTACAAAATGTAAGTATGATACTCATTGCATGCTAATTTATTATCAGCTATTATTCTTTAAATTTCATAAATGTCAGAGGATACTTATATTCCAATTCCTCTATTTGTGTTTTCCCCAGGTTTTATAATTCAAATATTATAGTCAATGTTAGCTTACCTATTCTCTTCATGTGCTTGCTAGATCTCCTTTTTATTTTGAGCCTCTCTTTTCTTAAAATCTTTAACGAATTTCAAATATTCAGGATCCAAAATTCCACCTTTAATATGATAAGTTAATGGTACCACATCAAAAATATCTTCATTTATTAATTTATAAAACTACTTTAAGTTCTAAAATAAAGCCTTTTTATTTGATAAATGGAAGTTTTGCTCAAGATGGTTATAAATATGAATTTTGGGAGGAATGATTACTCTGCATTCCTATCTGCTTTGGTAAAATTTAGATTTTTGAATATAGTTAATACCGTAATGTTTGAATTCTCTATTCAGATCTATTCTAGCTAGATTCTTGAATATTCCATCTAGTCTTGCTTTTTTGCCTGGAATGAATTTTTATTTATACGAATTGATATCTAAATACTTCTTCATTTGCTATATTATTTTGTTATCTATAACTGCAGTTCATATGAAATGGATCTACTCATCTGGTTATTCAACATTTACTTATATTTCTTGCTATGTCTCATTTATTATGCTGTTATTACAGCTAATATTTTCAGAAAATTGCTAACTTTAATTTTAAAATATGACTGTTTTGTCGTTCTAAGTTTTGGTGTTGGTTTACTTTGAGTTAAATTTTATTCCACTGTTTTTAGTATCAGCCTATAACCACCAAGGTCTTTTTTTGAGTTGGTTTTTTACAACTAAACTATTATTTCCAACCCCAATGATATATTTATATGTGGAAATTGTATCTACATTTGGTAAAATGAATACTCCATTACAACAATTTATACAGTTGTGTAATTCTCTAACAATCATAATTTAAAACTAGTGCAAAAGTTCTCTATCTCCTTTAATTAAGTTCCTTAGCGGTTCTTTACAAATTGAATTTCTTCTTTTTTTCTAGTTTGTCATTAATTTGCTTTCTTCATTTATCTATGAATCAACTAAAGTGGAGCTATTATTATTATTAAGGTTTAATATACTTGTAGAATCTGGTTCTGATAGTTTAATACTTTCTTGGCTTGTGTTCATTTAATTTTATTTACCTCCTAAACTAATTTTATCCTATTTTTTAGACGCTTCAAGTAAGAATTATATTTACATTGATCTAGTAAATTTCTAGTAGGCTTGGGATTTAAATTTATTAATATTATTCTTTTAGTTAATAATGCTTTTCATCTTGCTAGTCTGATTTATAATAAGCTCCGATCCTACTGGTTACTAGGCTTCTTTCTGCTTCTTACTTTATGATTAAGTTTCTAATCTTTTTAGCTATCTCTTATTCTTTTTACTTAAAGTTTCCTACTCTCCATTAATAATCATTGTTTAGTTTAATATATTTTCCTATATTTTGGATTATATTTATTTCTAGAGCTACTGCTTGCTATTTATTTAACTGATTTTTTGACTTAAAGTATTTTATGCAGTTTAAATTCTTGTAGATTTATAGTTTGTCGGTTTAATAGGTAGCTGGCCTCCTGTTGGGATAATTATTTTCTTTTTTATTATACTTAAAGACTTTCCAGTTGCAATAGTCCCTGATTTCTGCCCTTTTTTAGCTTGTTCAAATATTTCAGATTTTATTCCTATAAGTGAAAAGTTTATATCTTTTGAATTCTTATTGTTAGTAGTACTTGGTTATGCTTTTTCCTCCTGTATTATTTCTAATGACTTATTAGCTAGCATACTCATAGATAAGTACCTGCTTTTTTAATTTTTTTAATCAGGGCTATTTGTACCAAAGTTTCGCTACTTTAAATTTTTTTATGAATCAGGAGTGAAACTTCTTGCTCTGCTGTAATGCTTTGGAGGTGGTGATTGTGATTCATCTTCTGATCAATATTGATCAGCTTATGCTTTAGAATCATTCTACGCCTTACCGAAAGAATTAGCCTAAAGATTATTCTAAATCTGCTCGAAAATTAATTTTTTTCTTAATTTCATCATTTTCTCAAATTTTGGAAGTAAGCCAATATTTTCCAATCCAGTTAACTTTTGTAGTTTCTACATTTTCTCAGTTTTTTTTGCAGCTTAATATAAAGAAATATATTTTCTATCTTACTAAATCTTTTATAAAGAAGGAAGCTTTTTCTGTGATTGATAAGTATTAGACATCTTTTAATTGTTTCTTACAAGTTATAATTGAAGTATTAGAATGAAAAGCCCCTTATTTAAAACCCTTTATATTAACATCTATACCTCTCTTTAATCAAGCTTTAAATATTGTCTTTTTTACTTAGCTAGTGATAATATCTAATATAAGCTTCTTATAAGAGAGAACTAAAACTTAAACTAGAAGTAGAGTATTATGGGCTATAGTTGGATTATAGAATGGTATAAGTTTGTAATAGTTAAATTAAAAGTTATTATTAAACTATAGTTTTACTGCTTATAGGATTATAAGCAGTCAATTGCTGGTATTTTAGGATTTAAACTTAAGGAACTTTAGCTATTTATTAAGGCTTATTTTGCATAGATTTAGTTTGGCTTTTCATTTCTAAAATTTCTTTAGACTTAGGGATTTAACTATATTAACTGAATAAAATTAGTTATAACAGTTTTAATTTTCAAGCTGACAGAATTAGTAGAAATAGAGAGATATTAAAACTACATAATTACTAAAATCATATAGGTACAAGATATCTACTATATACAAATATTATCTTGCTAATTTTAAAATATCTAGTTAAATCTAAATAACAACTTATAAGACTTGATTATAGCAATATACCTAATAATAAAATATTGCTCTTTATGCTTTCTAACTTATTTTATAGGTGTGTAGTATTTATTATTAAAATAGAAAGAGTATAATTAGGGATGTTCAAAATAGCATAACTAAACTATTTAGAACTAAATCAGCTTTTATTTCTTTATGCTTCATTTTCCTTATTTTAATACTTTAAAATTGATGTCTAATGTCTATTTTTAAGGTGAATTATTAAATACTTTATGGATTTATGTCTTTAAATTAAATAATTAAGATATTATTTTAATCATCTTTTATTATAAGTATGACAGATATCCAACGTCCAAATTTAAATAATATTAGCTGGTATAAGTGAGTATGCTTTTATTTTCGTTATCTATTATTAAAGATATAGTTAAATTTTATTATCAAAGTAAAGTAATTCGTACATTATTAATCTCATTAGAAGTAGCTTATAATGAATTAAAATTTTACTAGGACTTTGTTTACTTTTATATATTTAATAAATTATTTATATATTAAAAGTTTTCCCTTTATTAATATCCATGAGATTAAACAAAATCTTTGACTATCTTGTATTAGATAATGAATTCTACAAATGAATCATAATTAACTATTTGTAAGATAATCATAATTTACATTAGTTATGATAAATTTAGAATCAATTTAGTGTCCATTTCATGTTTCTCTTTACTTTTAAAAGAAATTCATAATAAAGCTTAGTTACATTCCTTATACAACTAATGCTTATTTTCTTCATCAAAATGAGATTTTGCTTCAAATGTTTCTTAGCTTTTAGGCTTTATCTTCTACTGATGATTATAAATTTTTTGTTTCTTATTAACTATTAAATTAATATTTGTATTTTTACATTTGAGTCATCTACTATATTTACTTTACTCTAAAATTAGTAAAAAATTAAAATTTTTAGTAAGAATGCTACTAAATTACTTAGGCTTTTAATTTAGCTCACTCTTATTAATAACCTTAAAATAAGAACATATTTTAGCGCTTTGCACACTTGCATAACTAATTGGCTTTCCTTTTAGAGTAATTATCTATTTAATAGCTTTGCAAGACTTTTAGAGTAATTATCCAAAAACAAAAATTTATCTCGGTTGTAAAGTAATTCTTTCGCTTTTTAGCTTTTTAGCTTAAATTATGACTTTCTTCATTTATTATGATTTTTAAAGAAGCATTATAAAAATGATTCTATAGCTCCAACTAAAAATCTATTAATTAGGTATAAAACTTAGCCATATTCGAAGTTCCTAAATAAGTTCTTTTTTTTCCAGAAGGAAGATGAGTTAACAATTAGAGCAAATATAAATATAAATGTTGATATAATTTAAATTAGAATCTAATGCCTACATATATGAAGCTTTACTTTATTTTAAATATGTTTAGTTAATAAAATTAGCTTACTTTATAATAATGATGCTAATATAAAATAAACTAAGTTTTTGTAACTCTTATTTAACTACAATTTCACTTCTAGCTAAGATAGATAACTACCTCTTTATATTTTTAGTATTCTTCAAATTATTTAGTGTTATGCTGTCTAAGAAGTGAGTTCTCATAGGAATTTTTAGTTTGTCTACATATAATTTTGCTAAATAGCTTAAAAGGAGTAAAATAGAAGGCTTTTTTATTAGAACTAAAATTAGCTTGAATTGACAATATTCATTAACATTTTATATGAAATAGAATTCAAAAGAAGTTAGTTTTTAAGCATTATGAACGTTTAATTCTTTAGTAAATATGTCAGTTTAAGTTAAGGAAGCTGAAACATTAAAGTTAGTTTGGTGCTAGATTTGTGACTAGTAAGCAGATTTTGACTCATAATGATGCAATGAATGTTAAACCATTTACTGCAGTAAATGCCTCATAGATAAGTTCTATTGTATTTATGGATGTCTAAGTTTTTAAGAGGACCTTAGCGCACGTTTTAGCTAGATTGATAAGACCAGAGTCGATATATTGAAGAATACAAAGCTTACTTGTTCAAAGTGTAATACTTAGTTTAAGCTTGATAAGCTCAAATCTCACAGATGTAAAGGATCTTAATCTCAAGGTGGCAATTAATCTTGATCAAACGAAGAAAGAACTCGAATATTATCTTATATCAAAGACTCAGAAGAAGAAATTAACAGACTAAAAGAGGAAATCTAAAAAATGAAAAACCAAGGGGGAAATAGTAAAGACAAATAATCACTTTACAAGCCAAAACTGGTATAAGAAATGGTTGATAGACACATAAATGAACTGATAACAAAAAAAAATCTAGATGTAAGTTAAGACGGATGATTGCCTTCTCTTGTTCTTCCAAGACAGGATTTAGATGCAGAATCCAGAAAATTATTTCCTGATTTTTAATAATACAAACTTTTGTACAGAATGACAAGAGATAAATCTTCCAACGATATATTTCACAAAAACTGCGACAGATATAGTAATACTATTACTCTGATTAAGGCAAATGATAGCGCTATTTTTGGTGCGTTCACCACAGTTGCTTGGAAAACTAACGAAGAAAAAATGTTCGTTCCCGACCCAAATGCTTAAAATGAAAATGAACAGAATCAGATTTAAGGAAGAAATTTAAATGAAAAAATGATGGAAAAGTCAGAAATGGAAAATTAATATGCTAAATTTGCTTTTCTTCCATTAAAAAAAGAAAGACCTAAATCAAATAAATAGTAAGGTAATCCAAATGAGAAAGGAGTAAAATCTACTTTATAGCAAACATAAACTTTTATCTTTTCAATTACAAATGGTTTAAAATATCAGCCTAAATTGCTTTCATTAACAAATACAAAAAGAGCTGTAGGGCACTGGAAAGGTTAGGGACCATGCTTTGGTGAAGAAGATCTTTGTATTGACTTAGACTGCCACATAAACTCAAAGGTTTAATTAGGAAAGAGTTTTAATGTAGAAGGTAAGTCACTAGAAGACATGAGTACATATCTTTGCTTGGGAAGCGTTTGGAGTATAATGGAATTGGAAGTCTTTTTGATCTCAGAATGAATAATACTTATACATTTATTTTATATTTTTAACGCAATATATAAATTATTCCAACACTAATCATTTTATTTCTTTCTCAGCATCATCTTTTACATCATTACGGCCCAATCATACCAGTATAAAACTTCATTCTCATGAATAGTTAATTTTTATATTTAGAATAATGTCTATGTTAAATCTCTATATGACGGAAAAAAATTAATTTCTTCTAGTTTATCAAGTAATAAATGAGACTATACATTGTATAAAAAGATTTAATATGATGCTAGCTATAAGAGATTAAACATTCAAGCATTAATTCTTTAAATAAAGATAACTATGAATTATCTATAACTTTTTTTCAAGCATAATAAGGTAAATAAAATCAAGATAATAGCTGCATATAGCATATATTTATTTAATTATGTAGGCAAGTATTAGAGACTCTTAAACCTTCTGAAGGTAAACTCTCTGAATTTAAAGTAATAAGCTAACTAAATTTTATTATTATTAAACGTTAGAAAAATTTAGATTAAGCTAAAGAAAAAAAGTTTAATAATATAAAGGTAGATATATATATATCACCCCTAATTTTTCTTTCTTCTAAATATAAATTCTTAATAACTAGTTTATCAGCTTAGAATAATTAATTCTTACTAAAATATTTTAAAATAATTAGTTACTATTTTTCATAGAACTATTCATATACAAATAATTAGATTACTACTCAAAAAAATTCTATAAAGATAAAACTGTATGGTTGATATATCTTTTTTATGGCTATTAATATTCATATATTTATAAAGAGATATAAGATACTCGAGTACATTATTTACTTCAAATATTCCAATTGACAAAAATAATAATCTAATAAAGCTGTATAAACTATTACTTTATATATAACTATTGTACATTTCTAAACCATAGGAAATTTTAAATAATAACAGTGGCTTAAGAAAGGTTAACTATAATATTTATAAATACTAATTATTTAATAGTTAATAAAAGATTAAAATTTAGAACCAAAACTCATATAGTTTGAATATGACTAGTAACAGTTAAAATTTAACTGCTTATACTATTATGATTGCCATTTTTTTCTTTAGTTTTAAAATTACATAAAATCTTTAAAAAATTTTAAGAGAAAACCTATGAGTCAAGCAGCTTCTTTTCAAGCATATTTATTTTTATTAAAAGAGTTGCGCACTATTAAGGTGCTACGCGCTCTATAATCCAAGTTTTTTTTTAAATTTTTTAACAAGAAATAAATAAATGCTATTAGATTGCTATAACTCTCTTGATAGAACAGTATTAAAAAAAGCATTTCCTTTTAGATTTGCTTTTTTATTTGATTGATAAAATATTAACTGAAAAGTAAATATAGACTCGTCATCTTTAGATCATTTTTATAGGAATAAGCTTTAATTAGAACTAATGATAATTTTTCATTAAAGAAGTCTTCTAAATTTCACTAAATATCTATTGCAAATATGATATATTTAAGAAAAGTAAAAGATATAAAAATAGTAGCTTAATCCAATTCCAATAAGCTTTTATTTGAATAAAAAACAACTAGTTACTATTATGCTCTGACTCTTTTATTAAAATAGTTATAACTAGCAACTAAATTAATTTACTTTCATTTGCTTATAAATTTAATAAAATTTGCCTTTAATTAGTTACTCTTCTTCCTTTTTACTTTTTCGCTCTTTTCAATGATAAATAAATTATAGTAGTGACTTTTATGATTCTTTACCAAGAGATTGTAAGGTGAAATAATGATTGATAATTAGTTTTTAATTTAAATAACTAGGTTTATAGTAAAGCAAAGTTATAATAATACTAGAAATAGCTTGTTATTAAAAATAATACCTATCTCCTAAAACTATACCTATTTATATTTACTTATTATTTCCTTCATTGCTTCATTAATTTTAATATAGCTACACTTTTAATAATACTCAATGTAAAATTTAATAATAATAAAGCTAAAACTCTAATTAATTATCATTTCAAGGAAAAATAAATATCTAATAAATGAAAGTTTCTAACTAAGAATGGGAGTGAATTCTAGTTAAATTATAAATGGGAGATAGTATATAATCATATTTTGCTTATTATTCTCCTAATTATTTAAATTTATTTTCTTTAAAAGCTCCTAGAGTTAAATTACTCCTGCAATTAGTAGCATAACAGCAATATATGCTTCAATGATAATTTCTTATACTATTTGGTAATCTTAATGAGATACTTTTAAGGAAAGAAGTACCAAATAATTAAAAATAGGAGTTATGATATTTCTATTATGCAAGCATTTGTATTTTAATCTATTTTAAGTAATGTCACGAATAAGACCTTAAACTGTTCTAAATGCTAGTTATGATGAATACCTAACAAGAGTCAGAGGAAGTAAATAGAATTTCTTTAAGTAAACTAAATTCAATCCATACTGGTAATTTTTCCTTATCACTTTAACATTTGATATATAGATAAAGATTTGGATTATTTTCATATTGTCCTTCCTATTCTGGAATCGATACTAGATATAATTTAAAGAAGCCAAGAGATAGAAATGAAGATGGTACTATTAAATTAGGATAGAAAAACTTTAATACTGATCCTCTTAAGAAAGGAACTGTCTTTAGTAAGCCAGGGTTTTTATGCGTAGGAGATGCCTATGAAGATTAATTTAGAATGTATGACTAAGAAAAGAAAGAAAATCAATAAAAATAGAAAGCAATTCATTCAAACGCCTTTAAGCCTAACGGATAATTTCAAAAGATAATAGGTACTGGATATGAGCATTTTTAAGATTATAATCATAAAGTATATGATAATAGAAATCCAGATGGATCTGTTAAAAAAGGAAGAGCTAATTTCAAATGTGGCCCTGCAAAAAAAGGAAATAGTTGCTATATTGGATTTTAAACATTTCCAGAATATAAATTAGATCCATATGAAAACTCCTCCAATATCGCTAAAAAGAGTTATGAGGTAACTAAAAATTTAAAAAATGGGGGAAAATGAAGACCAGGATCATGTAAAGGTAGAAATTTTAGTAGTATAAAGGAATTGTATGGTGAAGTTTAAACTACTACAAATGTAAGTTTTAAACTTTTAATAAACAGAAACAAAAAATTAAAGATAATTCATGGATGGCCAAACATTAAAAAGCATTTATACCCAACAATCCAGCAAAAAAATCAACAATAAACAAAACCTTTTAGCAATTTCCTTAATATCTTGAAGAAGGAGAATTAGAAAACAGGCCTAAATCCGCATAAGGGAAATGGATTTAGACACATAACTGGAAAACAAGGCCAACACCCAGCATTATGCAAAATTTTAGAAATAGTCATGTTGTACCAAAATAACAATTATTTTAGACATAATGATATTTAAATGAAAAATCTCCTATTTTTATTAAAAATATAATTTTATAATTACTTTCTAAATTTTTAGCTAGAATCAAAAAAATTCTACATTAGTAAATTTTTAATTAATTAAACATAATAAAATTAAACTTGCTATTTTAATTGTGATCTTTGAAATAAAGAAGGTATAATCATATGCTTGCTATAAATTTTAGAAGTAAGCAACAAATTGTGCAATATAGATTTTAAATCAAGGATATTTAATTGTATTTCATATATTTACTTTTGATATTTAGATTAATATCTATTCAAATATCACTACAGAATGAAAGTAAATAGAAATTGCTTATATAAATGCTTTTGAAATAAGTTAAGATAATCTTATAAGAAATAATTAGTTTAAAAATTAGTTTTAAAGGTGCAACTTATTTAAATTTTAAAATGAGATACTAATAAAAGCTTAGACTTTAATGATAGCAATAAGTTGGATTAAATAAATCTAAAAAAATCTAATTAAAAGTTAGCATAAAAGAAATTCAAGATAAATACTAATATTTATTTTAAGGTTTAGCAAATTATTCTCTTAAAGCATCAAATACTATAATTGGATCGGTGATATATGTAATTTAGAATCATGTTCTCTAAATATGAATCTCTTATATCATCTAAATATCGATATGAAATTGTTTTTTGTATGTTTTGCTCTTTTGTTCTCATTAAATTAAAGTTTTAGTTATATTTAGAAAAATTTTGCAAGCTGATTAATTTATAATATTTAAAAATATCTCTTGATTTTTATTCGAATATTTATAAATACTGATAAGCCATTTCAACAGAAACAAATTAAAGATCTTTCTAATCTTCTAAAACTATGCCTATCAAAATGAAATTAAGTTAATCTTACTTCAAATATAAAATCACTAAGCTTTTATTTTATATCATAGTCAGATTTTATTTGGCAACTGTATCTACTTTTATGCTTTTAACATTAAGTTCTTTTCATAAATAAAGCTCTTTTATTGTTAAATGAAAAAGATAAATAATATGATTTTTATAGGTGATTATTTCAAATATTTTCATCCAACACTTTATTTTTTAAAAGGAAGTTAATTTAAATTTGCTTACTCTGCTATTAATGCATTACATTTTATTTTTATTACTTATTTTCTATAATTTTTGCAAACATTTTCTTAATAGCCAAAGCCACTCTTTATCATTCTTTCTTAATTCATTACATTATTAGTATTTTTTGTAAGTATCTAATCAAAAATCCTAAAAAATACCTGCGATGAATTAATTTAGATGTTGTATATGATTTATTTAGATCTTATCATTAAATTTAACATTTTTACTAAATATCTTAAGTTTTACTGATTTAATCCTTTCCTATGTGCAAAGATCTATATTTTAGTAGCTTATTATATAAATTCTTGCCGAAGTAGAATAACTCAAATGTTTAAAAGACTCAAAACTTTAAAGTTTCTTTAGCATCTATAATCTTAGAATTTATTATTTATTCTTTTAATAGAATATACCTCCAGTTTTTATATCTCTTTAGAAAAGCAATACTAAGAAGCTAAACATAGAAGCTTAAAAATTACCAATTTTAACCAATCAGCTATTGAACTAAACAATGACTAAGTTCGATAATAAGATTTCTCTTGAATTTAGCTTCTTCAGGTTTGAGTAAAACTCTGAATAATTATTGAATTAAAAGTGAAATTTTGTATTAAAAGAGCGAAAAAGTAAATGCTAAAAAGGATTATAATAATCTGCTATGCCTGTAATTAGCTTCTAAATATCTTATACAAGATACTTTACTAGCTTTATACTAGAATCAGATAACAGATAAAGTCTTATAGTTCCTTATTAATGATTATAAGAGATATAGTATAATTAGTTGGTATTTTATATTTAATTCTTAGATTTAGATTTAAAGGAATGTAAGAAAATAAGTGTTTATAGATAGAATTCCTAAATTTCTTATAAATGGATAAAGATATTCTTCCTAAAAAATTCTGCTGTTGTATTCAACTCAAGCATGGAGTGTAAGGACTCTGCCTATACCTTATCTTCATAGGAAGCATTTAATTCTTAAGCCTTACAGGACTCTATGATCTTGGATATAATACAATTTTGACTGTCGGAGACATTTTATGCGCTATTTTCGCTATACTTAGTATTCTTTCCATTAGAAAATTTAGGATAGGCCTACCACTTCAAATTTTGGGGGTATTGTGGCTGACTTGTGCCGTTATAAACGGAGTAGCATGGGAGGAGCATATAAAGGGACAAGAAGAAATTAAGCAAAAGATATTAGATGTTGTTCAGGTTAATATGAAAGATGTAAATGCCTTCTCAATCCCCCCTCAAATATAAGACTAAGGGAATTAATAATATTTTTAGCTTAATACCTTATCTACTGGCTTTTAAGCTACAAGCTAGGAAAACTCTAATGAATAAAGTTCATAGGAATTATATGACGAGTGGCTAAAATAAATATAAGATTTAGATGAGGACTCACTATCTCTTATTTTTATTAGCTGGACAGTTTTCAAAATTTACAGTTCGCTCTGCATTTTGAAATTAGGTTTAAAGATTGAAAGGAAGCACGGGAAGTACTTCTATTATAAGTTAGTATGAGTTTAACATTTCAGAACTATATTAATTTAAAGCATTTAGTAAAATGACTTTACATTCCTAATTCTTCATTTCCAAATCAACTATCATTTCTATAGAACATTCAAATTTAAGTTTCTACTGCATATCATAATATTATATTAACTTCATTTATATCCAATATTCCTCTCTTACTGATAGAACAAAATTACTTACTCTATTTTATTTATTCTGCTTTAAAACAAAGCAAAATTAACTTTAGTTAGCTTTGACTAATGAAATCCTATAAATAATAATTAAAAAGGAGCTAATAGGGATATATTTAGATATTGAGTCTAAACCTAAAAAGAAATATGAAGTATTAATGCTTGAAATTATCTCTAGCATTACATTTTACTTCCTTATTTCTCTTTTTATAAACTCCTTAAATTTATATTAATCTGAAACTTAAACTTTATTAGAGTAAATTTAAAGTTATTATGCATACTATTAATAGAAGGAGTTTTAGTGACTGATATAAGGATTAAAAATTAAATCTTATAACTAGCTTAAATTATAAGATTTAGTACTTAAATATATCTAGGAAGCTCCTCCTTTTTGGTTACTCTACATCCTTCTTGTTTTAATTAAATAACAAGAAGTTGTATCATAGAAACTAAGATTTCATAAGCAATAAATTGGATGGAAGTATTAAAATACTAGAAAAGCTTAAAAGAATAGAAAGAGATAACTATAAAGTCATAGAAGTGGATGAGTTATTCTATTATATTTCCACTTTTTTCTTTCGATATAAATAATTTAAATTTAATTGAAACCTAAAAAAGTAAATATATAAACTCCTTCTATTAGAATAAATGAGATCAAATCTTAGGTTATTATTGATTACCTACTGTAGGGAGAGTTAATTACGATTATGTGACAGATAAAATAATCACTAAATTATTACTTTTGTAAATATTAACTATTAGTTGTTATAAAATTTACTTCTATATATAAGCTTTTTTATAAATAATATAGGATATTTATAGTTTATAATAGCTTTCATTTTCAATTAGTCTATTTTACTGGAGTTAACTTATACTAGTGATAAGATTTAACATAAAGAAGTAGTTTCTTAACTTTATGTATTTATCTCTATAAAGCCAACTATGATATCCAACTATTATTTTATATGAATAAGTAAGTAAGCGAAAGCCATAGCATTTATCGGTTAGAATAGAAATAATAGTGATGATATGCAATAAAGTATTGTTGTAGCAAGGTTAATTTTTAAGTAATTAAACTATATTAAATTAGTCTTTTGGTAGTTGAGTTTAGAATCAAAACTCAAGCATATGATCTATCATTTTGCCAATTCCATCATAAACATCACAAGGCCTTGCATTTTCTTTCATATAAGCTGGAGTACATACTATTCTGTTTTAACTGTCTATTGAAACTTAATCTATTTCTTTTAATTCTAATTCATTTCCAAAGTTCTGAGCACATTCTATACTTTCTCCATAAGGCCAATGCTTTCCAGTTTTTCCTAATGTTAAAATTGCTCCTGGACCTTAAAACTTTGTTCCAAATACTCTTGCTGCGATTATAGGGGAAATACAACAGAATCCCATTGGCTTTTTAGCTTTTAAGAAATCTTTTAGAATCTTGGTAAATTCTGGATCTACACTCATTTCTGCTCCTTTGAAAGCAAAATCGCTTAAATTTTTTGCAGCACCAAATCCTCCAGGAACTAATAATGCCTATATATTATGATTTTACATGAAAGTTAGAAGCTTTTAGAGTCTACAAATCTTAAACATTCCCTCGAGCAATTCTAGCAGCTTCTTCTTTCATATTTCTTTTCTATTGAATTTCTTCTCCAGTTAGATGATCAATAACATGGAACTAATCTCTATTAGGTGCGAAACATTAATAGTTAAGTCTTTTTCTAGATAAATGGATAAGCATTGAAGTTGCTTCATGGATTTCCCTAAAATTAAAGAAATTACGATCCATCATATACACCACTTCCTGAAAGTACTATAGCAAATCTTTTGTTTAGAATTGAAAACGATCTAGACACATATCTAATCATTTTTATGATATTTAGATTAAAATTATCACAATTCTGCTCTTTAAATACAAATCAAATACTATTTAAATTCCTCTTACTAACTGTAAACTACTAAACTTGTTTTACCTATTAAGCATCTCTCCACTTTATTATTTGTCTAGTCTATAGAAAAACTTTTAGTTACTTGCTTTTAATCTATCAGCTTTAGTATTTATTAGTAGCCTTCTTTATCTATCTTCAGAAGTAAAAAATTAAGTAAATTAAAGTTAAACTCTTTAGATAAATTACAGGACTGAATTGGCTATCTAAACTTAGATGCATTTATAAATGACGATCAAGATGTTTAGACTATTGGCAGTTAAAATAAGATTTTAACTAATAGAAGCTAATTAGTATATTAAGGTATTGCTAATTCGTTTAGACTAATTGCCTATTAAATCTAAAGCCTATTTAATTGGTAGATATATAAAAATAAACAATAATATAGCTCTTCCTATTAGCAATGCATTTGATACATATATTTATTTATTTTAGTATTAATTATCTTACACTCTCAAGAAATAAACTTTAGTGCAAGAGAGCAGAGTAACAAGTTGAAGCTAATAATAAAAACAAGCAAATGAAGTAAACAAATGCTAATACCTATAGAATAGCTAGTCTTCTAATAGTTAAATAAGATAATAATCTAGTCATAGCTATCTAGATATAATGCTTAAACTTATACAGTTAAGTTGGTATAAAGGGTATTCAATATGCTTTTATTGGTTACTATTTAAATAAATTTCTACCTTAGATTGGATAAATATGATGTTTGAGTTAATGGGGAATTAAAATAAAGGTTGCTTTAAATAAAATAAAAGTTTAATTACATTTTTAAATAATGGTAAAAGTCAAGGCATACGATCTGCGTAAAAAAGATAACGACGCCTTAAAGAAGTAACTAGATGAGCTTCGACAAGAACTCGCTCAATTACGAGTTGCTAAAGTCGCAGGTGGCGCTCCATCAAAACTCGCAAAGATAAAAATCGTGCGCAAAGCTATTGCTAGAGTTTTGACAGTAATCGGAGAAAAGAGAATAGCAGCTGCAAGAGAATAGTATAAGGATAAACTAAAGCCAATAGATTTGAGACTTAAGCAAATAAGAAAAATGCGCCGTGCATTGACTAAGGAATAGACAACAAAACTTCCCCTAAAAGTCCAAAAGAGAAAGACGAATTTTCCTTAGAGGAAATTTACCCTTTCTGCATGAAACCAAACATTAAACTTTTAATTTAAACTTCAATAACTGTTACTACCTTCTAATCCATTAATATCTTTATACTCTAATTTCCTTAAAAGGAAATTTATTGTTTCTAAACATTCTTAGTTCACAATCTAAAATAGAGAAATAGTAAAAGTACATAAAAATGATACCTCATAAATAAAATAACTCTTATTAACTTCTAGGCCTAACTGTAATAAATATACTAGTTAATAATTTAAATATAAGAGTAAAAGGATTAAATGCTATACGCTTCTAAAGAATATATAGTTAAGATAATATTCTAAGAATGTGAGTTTTAATATAATTTTCATTAATTAAGTTCTATTTAGTTTACTATGCTTAGTTATCCTATTTAATGCTACTATGTCCTTCAAAATATTGTCATATAATAGCTTAATGATTGCTCACAATAAAAGACCTTTAAGTACTTAAAGCTATTTTGCAGGTCAAAGAGGTATTTTCTTACATTTGAATTTAAATTTTTAGTAATGAAAGGTAAATTTAAACTGAAATTTGAATTCTTAGATTTAATTTAAATAACCATTATTAGCGGGTTTGTAATAATGAATTCAAAAGAAGTATTCAAAGTACTAACTCTTGACAATTCAGCTTAACTACCAACTTTCATATAGAAGTAAGAAAAGACTCTAACTATATCTCCCTAGAATCTGACTGATGTCCTGCTGCATTACAATTCCTTGAAGTAGAATATATGTGTTGTGTTAGTAGGTTAAAATGATGTGAAGTGGATAATCAAAGGCCTGGCTACTTAAATGGTTTAGAGTTCAGGAAATTTCGCTCTTTTTTGAAATTGTTTAGGTCTTAACTAAAACTTCTAGAGAGTAGTTCTTTAAAAAGCTTAAGATGTTGATTAAATATAGTTTCCAAAGCAACCTGATATTGAAATATAAATAGAAGGGATTAAAATTCTGAGCGTTAAGAAGTTTTAAAAGCAGTAAGTTGACAACATTGAGTAAGTATTAGGAACTTTTAGAGAAGCTGGTGATAAAACCATCACTGAGTATCGTTAGTCTCAAGATCCAACTTTAAATAGTCT
The DNA here is from genome assembly GCA_946699065.1 of Loxodes magnus. NCBI lineage: Eukaryota > Ciliophora > Karyorelictea > Loxodida > Loxodidae > Loxodes > Loxodes magnus. The sequence goes on from CAMPDV010000018.1 coordinate 470,291, forward strand.
ATTTTAGTTCTTATTAGCGAATGGTCAACGCTTGCTTGTTATTTGTAATGATAATCAGGAAGTATAAAAATCGCTTGAAGGAGTTTAGTAAACAAAATACCATAACATTAGTTGATGGCTACTTTACAATTTGTTCCAAGATGCAGAATAAATCAAAAATCAGAAACTTTAAGAAAGTAAATCCTTTATGATGAATCTGTCAAACTGCTAGAAAAATGAACAAGACCTACTTAAAAGCTAAAAGCTACTAGAAAATTGTATCACTCCAAATTCTAAAGAAAAGCAATATCAATAATAACTATCAGAATGCTAAAATATAATTTAGCAGTAAAAGCTTGAGATTGCAACATTGTAATAGTAGAATTTATAGATAAAGGAAGAAAGTGATAAAATCCTTATTCTTCAAAAAGAATAATATAATAAAGAAATTGAAACCCTCAAAAGCAAAGTAGAACACTATGAGAATATGTTTTTAGAAAAAGGAGAGTAAGAGAAAGTTGCTGAGTGGCATTTAAATAAATATGAAGAAGAAATTAGTAGATTAAATTAGCTAATAAATGACTACACAATTAGGTTAAATGTGCAGAAAAAAGATTAAATGGTTGATATTCCTGAATTTGAGTTGAATGACTAAAAGAAAATTAATATGGCTCTAAGCTAAAATGCTCAGTAACTTGATAGATAAAATGACGTAGCAAATTTACTGATACAATATAAATACTTATAAGATAATTTTATGAGCTTTATGGACTGGTATTAGAAAGAAAACATTAATGAGCAAAAGAAGAAAATCTAAATTAAAGATATGATAATTCTCCATTACCAAAACAAAAGCAAGTAGTTTAAAATGATTGAGGAAAAGTAGAAGAAAATATACAAAGAAATAATCCAGCAAAAAGATAAAGAAATAGAGCTGCTTTAGAAGAAAGAAATCTAATACAAGAAAGAAATTCAAGAAATCCTAGACAAAAGTCAAGAAATGTTTGATCTTTTCCAAAAAAAATAAATTTAGAGAGTTTAGTAGATACCGATTGAAGAAGGAGTACTATGAAAAAATAATTGCCACTAAAACCTTTATATCATTATATATGTTTCTTATTAATTCTAGTCATATAATCTATAAATTGTATATTCATTCAAACTCCATAACACAGAATGATATTATACATTATAAAATTAATATTAAAGAAATATCCCGCCTTTTTACTTCAAATGTATCTTCTTTAATTTGGAAAAAATATTTCAGTTATTTTGATAAAATACCTAATTTATAATATTTCAAAGAGCTTATTTAAAATGTCTTTTAATTATCTTATTAATAAAGATGATGGAAGATAAAGTTCCTAATTATATAATTAAAATCAACTAAGAATTTGCAATTATTTTAAACTTGCTCTAGCAGTCTAAGCACTCATATTCAAAATTTTATTTCTTCCTGCAATTTATTTGTTCATTGTGGAAAGAGGGTTAATTTACAAGAAAAGCTGATCTCTTTACATTTCCAACTACTTAATCTGCTACTTTTAATATTTATTTTTGGATTTCATTTTATCAATAAACAATAAAACTTGCTTCAAAAAATCCCTGCCGTAATTAGCGTCAGCAGCTCTTTCAGTTTTTTCTTCTTCATCAACTATATTAGTTTTCTTCTTATTTTACATTTCCTTTATCATTACAGCAAACCTTTCCGAATTCTCTTATAGTTCACTTTCAAGTAATTAGCTCTACTTTTTTAATGACTGAAACTTTATTTTATAATTAGCGAATTCTTCCTTCATTTGCTTATTTCTGAGTTCCAATCTCTGAACATTTGCTTCTAAAACTTTATTTTTGTCTACTATTTTTTAAGAAACAGAAATGAGATCTTAGAAAGTATTAATCTTTTCCTGCAAGTTTTTACATAAAGTTTTCTGCTTTTAAAATTAAAACTTCCAAATATTCTTTCTCAAAACCTAACTGAATATATCCTCTTAAGCCATTTAATTCATTTCGTTTAATTACTAAAATTCTTCTTTCATCTTCTCAATTGGTTCTTATATTTGATCAATATCACTAACATTTAGAAAATCTTCAATAAGAGGCCACTACTATTTATATTGATTTAAAAGCAAATTTATTTCTTTGTTCTGTTTCGCTATCAATTTGTTCTTACTTGTCAACTGTTATAGCTACTAACGTAATTAAATATTTTATGCTTCACTTTCTTTCTCTTTTAATCTAATTTATTTAAGCTCCAAGTTAAGGTTTTCCATTTCTTTCATTTGATTTATCATTTTTTCTTTTTCTTCTTTAAGTTATTTATTTTCCTCCTCCAATGCAATGCTTTAGCTTTTTACCTATAATAGAGTTGTGTTTGTTGAATCTAGATTCTTTTGAGTTTAGTCTAGTGACTGTGATGCTAACTCAAAATTCTACTGCATTTTTTTCAAAGATAGTTAAGCTTAACTAAGCTGCTCCTTTAAATTAATTAGTTCTTCTGTTTCTTTTTGAGATTCTACTTTACTAAGCTGCATGGGAAAGTTAACTTCTTACTAGATATCTTCTAGCTGCTTAAAAGCAAAAATCTTGGTAGCTTTATTAACCCTTCTAAGTACTTAATTGTCTTTTAATTAGAATTACTCTTAAAATACCTGCTAAACTGCTTAGTCACTCCATTTTATTTAATTTCCAGCACTTTAAATCTCCAACAACTGGGTTAGATCTTTCAAAAGTATAAATTCCTAGACATTAGAAATCTAATTGTTTTATATATCAAGAGACTGTAAAGAAGTAAAGGTGTCAAAGGATTGAAGCGTTTGAAGTTAGTTATTTGAGATTAAAAATTGCTTCATTTCAATTTTATTTCCAGCAAATTCAGCTACATTCTTAATAAGATTATTAGAGAGATTTAAGTATATTATCTTCTCTAGCTTAGGGAGAACATTATTTATGTCTTTTATCTTGTTATTAGACAAGTCTAAGTACTCTAGCTAAGGGTTAAGAGCATAAATCTTGGATATGCTATTGCTAGATAAATTTAATTTTATTAGAAATCTTAAAAATAACAGCTCAGGGAATTATGCTGAAAACTGGTTTTCTGATAGATCTAAATCTACTAAGTTTTTGTACTGTCTTATTTAACTAAATTCAGATAAGTTCTTATTGGCTAAGGATAAGTGAATTTGACAGCCTAGTACGTCTCTAGATGAATTAAGGGGTGATTTTTAAAAGTTCTTCATTTTTATTAAAACGACAAGATTAAATTAACGAAAGTATTAAGTTAAGAGTAGTCAGAAAAGATATTGTATATAACTAAATTTATATACATACACATACTTATCCATCTTAATCGACCTATATGTTTTAACACTTACTATACTTTTTAGTATCTCCTTTCTATTTTAATACTTAAAGATATTAATTTTGCCTTATAAATATAAAATTTAAGCCTATTTATAAAACTAGATTCATGCTAGTTATAGAGAGGCAAAAGTAACTTGATATAAAACTCTTAACTAAAGCAAATGGCTAAAAGAGAATTACTAAGATGAGAAGTATTCCTATATCTCTATCAGTTTAATATAGCTTTAATCATAATCGATATACTAAAATCAAAACTTTCAGCTATTATTTAATTCTAATGGCTTTACTAAATCCTTAAATATAGTCCTTAGGGTTATTTTATGTTTAATTAATATAAAATTAAGTAGTTATAATCTAATAGTAGATAATGCTTATGCATCCTATTCATTTTATTCTTTAGGTAGTTTAATTAAGTAAATTGTTCTTAATTAGATTTAAATATCAGAAAATGTGAGAGCAAAGGATGCTGAAGATATATTAACTAGTTATAAACTGATTATTTAAAAAGAAATATTAGGTTAGAAGCTAACTAGCATTACAACATTGATGATAACATTTTGTTTAGCTATAGAATGCTTATTTATGATTAATAGCTAGTTATTTTATGTAAGCATCAGATTGTCTCATAAGATATTATGCAGTTGCTTCTTTCTTAAGAGCTTTTTAATAATATGAAAGGTGATATTAATATAGCTATTTTTATAAAAGGGAAAATAAGAAATGAAAATACATGATATATTAAGTATTAGGAAGACAGCCATAAATTAATAAATATAATGCTAGTAATTTCTAGAAGTTAATTAAGATTAAGCTTCATGTATAATTTAGATGGCAAGAGTTAAAAATCTAGTATGAAGAATTACTTAACTAAGTATCTTTATGAAAATAAGCATAAACAAAAGAGCAATGCTTGCTTTTATAAGTACCTGCAGTAACTAATAGAAGTCCTTTTCCTTTTCGCCTACAATTTAATTTATCATATTACAAATTAGTTAGCTCTGTATTATCCTCAATTAAGATGATTGCAATTTGAAGGATGTTTAAATATCATAGCTAAAAAGGAAAACTTCTAACTAGCCTATAATAGTTAAATTTAAGAAAAAATGATTATAGACTTGCTCAATTTAAATCTGAGACAATTAATAAGCTTTTGGAAGTGCTTTATTAATAAATATAACTATATATATTTGATAATATAAGAAGGTACTTTTTAAGATAATTCCTATTTTAACTAAATTTACGTAATTTACAGTTGATCCTTTAAATTATTATAAATCTATCTTAATTAAAAGCGTTTATGAATGACTAAGTAATAGTTGTCTAAATATAAAGAATAAGCATTTTTATATTAAGTATGATGAGGATATATGCTTAATCTCTATCTTCTTTTGTGCTTTTAATTGAATAATATTAAAAGTAGGATGCTAATTGCTACTCTCTAATATATTAAATGACAATTGTATTACAATTTAAGTTTTAATTTCTTGATCTTTTATGATAGCAATAGCATTAGTTAATATAGGTACTTTAATGATAAATTAAAGACAAACTCATAGAAGAATGAAGAGACTTGGTTTAAAGATAGTAAGTATATAAATTAATTAGTTAAGATGTATAAAGCTTGTATATGAGATTAGATGTGTTTAGCTTTATAGTATATTAGCAAGATTAATATTTACTAAGCTTTTGATATTTTAGAATATATAAAATGGCAACTCCTATGATGGAAGTTAGAAAGCCTACCGAACAAGAGGCTGCAGCTATGAAAAAATGCCCTACTTGGTCGAAAGAAGTTTCAAAATTCGATTGGAGCTACGGAAGCAAAGAAGTGTGCTTGATCTTAAAAGGAAATGTGGAGGTAACTTGCAAAGAATCTGGATAGGTAATCAACTTCACAGTAGGAGATCTTGTCACCTTCCCAGCAGGCATTAACGTAATTTGGAACATCAAAGAAGATGTAACCAAGCACTATAAATTTAGTTGATAGACTTAGACTTTAAAAGATTTGAAGATTTTCTTGATTTATACAAATATCACAATCAAAGAACTATTACCACTCTATCTTAGTCATTTAATCAGCTATCCTTCTAGCATTTTAAACCTTTTTCATTCCTTTTTCATAAATCTTATAGTCAAAGTTAGAAGAAAGAGTCCCTTATACTAGAATAATATATTTACTAAGTCTAACATTTTAATTAAGTAGAGTTTTATTAAAAACGTTATAATTAAAGAGAAGGTTAAACAAGCTATTCCATCTAGACATTAATCTTTATTATAAGAAGCAGTATCCTATATAAATTTAAGATAATAAGCCTTTAAACAAATTTAAATTTTCCTCTTTACTAATGAAAGAAATTATTGAGATACTATATCTTTAGTGCTCTAATGTAGAATTATTAGATTTGAAATATTTAATAATAGTATAAAAGATATATTATGGAAATGAGTAGTCACGTGATTATTTTTAAATTTAAACTATCAAAATTAAAAAATCAGAGTTTTAAGGATAAGGAAAATTCTGTAAGAGTTGTAAGAATAAGCCTCTTAAACTTCGCTCATTAAAATTTACATTTAGCTCCTTTTTTGCTTTATACTGCCACACAATCTTTTAATAATTAGCAAACTTGATAAGTATCTAAATATACTAAGAGTAAATTTTCATAATATTAAACTTCAACTTTCTTCTTATCAAACTTATCATTATATGTACACTCATTAGATAGAATATAAGCCTTATGAATCACAAGCAATTCGTAAAGGGAAAATACGTTTAAGGATTAGGTGAAAATAAGTTGATTATATTAGGTAATAAATAGGAAGTAAGGAGTGTAGCATATTGAATGAAAGGTAAATTTAAAGCTGCTAATATTTATTTATTTTCTTATGAACCCTCCAACTATTTTAAAATCGCGCCATTTTGCCGGGTATAAAAGCCGCTCAAAAATTTGTTTATAAAATGTCTTACGAATAGATTCTTGAAAACTTGAACCAAGGCGATAAGCAAATAAGAGAAAATGCTTAGCAATAGATGGAATAATGGAGAAGATAGAACCCAATTGAGTTCGTAATTGTTAATTCTTCATGTCTTACCAAACCAAATATATCTCCTGCTGGAAAAATGATGGCTGGTATACTGATGAAAAACTGCATAAAAAATGTGAATTCAGAAAAAGAAGTAGCAGATGTATGGAATAAGCTAGATAATAACTAAAAAGTCCAAGTTAGAAATAACTGTCTTGGAGCTTTAGCTGCAAATGAACCAATGGTTAGAAGAGCAGCAGGTTAGTGTGTGGCAATATTAGTAAAAAAAGATATACCTAAGGGTGAGTGGTTGGAATGTGTTGATATCTTAGCACAAAATGCAAATCATCAGCAACTTAATTTCAAAGAAGCTTCAATATTAACAATAGGCTATATTTGTGAAGAACTTAAAAATGTGGAAATTAGCAAATAAATATCAGATAAGTTTCTCACAGCGATATGTTAGAGAATGACTAACGAAGAAACAGAAGCTAAAATAAAAAGGATTGCCATTTGCGCTTTAAGCAATGCTATGTCTTTTGCTTATTAGAATTTTGATACTCAAGTTGAAAGAGATTATATAGTTAACATAATATGCGAATGCTGCTAGAATCCAGATGAAGATGTGAGATATTTTGCTTTGAAGTCCTTAGGAGATGTAGCTTCTCTTTATTATGATAAGATATAGAATAATTTATAAGTAATAGGAGTAGCTACGTATAATTGCTTGAAGTAAGATGTTGAAAAGAATGCTACAATGGCTTTGGAATTCTGACTTACAATTGCCGAAGAAGAAATAATAAGAGCTGATAATGACGAAGTTGTCAATGGCTATATTAAAACAGCTGCCTAAAGCTTGACACAGCTTTGCTTATAGAAACTACACATAGGAAATGAAGATGATAATTGGAATTTGCATATGGCTTGTGCAACTATGCTTAATCAAATGAGTTAAATTAGTGGAGAAAGTATCTACTAATAAGTTCTTGAATACATCGGATAGAATATTAATAGTTAAACCACTTAATTAAGAAAAGCTTCGCTTGTAGCTTTTGGATCAATCCTAGAATTTCCTTAAAGATAGTAAATATAAGAAATTATTAAGAATGCACTCCCAACTATGTTTAAACTTATGGAAGATCAAAATTAAAAAATAAGAATATCTTCAGCTTGGGTACTTGGAAGAATTTCTGAGTTGCATTATCAGATATTGTAAGAATAAAATTGGTATAAATAAATTCATAGTACTATCATCAAAAGCGCAAATGATATTCCACAAGTTGCCGTTCATGTTTGCTGAATTATCTGTAACTTAGTAGATGGTTTCAGTTAGCTTTCATAATCACCTATGGGAAGAAAGGAAACAATTGAACTTTTGAATACAGCGCTATGTGTTGGACTTAGATAAGATTCTTTATCTTCAGAATCAAATTTACAGATTGCAGGATTTAATGCTATGAGGGAAACTTTTGATAAATCTAATGTACCCGGAATTTAGGAAGATATTGTTGGCTTTATTCCAAAGCTCTTGAATATTATTAATTAACCTTCAAGTGTTGATTTACAGAATTTAGTCCTATAGGCCATGCAATCTTTAGTTATTAGAATTCCAGAACAACTTCTTACAGAATAAATTACTGATAGTGTTGTGAATCTAATGATCAGCATATGCAAATAACGCTAGAATATCTCAGAGGAAGCTTTGTACACATGTTCAGGTATTGCTCTTAATATTGGGGAAAAGTTTGATAAATATATGACTGATTTAGGACCTTTGGTTTTTTGGGCTATGAAATAAGTAGAAATGACCTCTGTTTGCAAATGTGGAATGAATGTCTGCGGTGATTTAGCTAGATCACTTTAAAATCTCATGGAAAAATATGCAGTATAGTTTGTTCCTGCTCTAGTGGAAGCATTATAATCAACTTCAATTAATAGATACACAAAACTTATTGTTATAACTACTTTAGGAGATATTTCTATGGCTATAAAGGGAGGATTTTTGCCATACATAGGTCCAGTATTCGGAGTGCTATAATCAGCTTGCTAGATGTCATTATAAGATACATAAGACCCTGAACTTATTGATTATCTTGAAAAATTGAGAGAAAGCCTTGTAGAATGCTACACTGGTGTTTTGAGTGGATTAGTTGATGTAGGAAGATAAGCAGATATATAATAAACTATGCCAATGATTATCAAATTCCTTATTGACACGAGTGCAAAGCAGCAAAATTTCAGTTTCTTAAGTAATATCACTGGTTTACTTGGAGATATAGCATGCGCATATCAGTAAGCTATCAAGCAATACTTGCAAGTTAATGAAGTTGTAATTATCTTATAAAAGTTAAAGCAATCATCTAGTTAGGATAACAAAGATTTGGCATATTGGACAGAAAATGTAAGTTTTAATTATTTTAGATGATTACAAGGTTGTGATTAGGTATTTGCTTTGTAAACATTCTTTTAATTTCAGTTATTTTCAAGCTAAACTTCTCCTTTTATACGCTCTTTAGCATTCAAACTACTCTTTCGTTAAAAATGATAAGCTTTAATTCTTTTAAGTATCTTTAATTAACTTTACTGATAAATCTTTATGGTATAATAATCTTGATAATCAGTATTTGCTTAAATTTACCTTTATTGACATAATATAACTATGCTAGCATGTTCCTATTATAAAAGATGCTTATATTACTAGTTTAATTTAAACTAAATACCTTTCTATGCTTATTTTATTTAATAAACTAATTAATATAATACAATTCAGTTCGAATTGCTTGACTCTTTAGACTTTTAAAGCTTAAATTAAAAAAATAGTGAATGATAGTGTACTAAAGGAATTGATAAAATTTGAAATAATTAGAATAGATAAATAAAATGAAAGCAAGTAACAGAAAAGTAAAATATAAGCAAGTATAAGTCACTCTCTATAATTAAAGACACAAAGAAAGTTATTTTATGCTAAGAAGAAATTAGATTAGCTAGCAATAAACTAACAAAGACGAATGTACTCCATTTGGATATTACTTGATAAAATAAACTTAAAAATACTGAGTATTTGCTTATCTAACAAACTTAAAAAGTAAACTGCTTCTAAAAAATCTAAGATTAATTAAAAGCATATACATTAAAAAACTAAGACAGTTCATACAATCATAAATTATATATTCAATTATTATCATTCTGATTCAACTACGAAAATAGAAGTTTTATTCTTCCTAGTAGATTAATAATAGTGTACTTAACCATTTATAAGTTAATTTTTTGGTTTAGTAATTTTTAAAGATTTATCAAAAGTAAAAGATGATATTTATATATTAGTTATGAGGATTTATTTTATTATTGTAATATTAGATTAATCTTAATTTTTTTAACTAAAACAGAATAAGCTAATGCCTAAATATTAACTAAGTAATCAGTTTAACCTTTCATTAATTAGTTGTATTTATTACCAATTTTTACCTCACTAAGTAATTTTGTGTTTCTATTTTTAAAATTTGAATTGATAATTTTTTTGAAATAGATAAGAAAGAAAATAAACTAGCATAATTAAAAGTCTCATTGTATAATCTATTTCGTTTAGTAGAAAAACTTTGATGACTTTTTCTTTTCGCTACAGCAAAATTGACAATAAATAAAAAGATAAGTTTGGTTGTACTAAAACTATTTAATTATATTATTAGGCAAATTAATATAGAATAACCATTTTATAAATTTTAATTATTTCATCTTAGTCTGGAGTTTGCTTTCTCTTATTTTCACATTCAAACATTTTTCTTTGAGTACTTCTTCTGTTGTTCTTTAACAAAAAGATACTTTTTTCTTAAATAAAAATACGAAATTTAACTGTATTGTAGCTATATAAAATATAAATAGCTTGGATATAGTTTAATGCTTAAATTTATAAGGAAAATAGATCTTTCTCTCTACTTAAAGAAACGCTAAGATTAAACCTAAGTTAGTTCAGTTGTAAATCTTAAGATTCTTATCCAAGCCTTCTTTTAGCTAAGATTCTTCTTTCTCTAGTTAAAAGAATAAAAATTATTTAAGATAAATAGCAATAAAACTCACTGAGCAACTTAAATTGCACTCAGATTGATAAATACTAAACAAATAAATTTAAAGGTATCTTATAGGTAGTATAAGAGTATTGCTAGTGGTGAGAAGATGATAATAAAGGAATTAAATAGAGAAAGTAAATAAAATGAAAGGAATTATTTAAATAGATTATTTTAGAAAAGCATCATCTGATCATATCAAAACTACCTTGACTGGCTCATTCCTTTCTATTTTTGCAATTACTTGCATGTTAATTTTAATGATTTCAGAGATATACAACTATTTTAAGATGGATATTCATCACTCTATGCTAGTAGATACAGATATTGATCCTTCAAAAAACGTTCCAGTGAATATTAATATTACTATTCATGACACACCTTGTAGTCTTATATCCCTTGATGTAGGAATGTAAAATAGATTGATTCATGTAGCAGATGTACCTTTATCTAAAACAAGGTTAAATTCTAATGGAGAACCTGTTTAAGGACCTTCTACTACATTCGATGTAAATTAAATTAGAAGCTAAATTATCAGCAAAGAGTAATGCAGACTAACAGGAAGCTTTAAGATTTCTAAAGCATAAGGAGACTTTCATTTTGGTAACCATCCTAAATAAAATTTATTTAGCATGATTGAATATAATCTACAGAGACAATGCAGGTTTAGCTATACAATGCATCATCTTTCATTTGGGGATTTAAATACTATTTAATAAGTAAAATATTAATTTCCAGAACAATCCTAAACTATCTCCCTATTTGATGGATACTCTCATAAAGCAGATCAATATCCTTTGGTACATGTACATAATATTAAGATAACTCCTATGGTATTTATTGATGATTCATTACGAGAATAGAGAACTTACGGATTCTATATGCATTCAAGATCAGGAAGCAACGCCAACCACCAAAGCTCTAGCATTTATTTCTTATTTGACTTTGAGGGTGTAAGTGAGAAGTTCGAAGTGGCATAAAAAGGATTTTTGCATTTATTAGTAAATGTAAGTAATTAATGATTTAGATGTGTGCAATTATAGGGGGAGTTTTTGTAGTAATTGGAATATTTAATTCCATAGTTCAAAAGATATTTTCTTCGATTAAAATAAGCAGCAGCAGCTGAATATATTAAACTTAATAATTTTTCTATCATTTTAGTTTAAATTTTTAGTTTCCTTAAGATATTTATTATACTGTTGCTTCTCTATTTGCTTTAACTAACTATTCTTATTTTTTAATTTTGAAAGCTTCATGAGTGAGTTGCTTAAAACATCTCCTTTTATTAAAATGCACATCTTTCTGCTAACTGCTTTACTGGATTACTATATCTTGTTTCATTAGAATAGAATATACAGGCAAGCATTTTGAATCCTCAGACAGGGAATATAATAGAAGCTAGAATTAAATAAGCACTAAAATACTTCTACTTTATATATCTTTCTTTGCTATATCAACTAAATAGCATCTAATATATATACTCATTATTATTTCATTATCATTAATTTAGTCAAACAAAATAGAAAGGAATATTTATAATTTAAAGCCACTCTAAAGGAGCATGCTTTGAAAATAAGCAAATGCTCTATTAGCATAGTTATAAGTATTAAGGTAGATAGCAAAGAATAGTAATATAGGTAGATAGAGGGATAGAGCAAGTGAAATGCCTCTATTTAAATCTTTAAATTTTCTAAATTTAAATTCCATATTAAAATTTTCATCCCGTGATAAGATTTAAATTCGGACATATTTTTTCCCTCCAATAAAAATGAGTAACACTGAAGCTTAAATCATAGCTAGCTTGTTGCTCCAAACTTTCAATGAATAAGACAATGAAACTAGAAAACTAGCTGAAGGTCAGCTTAAGTAGATTCAGTCACAGAACTTATTTGCATACTTGCATACTTGCATTTCAATTATTTAAACCAACCATACTCAGCTAGACTAGCAAACTGTGAATCATTTAAAGAACAGCGCGGCATTGAACTTGAGGAACACGATAAGATCGACTAGCAAAGAACTAAGTAGTTTTTCTATTTAAGAGAGATTAAATTTGCTAGAAACTATTTTTCATACTATCATCATGCCTCTTGAATAGCATGTCAGGACCAGTTTGGGATTTGCGCTTAACCCAATTCTATCTATCGAATAGGGACAATAAGAATCTTTCGAAAAACTCTTACCCCTAATAGGTTAAGCCTTATCTTAAGATGGAGACTCAGTCAAAGGAGGATTGAGAACTTTCAGAGCGATTTTTAATAATATGAATAACAGTAATTAAATATAGCAGCACTTCCAAAACTTTACTCCATAAATGATTGAAGTTGCTTCTAAAGGAATAGCTCAACTCGTCCAGAGTATCTAGAATCCTTAAGCAGAGAAAACCGCAGAAGAAGCTTTAGAGATTTTATAAGAATGGGCTCACACAATTGCAACAGTACTAGAGAACTTTGATTTACAATGCTCAAAGAACATAAAATACTTTGCTGAGATTAAAGAGATGGCTCTTATATTCTCTCAAATCATTTTAATTACTAAATCTTATTCTACTGAGTAAAACAGTTAATATCTACCAAGCCTTATAGCAACTGATTGTAGCATGATTGGAATTGCCCTTGATGAATTAAAGTCATCTATTATGAACTCCTTTAATATTGTAATAGGGTACTTGTTTGAAACAAAACGTTAGATTCTTAAAGAATAAGAACAGTTTAACAAAGTTTCTTCCGTAATTGGTATACCAGCTCCACCTAATCCGTTTATTGATATTGCACAAACAATTTTTCCTACAGTCATAAGTAGTTTGGTTTAGTTGACTAATGACTCTGATTTTGATGAGCATTTAGACGGTGAATTTATATCAGATTTAACTGGAGAGTTTTTATAATTACTGTATAAATGCTGCTCTGAGCCTCAATTTTTCCATATCTTTTCTCAGTACAAGTCACAGATTATTATTGACATATGCTTTATGTTCCTAAAGATCAACGAAAACGAAAAAGATACTTTTAATGACAGTCCAGATGAATTTGTTGCTTTAGGACAAGATACCTGTGAAAGGCAAGAATCCGAAACACCAAAAACAGTAGCAGCTTAACTATTGGAAAGTATATGTGAGCATATCGATGGATGCTTAACTTAAGTTATATAAATCATTTGTAAGTGCCTAGATGTTACTCTATCTGCCTAAGGATTCTCACCTTAGAATGCTCTTAATTATCCAGAGCTGGCAGGAATTGCAAATAGCAGATTTATATCAAACAATATAGATGAGAATATAATAGAAACTTGCTTGCTAGCTCTTTGCGTTATCCATTTCATAGTATCTAAAAGAGATGATTTATGTGAAATGATTGAAAAGACTCTTATAAATAACTTTTAGAAACTATTCTCAGTAAACTCAGGGATAATAAGATGTAGATTAAACCTTTTCTTCTATTTCTTTGCAGAGCATCTTTTCCACTTGAATGAAGACTATTTCTAAGCTTACCTTACTTTTGTCATTAATTCTCTTGCCCCTGAAAACTAGAGAGCTGTGATGATTTAAGCCAGTGAAACTTTATCTTTCATTGTATAGGAAGAAGACATAATGATGCGTATTGATGCTTAGATGACTGGAATCTTTCCTAGCTTAATAAATATTGTAAGCAGTGCAAGTGAAAAAGCATTCTTTGACGCTATGATGGAAATCTGCCAATGCTGCACCGAAATAGTTAATGAATATTTAGTTCCTCTTTTAAGTAGTCTAGTAACCAGAGTTTAAGCTGAGCTGGCTAAGGTAAAAATAAGCAAACAGTCAAGCAAGAATCAAAATTAGAGGAAAGATTAGCTGATAATAGTAAAATGCTGGAATATAATAAGAGCAATATGTGACAATAAGGAAATAATTCCTCAAAGAATCGTTGAAGTAGAATAAATTCTCTATAATTTGTTCTTATAAATAAGAGATCCACTAGAAATAGAATTTGAAGATGACATTCTTCTATGCTTAAACTCATTTATGAAGAAAGGTGAAAATGTTACAAATGTTGGATGGGAACTTTTCCAGTACTTTTCAAAAGTACAAGAAAAATATAAAGGCGGTTTTAGTCATATGTTCGTTACTTTAAATTGCTATATTATATATGGAAAACAGTTTTTGAGTTAGAATCCATAGTACATCTAATAGGTAAGCTATTAATCTTAGTTAGTCGAAATGTGCAAAATCAACCTTTTCAGCACTCCAAGACAAAATAGACTTAACGAAGCTTAAAATTCGGAAGGTTGTCTTTTATATTAAGTTATGCTTTAAGTAAGTCTTTAACTCAGAGTTTACCAGGAGCTCTTGATAATGAACTTTAGAAAATACTCGAGGCTGTAGTTTTGAGATACTTATAAAGTCAAATTTTCAGTAAATTTTTCAGAGCAAGGCTTTTAAACGTATTCTATTCAGCTATCTTGTATAATGCATAACTGACTATGAATATACTATCAAGTGCAACTATGACTTAAGTGCAACCTTCAATGACTTATCTCAGATATTTCTTGACTGAGACTTTAGCTCAAGTAAACTGTTTTCTTTCTTCTTATGACAAAAAGTTGGTCATTTTAGGGCTTGGAACCATTTTAATGGAATAAGATATTCCACAAGACGTATCAGAACTAATTCCTGTGCTGTTTGAACTTATGATAACCATCTTATCAGCACCTGATTCAACTTAAAAAGCAAATGAAGATAAAAAACCTGATGTAGACTCTCCAGGATCATCAGATGACTCTGATGATGCTGCATTTTAAGCAATGCAAGAGCTTGAAAGACACATGATGGAACATGAACTTCGAGAACTATTTGATAATGATAAGAAGCAAGGATAGAGCAATAATCCTACTGAATGAGAATTAATGAGAGATTTAGCTTCTGAAGAAACTGAAGCCTAGCTTTCAATGAACTAGTTGTAGTCTCCTCTTAGGCAAGCAGACGAGTTCTAATATTTTTAGGATATCATTAAGAAGTTATAAGAAACTGCAATCGAAGGTCTTAGAGCACTAGTTGCATCTCTTGCACCTGAAAAATAAGAAGCCCTGAAAAACATAATGTAGAGCAGAAGAGTGTAAATAAATAGACATACAGGCGAAAACACTGTAGTGAGAAAGATCGTAAAGGCCAGAAGAAAGAATAAAGGTATGTGATAAAGTTTTATTTTATAAACAATGTCCTTTAAATTATTAAATCTTATCATATTTCATCTTATCCCATTTTATCTTACCTATACTATCTAATTAAGCTTATCCTACTTTAGGCTCTAAATATCTAATTTAAATTTAATAAAGAAGCTTTGTTATAAATGTAAGCTTATAAAAGTAAGCAGTTTAGCTATTAGTTTTTAGCAATAAAACTAGCTAAATTAATTAGAAAGGATTCTAGCGTTTTATGCTTGAGCTTGTTTTTATAATAACGATTTAAATATTAAATAGAATAAACTAGAAAAACCTCTAAATCAGTTGAATGTTCATTACCATAAACTTAATATACAAAAATGAGCTTCTTCATTAAAAACGGATAAGACTGCTTCATAAACCTAAGCATTAGACTAAAATAAAATGTATACAGCGCTAACTTTAATCTTGATTTTTATTTCGCACTCGCTTGCTTTAGAAGCTGAATTTCCTAAGTAGGACGTTAAATCATTGCCTTCTTTCTTTTTATAGCAAGAAATGTGGCATCCTCATTTATATTTGGCTCAAAATGAGAAAGGTAATCACATAGAAATCAGAGATAAGCATAAATTTTATCCTTCGTTTATGTCAATAACTTTCCAAGCTGAAGGAGATTTGGAAAAAACTCTTCTTTGTAACTGTTAAATGAACAAATTGACTGATTTATAGGCGCAGTAATATAATGACTTCATTAAATAGTTGAAAGATTAAGATGAAAAAACGCAAAGTGATTAAGATACAAAAACAGAAGTAAAACCTAATACCTAAGAAGAATAAATAAAAGTAGAAGAAAAAAAACCAGAATAAAACCCTGTGCAACAGTAACCTTAGCAAGTTTAGACTGTAATAAGCTAGCAATAGTATTAAAGTGTCGTTTCAGTAGAGCCAAATTATTTCTAACCATTTGTAATTTTTAAATTTGTAGGTATAGCAATAGCTTAATCTTTAAAAAAGATATCTGATAGTTGAAGAGATCCCAGCTTAGCAATACTCTATGCCTGTATAGTAAATCTCGACTTAATAAAGTTAAGCTATTTACTAAGTTGTATAGCCAGTTTAATATATCTAATAAAATACTTAGCCTTATACGGGATATTTACAAATATAACCTTAAAATCAGCTTTAACTAACTTAGTAAACTCCTTAGCAAAACTTGTAATAGATTTAGTATATTCAAATGCCAATACAATAATAAGCATAGCAACCAATATATTTGCAGTCTTCCTTGCAAGGGGTTCCAGTTAATTAAGGTACCTAAAATTATAACTTGGGATTTTTACAACGTTAGGGAACAGTGCCATCCAACAATCTATATTCACAGTATGTTTATTCAGCTTGAATTGTTTTTTTAATTATAGTAATAAAATAAAAAATTCATATTATACTAAAAGCTAAAAATTAATGTCTGCCCTTAATTTTCCTTTATTTCCTTATAACTTACTATTAGTAGCTTTTTCAAATAATCTTTCTACCTGATTCTTTCTAGATCCTTCAATCATCATCTTGAAAACTTTTCATAGAAATACAGTTAGATAAATTTTAAGAGTTATTATACCTTAAGATTTAACCCAAAGCTTTATTGAGTATTAAATTACTTAACATTATCCTCTATATTACAATATTATCTTATTATATAAAAACTTACTTTAGTGTAAAGAATAAATGATACATAGCTAATTACTTCATTAAAAATGTTATCTTTATGGGATTTATAATCACTATATCTGTCATATAATAGCAATACCTTGTACAATGTTAGCTTATCAAAGAGATTAGTAAATTTAAGTTAAAAGAGGTTTTAACAAGAAATAACACAAATAGAATTTTATTAATATACAAAAGTTAAGTTATTAAAAGGATTCACTACCAGTTTTACTTTATGTCTTGGAGAATTGAATAAAGATTTCGAAGCATAAAGAAGTTCAGGCAACTGCACTTTTAATTTCTACTGATTGTTAGGACTTTTGATTTGCTTGATTTTGTTTTTGGCTATAAAGATTTTTTTCTTTTTTAAGTAGTCATGCTTAATCTCACTCATTGATTTGTTTTACTTATTTTTGTATAATCTTTTCATGCTTTCATAGCTGTTAATATAGCTGTCATAGTCAATATGCAGTGCAAATGATTATTCACACTTTTTGTTATTACCTCCTCTCAAAAGAGAGAATATTTTTTCGTTGGTAACGTTATTAATTGCTTAATCTACTTAGTTACTAAGTAATTAGCATTAAGAAGTAAATGGACTCTTTTGCTTTAGATTCTAAAATCCTACCCGATTTATTTATTAAATACTAGGAACCAAAAATCTTTGATTCTCTAATTTTGGTACTTTTCTCTTCACTTTCAATTTAACATGCTAGAGCTAATCAGTTTTCTTTAATTAAGACAGAGAAATGTACCTATTATTCCTTCCAAGTCTATTCAACATTTCATTTCTTATAGCTTTATTTTTATAAACATAATTAATTTCTGCTTAACGATCTATCGACATTTTAGTAGAAACAGATAAAGATAACTAATATAAATACATAATAGTAACTTAAGACTATGAAATTAAAATTTAAACTCTACTCTTTTATTATTTAAAATAGAATCTTTACCTTTCTTCTGTTGTAATTAGGCTTTTTCCATTATCTCTTGCTCTTCCTTTTTATATTCTTGTATTTTTATGACTTACTAATAAATACATACCTGAAAAGAGAAAACTAAGAAGGACGTTGATTAAACAGTTAATTAGTTATAAGTGCTTTTACAGCTAAATTATTTATAAGTTTTATCTTGTTTTAATTAAACTAACTTTCATTTACATTTAGTTAGTTTAAATAGTATCTCTGCTATTAGTATCAAGGTTCAGTTAAACTAATTATTTAAACCTAAATCTAATGTTATTTCAGTTGCTTTACAATTTAACCTCTAGCTAGTTATCCTATTATAACTTAATCAAGTCTCTAACCTCTTTTTTAGAAAGCAAGAAGATTCTATTTTACTACATTTTCCTTTTACTTATAATATTCTTTTTATTTTAGAGCTAATAATGTGTTTAATTTCGTAAAGTTGGAATTTAAATACAAATTAGAAGTATAATCCTCAAAAAGGAAATATAAGAGATAAGAATAAAGCATTTAAGCAAACAATTAAGAAGACTTGATATGCATATGACAGAATAAGCTGTATCTTTATTTAAACGCTAACATTATACAAAAAACTACTAACTAGTAATTGAAAGTTTACCAAATAAATACACCCAATGAAGCATGAAATAAGATAAAGATAATATAGTTAGCATACTAATACATTTAAAAATTAAAGAACCTTCTTAGTCTAAAAGGTTAATTTAGATTTACCTAATCTATCTATAAGTCAATAAATCTTTATGATTATGTTAAGAGAGAAAAAAGCTTGGATTTTCTGATTTAAAATAATAGATCACTTCATAAATTGAGTAGAAGGTAATAATATAAATACTTCCTATTTAGTTTAAGTATTTCCTACTTTATTAAATTAATTCAAATGTCTTTAAGAATTTTTAATTAATAATAGTCTAAATAAAGCAAATAGGCAAAGCAAGCATTTTTTTATTTCTCTCATTTTAAGGAGAAAATAAATGCACTGATATAAAAGCTATTGAAGGGAGATTAATATCAGCAAATTGACTTTTCTATTTGCTATATCGTACCCAGTTCTAATTTTAAAATTTATTATTTAATGATAAAATTGAATAAAGAATAAGAACTAGTAACATCAATATAAGGAAATCAAATTGATAATTATTTGATTTATTTTCTAATAATTAATGTATAGATAAACATATTTAATAAGGGAATTTTTCAGTACAAAAAGAGATTTAAATTTTATTTTAAGTTAAAGATTTTGCGAATAAGTAAAAAGTGAATTAGACTATTAGTTAAATTTAAATGTAAATCTTATTTTCTTCAAATTAATATTATACATTGAATCTCACTTTGCTTCTCTTTAGATTTAGATTTTATTTTTTCGCTTTAATTAAGCTTTTCCAGACTGAATTATTGAGATTTTAAAACTAGAAAATTTTATTTCTCTTATTTTTAAGTATTTTATTACTTATGAGAACTTCTCTATTGTTTTTTAGTATTTTTCTAGTATTTATAGGGTGTAAATCTTTATAAATTTTCTTTATTTTCAACTTTTTTCAGTTTGGCTATCTAAAGATCAGAAGATTGATCGATACTTCTATATGATAGCTAATGTGTATGCTATTTAATATCTTAATTTTGATTTTTATCCTAAAGAAATCTAGAATTAGTGAATATCTTTTCATTGATAATAGTATCTTTCATATTTAATTTATTTTCGTATTGAACTTAGTTTTACTTGCTATCTTTTACCTTTTTATAATCCTAATTTCTATTGACTTCTGAATCTTTTATTGTTTCCTTTTGGATTTCTGAATTAACTAACCTCAGTTTATATCTCTATTTTTTCCTTTTCTATTTAAACTGGAAAGAGTTAGCTATATAGATAGAGGAAGAATTGCTTTCAGCGTTAGTTGATATGTTTTCAAGATCACTTTCATAAAAGTCACTGAATTCTTATAAGTAGTTATTTCTGCTAAAGTATTTAGCTTAAATATACTCTTAAGTTTCTTTTTTATGTACTTATCTTCATAGATTTTTAGACTCTAACTCTCTTTATTTTCAACCTAGTTCGCTAGGTTCTAAAAACCTGTCAAAAAGTTTGGTTAAATAGCTTTTAACTACTTTCTTCTGAATATCATACTTCTTATCATCATCAAAAGGCTTCTTTTTTTTCTAGTTACTTTATATCTAATCAAAGTTCTAGTTATCTCTTTTCTATTTTATACTTCAACTTTCTGGAGTTTCAATTTTAGATCTTAAATTCAACTCTTCATTATACGGAAAATAGTTTCTGAAGTTTCAGAGTCTTATTAAATATTAAACATTTATGAAGTTATTTTGCTAGCTCATCTGATTATTTCCGCTTTATCTAATATTAAGAAACATTTCGAATAAGTTTCAATGAAACTAGATTAAATCTTTAATTACAATAATTAGATATGAAAGATTCTTTACACTTCTTAGTTTAAATTTATTATCTTTCTTTAGATTGAATTAATTCTAATTAGTGAATGAATTTCTTTATTTTTTCATACACTGTTATTTAATACTTTAGCTAGTTTTGCTATTCCCATTTTTAAACTTCTATAGGTTGTTTAATTAGAAGCTTTTTATGTGTAAATTCTTATAGTTTGAGTACGTAATAGCAGTTATGAATGTACTTAAAGATATTTATTAGATATATTTTTGCTGTTAGGTATTATAGTCTAATTATCTTATATTCTAGATTAATGCAGCTATCTTTCTTCCTTTATTTATTAAAAATAACTAGTAGACCAATAATAAACTTTAATGAGTATTCACTATTTATCGTTTTTTATTGCTAGATGTTAGCTACGTTAAAATTGATAGATTAACTCTAGAAATAAGTTTGCTATATAGTAATTTATGCTGACTAGTAGTATAATATTAGAGAGAACTAATTTTTTAATTTTCATTTAGTAATAGAGAATAGCTTAGCTTTTTTAGAAAGAGTCTTTGGAATTTTTAATAAATTAAGTATTTTTGACTTGGAGAATTAAATCAGAATTCTTGTGGTTTCCACTTTTTCTATCTTTGTTTCCTTTCTATTGGTTTTCCATCTTTATCAATGATCCTAAAAACGGAGAAAGGACCGTGTGTTTACTAACATTTTTCTGCTGCCTCTTTACAAAGTTTTTCATCATAAAAATTAGCTTTGCATGAGTGACCATTAACTCACTCTATTTCAAAGTTTCCTGCCCATTTTGCAAGAGCATTATTCTATATAAAAACCTTACAACTTCGTGACTTGTTTCACTTCTCTAAAGATCATAGAAAAGCAAACTAATAGCAAATTTGTTCGCTTCCTTAGGTTTAGCTAACCCTAGTTAAATTTTCTTTATGAACTAACTTAATGTAGTTTGTGGAATGCACATTTCTTTTTTTCCATAAACAATAACTGATCTATTTGTTCCAGTATCATGTGAAATAGTGTCTACTTTATAGTAGCAAGAAAGATATTCATGAACGAAAGCCCTTTTCTTAAAGCTCATTTTTTTCAATGGTACAATTTATTCTGCTTTAGTAATCATTTAGAACATTATGTTTTCAATTTATTAAACAAATTTCTATTTTTTTCTTCCAAATTCAACTAAATCTTCGCTATATTCAACTTTTTCTTCTTACTTACCATTTTCTTAGTCAGTTGCAACGTTAGTTTTTTAATTAGCTTGAATACATTCTTCATTGCATTAGATTTATTATTTTTGACTGCATTAAAATAATTTTTCTGATTATCCACATTAGCATTTTATTCTTATTTCAGTATGACATATATTCTAAGGACAAATTTACTCTGAATGACATTTTTCTTAACATTAGTGACCACATTCTAGTTACTTTCCACAAATTCTTCCGCAAGGTTCTCCCTCTTTTAAGTCTTACTAGCATTTTCCACTGTGACATAATAATCCACATTGATGCTATTTGCAAGATAGCATTTTTAAGCAGCGTTATCCGCAAGTTACATTTTTTATATGGCAGGCAACATTAATTCTTCTTTAAGCTCCACATTTACAGCTTTTTTCTATAAGTTAGGCGCAGATTGGGTGTTATTCTGTATGACATTAAGCTTTGCATCGATGTCCACACTCCAGTTTCATATTACATTTAAATCTGCATTTAACAAACATTTCACTCGTCCCACAACGAATTGGAGGTCTATTAAAAGATTTCCCACACTAGCAATAAACAGGGCTATTATAAACAACTTCACATGGAGGACACTTTCCTATATGACAAAATTTTTCGCAGTTATGTTTTCCACATTCTAAAGGCTTCTCACAAGGCTAATAACACAGATGAAAATTAGCATCATTGTAATTTAATCTACCTTCACAACAAATCTATTTACACTTATGCTTTTTACAGCTTTTAAATAATTTACATGGAGTTTCACAATAAAAACTTTATCTTTAGGTACATAAAATGTTTAGTTTAGCTAAGCCACATTTGCAAAAGCTTTCTACTATATTATTACAATCTTCACAAGAACCAGTATGACATTTCATTTAGCATTTATGAGCTCCACATTCTAATACTTTACCACATACTTAATTACAAAGTGGAATTGGATCTAAACAACTATTTCTAAGTATTTAAATCTATTGTTTTCCACATGGACATGTATCTATATTAATTAACAAACACTAAAGGCATTTATCGGGATGACATTTTTATTAGCAAAAATGCTAGCCACATTCTAATGGTTTATTACATAGTTGATTACATGTAAACGAAGTTTATGAGCAATAAATCTCGCTTCATTATTTTTGACATCAACATTATTTCATTTACATAACAGAACATTATCCACAATCGCCTTCGTGACATATTTTATTACATTAGTGCTTTCCACATTCTAAATATTTGCCACACACTTCTCCGCAACTTTTCTAAACTCCACTTTCAATACAACTAACTTAATATTAGATTTTTCCACATCAGCAATTCATTTAAGGTCCCATTGATGCACATGGCGGACAATTTCCTGGATGACATTATAAAGCACATAAATGGGGACAGTGATTAGATCTCTTTTTTCCACAAGGCTAACTGCAAGAATGTGGTAGAATATATGGATTGTCAGCAGGTTCTAATTACTTTTAGCAAAAGCAAAAATAGCTTGGCAATTCACCCTTACAAATCTAAGCACAGGCTGGGCAATTTCATTAATAATGATTAATCTAAATAGTACTTGACTATAAAATTCATTTATGCGTGCAAGTTAAATGCATTATTTGCATACAGTTTGAACAATTTCATATTTTATCTTGTTGGAAAATAATCTGCATACAAATAAGGCATTCCAAAGTTCCTTCAGCTATCTGCTTGGTCAAATCTTCCTATTAAGTAGTTTTTTCTTAAATTACTACTTTGATCTTTCTTTAGTACTATTGATTCTACTTAGGATATCCCTTTTTTACTCAATTTTATTTCATAGTAATGATATAAAAATCAATGTATCTATTTAAAGATAAACAAACAGAAATTATCAATTTTGTTTCTTTTTGATATATTATGCATTATGTTAAAATATTAAACGATTAATTAATATTTAAGCCTATTAAGCTTAATGTCTTCTTAGCCTAGATAAATTATCTGATATACTCCTCTAGTTGATTAGAGTTACTATTAATCTTATATTTTATTTTTCTACTTAGGATAGAAGTTAAATTAATACTATTATCCTCTATTGAGTAAATATATATAAAATTAAACTAAATATTATATAAGTCATTCTTTCTTTTACTTAGAATATAGAAATATTTTTCCTTATCTACTTAATTACTAAACTAAAGCTTATTTTAGTGCTTATATAAACTAATTGTTGAGTCTTATTTGTTTTTAGCTTCTTAGTTTAAAATCTTGATAAAAGCATGTAAGCACTTTAAATCCTTTAATATAGTTAATCAATTTGTCACTTAGTAAAACTTCCTATTATTCAATGTATAATAGATTAGCTATCCTTTTGATCTAAATATTTAAAAGTATATTAATGAGTTTCAAAGTATAAAAGATTTTTATACCTAAAATAATAAATTTCAATTATACTTAGTTAAAAGATTCCCTTTATATGCTGATGGAATTTTTTAAAATCAGGATAAAAGAAATACCTAAAATAAAATTTACCTACAGAATGATAGATATTTGCAACAATTAAATAGACTAAGATATAAAAGTATTTACTTAAAGATTTAGGAGATATTTTAGACTTATTATAGATGAATTTGTTTTATTTATTATATGATAGATTTAATGATTTAATCATTATCAATTTTCTCTTTTTATTTTAATTTTATTAGGCTATATCTAAATTAGCTTTAAGTCTTAAATAGAGGAAGTAGGATAAGTAGCTTGTATACTATGATGTTATTATTATTTATTTTATGCTACTCATTGAATATAAAAAGAAGATAATTAAGGTTGGTATATTTTATCTAATCAAAGTAGTCAAGATTAAAATTAGAGTTATATCTATTCAAAAGCTTTCGATATGTTCTAATTTTTTCTATTTAGATCATAACAATATCGAGTCCTTTATTAGTTGAAAGAAAAGAGTACAATTAGTTAAAATTTAAGAGAATTCTTTATATGGACAAGGTTGAAATAGACTAAGTTCAGAAAAGATTGATTAAAGCTAAAGATAAAGAACATTTTATATTTAAAAGGAACTAAAAGTTATGTTTTAGAATGTCGGACTCAACCTCTAAGTTGCAAGACCATGTGGATAACTTCTCCTGCCTTCAAATTGCATTCCTTGATTGTTTTTTCATCCTAGAGCTATTTGCCTCCGCAAATCAGTCTAATCTAATCAACCATAATACCTTCTTTTTCCTGAAGAGCCTGCTTGATTTGAAGGATTGTGTTATCTTCCTCAAAGTTCATAGGTTGCTTTTTGCCTGTTAAAGTTTTGATGATGATTTGCATTTTATTATATTTATTATATTTATAACTTCCTTTTAATAACTTTTGTTTATATGTCAGGAATAATTAGTGCTTCATAAATCACTTCATAATTTTCCCTTTTCTATACTTAGCAGAAAATCTTAAAAATATGCTGTTGCTTCCTCAAGCAATTTACAAATTATATAAATAAGAGATATCATAAAAAATAATCAGATGTATGAAATAAAATAGACTTAAGTATCATTTTAAAAAACTTAATCATAGAGGATACCAAGCAATCAACCTAATCAGAATTAAAAAGTTTATGCTTAGAGAATTTATCTAATAATCCACCATCATAAAAATATACATAGTTACTATAATCTATTTTATAATATCCTATTTCACGAAAATAATAAGTATAAAAGATAAAAGAACTAAGTCTATTAAGCAAAAGTGCGAGATAAAGGTATCTCATTCCAGTTGTATTGATTAAATTAAACTTCTAATAGAAATTATATAAAGATTCGTTATTAAATATTATAATACTTCAAATTTAGAAATGAATGCTTTTTTATTAAATAGCATTCAATTAAATTCAAATTTATATTTTTAAAGTAAAGTGTAACTCCTAATAAATATATTAGTCATTACATCTTAATAAATGTCTTATGATTTCATTTTAAATAAAATTTGACTATAATACATTCATTATTTTATCTTATTAGCAAATAAATAAAGAACAGAAAGTAAAGGTATTAATGACAAAATGATAATAGATGATTGTTTTAGGATTACACGATTTAAAATTTCCACTTATTTTTACTTGATTTATTACTTCCATACTAAATTTATACATTCATTTAAGAATTTGGACTTTAATTTCTGTTGCTGCTGCCAATATTTGGAGCAGTGTTTGGTCTAAAACTGTTATTTTTGATATCTTGCTGCTAATAAGCTTTGAACCCACCACTAAATATAAATTAAATACCTTGATATTAGTTTCTAATTATTTATTTCTTAATTTTCGGCTTTTTACTAAATTTTCGTATGAGAATTTTTTACTTTGTTTTAAGTATTTTGTTTTATTACTGTTGGACGAGTTATTGGAACTTATGGCTTGACATGCTATTAGTAAACGTTTCTACATTTAAATTTTACTTGAAAGGAGCAGTTTCTGGTCTTAAGACCTGATGTCTTAATTATGCTTGCTCATTCTGAGTTCTTAATAAAATACTTACTTCTTAATACTTGGACTTTGCTCTCTTTTTAAATTCATTTACTTTTTTCCTTAAGCACTAGGTTTGCCTCTTATATTTTCGTGTAGTTGTTCAGCCAATTTCTATATTTCGTCTGTTGTAGCTTTATTTAATTACTAAGGTTGGGTTTAATTTTCAGAAACATGCTTAGATTAATTTTCTAGTCCATTTTTCAATGATTAATTTTAAATTGCACCCGTTTTTTATTTCTATTATTTAACTTGATTTTGCATTCCACTAATATAAACTAGAGGAACCTGCTTCTAAATTTTAGTAGCTCCTTTTAAGCAAGAAGAGATTATTGCCATTCCATTTTCTATTTTATTCTTTGAACTTTAATGCTGAAAATTAGTTAATTTATCAACATTATCAGTGTTTTCATCAGATCAAACTAATCTTTTACTAGCAATGGCTTTTTAATCCTCATTGAATTACATTTGTCCCATCTTACTATTCAGATAAGTATTTGAAAGTAGCAATTCCTCTGATTCCAGAATTTATGGATTTTCACTCAGTTCAGTTCATTTACTCGTTTTTGGTCCTTAACCTTATTTAGCAAGGCGATTTTCATAGTTTGCTAGTTATTATACAAATATGGGCCTTATTTAAAGATCAGGTCGGCGAAAAGACATAAATTCTATAGCTTTAATTAAGTTTCATCTAAATCTTTTCATGAGATATGCAGATAAAATAGTACAAGCTCTGTTTTATCCTTTTACAGAGTGAATCAGCACACTTTCAGCTTACTATAAAGCTTTTTCTATGAAATTGGCTACTTCATTAATAACTTCATCTCTTGTATCTAAAATTATCTATGAATCATGGTCAATTCAGAAAAAACTTAAATACTAGACTCCAATTGGTTCCCAATGATTTGGAACTTATCGAGCTGCGCAATTAATCACTCGAGTTACTTTGTTCGCTACAACAAATTCTAAGTCTTGAGCAGCGAATTCGTCTCCTAAAAACACTCCATCTTTGACTTTAACAGCGCCAAGAATTTCATTTTCCATTTTATAGACACTAATTAAAGTTTATTCTATATTTTTCTGCTTTTTTGTTTCTTTTTGCTAAAAAGTAAAAACAAACCAATTAGCTTGGCTTGAAGAATGCGTTTATTTATCAATGTTCAATAGTACTAAGATATTAACTCTTATAGTTCATATATAACCCTATTATTATCTTATTGGTTAGCATAATTAACCTAACTCCTTTCTTTTCATTATGTTACTAAAAAAATTTGGTATATTTAGGAAACTTCAAGTAAAAGATTATAAATCTTAAATAAATTTAATGTTAATATGTTAAATAAGAACTTATAAAAGAAATTGATAGTTTATAAGAGGAAACAAGTTGAGTAGTGTAAAATAGTAGTAGTAAGTTGAAGGAATCCTTTATAGATAAATATTAATCATAAGAGATATCTGTGAAGTAGATATTCTATCAATTTCTTGTATATCCAAGTTTGGCACATGTAGTCTCCAGTAAATTTAGTAGCATTTCTTCAATATTTTCTCTATCTTTTTTCTCATTTTAAATTTCTCCCATCATTTTGCTTAAAACTCCTTTGATCATTTCAAGTAAAGTCTCTTCTGTTTATTCTCTCTATTGTTTTTCATTCCTTAGACTTTCTTGTAGATTAGTAATTTCTTCTTTTAAGCTCTAATGAAGCTAAGCTTCCACTGCTTAGCATTCTAGACTTTCTTATTTTAGATTTTCTTAAAGTTTAGGTATATCATTTTCAATATAGGCTTTCAGAGATTCTACTGCTTGACTTCTTATTTTAGATTGGTTTTGAAGTTCCTTACGATATAGAGCTTACTTATCTTCAACTTGTCTTTGCAGCTTTTATTCAATATTTCTTCTCTAGTTAGTCATTTATTCAAGAGCTTGCTTTAAATTACTCTCTAATTATATTATTTCTTTCTATTTCAACTCTGTAAGCCCTTCTCGTAATGCTCTTTCTTCTTCAATGCTTTTAGTTGCTTTATTAAGGGAATCTTTAAGAATGTTAAAGCGTTTGTTAGCCGCATCTACTGTTTATAGAAAATTGTCTTCTAATAAAGAGAGAAGAGAGTTCATTTGCTCAAATTTTTCCTATTTTTCACCTTCAACATTTAAGTGGATACTATTTAGACTTTCTTAGATTCTTTAAATTCTACTAATGTGCTAACTTTTCAAATCCATTATTACTAACTTTAAATTTATTCCCTTAACACTCTTACTAGTAACACTATCATTGCTTATGTATTCCAATTACTAGTCTTGCTATTCAACTTTTGCTATTACAGAATAGTAATATAAGACCACTGATATCAATGATAAATCTGTTAGATTGATTTATTTAGAAAGTTAATATATGATAGAAGTGTGGGTGATTATTAGATAGCTAAAAGTAGATGGAAAGGTTAACTTCTGAGAAAAATTGATTTAATTTAATTATTTTTCAAGTGCTTCTTCATGGCTATTATATCAGTATGCATCTCCTTGAGATCTTTCTTCATCTGTGTAAGTTGCAAAGACTTCTACTAAAACTTGGTTAGCAATCTTTTTAAGTGCTACTCCGCATAATTATTCACTTCTGTTAAATATTCATTTATTCTTTAAAGTTCATTCAGCTGGCACTTCTAGGTACAAGTGATAGAGAATAGTTCCTACTACTATTAGATGAAGTGGAGATATTCGTTGGAATTATAGTAGATATTGAGGAAAACTCCTCCTTCTTAGGAAACTAGAATTTTAACATTTAAAATATCACTCATTTTATTATCAGAATCTCTTATCTCTATAACTACTTATTTACCTTACTTTTAAACTAAATTTATGCATTTAATCAATGTCAATCACTATTATGCTTCATATATCTATCTTCATTGCTACTTCGCTTAAAGTTAACTTATATTTCATTATAATTGCTCACATAGTTAGAATATCCAGCATCATACTATCATGTTAATTAACAGGCAATACAAACTACTTTCGTTATGGGCACTTTTAATTTATACTCTGTTAAAAGAAGAAATTTAGAAGAGACCATAGAATGATGGATATTGGTCTTCCAGACAGCCAAAGTTATAACTGAAGATAACGAAAATAAGAAGATAATTCTAAAGCATGTTAGTTATGTATACTTATTACAATCTAATTATTATGCATTTATTGATAAATTTGTATATAGCCAAATAAAGTAACTTATAAGAATAAATATATCTAGAATAATTAACTCTAGCTACATTACTTTATTTACATACTTCAGTTTTAATTAATCATATTTAGTTTACATTATCATTCTAGGAATCCTATTTCCAAAGTTATATTTACATTCCAAAGCTTTAGTCTAATTATGCTTCTAATTACTGCTAGCTAAGCAAGTTAATATATTTCAATCAAATAAGATTTGAGACATAAGAGATGAACTAAATTGATATGAAAGATAAATTGAAAGATCTACTTATTTAGATTTGAAGGCTTAAATTTCAAGTCATCTTTTTAAACGTTCAATTTAATGGGAAACTGGTGTATGTATAGAACAGGTGGCATTGATATAAAATAGCAATTGGTGATTGAAGAAGATTAACTGTAAATAAACAGGATAGAAGCAGATTAAATTATAACTAATACTAAAAAGTTTTGCTATTCAAATACTTGGAATGAATATCAAGTGCTTGCAGTTCTTCACAATCTAAAACTTCCAAATTGAGAAGACAAGATGGAAGACTTGCATGCTTAAAACTAGATTAAATTATTTTACTAATAATGACAAAATGCTCAGTAAGAGTATTTGAAGCAGGACCTAACTATTATTATGATATTTTTATCCAAATCAGAACAAATTATAAAAGCAGACGCGTTATTTGAAGTGTTGGATTGAGAGTGTAAAGATTCATTAGATTGAAGCTAAGCAGAATCTTATATTTCAGTAATTTTGAAGCTGATATAAAATGTCTTACCTTCCTTACTTTAATCAACACTTACAAAATATAATGTCTCATAAGCTAAATTTGATAACTTTGATTTATTTAGCTGAAGCTTTACTTCTCAATTAGAAGTTGTAACAACCGAGCTGAAGAAAGAATTTATATCTTAGTTTCCTTAAGAAACCATTACAAAATAAGAATGAAGAAACTAATTTTTAAGCTCTGATTAATGAACATCAACCGGAAAACTTATGAAAATGCACATTAACCTATTTAAAAGTATGGGGTTACTTATTTCTGCTAGTAAGCATAAATTAAACTGAATCAAGAATCCTTGCTATTCAAACTAATTCAATGCATTGTAAGCTACCTCTTTAAATAATGAGCGATGATATTTTGAAGCTCCTCTGAAAGATCTTCCAGGATTAGCTAGCTAACTTGGGATATCCAGACTAATGATAAAAGATTTTGATAAATGACTTGGTGTTGGTTCCTACCAAGCACTTGGAGAACTGTATACAATAAAAATGATAATAGAGTAAAGAGGAAAGGAAGCAAGATAACTTGTATTTGCTACTGCTACTACTGGAAACGGTGGACTAGGTTTAGCTTTGGCAAGTAAAATATGAGGATTAGAAGTATATGTGTATGTTCCTAGTTAATTTATAAGTGCAAGAGCTGAGTTCCTCATGAATTTAGGTGTAAGCGTGAGGCAAATTTAAGACAATTATATAGAGTAGCTAAAAAAAGATGCTTAAAAGTATAATTGGATAATAATATCAGAATTCAGTTAACCTAATTATAATGTTGAAATGGTTACTTGGATTATTCAAGGGTATAGAAATATATTCATGGAAATAGATTTCGCTCCTACTCATATATTTATATAAGGAGGTCTTGGTTGTCTCGCTGCTGCTGCGGCGACTTCTTGAAAAAGTTCTAAAGTTATAGTGGTTGAATCTGAAGAATGTCCAGCAATGTATTGAATGGCTTAAGGTCTTTAAGATACTATTGGACCTGTTAAGACAAGTATGCTTGATTTAAAAGCAGAATAATGTAGTTATATAGCCTGAGAACTTAGTCAAAAATCCATCTTTGGTTTTATAAATGTGAAGGATTCCATTTCTTAACTAGGAATGAAAATCTATGCTAATCCAACAAAATAAGATTAAAAAATTATAAGTGGAGAGAGTGGAGCAGTAACTTTAGGTGTTCTATGCACCTTATTAAGAAATCCTAACTATTAATACATCAGAAAAGAAATGAACTTGGATGAAAATTCAAAAGTTTTGCTGGTTAATACAGAAGGAAATACTGATCCTATATCATACAACATTATAACGCAAAAACTATAGTACTTGTGATTATAAATAATTATACTAATAAACTCATTAATTATTTATCTTTTAAGCATCTAAGTTTTCTTGCTATTCTGATTTTATTTATTTCTATTTCTTAAGAATTTCGCACTTTTTACTGTTTTAGCTTTTAATTTCTGATTTTCAATTTTTTATCTTCGTTTTATACTTTAAATTTTTAGAGTAAAGGCAATATATTAAAACTCTCTAAGTTTCTTCATAATTTAAATAAAAAAATCTAAATTTTACCTCCAAAACTAAACTGTAGCAAAGTAGGCAATCTTTGATTTTGCTATTATTCTACAAAATAAGGAATAAGTAGAATGCTATGATTATAATACAAGAATATCTATTTGCAGCTAGTTTAAAATGTATTGAATTAAGACTAGATTGTAAGTACAAGATTAGTAATTATACAATTGAAATTAATAAATGTTTACATTCTATTGAGATATTAATACTTACTAAAAGAGATTTTTGACTATTTAATTCTTTATATTTGCCCTTAAGAATATTATTAAATGTTTTCTTATACCATTTGAGTTAGCTTTAAACTTAGCTTAATAAACTACCACTTCTTCTTTATTAATACTACTAACAATATTTGCTTAGATACTATGAGATCTACTTATAAAGCTATTTATATTTAATAAATTGGCTTCAAATAAATGTAGCTCAAATCTATTAGTCCACTTAGCTAAATCAAAATGGAGAATAATTTTAAAAACTGAGAAGTATGCTTTTTATAATAGAGATGCTAATAGAATAACTTTTTAACTTGAGAACTATATTAAATTAAATTTTTAAATTAAGCTGAAACTGATAATCCACTAATAGAACTAAAGAATATACCAATAACACAATAATTTATGTATTAACTAAGAATCAGCGTAATAAAGTATAAATAGAAAGATTTTGCTATAAACACATACTCTGCAAAAGTAATTATGGCTTTAAGACTATTAAAATAGGAAAAGGCATTTAAAAATTTAATTTTCTTAATAAAAAATAATTAAAAAAATAATAAACTTAAGATAAACAACTGGAACTTAAGCAGCATTTATTAGCATTTCTCATTTTTTAAAGGAATTAAAAAATAAGCCAGAATCAGTATATTTTATAGTTAAAATTAATGCTTAAAATAGCGTTAGTAAAATTAAAATAATGCAAGATAGATAAATATAGTAATTTAGAGCTTATAATATTAGCACTAAAATGTATCACTATATTCTATTAAATATAACAAATTTTATCGTTTATACATTAAATTTACTTCAATCAAAGTTTAACGTATTTTGCCTAATTAAATATTTAGTAAGTCTAAAAATTAATTAATTTTGAGAAATGTATAACAAGTTTATTAAAGCTAAAGCTTAGTGATATAAATGGTACTATGACGAAACTTTAAAATTTAATCATGCTTACACCTTTTAAAGGAAAAAAATTATATTTACTTATTGATTTTTGTAATATTTTAGTTTAAGCTTTTATCTTTCAAAAAACTTCATAAAATAAAATAAAAATGAGTGTTAAAAATAAAGATTTGATTGATAGTGAAATTAAGTCTAATGCTTCTGAAGATAATAGAATTAACTCTTATTATCAGGCTGTAAAGGAAATAAAAGATGATTAATAGAAAAAAAGATAATCTAATGCTTTGTCTGAAACTGAAATAGATTCATTAGATAATACTTTTGGAAAAAAATAGATAAGTGATTTGAATTCACAAAACTAAATTGTTTATTCTAAAATTCCTTTTAGATTAGATCGCCTTCCTTGGTCATCTTGACATTGAAAACTTATTATGTGTCTTGGTATTTCATGAATAATGGATGGATTGCAGGTTACAAACATAAGTGGAGTAGTATCAGGCAAGTTATCAGATGACAGTACTATGGATTTATCTGGCTTCTAGGTAGGGTTTGTCGGTGCTTGCTACACTTCAGGTGCTGTTATAGGTGCTATTATCTTAGGAGCTATTAGTGATAAAAAGGGAAGAAAGAAAGTTTTTATTATAACTCCAGTTTTATATCTAACAGGAACTGCACTTACATGCTTTTGCTGGAACTTCTGAACTCTAATTCCATGCATTTTCATAACAGGATTAGGAGTAGGAGGTGAATATTCAAGTATTAATAGTGCAGTAGATGAAATGATTCCAGCACGTCTTAGAGGTACAGTTGATATTGCTATTAATGGTACTTATTGAATTGGAGGAGCTTTCTCAAGTGCTTTTTAGCTTTTATTTTTAAGCCATTTATTTCCTGATAATGTAGGATGGAGACTTTGTTTTGCATTAGGAACATTTTTAGGAACTATTGTACTTATAGCTCGTTGCTTTATGCCAGAAAGTCCAAGGTGGTTACTTATGCATGGAAGAGCTCAGGAAGCTGAATTTTATATAGAAAAAATAGAAAAAGCTATAGAAGCCGCAGGTCATAAACTCGATGAAGTTCCTCCAGAGTAAAATATAGCAGTTTAACAAAGTTAAGAAACAAATTATTTGAAGCAAATTTAGTATACAGTTAAAACTTATCCTAGAAGATCATTTTTATCCTCTGTGCTTATTACTACTTAGGCTTTTTTTTATAATGCTATTTTTCTAACATATGGGCTTACTTTAAAAAATTTTTTTGATGTTGAGGATAGTCATGTTGCCTTCTACATTTTCCCTTTTGCAGCTGGTAATTTTTTAGGATGCATAGTAATAGGAAGATTTTTTGATACAGTGGGAAGAAGAAAAATGGTGTTACTCACCTATATAGTATCTGCATGCATTCTTTTAACTTGTGGTATTTTATTTGTTTCAAATATAATCAATACACCAGAAATTATGACGCTTTTTTGATCTGGATCGTTCTTTTTTGCTTCAGCTGGTGCTTCAGCTGCATATTTGACAATTTCAGAAATATTTCCCATAGAAGTTAGAGCTATTGCAATTGCTTTTTTCTACTTTATAGGAACTCTGATAGGAGGAGTAGCAGGACCTTTGATATATGGTTGGCTAATAGGGAAAGAAGAAAGAGCATATTTATTTTGGGGATATGTAGCTGCTGTTATTTTAATGGTTTTTGGAGGAATAATTGGATATCTCTTTGGATTTGACTGTGAATAAAAATCTTTGGAAGATATTGCTACTCCAATTAATAAAGTATAAACGAACCGTGAAAATAATGAACAAATAAATTCAGAAGAAATGTCTTGATTTAAAAAGGAACATAAAGAATTTAAAATTAACTACTTTATTTTAATGTTCTTATTTAACTTTTTTATCCTGTTTCCTAAATCACTTTCTTAAAAATTGCCCTTAAATTTCATTTCTTATCAACCAAAGTTATAATACAGTGCAATTAACATTAAGAATATAATTTCTAAAGCAAAAGTTAGTAATTATAAAACCTTAAATCTTAAAATATTTATTTTATATAGAAAAGGTTAATTACAACATACTACATAATATTAATTGCTTAGTAACAATAATTATTTTAAAGCTTAGTCCTTTAAAGGATTTTTAACTATTTTAAGTATTAAATGAGTATTTTATTACTAACTATCATAAACTGGAAAATTAACTACAAAAGCTTCTTTTATTTTGTATTTATTAAATTTCTAGACTTTCTTTATTTTCTTTATCTTCAAGCAAACTAAATTTCTTAAGGAACTTAGTAACTTCATTTATTAATTAGTGCCAAGCAATATTTTCACTACTGATAAGTTGATAATTAAGCTTATAAGAATATCCGAAGTTTATATTTACACTACAATCCGATATCTTAAGCAATTTTGTTTAGATTACAATTGAGTAATTTTAAAGCATTTTAACTATATTTAGATAAGCCTAAATAAGATGAGCATATAGTAATATAACCATTAATTAGTAAACTCTTTCTATTTAATGTGAGAAACTAAGCTAACTGCTATAACAAAGCTTCCTATATCTTTAATTCAGTAATATAGTTCTAAGTATGAGAATATAAATAAATTATAATATAAGCCTAAACTAACTCTTATTATAAGTATCTAATGTTTCAGATTATTATTTAAGCAATTTAGAGTTGCTTTTGTATAATATGTACTCCTTACTTTATATACTTAAGAACAATCTTTAGCTTAATATTCTAAATATAAAGCTAGATTTATTTTAGAGCTATGAAATCTAAGGCTTAGGATTTTTAAACAGTTCATATTACTAGCTGTCGTAATATAACTATCTTAGGTAGCTGCCTTGGATTTGCTATTTATGATTTAAACACATAGAGTAGAAACTTCTCTAGTTTGTACTAAATGATATGAATAATTATCTATTTAGCAAATAAAATTACAATGCTAAGACTCTTCTTTTAGCAACTAGCACTCATTCTTCTACTTTGCATAATTACGCTTAATTGTATTTGATAGACATTTATTTACATAATCAGCAAACTAATCCTTGGTTAGGTAGTATATCCCCTATTGATATAAATAAGTAGAGAAATTGTTAAACAGCTAGTGTATGAAACTTATAGCTAACTTCCTTAGTAATACAAGTTAGTTGCTTTAGAGATTACAAAGTAATATCTCTATAGATGCTATAGCTCGCTTAGCTAAATAATAAATCTAAACTAGCTCTTTAAATAATAACTCATTCTAATTCTTCTATTTAGTCTTAGACACATTTAATTCAATTAAAAAAGGCTGATAGAATAAATAGAACTTATAAGTTCTTTAATAGAGAAAGCAAAAGTCGTTGAAAGATTGTCAAATAATCCATAAAATTTGTCATATTTGGTATTATTTTTAGAATAACCATAGCTAATGCAGATAGTTCCTCTATACTAAAGTTTATGGGAACTAAGACTTAAATCAAAGCAATCTCACAACTAACAATTACTAAACTTGTCTACGCAGGAATCTTAACTTATATTCGTTTCGAATAGATTGGATATTTAGAACGGATAAAGAAAAAAGGAAAGTGTCGAGGATTTAAGTACAGTTTACATAGACCTCTAGACTCTTAAATTTTCAATTATTTGAAATAGTTTTACTAAAGCTTTTTAAATAGGACAATAATATCTAATCTTCTACATATGTATTTCTAAAAATATTGCTTTAAGAATATTTCTTTAGATCATGAGCTATGCAAACATATGAAAGACAAATTAACTTTTGAGCACCTTTCATACATTTTACTCCAGAAGCAAGAATATTAAATATTACTTAAATTACCTTCGTTTAAGAAGTTAAGCACTATCTTAATTAGATTACACTTACTGATTGATAAGAGCAATAATTGAGATTCGAAACTATCATCTTTATATTAGGTATAAGAACTAATCAGAAGTTTATTCAATCTATTTCTCAGTATAACTTGGAGAATAAGTTGGTAGAACATCATCTATAAATCTTCCTAAACATTTGGAAATTGCGCACGGGTATCATAGATGCTAAATTGTACTGATAAGAGAATCTTCAACTAGAATAACTTTAACCCTTAATTAAAAGGGCTAGAAGATAACTCAAGCAATAATAAAAATGTAGCATAACTATTTAAGAATTATGACTAGAAGCAGATAGTTTTAACATATTAGCAAAGCTAAGCATGTTCTAGAATGCAGAATTTAATTTCTTTTTAATAACTAAAAATGAGTGAATAGAGTAAAAGAAACAAGCAATATTAAAGAGTCAAGTAAAGTAAACTAGCTAAAACATTTAATTTTGAAGTTTAATAAAAGAACAACATTGATAAACTCTAAGCAATCATTTAAATAAAGCTTTCTTAACTAATCATTATGATAACCATTCATATTAAACACTGCTTTATGTTTATCTCTCTAGTTATTAATTCATTGCAATCAATACTTATGTAAAGAGCTAACTATTTAAAAGCTATTTGAAAGTTGTTGACTATTCTATTGATATTATTATATCTTCAAATGTTTTAATGTTATTACTTAATTATGTACCTAGTTATAAGCAGTTAAATTAGAGACTCCAAAATTAAGCCAGTAAAGTATAAAATAAAGTAGGTTTTATAGTTTTAAACTTAGACAATTAAAGATTAACCTTGTAGAGTTAATTAATCTACTTTAGATTTAAATTTCTAGCTACTCAAGCTTTATTATAGCTTTACTAAGAGTCTTTAATTTAACTTTGAGTCTTTAAGATTAAAAACTGCAATTGCTATTCCTAAATCTTAAAAGATCCATACAGAGGAATAATTTAGAAATACTTTTACATAAAGCATCTAGTATAAAAAGAAATACTTAAGTTATAGGAAAATGTCGTTGAATATGAAATAAAGAAGATATCATGGACAAACTAAACCAATTTAAAATATTATTTTAGAAATAATTAAAAAGACTGCTGCCTTATAAAAGAGGCAAAACGTTTATACAATGAGATAAGAGATAGACAATATTTAGCTAATACTTTTAAACTTTAGTAATTTATCTTAGCTTAATAAAAACAATAAATCTTTTCTATGAACTGATAATATAGAATTACTTAATTATCTAGCCTTTTTTCTAAAAGTATTAGTCTTAGTTTATCTTAATTTTAAATACATTTTTAAATCTTAATCATTTATTCTTAGCATTATTTATTTATAAAAATGAAAGGATTGAAAGTCTCAACTTTTAGCATATAGCACATACTCGATTCTAAGAAACTTTTAAATTGTACGTAATAAATCTTTATCAAGTAAATATTTGAGTCTAAAGAAAGTAGCGAATAATTAGAAAACTAACCAGTTAGACAAGTTTAGTTCATATCTATACAAGAACTTGTAATTAAAGATATCTCTACTTTATAGATTTTAGGTATATTTAGTTGAAATGCTTAAAACTTAAGCCTACATTTTAAATAATATTATATTTTAGGTATTGCATTTAAAATACTCTTCTTTAAGGTTATTTTAAGAAATATGAACTATATAATAGATTTCTAAGGAAACATAATTCTGAAGTATTTCTATCTTCATTAACTGTTTATAGTTCTTTTACTATTTCTGATGACATTTCTTCTTCCTTAAGTTTATAAGATAATACTGATTAATTTATTAGTATTTTGGCATTTTTATAATACTTAATCAATAATCACTTTCAATAAGCAAATAATTTTGGCTTGTTATCAAACTTTTTCATCAATAAAAAATTATTTTATATCTTAAATAATGTTTCAATTATGTATGCTATTGTTTTTTCTTAAGCTATTACTTACAAACTAGACTTTCTAGTTATGATTAATATTTCTTATTACAGACTAATAATAGCTTCAAATTATAATTTTGGTTTTATTTCATCTAAGATAATAATTTATATATTTTTAAATAGGGGTTCATTTGAAGTAATTAGGTACTTTACTATAGATTGCTTGCATAATGATTATAACTTCTAATAAATTAGTTTAGTCATACTCTTATGCTTAATAAGTTATATTACTCGGTTACTATTCAAAGAAATTTCAAAAACTTCTTTTCAAGTTGCAGAGTTTAAGTTTAAATTTATATTTTTATACTAAACTCTTCACTCTTCTGTTTATCTTTATAGTCGCTGAATATTTAGTGCATATGCTTTATTCAAATAAATGCTCTTTAATTTTAATTTTAAGTAATGGTCTTTACTAACTCTTATAATGACTATTAATGATACTTTCATGTAATTTACTTAAATCTCTTAACTTTCATCTACCAAATTTGTTTATATTAAACTTAAAATTACCTCTAAGTAGCGTTTTTAACCTAGTTAACTTTACATTATCTCATTTTGTGTGAAATATTAATTTGTTTCTCATTTAGTACTAATAGGCATAATCTTCTATTTACATCATATAACAAAAATCTTATTGGAAATGTCATTTGAATACATACTTATAAAACAGGCGAAACATTTCTAGTTTCTATTTTTATCATACTTTAGAAAGATATTGAAGAAAACATCGAATTTTTACAAAATTGGAAACTAAACACTAAAGTAACTTTTAGGACTACGATTTTATCAAACTAGATGTACTATTTGCTTTGATAAAGATAAAATTATAATATTGTTTTTATAAATTTATTCTATATATTTAAGATAATTTCTTTGAAATTTCCCAATCAACAGAAAATAAATCACAAGCTATAAGAAATTATTGCATAAGCACAAATAAAAATATTGTTTGATATCTTTTAATAACAAACAAGTTTTAAAGATTTGCATAAATTTTAAGATAAAACAAATTTAGATAATTAGATCTCTTGGATGTTTTTAACCTCTTTCCTGCAATCCTCTAGATTACTCTAGAGATTTAATATCAAAGTTTGTAAG
Organism: Loxodes magnus; assembly: GCA_946699065.1. Taxonomy (NCBI): domain Eukaryota; phylum Ciliophora; class Karyorelictea; order Loxodida; family Loxodidae; genus Loxodes; species Loxodes magnus. The sequence continues at coordinate 510,251 of CAMPDV010000018.1, forward strand.
TTTCTACAATTCTTCTCCTTGTTATGCATATGGCCTTCAGTATTTTTTTGCCTAGATAATACTTGCTATATTTTTTTTTGTAAATGCTTCCGAATTTGTAAAAATAAAAACTATCTCTTTTCAGCTTTTGTTGTCTCTTCTTTTTTTCTTCAACTTCTTCTAGTAGTTTCAGATTCTTACTCGAATTTTAAATTTATAACATTTTTCCTCAGATTCGTTAAAGAGTTGAAGTAATAGCATCTTTTCATTTCTCGCTTAATTTTTAATTTTTTCTTCTTCGATATTATTTTGTTATTTGCAATTCTTTAATTCCAATTAACATTTTAATTTATTGATTTTCTCCTATTTTTTCTATCTAGTTGTTCAGTTCTTTCTGTTTTTCTTCTGATTTAAGATTGTCTGACTGTTTTGATCTTGTGAAGTATTTCAGAAGGTGTTTGGCTTTATTCTTAGATCATGAGTCTAGATTCTATTCCCTCTACTTTTTAAAGTTTTCCCTTCTTTCTCTTTTAATCTTGTTCAGCGTTTTGGCCTCTTCCAGGAGATCAAAAACATTTTTATCAGCTAATCATAGTTTATTAACTGTTCTGTGGTAAGATTAGAGATTTTAGATTAAAAAATATTTTTAGCCTATTTTCTAGCTTCTCTTTAGTGATGAAAGTTTCGCTTTTTGGCATTCTTTTTAAAGTTCTTTTCCTGGTATTTGCTTCTCTAGGATTTTTGTCTTCTTCTGCTTTCACAAACTACAAAAAATCCGGATCAGAGGCCTGATATTTTAAAATTATTTGCAGAAAAATCATGCATTAAATTGAAACTTAGTTTCTGAAGAAAAGCAAAAATCTAAATCAATATAATATTTAAGAAACTTGTAGATTTTCTACTAAATATAAAAGTTTTGAGTAACTATTAAGATCAATATTGAACTTATAAAGCAGAGGTTTGAAGAGATAATATGATGACAATTAACTTACTTACTCAAATAAATAATTTTTCAAAATTATAGTAGGATAGTAAATCAAAATGCACTTTTGCATTAAAGTTAACTAATTTATAGATATATTATGTTTTAAAACTAAAATATTTAAATTAAAAACTAGACCAAAAAATAAATAATTAGTTTTGTAAAATAAAATCTTTTGCATCCTAAAAATGAGACAAAATGCCAACAAAATAATAAATATAAAAAATATTAAATAAAAAGAGAAAACAAGGTATTTTTGTAATTGGCAAAGAATATCTGCAAAAAGTGTTTAATTTCATATTTAAAGACAAATACTGAAAAAAGAATAAAATAATATTAAAAATTAAAGAGATAATACTGGAAAAAGGCATGAAGGCAATAAGAGTAATTATACTGTAATGAATTAGTATTAGCATGTAGCATAAAAACATAGTAGCATTAATACTTAAAAGAGATAGTTAAGAGTTAAATTTTAATAAATATAATTTTGTTTTTAATTAAATACCCGAAAATTCTGTTAGATAAAATAGAACATAAGTATCTCCAAAAGTTTCGAACTTTTGTTTTCATTTATATCTATTTATAACTTTTGAATAAAGTGTTAAAGCCAATATTTTAAATTAAATCTTAAATAAACTTTCTATGCAGATTTATCAAAATTAATATATTTTAAATATTTAACTTTAGTAAACACTTAAATCAAAAATATTTTCCAAAATTAATGTTAATTTTTTAATTTTAGACTTTAGATTCTTTTGCTAAATTATATAAAAATTAACTTTATTTTTATATTTTTTATACAAATGAAAGATATCTAATTAATTTCGCATTTATCAGTATTTGCTTTGCTTAACTAAGAATTTTGCATTAAAAATTAGAAAATTAAATATACTTTTGGATAAAATGCTAAAACATAAGTATATAACTTTAATAATGATAGATGGATAATTTTGACCTCTTTACTTAACCAACAAAATGGATTAAAAAATAGATGTGGGAGTTCGAAAAAGAAGCAAGCTGGTTTTTGCATAAATTCAATAAGAAATAATTTCATAAAATACTATATTTTAATTTTTCAACGAAGATTAAGTATTAAGAAACATAAACATGTAAGTAGATATCTAATTTTTCCTTCAAGATAAATATCTAAAAAGATTCTGTAACAAAAGGGAGATTTGATCAACTATTAAATAAATCATATTCAATTATGTAATTGCAAATGTAAAAGCTAAAAATGTGTTTATGAAATTTAAAAACTTTTTTATACTTTTACAATTATTAATATATAAAAAATTTGAATTATAGAACATGTAGAAACTAAATGGCGCGGAATTCTTTACAATTTTTTTAATTAGTTTTTATTAAGTCTAAAGAAAGTAAAACTAAATGCTAGCATTCCTTTGAACCTCCTTGTCTCTATAGGATTTATGTCAAAATGCTTTCCAAAGAAGTCTTTTTACTAACAACTTCCAATTTATTAATAAACGATGTCTTGGGTCATGAATTAATTCAGAACTTCTGCCAAGATTTTTGTGCTACTCTTCACAAAACGGGTATTTTCTGTCACCAAAGCATGTCTCGTTCTTAGTTGAAAGATTGAGCCTTCTTGTTTAAATTAAATAAAAAAAATAAAGCATCCCCCCTCACTTAATAAAAAGAAAAAATTAAACGAAGAATAGAGAAAAGAAAAATTGATTTTTAAATCTAAAAAGATAGAAAATAAATTCCCTATAACGTAACCGTAAGAATTATAAAAGATTGAAGAGAAGACCAAATTAAGGGATTATATCTATTTAATGCGATTTTAAAAATTTATTTTTTTCATAAAATAAGAACTTTGAAAGATCTTAAAAACTATTTAAAACTTTTCAAAGTAAAATAATAAGCTAACAATAGATCTTCAAGAATTATATATAACAAAGCGAATACTAAATCTTCTAGAAGTTTATGCCTATTAGTACTAAATGAGAAACAAATTAATATTTCACACAAAATGAGATAATGTAAAGTTAACTAGGTTAAAAACGCTACTTAGAGGTAATTTTAAGTTTAATATAAACAAATTTGGTAGATGAAAGTTAAGAGATTTAAGTAAATTACATGAAAGTATCATTAATAGTCATTATAAGAGTTAGTAAAGACCATTACTTAAAATTAAAATTAAAGAGCATTTATTTGAATAAAGCATATGCACTAAATATTCAGCGACTATAAAGATAAACAGAAGAGTGAAGAGTTTAGTATAAAAATATAAATTTAAACTTAAACTCTGCAACTTGAAAAGAAGTTTTTGAAATTTCTTTGAATAGTAACCGAGTAATATAACTTATTAAGCATAAGAGTATGACTAAACTAATTTATTAGAAGTTATAATCATTATGCAAGCAATCTATAGTAAAGTACCTAATTACTTCAAATGAACCCCTATTTAAAAATATATAAATTATTATCTTAGATGAAATAAAACCAAAATTATAATTTGAAGCTATTATTAGTCTGTAATAAGAAATATTAATCATAACTAGAAAGTCTAGTTTGTAAGTAATAGCTTAAGAAAAAACAATAGCATACATAATTGAAACATTATTTAAGATATAAAATAATTTTTTATTGATGAAAAAGTTTGATAACAAGCCAAAATGATTCGCTTATTGAAAGTGATTATTGATTAAGTATTATAAAAATGCCAAAATACTAATAAATTAATCAGTATTATCTTATAAACTTAAGGAAGAAGAAATGTCATCAGAAATAGTAAAAGAACTATAAACAGTTAATGAAGATAGAAATACTTCAGAATTATGTTTCCTTAGAAATCTATTATATAGTTCATATTTCTTAAAATAACCTTAAAGAAGAGTATTTTAAATGCAATACCTAAAATATAATATTATTTAAAATGTAGGCTTAAGTTTTAAGCATTTCAACTCAATATACCTAAAATCTATAAAGTAGAGATATCTTTAATTACAAGTTCTTGTATAGATATGAACTAAACTTGTCTAACTGGTTAGTTTTCTAATTATTCGCTACTTTCTTTAGACTAAAATATTTACTTGATAAAGATTTATTACGTACAATTTAAAAGTTTCTTAGAATCGAGTATGTGCTATATGCTAAAAGTTGAGACTTTCAATCCTTTCTTTTTTTATTTTTATAAATAAATAAAGCTAAGAATAAATGATTAAGATTTAAAAATGTATTTAAAATTAAGATAAACTAAGACTAATACTTTTAGAAAAAAGGCTATATAATTAAGTAATTCTATATTATCAGTTCATAGAAAAGATTTATTGTTTTTATTAAGCTAAGATAAATTACTAAAGTTTAAAAGTATTAGCTAAATATTGTCTATCTCTTATCTCATTGTATAAACGTTTTGCCTCTTTTATAAGGCAGCAGTCTTTTTAATTATTTCTAAAATAATATTTTAAATTGGTTTAGTTTGTCCATGATATCTTCTTTATTTCATATTCAACGACATTTTCCTATAACTTAAGTATTTCTTTTTATACTAGATGCTTTATGTAAAAGTATTTCTAAATTATTCCTCTGTATGGATCTTGCAAGATTTAGGAATAGCGATTGCAGTTTTTAATCTTAAAGACTCAAAGTTAAATTAAAGACTCTTAGTAAAGCTATAATAAAGCTTGAGTAGCTAGAAATTTAAATCTAAAGTAGATTAATTAACTCTACAAGGTTAATCTTTAATTGTCTAAGTTTAAAACTATAAAACCTACTTTATTTTATACTTTACTGGCTTAATTTTGGAGTCTCTAATTTAACTGCTTATAACTAGGTACATAATTAAGTAATAACATTAAAACATTTGAAGATATAATAATATCAATAGAATAGTCAACAACTTTCAAATAGCTTTTAAATAGTTAGCTCTTTACATAAGTATTGATTGCAATGAATTAATAACTAGAGAGATAAACATAAAGCAGTGTTTAATATGAATGGTTATCATAATGATTAGTTAAGAAAGCTTTATTTAAATGATTGCTTAGAGTTTATCAATGTTGTTCTTTTATTAAACTTCAAAATTAAATGTTTTAGCTAGTTTACTTTACTTGACTCTTTAATATTGCTTGTTTCTTTTACTCTATTCACTCATTTTTAGTTATTAAAAAGAAATTAAATTCTGCATTCTAGAACATGCTTAGCTTTGCTAATATGTTAAAACTATCTGCTTCTAGTCATAATTCTTAAATAGTTATGCTACATTTTTATTATTGCTTGAGTTATCTTCTAGCCCTTTTAATTAAGGGTTAAAGTTATTCTAGTTGAAGATTCTCTTATCAGTACAATTTAGCATCTATGATACCCGTGCGCAATTTCCAAATGCTTAGGAAGATTTATAGATGATGTTCTACCAACTTATTCTCCAAGTTATACTGAGAAATAGATTGAATAAACTTCTGATTAGTTCTTATACCTAATATAAAGATGATAGTTTCGAATCTCAATTATTGCTCTTATCAATCAGTAAATGTAATCTAATTAAGATAGTGCTTAACTTCTTAAACGAAGGTAATTTAAGTAATATTTAATATTCTTGCTTCTGGAGTAAAGTGTATGAAAGGTGCTCAAAAGTTAATTTGTCTTTCATATGTTTGCATTGCTCATGATCTAAAGAAATATTCTTAAAGCAATATTTTTAGAAATACATATGTAGAAGATTAGATATTATTGTCCTATTTAAAAAGCTTTAGTAAAACTATTTCAAATAATTGAAAATCTAAGAGTCTAGAGGTCTATGTAAACTGTACTTAAATCCTCGACACTTTCCTTTTTTCTTTATCCGTTCTAAATATCCAATCTATTCGAAACGAATATAAGTTAAGATTCCTGCGTAGACAAGTTTAGTAATTGCTAGTTGTGAGATTGCTTTGATTTAAGTCTTAGTTCCCATAAACTTTAGTATAGAGGAACTATCTGCATTAGCTATGGTTATTCTAAAAATAATACCAAATATGACAAATTTTATGGATTATTTGACAATCTTTCAACGACTTTTGCTTTCTCTATTAAAGAACTTATAAGTTCTATTTATTCTATCAGCCTTTTTTAATTGAATTAAATGTGTCTAAGACTAAATAGAAGAATTAGAATGAGTTATTATTTAAAGAGCTAGTTTAGATTTATTATTTAGCTAAGCGAGCTATAGCATCTATAGAGATATTACTTTGTAATCTCTAAAGCAACTAACTTGTATTACTAAGGAAGTTAGCTATAAGTTTCATACACTAGCTGTTTAACAATTTCTCTACTTATTTATATCAATAGGGGATATACTACCTAACCAAGGATTAGTTTGCTGATTATGTAAATAAATGTCTATCAAATACAATTAAGCGTAATTATGCAAAGTAGAAGAATGAGTGCTAGTTGCTAAAAGAAGAGTCTTAGCATTGTAATTTTATTTGCTAAATAGATAATTATTCATATCATTTAGTACAAACTAGAGAAGTTTCTACTCTATGTGTTTAAATCATAAATAGCAAATCCAAGGCAGCTACCTAAGATAGTTATATTACGACAGCTAGTAATATGAACTGTTTAAAAATCCTAAGCCTTAGATTTCATAGCTCTAAAATAAATCTAGCTTTATATTTAGAATATTAAGCTAAAGATTGTTCTTAAGTATATAAAGTAAGGAGTACATATTATACAAAAGCAACTCTAAATTGCTTAAATAATAATCTGAAACATTAGATACTTATAATAAGAGTTAGTTTAGGCTTATATTATAATTTATTTATATTCTCATACTTAGAACTATATTACTGAATTAAAGATATAGGAAGCTTTGTTATAGCAGTTAGCTTAGTTTCTCACATTAAATAGAAAGAGTTTACTAATTAATGGTTATATTACTATATGCTCATCTTATTTAGGCTTATCTAAATATAGTTAAAATGCTTTAAAATTACTCAATTGTAATCTAAACAAAATTGCTTAAGATATCGGATTGTAGTGTAAATATAAACTTCGGATATTCTTATAAGCTTAATTATCAACTTATCAGTAGTGAAAATATTGCTTGGCACTAATTAATAAATGAAGTTACTAAGTTCCTTAAGAAATTTAGTTTGCTTGAAGATAAAGAAAATAAAGAAAGTCTAGAAATTTAATAAATACAAAATAAAAGAAGCTTTTGTAGTTAATTTTCCAGTTTATGATAGTTAGTAATAAAATACTCATTTAATACTTAAAATAGTTAAAAATCCTTTAGGTAAGCACTAGTTTTAAATATAACCCATTAATCTAATTTTAGCTCTTTTTAAAATTTTTAATTTTGATTGTTACTTGCAAAGCGTTATATATTTTTCTACAAGTAAAGCATACTTAATGGAAATAATAAAAATAGGAAAGATATGAAACTAAAGAAATATATTAATTAACAGTATTTAAGAACAAGATTTTAACTTAAAAGTTTTTTTTACTTTTTAAATCAAGACATTGCTTTTAAGCTTACCTGTTCGTTATTTTAATGGTTTGGCTAGTTATTATTAATTGGAGTAGTAATATCATCTATAGGTTTTTATTCACAGTCAAATCCAAAGAGATATCCAATTATTCCTCCAAAAACCATTAAAATAACTGCCGCTACATATCCCCAAAACAAATATATTCTTTCTTTTTTCCCTATTAACCAACCATATATCAAAGGCCCTATAACTCCTCCTGTAAGAGTTCCTACAAAATAAAAAAATCCTATTGCAATAGCTCTTACTTCTAAGGGAAATATTTCTGAAATTGTCAAATATGCAGCTGAAGCACCAGCTGAAGCAAAAAAGAACGATCCAGATCAAAAAAGTGTCATAATTTCTGGTGTATCGATTATATTTTAAACAAATAAAATACTACAAGTTAAAAGAATGATTGAAGCTATTGTGTAGGTGAGCAAAATCATTTTTCTTCTTCCCACTGTATCAAAAAATCTTCCTATTACTATGCATCCTAAAAAATTACCAGCTGCAAAAGGGAAAATGTAGAAGGCAACATGATTATCCTTAACATGAAAGAAAAATTTTAAAGTAAGCCCATAAGTTAGAAAAATAGCATTATAGAAAAAAGCCTGAGTAGTAATAAGCACAGAGGATAAAAATGATCTTCTAGGATAAGTTTTAACAATATATTTTATTTGATTCAAGTAGCTTTCTTAACTTTGTTAAACTGCTATTTCTTTTTCTGGAGGAACTACTTAGAGTTCATATCCTGCATCTTCTATAGCTTCTTCTATTCTTTCTATATAAAATTCAGCTTCCTAAGCTCTTCCATGCTTAAGTAACCACCTTGGACTTTCTGGCATAAAGCAACGAGCTATAAGTACAATAGTTCCTAAAATTGTGCCTAATGCAAAACAAAGTCTCCATCCTATATTATCAGGAAATAAATGGCTTAAAAAAAAAAGCTAAAAAGCACTAGAAATAGCTCCTCCTATTCACCAAGTTCCATTAATAATAATATCAACTGTACCTCTAAGACGGGCTGGAATCATTTCATCGACTGCACTATTAATACTTGAATATTCACCTCCTACTCCTAATCCCGTTAAGAAAATACATGGAATTAGAGTTCAGAAGTTCCAGCAACCGCATGTAAGTGCAGTTCCTGTTAGATATAAAACTGGAGTAATAATAAAAACTTTCTTTCTTCCCTTTTTATCACTAATAACTCCTAAGATAATAGCACCTATAACAGCACCTGAAGTGTAACAAGCACCGATAAATCCTACTTAAGAACTAGTTAAATCCATAGTACTGTCATCTGATAACTTGCCTGATACTACTCCACTTATGTTTGTAACCTGCAATCCATCCATTATTCATGAAATACCAAGACACATTGTAAGTTTTCAATGTCAAGATGACCAAGGAAGGCGATCTAATCTGTAGGGAATTTTAGAAAAAACAACTTAATTTTGTTAATCCGAACTAAATAAATTTCTTATACCTTAATTATTATCTAATTAATCTATTTCAGTTTTACTCAAAGATCTTGCTTATCTTTTTTTCTATTAATAATCTTTTACTTCTTTTACATCCTCGTAATAAGAGTTAATTCTATTATCTTCAGAAATATTAAAATTAATTTCGTTTTCATTCAAATCCTTATTTTTAGCACTCATTTCTATTTTATTTTTATGAAATTGTTTGATAGATAAAAGCTCTAACTAAAATATTAAAAAAATAAATAAGCAAATCTTATTTGTTATAAATGAATTTTAAATTTATCTTTAATTTATTATAATTATTTTAGCATAATACTTATATTTTAAAAGCCTGATATTGTGATTAAAGTTTATAATATAATTAACTAAATTTTATTAAACAGTAATTTTAGTTTTATTATTTCTCCAAATTTCGAGATAAATTTTTAAATGTTCTTTCTTATACAAAATTTTTATTAATGTAAGAATTTTGATTATTGTAAGTAATATATTTGAAACTAAAGTGCTTATATTTGAATTTTATTATAAGAATGCTTTTTATTTTAAAAATATTCAATAATCATAAAGAAAATTTTTGGAATTCATGATGATATTACTGCTTTTACATACATACCTCCAATATTACTTGAAAGATCACTAAATTTGCTTATGTGCTTAAGTGTTAAATGTTTAAATGTCTTTGTTCATTTATTTTATATCTTAGCTAACTTTCTTTTCTACTATTTCTTGATATAATAAGTATTTCCTTTTACTCTCGGATTTTCTATAGCATCATTATTATATAATCTTTCTCAGTTAAACCTTTATATTTTTTCATTATTATTTTTTTATAGATATTTCTTTCTATTTTTCATTGTTATCTTTGAGACTTAGCAATTTTATCATTTCTGTAAATATGTTTAAGTATCCAACCATTATAATTATTTATTTTTCATAAATTTATTTTCCTAAATTGTGCATTTATCAGAAATTTAAGTTATGATACGACTTAAGATTTATTTTTTGTTGTTATTTTAATATTAGTTCTATCTATAACTTTTTTATAATTCTCTTGTTCTAAAGATATTTTACTTATTTTTGACTTTATGCAATACATTGAAGAAATGCAAATTTTTCTTTAATTAAATAATTCTTGTGTTAGCTCTACTTATTTGATAAAGTGCTACATAAAATTTTTTTTGTAATTTTTTCCAATGTATGAGTTCCTATTAAAAGTAAAAAAAATATGTTTTAAAATTTTGCATAATCAATTATTTATTCTCAGAAAAGTTAGAATTTCTTATTATAGTCAATTTTAAATTAATATAGAGGTTTTCTTTTAAGGTTGAAATCTTTGTATGATTTATTGGCTTATTTTTTTCTTAATTTCGTTTCTGCTACTCTGAATTTAGAATAATCCGTTTAAACTAAAATTTTTGACGAAAAATGACCTTAAGAAACAATAGACTCTCTTAAAGAAATTCTAATAATAAGAATAATAGTATTCTTAAGATATGTTTGCATAAATCAGTGCATTGAAGAATATTAAAGCTATAATAATAACTAAATATTATTATAGCGCGCAAAGCATCTCGTTGGTACGCAGTTCTTTCAATATTAATATTTAATATTAAAAAAAGTGTTCTTATGCTTCTTGTTGTCATTCTAGCTGTCCAATGAGTTTCGTCAGCTTCTCCAAATGGGAAATCTTCTTATTAAAGATTATTCTCGAATCATGAACTAAATACTCTAGTCATCTTGAATAAAATCCAAATAAGGGTTAATAATATAGTCATAAGTAGCTCATCAGTCAAATTTTCATACTACTACTGGGAATCCTTGGAAAAGTATTGTTTGTCTCTTCCGAACTTATCCACCCTTCCCTCGATGATAACTAGTGCGATATTACTCGCAATGCAGTATACACTGAACTAGATTACCTTTATAATATACATAGTTGTAAATTTAATATACTTATTTAAAGATATATATGCTAAAATGTTCAAATTTTGCTTAGAAGAAAATAATTAAAATTTTATATATATTAAGTTTCTTCTTAGAGATTTTAACTTAATCCCCTAAGTTAATCTTGTTACCATATTTAATAAATCAAAATCACTTATCTCAAATAAAGAAGATATCTATACTAAGGAAAATATAAAATATCCATAAAGGAACTGAGCGCAAAAATAATTAGAGTAAAAGGTAGATTTTTTTCTGATTTTATATGGGATAAATTAATTATAATTGTATTAAAAATAGGAATTAATACTTATAATATTATAGAATTAAAAAGCTTAACTTGTCTATTAACTTATTGAACAAAGTTTTTTCATGATTTTTTTTAATATTCAAAGAACTTATAATTAAGATATTCGTTGTTTATAGATTTTTTCTATATTTATAATAAAATTTGAAATATTTAATGCTTCTGCCTAATTTTTAAATATGATATAACTTAAAATATTTTGTTTTAAGGTTATACTTTAAAATTTAGAGATATACTATAAGTTAAATGGAAAAAGTATAGCCGAAATAAAAATAATTATATTTTACTTAACTGGCTATAATATTTAAAAAAAATTTACAATTTTAGCCAAATTTTTGTTGTCCCCCTAAAGATTATAAGTGAATACTGATAAATTTATTGAATTTTTTTAATTTTTATGGTTATTCCCAATATTAATTTTCAATGAAAATTAAATAAATTTTCTTATTAAAAAGCTTTTCTCTTACAACAATAAGAAATTTTTTTTTAAATATTTTTTATCTTATTTCTACTAATTTATTCTTATACTTATAACTAATTTTTCAATTTATTAGTTAAGAATTTTAATTTATTCACAATTATAGACAAATATTTGCTATTAGGTATTATTCTGGAATTATATTTCTTCAAAGGTTGGTTTTTATATTAAACATATCTCTTATTACATTTATTTTTAATATTTATATTTATTTCTAACTTCCTAATTTCATTTTATGTGATTAATTTCTCTTTTGTTACTATTAATTTTTTGTATATTGTTTATAAACTCTAATATATCAATTTAGTTACTTTACTTTTTATTCTTGCAGACTCTCTTCTTAGTCCTTTAATGCAGAATATGGAGGATAATTAATCCGATAAATTATTTAATAAGGATTAACTTTATACTAAATAAAATAGAGAGGTATGCATCTTATCGCAGAAAGGTCTTTTTAAGCAGTGGAAACATAATTTAATGAATCATAATACATAAAAGTGAAATTACTTATTTTTAAACACTATAACTCATAACTTTTTTAATATTTTAAATCTAGTAAAAAATAGAGATTAATCTAATTTACTAATATATTTTTTTAAAACCGCCATAGTTGTTCGAAGGTGAACAACGAGGTCATCTTAATCAGAGGTTGGGGAAGTTAAGTACCCATAATCAACTTTATGTCGTCCTGTGCTTTGGTGATGCAATGAGACACAATCCTGCCATGTCCTTGGACCTCCAGCAAGTATTAAAGATTACGAGTATTCTAAAATTATATCAGTATTGAACATTTTTATCAGTACTGAATAATTATACCAGTATTGAACAAGGTTTATCAGTATCTGATATTTTATCAGTATCTGATAATTTTATCAGTAACAAACATTCTTGTCATTATGAAAAATTTTTTTTTAAAGAGCTGCGCACCAACGAGAGTGCTAGGCGCTCTATAATCAAATTTATTTATTTATAATAGGAATATTTTTTATAAATAAATGAATAAAAAGATATCAATGCTACAATGATGTTAATGATATGAGTATTTATTATGATATTAACTTAAGGGTCAATGAATAGCATTAATCTCAGATTTTTTAGTAAATATATCTTATAAAGAATATAATAATTCGTTTTTTAATCGTCGTACCTTATATCAATGTAAAGAATATAAATAAATAAAGGTGCTTATAAAGCACGTAACACCTCTTTGGCACGCAACTCTTCCAATATTAATATTAAAATTAAAATAGTGTTCCCATACTTCCTGTTAAAATTCTAGTCTTCCAATGAGTCACGTCATCTTCTCCAAATGGGAAATATGCTCATTTAAGACCATTCTCTCGAGTCTTGAACCAAATGATCCAGTCATCTTGAATAAGATCCAAATAAGGGTTATTAATTAAGTCATAAGCAGCTCATCAGTCAAATTTTCATATTGCAAGCGAGAACCTTCGTGCAAGTTAGTCTTGTTTTTTCCTGTATGTCTACCCTTCTATGTGGTGGTATCTAGTGCGAGATTACTCACAATACAGTATACACTGCACTAGATTACCTGATAGTTTTTCTTATCGAGGCCGATATCCATATTTTTAAATATAAAAAAGGTAAAATTAAGTTTGTAGCTTTAGAAGAGGGTTGAAAACCACTAAATCTTGAATATTTTCTCTCCTAAACTAAAGGATTGCTTAGGACTTAGTTAGTCCGCCATCCTTGTTTTTAAACCCTTGCCTATTAAGCGTAATCCAGTCTCTTGCAAAAAATATTTTTAGATTAATTATAACTAGAGTTGTAGAACTTCTTTCTATAAATTAGTCCGATTTTTGTTGGTCAGATTTTAATTAAGCCGCTCAAAAGGGCCTATTTATTTTTTATAAAAATTTCTGAGTTTTGTCGCATCTTTTGCAATGATGTTGCTTTTAATATATGTAGCAAAGAATTTTTCTTCTTATATATTATTACATTTCGTCTTGTTCTACATCCATTGGTACTCATTCTTATTATTCATAGGTTCTTTAAATAATTTTCTATTATAATATCTGTTTTTCCTGCAATTCTTTATTTAATATTATAATATCAAAATTAAAATTCAAACATTTGAGGAATTTGACTAAATTATTATTCAATCTCGTTTATTTTTTAAACCATTTGAATTTAGATTTTATTAATAACCTCACCTATAGATGAAAATTAAAGTTTTAGTTCTTCGTCTATTTTATGTAGCATTTATTCTAATTTTTCAATTTTATATTTTTATTATTTTATTTTTTATTAAAGTTTGATATTCTTTGATGCACTGATTGTGCAAAAGACTCATAAGATTAGTGATTCTTTTTGCTAAAGTTATGTTCGGTCTGAATGATATATTATTCTTATTTTTAAGATATAGTTAAGATAGGTCTGTTATCTCTTAGAAGCCATTTTTTATATATAATAAAGTTATATAAGACTGGAATGAATAGGATAAATAGAATAGTCACTGCTTAAATTTATATTTAATAATTTATAGATCAATAAAAAAATGATGGAGAACTTCTGAAAATATTTCAATAACGCCTCTTATAAGAGGAGAGGAATCATGAAGAGTCAATTCTTGCAATTACGTCTTCCTTTAAAAAATAATTTTCTTATTAAACTTAGTACTTACTTCCCACCGAATAGAAAAAACATAACAGGAAAGTCCCTCACCAAGACGAGACACCAGCAATAGAGGATAAGCCTAGGAAATAGGCTAATAGCATAATTCAGCAATAAGTCGTAGAATTACCCACTGAGAAAGTGATTAGCAATGAGCAGCTAGTCAAAGTGGTGTTAAACCTCCAGGAAGAGGTGAAAAGGCTAAAAAGGACTAAAAAAATTAGAAGGAATTTGATACAAATAAAAAGAGTTAGATTCAAGATTTAAGTCTCAGGAAAGAGACTTAATTGCTTTCTGAAGCATTTCATAAGATCAAAGTAATCAATATTTAAGCTAGTAATAGAAGCAGACAGAAATTGGAAATAGAATAGAGAAAATAGAAGAAAGTTAGTAAAAATTACAACTTCAAATGGAGATAAAAGATCAAAAAAGTGACCCAATGAGGATTGAATAATAAATTATCATAAAACCTTAAAAAAACAGAAATAGATAAAGATTAGTAGAAATGGTTCTTTTGTGGAAAGTCATGGTCCCTATATCTGAAATCAAGAAATTCTAACAGAAAAAACTGAGCTATTGAATTCAAGAAAAACGATGGAAAGAAAAAGAAGAAGCAAGATTAAACCGAATTTTTTGGCAATCCGAGTGGAGAAATTTATAAAATCAAGAAAGAAGCGGTAAGACAAGAACAGGATAGAGGAGAAATGAATTTCTTGGAAAAAATCTAGTTCCCAATCTCGCTAAAAATGAAGATTCCAATATTTTTAATTAAAAGCTAGGAAAACTGCTATCTTTCGGAAGGTGTTGAAATACCTCATAATGGAAAGCTTATTTATTAAATTAAAATGTTTTGATTTTTTCTGATCGGAAGCTCACCTTGTTCAGCTATAACTCCTATTATACAGTCTTTAAGTACTAACAATTACTGGTGGCATGTGCTGGGATAGGTAGTTGATATTTGGATATCTGCAGTTAGGGAGCTCATTCGGTATGGTCTGCTTTCGTCAAGCCCCTACCGATGATAAACTGGATAATTCAATTTAACTTTGAATCAGGATACTGCATTCATCTTAATGATCTATCTAGGTGAAGACGAAGGACTACTCCTGAAGCTGCCAAATTAAAATTATCTAATAGAAAGCTAAAATTTATTATTATTATTATTATTTATAATTCTTTAACAATTCCCATAATATAATTTGAAAAAGTTTAATAAATAAAATAGATAAGAAATTTAATAATCAAAAAAATGATGAGAGCAAAATTTTTAATTGCTTGATATATTACTAATCTTCAAGAGGTATCTGGTTGAAATAAATATCTTTAAGGAAATACGTCTGAAAATTATCCAGCATTGGCAGGGTCTTAAATTTTTTAATTAGGAGAGCATTCATTAAACATGGTGGTTTATGTTTCTAGAAACTGATCAGAGAATATATCGTTTTTTATTCATAAAGAAGCTGTTCAGAGAAAACAATACGACGGAAATTTAGCTGTTTTTAAACATTTGAAGTTAATAATTATCATTATAGATAAGAAATTATTATCATTTATAAATAAAATAAATCTTACAATTTTAAAAAATGATTATAAAATAAGACAGAAGACTAGAAGAAGACAGTATAATAATAAATTAACGAAACTCTAACATTATAAGGTTATCTCGAACCACTATTTTAATTATTATAACTATATTTCTTTCTTGCTTTACCACATTCATATCGACATCTTACTATTAGTTGAACTCTTCTTCCATTAGTTCCATTCGTTATTAAGTGGATATATAAAAATTATTTTAATCATAAGGTTTTTTTATAATAATAGCATCCTTTACTGCATCTATTCTCTCACTATCATTTTTTCTCTATTTCTCCTTCTTAAATATCTATTAAACTATTTGATGTCTCTTAAGTTTACTTCTATCATAAAAAACTTTCTGCTTTTGTGCCCAAAGTGGCTTTGAGAACACTATATTTTCATCACTTTTTACAAAAAAAAGGCTTCCTACCACCATATCCCTTCCTTCGGCGCTACAGATGACTTTTGACATTTAAGCGAAGGTTCAGATTACTGAGCATAACTTGGTAAAATAGCCTTCTAAGTTCAAGAGGAGGTTTACTCACTTTAGCAAACTAAAGTTTGCGAATCTCCATATTTTAAATTATATAAAAAAATGCGTTCTTTGATAAAAACTATGTTAAATAAGCAATAATTAAATCATTTTTACTTGTAAAGCTTAAAGTTAATAAAAATTAAAAGGAGTCAATAGTTTCAAAAGTTTGCTTTTAAATCCAGAAATCTTTAAAATTTCTTCTCTTGAACTAAAGGATGGTTTAGAACTTCACTAGTTCCGCATACTTATTTATAATTTGAAATTTAAATGCGGAGTCTATTTCATCTAAAATTTATTTTTTAAATTACTAATTTTATTATTATTAATTTTATTTCCTTTATATTAAGCCTGATTAAGTTGTCCAAATTTAAAATAGATATTAAATTATGTTTTATTTATTCTTTTCGCAAACTTAATTTATTAATTAATTAATTTCAACTTAAAGAGTTTTGGACTGCAACTTCTTGCAGTTTAACGACCCCAACACTCCCTTCATGGGATAACGGGGATATCCTGTTGCTTTCGAAAAACAGCTGCCAGGGAGCTCCATCACTATGGGCAGCCAGGCTTCAAGCCCCTACCAGGAGTGGATAATCAAAAGGAAGGCGTTCCCTTGCAAAGGTTGACTTTGACCAGGGACTTTCTCAGCAACAGGAAAGGAACTTGTTCCTACCCATAAAACCAGAAAGTATGATTCAGAAGGTCAATCTCAGCTCCCACCATCTTTTTAATTATTAACTTAATTTATTCGCAAGCATCTTTTGTAATGGTATTGCTTTTAACATATATAGCAAAGTAATTTACTATGCGTATCTTATTAAAAAAAAATTTCTATTTCCATATGTAAATATATTTATTATCCATAAGCCCTTTAAATATTTTTATATTATAATGCCTGCTTTTTCTGCGTTTTTTTAATTAATATAAGAATTATGAAAAATAAAATAAAAATATTTAAGGAATTTGGTTAAAATGCTAATCATTCTCGTCTATTTTTTGTTTCATTAGAGTTTAAATCTCATTGATATCTTCCTCTATAGATTTAAATTAAAGATTTAACTCTTCGCTTATTTAATCTAGTATTTTTATAATTATATAATCTATAATCTTTATGCTTTAATTATTATATATAATAAATATGGCTATGTTCGCGATAAGAAGAACTAGTAAATTTACTATTATTATTATGAATAAAAGTATTTGGTTTTCCTGTAGGTATTTCAACCTATTTCTTGTCTGCCTCCAGATTGCTCCAGAGGTTAAAATTAAATGTACGTACTCCACCCACTTTCCTGTCTTGCTTACTCTTAAAGTCTCTAGCTTCTCTTGCATTATTTGTTGCCTTTTTTCATGTATATATTCCCAAGAGTTCAACCATAACTGTTCTCTATTCCTTCTTATTTTGAGCTGTTACTACCTCTTCCTTTTTCCTCTGTTGACTTTGCTTTTGCCAATAAATTTGTTTGAAATTTAGGAATTTCCTGCACCTCTTTCAAACGTGTTCTCTTAAACCACAGAAGTAGCATGATTTCATTACTCGCTTGCATAAAGACTTGTCAAGTTTAATTTCTTCGATCTCCATCTTGTCTTATCTCTAATCCTTTGATTTAATTTACTTTTGCAATGTTTGCTAATTTTCTACTAGCTGTGCTAATTTACCGTCAATTTCTTTGTATTTTCAATCTTGATTCTGGAATTAGCTGTTCTGACTCTGAGATATGTTCCAGAAAGTGCTTAAATCTCTCTCCTGAGACATGAGTCTTGATTCGATTTCCTCTGGCTTGTTCAGATTCTCCATTAGTTTGTCATTATCCTTTTTAAGCTTCCTGACCTCTTCCTGGAGGTTTAGTACCACTTTGATGAGCTATTCCATACTCATCTGGCTAGAAGGAACGAACTCTGAAATCTCCTAGTAAAGAGCAGACTTCCTCTTTCCTTGACTTTTTTTATGAGGCTGGAGCTATTGCATGCTTTGTCTTCTGAACTTGTTTCTCTTCCTCTCCAGGTTATTAGGATTAAGAAAAAGGTTAGAGCTGATGAAAAGAAGATTATCCAAGATTGGATCCAGGTTTCCTCTTCAACTTTTTGGAGGTTGTGTAGAAACTTCTTTTGAATCCTTCCATTTTATATGTTATATAAACTTTATTATTGTAACTATATATATAAGTATAAAAACTATAAAAATTAAATTATATATAATCTGATTAGCTTTGATTCTCCTTTTAAATATCTATTAATTAAAAGTTGGATAGATAAGTAATAAATATTAAAAACACTTAAAGATATGTGAAAATCAATAGAATAGTAAATAAATTAAATTAAATTAAATTAAAAATTTTATGGATAATGGAATGTTTCCTTAATAGGTCCATAACCCCCTGCATTACCTTTTACAGGGTCTCGACTCGCCGGTGTCTCCACCCAAGTTCACTTCCGAGCTTCCCAATGGTCTTGGAGTTATCTTTTTTCTTCAAAGCTAACCATCCGAAGAAGGATAAAAATTTGTAAGTTCTTTCCAAATATTTTTTCTTATTTACCAATTCCTCCTACACTTTTTTCATAAGTGGAATAAACTGCCGCATATATAACATTTTTTCTTGAAAATTTTTTCTGTCGTCATAGGTTATTCTTCTATTACCATTGGATCATTATTTCTTTTTAGGTCTTATTCCTTTAATTTTCCTAGTCTCTTTTTTATGTCCGTTATTTATTAAAATGCGTTTTCATACTTTAAGAAATTTGTTCCCATTTATTTATCAATTCTTACTATATCGCATTCTATTTCTTAATATCTGTTGTTAATGTCCTCTTTGGTCACAAATTCATTATGCGGTCTCTCGTCCTCGAAATGATCTTATAAATCTTATTGTAAACTCATGACGTAATGTTCGAGGTTCACTACCTTATCAATGTAATCAAAAATGATTTAAACAAGAGACTTTTTATCTTAGTTCATAAGTTGCTCGAAGGTGTAACTCTTTTTTGAAATCTTGGAAGGAAATTATTTTTCTACTGAGATTTTACAATATTATTTCTTTTTTGTTTTTGTTGGAGTTTGTTAGAGCTGGAAAGATTGATCTAAGGAGCTACGAGAAGCCTTTTAGTAGAGAAAGCCTTTGTTCCATTCCGCCATCTTTTTTTTTTATAATAGAATAGTAGATACATTTAAAATATTGTAATAGTTAACTCTTTACATCAACTTTATTTTAAATAAATTAATAATAAAGAAATCAACATAAAACAGTATTTCATATTAATAATTATATTTATAATCATATCAAGATAATGAAAATCCTTTTATTTAAATTATTACTTTTAGCTTTTTAAAAGAAATATTTACCTTTTATTAAAACTTTAAAACTAAATGTCTTTACCAATTAACTTAGCTCGTTCTTAATTATTATTCTTCGTTTAGCTTCTCTTTACTATACCTAGTTTCTTTCTAGTTATTAAAAACTTCTAAATCTGTCTTTTAGAACTTACCAAATATTGCTTTAGGTCAATTCTTAAGTCTATCTGTTACTAACCTCAATTTTGAAGCGCCTTTTTCAATTATACTTTGAATATTATAATATAAGGTATCTTCTAGAGTTTATTCTATTACTCTCACAGATCATTGCAAATTTGCAATTTATGATATCAGCTTTTTAGTTATAATTTCCAAAATTTAATTAGATTTATGGTTAGATGATGATCTTTTATCTAGCTAAACGGAATAATAGGCTTTACATGATTCTGATTTGTTTTTACTCTGGTCTATAAAGATTATATAAAGCTTGAATCTTAATTTGTGTTCTTCAAAATCAGCAAATGTATTCTAGCTAAGACACTAATAATTCTTAAACATAAGAGTTAATTTAAATACTCATAGACTTTCTAAATGATAAACACTTATTTTACTTTTTAAAATAAAGCAGAAAAAGCAATTTAATCTTGGGAATTTGTATTTGTCTATTATGTGTTTACGTAACTCAGTAAGATCTAAGGAAATTCCTTCATCTAAATTAATACTTTTAAGTATATGTTGAGAAGGTAAGGACCAATCTAGTTATTTTCCTTATTTAAGGAAGCTTTAATATTGTTCTTTCAAATGATTGAAAACTAAGAATCAAAAAGCATATAATTGTAAATTGTTATTATATCTACACTTTCACATTTTCTAGTCTGTGCCAAAATTACTCAAAATAGAAACTAAAAAATTTCAAGGCAGATAGTATTAAGTAATTGCTTGCTAAGTTCATAAAAAGTTTGCTATAATGAAGATTGCTGTTATATGCCTAAAGTTAATATGTTTACTCTGTAAATAACACTAAATTATCTAGTTTAATGGATAATTTGATATTCTTTATTAAATACTTGAGTGACTCTTAGCTTTCTTTATCTAATAAACAAATAATTTGTAGATTTAGGAAACTAAATATAGCTTCTATTCTATTTACTTGCTAGCTTTTTATCATTTCTCTACTTGTTTTCATATCAAAATCTTCTAAATCTAAATAGTACCTTTTAAGAGACTCTTTATTTATTATGCAAATGAAATGATTTAGAAGCTAATTAAGCATAGTTATAGAAAATGGAATAAATAAATGTTTAGTTGCTAAATGAAGAGTTTAATATAGTTGAAGAGCATTAAAAGTGAATGTAATTTTCCTTTACTAAATAGATATAAATATACTAAACTTTACTTAATAGCAAAGTAGAGAAACTTTGTTACTATTTAAATGAGAAAATATCTAATACAAGATAAATAAGCAGAGCTAGCTAGCCTAGTTACATTAAGGCAAGCTAAATAATAATAGTTATAAACTATTATAAGCATAAAATCTAATAACTAAGCAATATAAACTATCTAGCTTTATATTATACTATTAAACTAAATTTAATTTCTTAAACATATTAATTATAATTTATATAGGATAGAAAAACCACTCTATATCTTTAATTAAGGGATTATTTACTATTATTTTTGTTTAAACCATAAATTTGAAGTATTAGATAACCTTGAAAGTTAATAATAAGAGTAATATAGATTGATGATAGAAATGTATGATATTTAAGCACTTAGAACTTAATAGTTTAATAATAATAATTTTTCTTAAGATTAAGGGAAAAAGCTATTATAAGCATTAAATTATCTCCCTTTGATTAGGTTTAAAGAATAATATAAATAAACAATTAGATAACTAGATACTCATACTATTTAATCTTAATCATTAGTATAATTAAAAGATTAAAGAGTTTATTAATAATAATCTTAACAATTTTACTAGCAACTGTCTAAATATTAAATATTAAACAAAATATCCCTCTATCATTATATAATTAATTAGCAGCAAGATATGGATTGTGGTAAGTATATAAATGTGTTTCATCATAGACTATTAGTAGTAAAGCAATAATACATTAATTAAACTAAATATTGCTTTATGAATAAAGCATAAGAATGATATGATATTATGCAACTAAAATATATCTGCCTAATTTAACTTAATGCTCTAGAAATTGTCTATTAGATTTAAATTATTACAAATATTATAAATGTAGTTAAATAGAAAATAGTTTTTAAGAATTTTTTATTAGTTAAATACATTTAAATTATTTATTCTTGGCATAATTATCAAACAGTAGAATACTAAGTAAAGAGAACTCAATTTTCATTAAGACTGTAAATGAACTAACATAATTGCATTAAGAACTTTAGCAAATCATAAGATAAATCAAATAAAGGGAATATTAAAATATAATTAAAAGCAAATAGTAAATTTAAAAACTTTATTATTATATCCAAGTATTAGATTGCTAGCTTATTCTTTTTTATCTTATTTATATAATGAGAAATATACTTTAAGAAACTTTTAATTGTAATAAATGGTTTAAAATTTAAGTTTTAATACTTTAGCTCTTTATTTATAAAATTTATAAAATAAATTTTTGCTTCCAAAATGTCACTATTTTATTGACAAGAAAAGCATGTTTAAGGTTAATTATTAAAATAATAGATTTAAGAAATGAGAGACATATGTAGGGCGAGAACTTTTAATAAGAAAATTAATCTATTGTTTTCGAATTGCTTTTTAAATCACGACATTTCTTCTGAGCTTGCTTGTTCACTATTATATCGGTTTGGCTATACTCTATTAATTGGAGCAGAAATATCTTCTAAAATTATTTATTCGCAGTCAAATCCGAAGAGATATCCAATTATTCCTCCAAAAGCCATTAAAATAACAGCAGCTACATATCCCCAAAACAAATATATTCTTTCTATTTTTCCTATTATCCAACCATATATCAAAGGTCCTGCTACTCCTCCTATCAGAGTTCCTACAAAATAAAAAAATCCTATTGCAATAGCTCTTACTTCTTAGGGAAATATTTCTGAAATTGTTAAATATGCTGCTGAAGCACCAGCTGAAGCAAAAAAAAACGATCCAGACCAAAAGAGTGTCATAATTACTGGTGTATTGATTATATGAGAAACAAATAAAATACCACATAGAAAAAGAATTATTGCAGCTATTGTATAGGTGAATAAAATCATTTTTCTTCTTCCCACTGTATCAAAAAATCTTCCTAACACTATACAACCTAAAAAATTACTAGCTGCAAAAGGAAAAATATAGAAGGCAACATAATTATCCTTAATATCAAAAAAATCTTTTAAAGTAAGCCCATATGTTAGAAAAATAGCATTATAGAAAAAAGCCTAAGTAGTAATAAGCACAGAGGATAAAAACGATTTTCTAGGATAAGTTTTAACTGTGTATTTTATTTTATTTAAGTAGCTTTCTTAACTTTGTTTGACTGCTATATTTTAATTTGGAGGAACTTCATCGAATTCATATCCTGCATCTTCTATTGCTTCTTCTATTTTTTCTATATAAAATTCAGCTTCTTAAGCTCTTCCATGCATAAGTAACCACCTTGGACTTTCTGGCATAAAGCAACGAGCTATAAGCACAACAGTTCCTAAAATTGTGCCTAATGCAAAACAAAGTCTCCATCCTACATTATCAGGAAATAAATTGCTTAAAAATAAAAGCTAAAAAGCACTTGAGAAAGCTCCTCCTATTCACCAAGTTCCGTTAATAATAATATCAACTGTACCTCTAACTCGACTTGGAATCATTTCATCTACTGCACTATTAATACTTGAATATTCGCCTCCTACTCCTAATCCTGTTAAGAAAATACATGGAATTAGAGTTCAGAAGTTCCAGCAACCGCATGTAAGTGCAGTTCCTGTTAGATATAAAATTGGAGTTATAATAAAAACTTTCTTTCTTCCCATTTTATCACTAATAACTCCTAAGATAATAGCACCTATAACAGCACCTGAAGTGTAACAAGCACCAATAAATCCTACCTAGAAGCCAGATAAATCCATAGTGCTGTCATCTGATAACTTTCCTGATATTACTCCACCTATGTTTGTAACCTACAATCCATCCATTATCCATGAAATGCCAAGACACATTGTAAGTTTCCAATGTCAAGAAGATCAAGGAAGACGATCTAGTCTGTAAGGAATTTTAGAATAAACGACTTAATTTTGTTAATCCATATTAAATATATTTCTTTTACCTTAATAATTGTATAATAAATCTATATTTAAAACTAATTCTTATATCTTAGAAATTGTTTAAATCTATTATATATCTAAATTATCTTATTTTTATTTGATTCACTATGTTTTCAGCAAAAATTTTTTTAATTTTGTAATATTTTTCTTAGATTTGAATAGTACTTAGGCTTAGCTAACATTAATAGGTAAATTAATCTAAAAAGTTAAAATGCATACTTATTTTATATATAAATGAGAAAAATGGCCATATTTAATAGAATATAGCGATTTATTTTTTGGTGTTATCAACTTTATTTTTTCTTTTAGTGTATAAAGTTAATTTTGATTTTACTACCATCATTATAGCATTATTCTTATATTTTTAAGTGGACTGATATTTTGCTTAAAACTTTTTATAAAATCGAAATTTTTTTTTAAATGGGACTTGAGTTTATTTATTTGCCTAAAGTTATTAAAATGTTTGCTATTTCTTCTGCTTTTACCTACATAAAAAAATTAAATTCTGAAATCTTTCTTATGAAGATAATTTTATAGATTTGTTATTGTAAATATTATAAATATTATTTTATAATCGGTTTACCTTCTGTTTAAATTAATAAATTAATAGAGTTCTTGAGACGTCTTTAATTGCAAGAAATTCTTCTTTCATGATAAGACGATAGAAAGCGCTTTTAAATTTTTTAAATCTGAATTGATCTCATTATTTTCTTCAATTACTCCTATTTTCCACTCTTCTTTAACTTCTTCCTTTTTTACTTTCTCCATTTCTAGAATTTCAAGTCTTCTGTTCATTATATTTTTGGGAAATATTTTGATTTATAAATCTAAATTCTCCATTTTAAACCTTGAAATTTAGATTATATATTCTTGATTATATAGTATAAGAAGCCTTAAGTCATAATTTCCGATCTTTTACGATTGTCATTCCCTTATAATAAAATAATATGAACATTTAAAGATATGCTAAAATGTCTCATACTTTCTACATAT
Organism: Loxodes magnus; assembly: GCA_946699065.1. NCBI lineage: Eukaryota > Ciliophora > Karyorelictea > Loxodida > Loxodidae > Loxodes > Loxodes magnus. The sequence goes on from CAMPDV010000018.1 coordinate 535,223, forward strand.
ACAATAGGGATTATCAATTGAATAATAACAATCTTAAAAATCCTTTCGAAAATTATAGGATTGGGTTCTAAGCTTATATATAATTATTATTTCTCTTCTATAGTCTTTGTTAAATTTTATATAAGTAATTTGTGGAAATTGTTAAAGATTTTCAAATTGCTCAGTATATATTTAAGCTGCTTTCATTCTCAATAAATTTTTGAGTTGCTGCATTAAAAATTATAAATTTTTTATCTTTTATATGTTTATTGAAATTATTAGACTGCTATTATTCTAGAAATTTTGCGGATTGATATTTTTAAGATCTTATATTTCTACGCTTAATCATATTGAAAGAATCCTGTGGTTTTTAATAAAAAATAATTTCTCAATAATATCATTAAAAATTCGATGCTCATAAGAATATATCAAATTCTTCCACCTATGACAAGTATTATCCAAAAATTCGCTTAAAAAGTTTAAGAGGCTGTCAATCTTTTATTTTTTATTAAGTTTCTTGCTTAAATTTCTTTCGGACTATTTATTTTGTCATAATCTTTATTCTTTTGCATGCTAAATTTCTCCAATATATATGCTATATAATTTTTCTTTGGTTGCATCTTAATTTTTTCAATTTTAGCTTAAATCTTTCGTAATTTCTTAATGTCTTTTTTCAAGTATTTTCTTTAAATTGTAGCAATTTTTCTAACTTTCTTTAGATATTTTTAAATACCTCAAGCCACTAATATTATCTCTATTTCAAAAATAATTGCTCGTTTTTACTTCTTCAATTTGCTTTCTACTAGTAACTTAAGACTAAGATACAACTTAAGAAGACATTTTTGCTACTAATGCGATATTTGATTTATCTGTAAAACGTTATTTCTTTATTCTCTGACTTTTAAAGATAGTTTACTTATTTAGACTTAATAAATTCTAAAGAAGGGATGTAAATTCACTTTAAATGATATATGTCTGGAGAAAAGTTATTCTTATTCGATGAAGCACTATTTAAATTTTAAATTATCTTTTTTTAATTATTTAAATTCTCCTTATAAGTTCAATATTAAAAATGGCGACAGACAATATTGGAAAAGTTTTATATCCCTCCTAAATTTAAAAAAGAAAGTAAGAGCAGTCAAATCTTCATCACACGTTTTCTTATATTTTGCCTTCATTTAATATGCCTTTCAACAGCCAAAAATAGTATCGTAAAAGAAAAAAATAAAAAACCTGATATTACAAAAATCTAAGAGACAACAAGAAATGTGATGGATGATGTTGTTTGTGTGTACTATTTTGGATCAGAGTAAGTGGATATAGCTTATCTAATAATGAAGGTTGTTAACATTAAAGAAGATTATAGTAACTAAAATATTTTATTGAAAATTCATAAAAAATAAAAAAACAAAGGAATAGGAAGATGCTAGATATATGTCCTAAGAGCAAGATATTATAGCTTTTTGGAATATCAAATGAAATTTAAAAAAATTAGCCCAACTCATTAAAACAAGAAAATAAATTGAAAAATAAAAGAAGACAAACAATCGACAGAGGAGTAGTCTGAATGGATATCGAAGAAAAAAATTAAAATGTAAATATGATCCAGAATAAAACCTTAAATAAGGAGAATAAATTTCAGTTTTTCAGATAGGTTGAAATATCCTAAAAGGTAGATTTTGTATATCTTATCTCCAATTAAAGATTATTTTAGTAAGAACAAATATTCAATTAATTAATCTCATAAAAATCAGAAACCTTTTAGCATAAAGCAGGCATAAATTAAATCCATGGTTTTTCTTTAGAGAAAGGGATTTCACATGTGATTATCGGTTCATTTTTCCTCATATTTTTTATGCTATTTTGAATGTTTGAAGAATCCTTTCTGCTTACTTTCGAAATAAAAATATTAACACTAAAAATAGCATAATTATGGTTAATTTTTTAGAGTTTAACTGATTATAATATAAGTTTATAAGAAATAACTCTTAGTTCTTAAGTTATAAATTATTGCATAAATTTACATAATTCTATTACTAAAATACTCTAAAAATATCTACATAGTTATTTGATTTAACTCAATGTAGTAACTACAACTGCTTGAAAGTTATTCTATTAAATATAAATAGATCTTATAATATCAAGATAATGCTTTGCTTTAGCATTTATTTAGGAAAATTAATTATTTATCAAGTAAAACATACTTATAAAAGCTAAAATTCTTAGTAATTTATTTAAAAATTAAATAACACTAAAATAATATAAAATGGCTGGTTTCAGGAAGGCTTTTATATACGTCCTTAGAGCAGGAGAGAAAACCAGAATTATTTTCTCTTACCAAGCCTCAGCTACAACTAATCCATTCTTCTTAAGATCAAAAATTGACCTGCAGGTAGGAAACTTAAAAAAATTAAGAAGTAATATCCTCAATAATAAAAATTGAAAGAAGCTAACTTTTTTCAGCATACAAATAGGCGCTGAAGAAAAATTCCAATCAGAGAAGTTGACACAGATCTCAAGACCTCCACTAAAAACTGAAAAAAGAGACCATTCAAATGAATCTTTGAAAGTAATAAATAAAAATAAGCAAATAAACAAAGAAGGCAAAGTACGATAATTAAATATAGATCCTGATTTTTTTGATATAGAAAATATTGAAATAGAAAAAATGAACTCTTAGATGATACAGTTATTATATCAATTTATAAAAAATTATAAAAATTCTAAGAGGATTTAAACTCATAGAAGGAAGAAATAGTTGAAATAAATCAGAAATTAATTGAGCATGCAGATGATGGTAAAGTCCATATGGTGTCCGAAAAGCTAAAACCGGAGTCTTTGATCGAACGAATGAGTTAGAGAATGATATTTTAATAATGAGAAACAAGATAAGAAAAGTTGAGTATAATTAAATTAAAACTAAAATTAATGGAAGAAAATTTATAGAACCTTCATAAAAAACTTCCATGAATATAGAGAAGCAAGAAATATATGCAACATTTGCAAAAGTATTAGACATTTGTGACAGAAATGCCCATAATAGAAATAAATAAGAATGAATATCTAGAGAAATAGTAACTGTTAGCTACTGAGCTAAAAATGACGGAATACTTCCCATCGGAAAATGGGAATATTTGAAAGAAAAGCAACTTGATAATTCTGAATATAAAAAGAAAGGAAGCCATGGAAAAATTAAATGCTAGGATAGAGCATGCAGGAACGGAAATTTCATAAATTAAAACTTCAATTAAACTGAAGGGCGAATAGTTACTTTAATGATTAATGATTAAATAAAACTAAACAGTTTTAAATTTGAATAATAAATTAAGGATTAGCATTATATCAATAAAATTACTTTATTTTACTAATTATAAAGAATTACTTAATAGCAAGCTTACTTTTTCTTTTAGAAATCTAAATACAATAATTAAAAAATAGAATTAAATTATTAAGTATATAGCTCATAATAAAAGGTTTTAAAGCTGGGCTTATTAATAATATTTTTATTAAATAATAGCGTAAGAAAAATAAGCAAAATAATAATTTTGTTAAATATTATACCTTAGTAGAATAAGCAAAGTTGCTTATTACATTTATTAAGTTGCTAATCTCTAGTATTCAATCAAATAATTAGATTCCTTATTATTCTTAAATTTATTATTATTACTTAAAATTAAAAGTATTGCTGTCATTTCTTATTTACAAATTAAGAGCCAAACATTATAAAATTTGGTTTAAATTAATATGGAACTAAAGTTACTACTTTTTAAAGAAAACAATGAAATAATAGAATAAATCTTTCTATTTTAATTTAAAATTTATAAATATAACTATAAAGTAAAATAAAGTATAAGCCACAATATTATAGTTTGCTAACCTAAAGATGCAAAATGAAATCTTAGTAAATTATAAATTAATAAAATTAGACTAATAATTAACTTTAACTAAATGTAATCAATTTTTGCGTTCCTTGAACTTTCAATCAGGTATCTGCGGAAAATTTTTTTCGTAGTTGTATTTCTCTGCCTTGCTATCATCGGATGGTTACCAAAAGGATTTTCTTAGCTTCTTATGGATAGTTTCTATTTATAGAAGCCTCATTCAGATATTCATAATTTATTTAAATTTCTTAGGTTCATTAGTTTTCATTTTGCTTGACCTGTCTTTATTCTTTGCAGAGGCTTATTAAATAATATTTAGATTAACAGTACCAACAACTTTTCTATTTTTTTTACCGTTTTCTTCTTTGGATAAACCTTATTTTCTAGCATTCAAATTATTTTGCTTAAGTTTGTGTTAATTTGTTCTTAGCTTTTCTTTTCTTAATTCTGTTTTTTATGTAAATCTTCTTCTATAATTATTCTTTGCAGAAGATTTTCCTGCTTTAGTGTTTTTTTAAATTTGTTATTCTTAGAAACGATTTTATTTTATTCTAAAATAAATTTGTTTCATAGAAGCAATATATTTAGAAGTTGTTTCCTTACAATGACCTATCAGGTTCTTTTTAAATTTTTAAACTTCTAAATATGTGTTTTTTGCTGTTTCTAAGAGATAAGAGAGTCGTCATTTTTTAAATTTAGTTTTACTTCTTTTTTTTCCTTTTGGAAAATTAGATTCCTTTATATTTAAAAATGCTAATGCTAAAGCAAGCATTTATTTTATTAGTTCTATTAATTAAATCTACACATTTTTTTTCAAATTTAAGTATCCGATTTAAATTGCTTACTCATCCTCTACAACCATCACGATTACCAAATTAATTACTCTTGAATCTAAAGCATTATTTTATTTTCACTATATTAAACAAAGATTCATAATTATAGCAATATATGAACAGTTTAATGTAAGTCTTTTTGCATTACTTAGTTGTTAAATTATATTTATCTCAATTTATATTTCATCTAAATGAATTGACAAAACTGCTTTTTGTAAAAAGATTAAATTGTATTTATTAGATCCAATTATAATTTTCTCTTTTATACTATTTTAGATTAAAGAAATATTAGCTAAACTTATTTTTAAAGCATTATAAAAATAATGTATTTAAAAAATTTAGAATTAGATAAAAGAAGTTAAACGAAGTAAAAAGAAGTAATTTCTAAATCAAAAGACTAAAAATATAAGCTAAATTTATAATCCTAGAAAATTAAGTGAAGAGCATGGTAATAAATTAAGTATTTTCTTTCAAAAGTTATAAATTTTTGCGTTTTAATATTATATAAAATTATTATTTTCTTCCGTAAAAAGATTTATAATTTTCATTCAATTACATTTATTTTCTGATGTATTAATAGTTAGAATTTCTTATTAGCTTTTATAAAATACTTATTGAAACTACTACCAAACTTATAATTATTTAATGATGAAATTCCTTAATTTTAATGATTAGTTAGAAATAGGAATCATTCATATTTAATAAAATAAAGAAAGAAAATTAACTTCAGGCTATTTATTTACACTATTTTATTTTAAATATACTAGTATCTTAAAAATTACAATCTAATCTATTATATAACTGGATGTTCTTCAGATTCATTGTAAATTCAAATTTAAAAAATATCTTTCACTCTTCTTTAAAGAGAAATGTGAGAACTTAAAAATAACTTAATATATTGATGCGATAAAGTAGGTTGAGTGAAGTCTTAAAATCTTGTTGCCAGTTTTTCTTGAGCAAAGAAGAGAAAAAAGTCCTGGGAAAAAGCAGGCATAATAAAAATAATAAGAGTATTCTTCTCCCTATTAACAAAAAAAGAACTTAATAACTATAATAAGCAATTCCTAAAGTAATAAAAAGAAAGAAGTCTAGTATAATAACAGCAAAAGAACTTTTATTAAAGGTGATTAAAAAGGAAATCAATATTTAACAGTTAGTATTTGAAATATCCCATCTCCAGAAAGAGATTAAATAGCTTAAGTGGAAAAATTAAGAACTAAGAATTTTATTACATCTTGGATAAGATAACTTAGAGATTAGAATTATTAATTAGGAAAGAGAATTCAAGCATATTGGAGCATTTAAACTGAACATAGGTAATTAACAACCAAGCTTGAAGACATCATATAAAACAAGAATTAGAGTTTATTAAGCAAAAGAATATTAGCAAAACATAATTAATTTGACAAATTAGATGTTGATAGAATAAAAATAGATTATTATTCGAAAGCCAATCAGATAAGAAGGAAAAGACGCTACTACTGTTAACTAAGTGACATTTGTGCGATAATTGCTAAAAATTTAAGAGTTTAAAGAAAAAATTTATCATTTAGATTAAGAAAAAATCTAGAGGTCTTTTTACAGCAAGCATTGAGATATTTACAGAAGAAAATGATGTGAAGTAACTGCTAAAATAATAAGAAAAATAAATCAAAGAAATTGGGAAGACCTTAGTGAAGATAAATTTATTAAAAATTCAAGAATTATGAGAAGTGTTGCTAGTCAAGCAATTTATTTAAAATTTGTCCAGAATTACACTGTTGAAAAATTTAATTTTGTATAATTTTATACATTAATGCGATATAAAGTTCCTAGACATTTATTAATAAAAATGATAATGTAAATAAATTGCATTATTGATAAATATCAAGAATATGTTTAAAATCATAGAATCAAGGTTTTTATTTGATCAAATTGCGAGAGTAAATTTATCCCTAGGAATTGCTAAACATTAGATTTATTATATATAAAACATAAACTTATCAATATTAGAGTTGTCTTATACTGAGTTCCTTTATGGATGTTTTATATTTATGTTTTCCTTTGCATAGATATCTTTTTTATTTAAGATAATTGATTTTTATTTGATAAATATAAAAACAAGATTAACTTAGAGGATTAAGTTAAAATCTCTAAGAAGAAGCCAAATATTAAATTTTATTTATTTTCTTCTAAGTAAAATTTGAAAATTGTAGCATAAATATCTTTAAATAAGTATATTAAATCTACAACTATAGTATTTTATAAACTTTATTATTGTAACTATATATATATAAGTATAAAAACTATAAAAATTAAATTATATAATCTGATTAGCTTTTATTCTCCTTTTAAATATCTACTAATTAAAAGTTGGATAATTAAGTAATAAATATTAAAAACACTTAAAGATATGTGAAAATAAATAGAATAGTAGATACATTTAAAATATTGTAATAGTTAACTCTTTACATTAACTTTATTTTAAATAAATTAATAATAAAGAAATCAACATAAAACAGTATTTCATATTAATAATTATATTTATAATCATATTAAGATAATGAAGATCCTTTTATTTAATTATTACTTTTAGCTTTTTGAAGGAAATATTTACCTTTTATTAAAACTTTAAAACTTTAAAACTAAATGTCTTTACCAATTAACTTAGCTCGTTCTTAATTATTATTCTTCGTTTAGCTTCTCTTTACTATACCTAGTTTCTTTCTAGTTATTAAAAACTTCTAAATCTGTCTTTTAGAACTTACCAAATATTGCTTTAGGTCAATTCTTAAGTCTATCTGTTACTAACCTCAATATTGAAGCGCATTTTTCAATTATACTTTAAATATTATAATATAAGGTATCTTCTAGAGTTTATTCTATTACTCTCACAGATCATTGCAAATTTGCAATTTATGATATCAGCTTTTTAGTTATAATTTCCAAAATTTAATTAGATTTATGGTTAGATGATAATCTTTTATCTAGCTAAACGGAATAATAGGCTTTACATGATTCTGATTTGTTTTTACTCTGGTCTATAAAGATTATATAAAGCTTGAATCTTAATTTGTGCTCTTCAAAATCAGCAAATGTATTCTAGCTAAGACACTAATAATTCTTAAACATAAGAGTTAATTTAAATACTCATAGACTTTCTAAATGATAAACACTTATTTTACTTTTTAAAATAAAGCAGAAAAAGCAATTTAATCTTGGGAATTTGTATTTGTCTATTATGTGTTTACGTAACTCAGTAAGATCTAAGGAAATTCCTTCATCTAAATTAATACTTTTAAGTATATGTTGAGAAGGTAAGGACCAATCTAGTTATTTTCCTTATTTAAGGAAGCTTTAATATTGTTCTTTCAAATGATTGAAAACTAAGAATCAAAAAGCATATAATTGTAAATTGTTATTATATCTACACTTTCACATTTTCTAGTCTGTGCCAAAATTACTCAAAATAGAAACTAAAAAATTTCAAGGCAGATAGTATTAAGTAATTGCTTGCTAAGTTCATAAAAAGTTTGCTATAATGAAGATTGCTGTTATATGCCTAAAGTTAATATGTTTACTCTGTAAATAACACTAAATTATCTAGTTTAATGGATAATTTGATATTCTTTATTAAATACTTGAGTGACTCTTAGCTTTCTTTATCTAATAAACAAATAATTTGTAGATTTAGGAAACTAAATATAGCTTCTATTCTATTTACTTGCTAGCTTTTTATCATTTCTCTACTTGCTTTCATATCAAAATCTTCTAAATCTAAATAGTACCTTTTAAGAGACTCTTTATTTATTATGCAAATGAAATGATTTAGAAGCTAATTAAGCATAGTTATAGAAAATGGAATAAATAAATGTTTAGTTGCTAAATGAAGAGTTTAATATAGTTGAAGAGCATTAAAAGTGAATGTAATTTTCCTTTACTAAATAGATATAAATATACTAAACTTTACTTAATAGCAAAGTAGAGAAACTTTGCTACTATTTAAATGAGAAAATATCTAATACAAGATAAATAAGCAGAGCTAGCTAGCCTAGTTACATTAAGGCAAGCTAAATAATAATAGTTATAAACTATTATAAGCATAAAATCTAATAACTAAGCAATATAAACTATCTAGCTTTATATTATACTATTAAACTAAATTTAATTTCTTAAACATATTAATTATAATTTATATAGGATAGAAAAACCACTCTATATCTTTAATTAAGGGATTATTTACTATTATTTTTGCTTAAATTGTATATTCATACTATTTAATCTATATTCATTAGTATAATTAAAATATTAAAGAGCTTATAAAATAATCTTAACAATTTTACTAGCAACTGTCTAAATAATAAATAAAAGCTCTACTTTTAAAATATCATGTATCATTATATAATTAATTAGTAGCAATATATTAGCTTAAAGTAAGTGCATAACTGTGTTTGAATTATAAATATTTGTAATAAAGCTATAATAAATTAAATATAGCCTTATGAAGAAAATATAATATATAAGTATGATGCTAAATAACTAACACATTCCTTCTTCTTAGTTTATCTTAATATTTAAGATATAATTATAATTAAATTTATAACTATTATTAGTAATGTAAATGAATAGATAATTAATTCCTAAGAATATAATATCAATCTAATATATACTTAAATTATTAATTCTAAGTATAATTATTCTGTTTATCAGCTAGTAGAAGGCAAGAAAATATTATTTATTTTGAACTAATTTTATAAATAAAATAACTTAATGTTACTAAGAAATTTAGTAAATTAATAAAAGATAAAAGAAAAACTAAAAAACTAATAAAAAATAAAAATAATAGGAAAATATTAAAGATAATTATTTCCAAGTATAAGTTTCTATATACTTTTAATAAACCAATTATATAATATGTAATATACTTTAAATAATCTTTTTATATTAAATAAAAGTTAAAAAATAAATGTTTATCTGTTTCAAGTTCTTATTTTTAAAACTTCAAATATATAATCTTAATATTCATAAATGATGGTCTAGTTTGACAATAAAAATGTTTTATAATAATTATAAGGATGGGAATTTATAAAAGGAGATAAATTTAGAGCTAAGAGTTTAAATAAAAAAGATAATTACGAAATTTTTATTTTCCTTTTTAATTAAGATATTTCCTCATAACTTAATTGCTCGTTAAAATAATGCTTTGGTTATACTCTATTAATTGGAGTAGCAATATCTTCTAAAATTATTTTCTCGCAGTCAAATCCGAAGAGATATCCAATTATTCCTCCAAAAGCCATTAAAATAACAGCAGCTACATATCCCCAAAACAAATATATTCTTTCTTCTTTTCCTATTAACCAACCATATATCAAAGTTCCTGCTATTCCTCCTATCAGAGTTCCTACAAAATAAAAAAATCCTATTGCAATAGCTCTTACTTCTAATGGAAATATTTCTGAAATTGTTAATCATGCTGCTGAAGCACCAGCTGAAGCAAAAAAGAACGATCCAGACCAAAAGAATGTCATAATTTCTGGAGTATTTATTATATGAGAAACAAATAAAAAACCACATAGAAAAAGAATTATTGCAGCTATTGTATAGGTGAATAAAATCATTTTTCTTCTTCCCACTGTATCAAAAAATCTTCCTAACACTATACAACCTAAAAAATTACTAGCTGCAAAAGGAAAAATATAGAAGGCAACATGACTATCCTTAACATCAAAAAAGTTTTTTAAAGTTAGCCCATATGTTAGAAAAATGGCCTTATAGAAAAATGTCTAAGTAGTAAAAAGTACAGAGGATAAAAATGCTCTTCTTGGGTAATTTTTAATTGTGTATTTTATTTTATTTAAGTAGCTTTCTTAACTTATCTTAACTGCTATATGTTTCTCTGGAGAAACTGTCTAAAATCTTTTTCCAGCAAATTCTATCTCTTTTTCTATTTTTTCTATGTAAAATTCAGCTTCCTAAGCTCTTCCATGCATAAGTAACCACCTTGGACTTTCTGGCATATAAAAACGAGCTATAAGTACAATAATTCCTAAAAGTGTGCCTAATGCAAAACAAAGTCTCCATCCTACATTATCAGGAAATAAATTGCTTAAAAATAAAAGCTAAAAAGCACTTGAAATAGCTCCTCCTATTCAATAAGTACCATTAATAGCAATATCAACTGCACCTCTAACTCGACTTGGAATCATTTCATCGACTGCACTATTAATACTTGAATATTCGCCTCCTACTCCTAATCCTGTTAAGAAAATACATGGAATTAGAGTTCAGAAGTTCCAGCAACCGCATGTAAGTGCAGTTCCTGTTAGATATAAAATTGGAGTTATAATAAAAACTTTCTTTCTTCCCATTTTATCACTAATAACTCCTAAGATAATAGCACCTATAACAGCACCTGAAGTGTAACAAGCACCAATAAATCCTACCTAGAAGCCAGATAAATGCATAGTACTTTTATCTGATAACTTGCCTGATATTACTCCACCTATGTTTGTAACCTACAATCCATCCATTATCCATGAAATGCCAAGACACATTGTAAGTTTCCAATGTCAAGAAGATCAAGGAAGACGATCTAGTCTGTAGGGAATTTTAGAATAAACGACTTAGTTTTATGGGTTCATATTAATTATCTATCTTTTACCTTATCTATTATATAATAATTCTAAAGCGTTAAAATATTTTAAAATTCTAAGGATTGATGCAAATATGATTATATATCAAAATTTAGCTTCTTTTTATTATTTTACTTAGTTTAGCTAAGAAACGTTTTAAAATTTATTAAGAAATTTATTATACTTATATAATTTTTAAACTTAGCAAAACTTTAAACAATAGAAACAAAATTAATAGGAAAAATAAGTCAAATAATCATGTAAGAGAGAATAACCTACGAAATAAGATCAAGAAAGTATTTAAAGTCTATTTATCGATCAATTTTTTTATTTTTAGAGACTAAATAATAAAATAAATATAAACTAAATAAAATAAAAATTATTTGAAAGATTCGAAAGAGACCAAAGAGAAATTTACGTAGCATCTCATCATGGCAAATCTTACGTTAGTACTAAGAAATCAATCTTATGTGATATCTTTCATTTATTCTGCTGATAGTATGTAATTTGAAGAACAATAATTTATGGAAAAATTACTTCTATGAAATGGAATCCATAAATATTTCAGCATAAGATGTCAAAATTATTACACTCAATGAAAATGCTATAAAATACAGAAAGAAATATCGAAAAATTGAATTTTAACACCGAAATTAAGTAAATGTAAAATTAAGGAAGATCATAGTTCCTTACAAAAATGATAGAATTAACTACTACGTTGAATATACTGATTATAACCTTCGTATGTTACTTGCTTAACTTAGTGTAAGGCATTATAGGATTAATTATTATTTGAAGCAATTATTTAGTTAATAGACTAGCTATTTTCTTTAATTTTTGAGTACCAAAGTTATAGTAATTATACTAATTTTGTTTCTTATATATTTAGTTAATACTTTTCTATCTATTATTATTCTAGAAATTTAGCCAAAAAATATTATGAAGAAAAAATAGTAGATAAGCCTAATTAAAGATTGAAATTCATTTTACTAGTAATGAAAATATAATTTATTGATGTAGAAAAAATAATAACTTTCTTATTTTAAATAATAATGCTAAGAGTCTAAAACCAAAATGTGTTGAAATCAAACTCGATACAAGACTATGTAGCAATACAATCATCTAATAATTTCAAAACATTAATCAGTTAACTGATTTTGGCTTTTTTTATATTTTCTATTTTTTCTGTGCTTATCTATTATTGCATAAATATACAAAAACTTCTGGATTTTATTCATCCCTGTTTAATAACGTTTTCCATACCAGTTTATCTCAAATAAGGAATTTTTCATACTTTTCCTTTGTTTCTGTTACTATTTAAAGATATTATAATGTCTAAAGCTGCTTTCTTCTGTGTGTATAATTTTAGAGGTTCTTTTTTCAAGAAGATCAGCATTTTTAAAATTATTTAATTATTTACTGCTAATTGGCGCTTATTTAGCATAAATATTCAGACAAAACGTATCTGTTAAAAACTTTTCTCAAAGCAATTATCATCTTTGATAAGTTATTTTCATAATTATAATTATTCCTTCCTCCATTTTCTTTAAGAAGAGTGAAATATCAACATAGAGCTAAAAATGTCAAGAAATCTTCTATTAATAGATCATTGAAAAGATGTTTTTATATTGTAGTTATAAAATTTAATTTAATTTCTTTACAATGTAAATACAATTTCTTATTTTGATACAGAATTACTCTAAAATATATGTCTTGCTTATTTTTAATAAATTGTGAAATATCTACTTTTATATTAATTTCTTTTAATTTTATAAGATAGAAACATTCATACTTAATTAGAGTTATTTTTAAGTGATTTTATGCAAAAATTATGTTTAATACATTTATAAAATACAAAATAAATTTTGTATATTTAGATAGGAGAGACAGATTATACGCAGAATTTTATATGGAAAGCTAGCATTTTAATTATTTATCATTTTGTCATTCTATTAATAATTCTATTTTTAACTATCTAAATGCATATCTTAAGGCAAAAAAAAACAAATATTGATATATATGAGATTTATTACATAAAGGTACTGCTATATTTCGAATTTTTTAATTACTAGTTTAAACTAAAATAAATAAAAAATAATATGATTAAATAAAAAGTAAGCAAACTTAAGACTTAAGCATATACTAATACATATATTTTTTTTAATTTAATGTGCTAAGATTAATAAAATTTAAATCATACTATTATTTATTATTATTCTGAAATAATATCTAGTTAAGATTTGCTAAAAAAATCTAACAAATTGAATAGAATTTGAAACTAAAAGGTTAGTGCATCAATTAGATGAGACAAGCGACTTACTTGGAATCATAATACAAGAAAATGGGCATTCAGCTACTGTAAATAAAGAACTTAAAATTATTTGAAATCGATAACGAAATGCATTTATACTTTCAGAAGATAATATTACCCCTTGACAATTCAAAATACTCTGTCGCATGTTTATATTAGACTAAAGCTTGTTCCTTTGACTTTAATGGAAGATTTACAGAATTTGAAGGAGAAAATAAGCAAGAGTATGCGTATAATGGCGAGGAAGTCTTTATAGCCAGCTATCTCTGCCTTTAATGGGTTCTGTTGCAAGGATTTTAGCTGACTTCCATTTGAACTCATTATGGCTAAATGCTTTTTCATTTTTACTTTAGAATATTGAAAGAAATTATAAATTATCCAAATTCTGACATAGAAAAACTCTGTGCAGTCACCTGGAGATCAAAATTTAAATATTTTAAGTAAGTACAAAAGATGCTTAAGCTCTACGGCATGAGTATAAATAGTCAATCTATGTTTTCTACTCCACTTCCTCATGAGAAATACATTGAAGATAAAATTAGATCAAAATATTATTAAGAAGTTATTTTATTTTATAAAGAAAGGCCAACTTCACGGATCTTACAACAGTAGTTAGAAGGACTTTAGAAATTTTTTGAGATAAATTATACTAAACTTAGCAAGGAGTGCATAAAAGATTTTTAATCTTTAAGTTGCACCCTTAATCTTATAATTTTAATTATGATTTATATTCGTATTATTATCCTGTGAAAAATATGCTCTTTCCTTGTGGAGGTAAAGACATTTGAATATATCTTTGAATGTGTATTCTATCTTGACTCATTTAGAAATGTTTCCAACTTTTTTTTAGCATAAACTAGAAAAATTAGTAACAAATGACAAAGACTACATGAACTAACAATTTCTTCTCATAAATAAACGGATGTAGAATTTCAAAATTTTTTTCACAATAATTTACTAAAAAGCATTGAAATTGTAGAACAAAACACAAAAAATTATATAGAGTCTTAAGAAGATTAACAAGAATGCACAAGAAGCAAAAGTGAAAAGATAGAAGACGAAATAAATTATGTTAGAATTTTATGAAGATGCTTAAAATGAAGTATCTGATTCATATCAGTAGCTTCATTTCATTTACATTTTTATTAAATTAATTTTTTCTTCTACCCTAAGAATTTATCTTAATAAATAACAGATACCTCCTATTATTACCTTCTTACGTTCTTTCTTTAATTTTTCTTCAATTTTATTGTTTCTTCATATTCTTTTTTCAAATTTATATTTGAAAATCTGAAATTTTGTAAATGTAAATGTAAATGTAAATTAAGTGTTAAGGAAGGGACTGTTATCTTAATAGATGCCTACCTGATGTGTGTTAAGTGCACATCATCACTAATCTTTTCTTCTTGTGTATGTCTTTTTGGGCTTTCCTATCGTCTCGCCTGAACCCATTTCTCGGCTTTATAGGCGAATATCGCCATCCAGTACGTCTTCAACTAGCAGAAACCGCCGATCTGCCTAGGTAGCTCCTAAGAGGTGGAGAGATCACTCCAAGGCGGCACCTCGGTCTGAGTTAGTAGGAGGTGTAATTGAGTCCCTTAGTTGGGAAGTCCAAGGATGAATGCACCACAGAGTACACAAGTTGTTGAGGGAAGGTATTTAAGTCTTTCAACGGCTTATTTCTCAGCAAGGAGGATTGCATCTTCATCGCAAGTCCCTTTAAACCTGCTGAAGGTCCCTTGTGCATCTCAGGTCCCATTTTCACCCTCTTTAATTTCAATTATGAAAATCTGAAACTTTAATATCTTTAATAAATATGCTTTTGTAATTTGCAAAAATACCATTTTTCTTTTTTCATTTTATATTTTTGATATTTATATTTATATTTTCATCTTATAATTTCTAAAATCTTTTGATCTGATTTAGTTTTATAATTAATGCTATTTGTATGCTATTTTTCAAATTTTTAATCTTTTTTTCTAAGTATAATTGATGGATTATTATTTTAACGTTATTTCATAATTTAAAAGACATTTTAACTCGCTCTTGTGATGTGAGTTTTGAATCTATTTCTAAATGTAAGGTTTTCCATTATTTTTTTGCTATTGTTCTAATCTATCTAGAACTATCTTATTAATATTTAAATTAGTTTATAGCAATTATTTATTAAGTTGTTTAAATTCAGAGACATTTTAATTGTAATAATGATTTTTCTAACTTTTTTGGTTTTCTTCAGAAGTAGTTTTAAATTAATGGTATGACTTATTTGCTAATTTTTTTCTCGCATAGGATTATAAAATATCATAATATCATTTTTTAGGATTAGTACAATTTTTTATAATATGACTTCTTTTACTTTTTAAAGCTAAATATGTATTATAAATTAGACATGTGAAAACTGATTAATAAATGATTTAAAATATTGGATTTTTAAATAAATTTACATATAAGACTAAATAACTAAAAGAAAAATTGCTTAGCACTATGCTTAATAAATTAGTTATTTAAACAATTATTAGCAAATAAATATTCATTGCAGAGAGTAAAATTTATAAACAATGATTAAAAGAAAATAAATAACTAAATAAAAAGACACCTTTACTTAGCAAACCTTTGATTATAATAATACTTTCAAAGTACACTACAAATGATTAAATGATATAATTGATAAAAATAAACAAGTTAATACATTAAATTAACATTTTTATTAATTTCTATTTAAATTAAACTGATTTAATAATTTCTTTTCATAAAAACTCTTATATTATTCAATTATTTTGCAGACTAAAATTAGTAAATAGGAAATCGTAGTCATCTGGAAGATATTTAAATAAAATTTGCCGTTATTAAAATTCTGTTTAATTTAAATAACTGTTATGGATATCTATCACTTTTAAATTATATAAAAATTAAACATTTCATTAAACTAAAAATGCTAGCTTTTAAGTGAAACTTAGCTAGATCATCACTAATTTATATTAGAATATAATTACAAATTATTTCAAGAGATTTACTAGTAGGAACTGTTTATTGAAATTATATTCCACCAATAAAATCTCTTTAATTAGCATTTAAGATATAAAACCTTTGCTTATAAATAAATACTAAATAATTAAAATGTAAAATGTAGCTTCAATTACGGAATTAGATAAGAATCAGCAATAAAAATAAGAAATTTTTAATTTTTAGCAGCAAAAAAAAATAAAAGAATATGAAAGTTAAAAGGATAAAATTATTATTTCTTTTTTAAATTTAAGTTAATATTAAATATCAATTTACAATTATTTTAATAGAAAAGCATTTACTATGTGTAATCTCAAATTATTTGATGGCAAATTTTAAAGAAAATAATTTTATTTAAGTAATGCATTTAAATCTAAATAAAAAGAGACTTTATATTATAAATTACGAAGATCTATAAGAAAATACGATAAGACAATTAAAGTTAAAATTCTATTTTAAATGATATCAAATAAAAAAATGTTTACAGTTTAAAATAGCGCAATTATTCAGAACCGTTTTGCTGCTTTTAATTAGATTTTAGAGTTATATAATAAAATAAGCTAATATCTCATTAAAGTACTTAAATAATTTAAATGTTAGAGATAAAGATATTGGATCTTTAAAAACCCAATAAATATTTGAGAAAGTATACTTTCTTCTAAAAGTTAGAATAATAATTAATAGAGATAAACTTATTTTGTCAAAATCAGCAATCAAAATTAGAATTATCTTTTCGATATCAATCTTAAAACTCTTAAAGGAAACATGAAGATGATGATAAGTAAATTAAGCGAGCAAAACGCACTTAGTAAATATAAAAGTTAAAGGATTTTGAGAAAATAATACGTTATTTTAATTTTTCGGCTACTTAACTTTAGAAGTTTATTAAATCGGAATCTTAAAGACTCAAAATTACGAAAGTATAATATTTCAGGTAGTTATGTAGTAATTATTTACGTTTTAGGATAAGAAATTGTCTATATTGAGAAACGTATATAGAAATAGATCGAAAAAGTCTTAAAAATGATAGAAATTAGTAATTAATTTTAATATATAATAATAAATTATAGTAATGTCACCTTTTAATTTGGTTAATGATAAATTTAAGAATAAAAAAGGAATCTAATTACTTGATTGCATGTAAGAGTTTAACAACTTATTTAAATGAAAAATGCAAATTTACTTATTCTGCTATAATATCTAATAGCAATTATTATTTAACTTATTTCTCTCCTTCTAATTAAGCATCATTAAAAGCCTAGCTTTAATTATGAGTTATGTACATAGGATATAATATAATTTTTGAATTTAATGTATTTAGATTAATTAAAATAAGAGTATACTGCATAGTAGCAATCCTTTAAATATAAAGTAATTCTATGGGTATAATTTAATCATTATTTTAGTACTCAAATTAGTGTTGTTTATTTCTAAATAATTACCAGGTATTTAAGTTTTTATAGTAATGTTTAACTTATTTAATTTTTCAATTCTTCCTAGATAAAAGTTTAAATAAAATAAGAGCTGAATATTACATTTCTTCTTATGTTTAGAGGAATAACTTGCAAATAGTTATAATAAAAGAATTTAGTTAAATCAATAACTAATTAGATATTTTTAGAACATAAGTACTTTATTTTAGTAATAGAGCTTTACACAAATAAGTAAGAATTTTTAACTTAAAAAATATTATATTTTAATTAATTAAAACATAATACTTTAAAATAAGAATAAAAAAGAAAAAACATCTCCAAAGATAAAATAAGATATTAAAATGGATTTAAAGAGGAAAATACTATGATTTATGAAATTTAACTTTTTAATAAATTGTTAAAATATAAAAAGCTAATTAAAAGCCAGATATAATTCTTTAAAAATGAGAGAAAAGCTAATAATCGATTTAGATTAAATCAAAGTCCCATAATAAAAAAATGAATATTTGACATAGAGAATCTAAGAACAAGACAATCCGACTAAAAAAATAAGTTAATAAAAATAAAAGCAAAATGTAAGAACAAAGAATTTTTACTTAAGGACATTTAAAAAAAGGAATAGGAAGTTTTCTAAAATAATTAATCATATAAATTATAAGAAGAAAAAGGCGATTATAATGCTGCACAATTATCTGCCACAGCTTCAAATAATGTATGAAATTTAAAATATTACAAAAATAATACAGACGAGATTCGAAAGCATCAAATATATTAACTGCACAACCTTTGGAAATTACAGACATAAATATTTTCATTCGATTCTCTATAAAATCTGTTTAAATATAACAATAAGCGATAAGACTCCTTATGAAAATTGTGTCTATTGCTCTGGAAGAATGAGAAACAGAACTATTATGCATAATTTTTAGGATAAATGAAGATGAAAATGAAAGTGGAGATACAAGTTATTTATCTCTAAGAGGACAGTTATAAATACTTGTTTGATTGAATAAAAAAATAGGTTTGAGCTAAGAAAAATTAAAAAAATCAAAAATTAAGAGAGATTTTAAGCAAATAATAATAAAATAACAAGAAAACCAAATCATAAATAAATTTTTTTCGGTCTTAATAAACTTGTTTTAAAAGGAATTTGCAAAAGATTCTTCAAAAATCAAAAATAGCAGAAAAATAAGCCAATAGATTATAAAGGTTCTTAACTACAAAGAAAAATCCATTGGAGTAGTTTAAATCTGTGTTATACTTACAGATTTATGTTTTTTCTGAAGCTGAATAATAAATATTGAACTTAAGATAATATTAAAAAAAAATTATTTTTAGAGGAATTCAACTTATTTGAAAGAGTGTTACCCATGTTAAATATTATATAATAAAAAAGTTCGATTCTTCAATTTTTAAGAGTTTTGAAACTCAGTTTTCATTTCAACTATTTAGCGCGTCTGTTTTAATACTAATAATTTTACACTCTTCAGTTTCGTTTTTGTAAATGGTTTCCTTTGTTGTACAGTAGGGTCTTAAAAATTTTCTCCATCATATTCTCCAATATTTCTTCTTGCATTCATGGAACATTTTACATTATTGGAATCTATGATTTTTCATTCCACCCTAATAGTAATTTATTAATTTTTTTTTGGATCATAGTTACTTTTACTTTTATTCTTCGATTTCCATTTTATCTACTTTTCTATCCAATAGTTCTGATTTTATTTTTCTAATAAATTTTATTTTTTTAATTCTCTTTCGAAAGTTGAGTTGATTGCTAATTTTATTCTATATGGATATCCCAGAAAGTTGTCATTTATCGTTCTTAAGTCATAATTCTAACTTCTTCCAATTTCTTCTTTTTTCCATTATTTGCATGAAATCAAAATTAAATTTTTATTTACTATCTCTTCTTGGAAATCATCAACCATTATTACTAGATGAGCTATTTTCCCTTACTCTACTCTGAAATCAAGCGCAAGAATAGCATCATAAATTATGATTCTTTTTACTTGAAAGCTTTTTCAGTAAATGATAGTTTTAAGAAGTTTATTCTCTTTTTCCAGTTTTGCTACTGTTTTTAGACTTATAATAAGAATATTAATTATTATTACGATGTTTGGTAAAGATTTTAACCTAATATTTTCTCTTCCCTTTTACTAGACAAGTAAAAATACTTTTCTTGAAGCTGTCTTCCATTTTATATTTGTTGATTTTATAATAAGAATTTTTACATCTGAAAAAAGAGCAATCAATATTATTAGCATTTCATCAAATAAGAAACATTTTATTCAAGGCATATTTGTTTAAAGAAAGTTTTAAGCTCCTTCAAAATTATATTAATCCAAAAATAGTAAAATAACTTATAGAGCAGAAAAAATAAATTATGGTTAAAGACAGAACAAATGCTACAGTAGAGGTAAGACTTGCAATCTTAAGACTTGAGTTAAACTTAAGTATTTTATAGAATGCAGTCTGAAGAATTAAAAATCAAAAAATAATATATGGAAAATAAATAATTTTAATGATATACGATACGTAAACATCTCTATAGATTATGTCAAAAATTCTTCACTTCAAAGAAAATACTGGAAAAAGAAAAAATGAAGAACGATAAAATGGTAAAACCTAAAAGACTAAAATTCTTACTGAGCGAATTATATAGCAATTATATAAGTTAAATTTATAGAGTAAAAAGATATTATTTATGATAAAAGAAAATATCGGGAAGTGGATTAACCGAGATACTAAGATAATAAAAGATAAAAGTAAAATTTTTTTAAAACCCTTTGAATTTCCTTGTTTTATATAAGATCTGCTTTTAGATAGATATTACGTGTTTTCTTTCCATTATTCAGTAGAATTCATAGCGAGATGTAACCTTCTTTAGAACAGTAGCATTATTCAAATATAATCTTGATATTATTCTTCATATTTCTTGATTTATCCTCCTTACATTTCCAGAACATCTTAAAATTCTTGATTTAATAATAGTTTCACTGCAATGAAGAAATTTTCGATATTATAATGCTTTTGCCATTAATCTTTTTTCATCAGTTTTATAGATAAATTTTATTATAATTTATCTGTTTTTTCAATATTAATTATAATTACAATTTCTTATTCTATTCCTGTATTAGAAATTACCCATTCTTATTATTCTATTAACTTTAATTAGTGAGTTTAAATTGCTCTTCTAATAATTTCAGTTGTTCCTAACATTTAATTCAGTTATATTTTTTATACAACAAAAACTAAATAAAGATGCTTAAACACTAATGCATTTTTCGTGAACCTTAAATTAGGAAAGAAGTTACTAACCTTAAGTACACTAAATTTATAATGTTATGATAATAGAATAATTTAGTCTTAAAAAGCATTTAATACAATTAAATTAGAGAAAAAAGAATAGCAGTTGCAAATATTATTATTTACAGCAAACTGAAAATTATATATTTAAAGCTATCTTCGAAAGACACAACATTTTAATTATCATTGTGATGAATATAGCTGAAATAGATAAAATATTTCCAATTTATTAGATAAAATTAAAAATATAATCCCTATTTTAATAATCTTAGTTAGTTATATTTAAAAGCTTTAATCAAAGAAAAATGAAATCACTGCAATATTAATTAATTGAGAAAGCATAAGATTGATAACAAAGAAAGCTTTTTAAGCACTAGAAATATTTATATTGAGTCTTGCTATATAGATCTTAACTGAATGCCATTTAAGCATATGATGGTTTTGAGATTTGTTCGATTAAAAAAGTATAATAAGAAAGTATAAATATTCCCTAAACACAATAGGATTCCTTTCTGAGAATAACTGATAAAAAGACTATTTTCATAAAGATTAAGCATCAAGGCTATTTGAATATTACGAAATAGATACTAATAATTAGGAATATAATGGCATCATAAATCCTTTTATGAAATATGTAAAAAATAAGATTCAACGTTAACTTTATAAAGTAACCACTTAAAGACTAAAAAGGATGCCTAATGCAAAGTTATTATTGAATAATTAGAATAATAATAATAATTTCTTCAAATTTCCTATCCAAAATTAAATAATTAATATGCAAGAGAAATAATTAGTATATATAAACTCAGAAATTTCACTAAGACCTATAACATGGACATTATTTAGTTGAAATCCTCATTGTATCTGTGGAAAATTTTATTAATTTGAACATATTTTGAATTGCGATTGATATATAGACATACGAGAATGGAAAGCAAAAAAAATTGGATAATGAGACATAATTGATAAATAGCCTATTACCAAAACTATATTAATTAATTTCCAAAAATAAATTAGAATACTATGATCTACAAATAAAAATTTTCCATAAGATATTGCTTAGATGGAGATTAAATTTATTCGAATTGGGAAAAGATGAAGATAAGAAATATATAAGACTAAGGGGAAAAGAAGTGAAAGACTAAAATAGAATGGAGAGAATAAAGAAAAGGAGTAAAAATAAGAAAAGAAAGAAGAGCAAGATTTTTATATGGGAGATTAGAAAGAATAAATTGATTGAAGTAAGATGATCTAGCTAAAGACGAAGATGAAAGCATGAAGAGTTGAAAATTTTTTAAATAGCATATAACATCTTTAATTGAAGCAAGCAATTCCAACAATGAAAAGACGTAAAAAGCCTCTTTTATTTAAATATAAATTTGAAGCTTTAATCAAAGTATTGATCTTTTAAAGAGTATAAATATTATTCTAAATTGGTTATAATAAAATTAAAGAAAGTTCTAGAAATAATCAAAAATAAAAATATAAAGTTTATAACATTATTACTAGTATCAATACTATATTCTCTAAATATAGTAAATAATCTCATCTATATATTAAATTAAGCTTGCTATATAACTTTAAAGGAGTCTTTAACTTTTTAAATTTTTGGTAAATCTAAGAAATATTTTATTTTTTAAGTAAAGCAGTACAATATTTAACAAGTATTATTGAAAAAATAGCAATAGAGCGAAATTTTGATATATAATCTTAGTTACTCCAATACAAAAATTAAAAAATTAGATTTAAGATTAGATTCATTAAAAATAATTAAGATTAAATATAAATTATTTATATGTATTCGAAAAAATAAGTAGTTTATTCTAAAATTCCTTTTAGACTAGATCGTCTTCCTTGGTCATCTTGACATTGAAAACTTACAATGTGTCTTGGCATTTCATGGATAATGGATGGATTGTAAGTTACAAACATAGGTGGAGTAATATCAGGAAAGTTATCAGATGACAGCACTATGAATTTATCTGGCTTTTAGGTAGGATTTATTGGTGCTTGTTACACTTCAGGTGCTGTTCTAGGTGCTATTATCTTAGGAGTTGTTAGTGATAAAAAGGGAAGAAAGAAAGTTTTTATTATAACTCCAGTTTTTTATTTAATAGGAACTGCACTCACATGCTTTTGCTGGAACTTTGGAACTCTAGTTCCATGTATTTTCTTAACAGGATTAGGAGTAGGAGGCGAATATTCAAGTATTAATAGTGCAGTCGATGAAATGATTCCAAGTCGAGTTAGAGGTACAGTTGATATTATTATTAATGGAACTTGGTGAATAGGAGGAGCTTTATCAAGTGCTTTTTAGCTTTTGTTTTTAAGCAATTTATTTCCTGATAATGTAGGATGAAGACTTTGTTTTGCATTAGGCACACTTTTAGGAACTGTTGTACTTATAGCTCGATATTTTATGCCAGAAAGTCCAAGGTGGTTACTTATGCATGGAAGAGCTTAGGAAGCTGAATTTTATATAGAAAGAATAGAAAAAGAGATAGAAACTTCTGGATATATACTTTAAATAATTCCTCCAGAGAAAAATATAGCAGTTAAGATAAGTTAAGAAAGCTACTTAAATTAAATAAAATACACAGTTAAAAATTATCCTAGAAAATCGTTTTTATCCTCTGTACTTATTACTACTCAGGCTTTTTTCTATAATGCTATCTTTCTAACATATGGGCTGACTTTAAAAGATTTTTTTGATGTTAAGGATAATCATGTTGCCTTCTATATTTTTCCTTTTGCAGCTAGTAATTTTTTAGGTTGTATAGTGTTAGGAAGATTTTTTGATACAGTGGGAAGAAGAAAAATGATTTTGCTCACCTATACAATAGCTGCAATAATTCTTTTTCTATGTGGTATTTTATTTGTTTCTCATATAATCAATACACCAGAAATTATGACTCTCTTTTGGTCTGGATCGTTTTTTTTTGCTTCAGCAGCATATTTGACAATTTCAGAAATATTTCCCTTAGAAGTAAGAGCTATTGCAATAGGATTTTTTTATTTTGTAGGAACTCTAATAGGAGGAGTAGCAGGACCTTTGATATATGGTTGGTTAATAGGAAAAATAGAAAGAATATATTTGTTTTGGGGATATGTAGCGGCGGTTATTTTAATGGCTTTTGGAGGAATAATTGGATATCTCTTCGGATTTGACTGCGAGAAAATAATTTTAGAAGATATTGCTACTCCAATTAATAGAGTATTAGAAAGTCATTATGATAACGAACAAGAAAGCTCAGAAGAATCATTTTGAAATAAAAAGGAATATAAAGATTTATTAATAGCAAATTTGTTTAAAATATAGCTACTTAACATATAAATATCGTTTCATAAATCTTCTTTTATAATTACCCTTAAGTATTATTTTCTCGTTTAACTAAAATATAACTATTTGTATGCTACACTATTTAATATAAGTTTTAAAAGAGCTAAAAATAATTAAAGTGTTATATTTTAAGTTGAAGTATGCATAAAGATTTTTTTAATTATATTATACATTATATATGGTTTATTAGAAGTGAATACTAGCATCTAATACATTGAAATAATTGTTTATAAATGCTTATTTATATTATTGTCCTTAAATGTATTGTAAAAACTTGCCTTTATTAATTAATCTTCAATTTTACGTAATTTCTTAATGAAATTATGCTAACATTTTATAAACTTAGGGTAATTTAGTTCTATTCTCTTAGTATTCTACTACTTGATAAGTGATAATTATGCTTAGAAGCAATAACTAAACGAATATTTGACTAATATATTATTAGCAATTCTTGCTTAATTGCATGTATTGGTATCAATCTTAATAATTAAATCGTAATAGTCGAAGTATTAAACTATGTAGCTAAATTAGATAGCTAGAAGCTCTATAGTAACTTAAATAATGCCAATATTTGATATTTTCATCCTAAGACAATATTTAGTTTATTGCTACTTTAATAGAACTATTTCTATATAATCCCATTTATATACTTCAAGCCATAACTTACTACTAATTCATTATAACGATAGCAAATTTATTAAAATATAGCTTTATTATAATTATAATTTGTATTTCTAGTTACTTGCTAGCCTAGCTAGTTAGCACTAATAATACTTCAAGCCTTTTAATTATAATATTGAAATAAGATTAAATAGTATGGTATCTAGTTATCTAATTATTAGATTATAAATTCTTTATACTAAATCAAAGGAGAAATTAAACTTAGTTGAATAATACAAGATATATAGATAGTACAAGTGCTTAATAACTAAATTTAATGCTTAGATATTTAAATAGCTTATAGATAAAATCATTTAGCTTGTCATAATATAACTAGATTAACTAAATACATCCCTTTTATATTAGATATTTTACTTCCCATTTATATAAATAGAGTAGTAAAGCTTCTCTATTTTGGTACTAAGTATAAGGAAAACTAAAATCATTTTAGTTATTTTCTATAAGATTAAGTAACTAAGATTTATTATTTAAACTTAGTTTATTTTATTAAATTTAAAATACTAAAGCTGGCTAGCATAATTAATAGAACACTAATAGAGAAAACAAAGAGTCGCTCAAAAATTAAATAAAGAACTATAAAAATAATCAATTAGACTGAGAGATCTATATATTTCAGAATAAGCATAATGTCTTAATATAGAGCATAAGGATCTTCCATTACACTAAACTATTGGGGAACTTAATCAAAATTAATACAATTGTACAACCAATAATTTATAAACTTGTCTATACAGGAAATTTATTTAATGTAGAATCGAGTGGTTTTAGTACAGGCTGGATATTTAAGCTTGTTAAAGAAAATGGGAAAATTTTGAGGATTTAAATGAATTTTACAATTTTATACCCTTGACTCTTAGATTTTTAGATATTTGAAAGAGTTGTACTAAAGCTCCAAAACCTAGAGAAATTATTTGATTGATCCTGATCATATATTTCAAAGCGTATTTGGATGAGGGTATTTCTATAGATCACCATAAGCAAGGCAAAGAGAAATATAAACTTATGAACTTGAGCCGTTTTTTCTACTTTATTAGCAAAAGTGTAAATAAAGAATATCATTTTGGGAAGCTTTGAACTTAAATAATCACATGTATTTAAAAAGTTAAAAAGTATCTTAACTAGAATAAATTAACTGATTTTGAAGAGCATTAATTAAGATTCAAGCCTCTGTGTCATCTTTATAATTCAGTACAATAAAGAGTAAAATATATCAAATTCATTATTTGGAATAACTTAGAGTAGTTTGTTAAAAAAACATCAATTAACTGAAAATCTTGCTGAAATTTTGGAAATTATGCCTAAGCTGTTCGGGTCATAAATGGCTAATTTGCATTGATCACAGAAAACCCTTGAAAAATTTAGTTTAAAAGTTTAATTAATAGAAAAAACTCTAGAAAATTAATTATACAATAATATTCAAGCATGACTGAAAAAGCTATTTCAAAGATATAACTATTAGCAAATAGATTTAAAAGCTAAGCAAATAAAAAAATTCGGACTGTTCTTGAAAGCATAATAAAAATTATTTCTTGTAATAACTAAAAAGGATTTGAACATTTTTAAAAAGGATTCAATATATTTAAATTAAATGAATGAAACATTTAATTTTGAAGTTTTAATAAAAGACCTATGTTTTATTAATTAACTCCAAGTAATTGTTATTTAAAACCCTATTTGTCTTAGCTAAATTTCAAATTTAAATTTAAGTAAAAAAATTGTATTGATATTTTTAATTTTTAAAGTGATTTCTTACAATTAAGGATATTAATTCTTTCTATTTTTTTAATACACTCTTCTCGTTTATTCATTCTAAAGTCTTCTTATTCATATTTTTCAATATAAAATTCTCTTATTATATCGAGTAGCACCTTATGGAAAGTTTTAATTTGCTAATCCAAAAATTATATCAATTGATTGAAATTTTTTAATTTAATTTAAGTCGTATAGTATGAGACGTCCTTGACCATGATCTCCAACATTTGGCTTTAATTACTCCTTTAAATTTAAGGAAAATAATCCATAATATGTTCATAATTATTAAATTCTTTACAATTACAAAGAAACTATCAAAAGAGTAAAGATAATTCTTGAGATTCTTATGAAAGCCATAATTTGTGTTCTTATTAAATGTACTGATAAATTCTCTTTCAAAATGCTTACTTAATATCTTATATGTATTAGAAGAAATTTTGGATATTTTTAAATCATTGAGAATATATCTTTGCGCTAGGCATTCTATTATACCTCTAAATTGCATTTTTATAGAATTAATTCTAAATTATGCCTTTACATAACTTTTAAAAGCATTTAAGATGCAGTTGTGTCCTTTACTGTTTAATTCGATAGAATAAAATACTGATAATTGCTTAGTATCTTCAAAAAATTGACATCTTTATTTATAATTATTTATAAATAAAATACCAATAGTTAATTAAGGGGATTCGATATTTTCTTGTCTATTTTCATAACAATTCAAAAAATCTTAGTGCATATCATGCTTGAAAGTATTCAATTGAAATCTAAAAACAATATTTATTGAAATGCTTTCTTAACTATAAATCTCATACTTACATTCATCTTTTTCATTATGGCATAGAATTCATTTCGCATACCTCAGGGTACTAAATCACTTCTATATTCTGTTTTGAAAAATTTAAATAGACTTATAAAGTTTTTGAAATGCCATGGTGTCACGTTTTTATGCCTTAGGAATTAATAAGCATTTTTTCATAGTCGCTAGATATTTGAAATTTTATTTTCAATGATTTTTCAAATTCTTATTTTAGTTAAAAGGTTTTTCTTAATACATTGATTTTTATTTTTATAAAATAGGCTAAGCTTCAATCTTAAAATTTAGTTAAAACTAGTTATTTTTATTTATCTTATAAATAAGATAATTTAAGCCAAATACTTTTAGCTTAATTTATTAATTTTTGGATATTTTTTCTTGATTTTTAATTCAAATTCAAATTAAGTATCATCTCTTCCTTTACTAATGAAGCTTTTATCTAAATTCATGCATTTAAATCTATTTAATTACTTTTATTTTCTAGAAAAATTAATTAAATTATCTTAACACAGTAGAACTAGTACTAATCTATGAACTTCTCTATTAACTCCATTTTTATATGCAAGTAATTTTTAAATTTTTCTATAAAATTGATTAATTTTATTTTCTTTAGAAGAAATTAAATTAAATTATGAGTCCCAATGATAACTTAATTCTTCTAAATTATCCAATACTGATTTCTTTCTATGGAACATAGCATTTTCTCTACATCAAGCTGATTTTTTATTAGTTTAGTTCTTCCTTTTTTTGGGAAAGTTTTCTATGATTGAAATATTTAATTTATCAGGAATTCTTCCAAGTATATGCATATTATTTGAAAAAAGTGAATTATCATAATAAGATAATCTTCTGTATATTTCAATAATTCTCCTATAATTTTATCAGAACCATATACTTGACCATTGAGAATTTTTAATATATTTAAGTTCTTTTGATTCAATAGGTTAAAATTTTAAAAATAAATAGCTGGAAAGTCAATAATGTCTTTATTATTATTAGAGAGATAAGGAATATAACTATTAGATAAAATATGAGGCACGGCCTAATTCGAGAAATTCATTAGAGACTAAGAAGAGTAAAAAATCTAAAGCTAACTTGATAATAAAAGATTATATCAAAGATATACTAGAAAAAAGGAAATAAGGATACATAGAAAAGAAAATTGAATCAAAAAATTAGGATAAGGATAATTTTATGAGTTTATAAAAGTTTAATTAGAAGAAATAATTAGAAACGAAAATTAGTAATATTTGTAAGAAAAGATAAAGGAAGCTAAAAATAAATATCTAATGAAGCGTAGATAGAAGGTAGAAGAACAAAAGAATAAAAGATAATGTAGAGTGGAATGACGAAGATATGTAATTAATAAGAGAAAAATTTCTATTACCTGAAGACTTATTTGAAGAAAAGGAGATATATTGAAATATGAAAAGAGTTGCGCACCAAAGAGGTGCTACACACTCTATACTAAAATTTATTTATTTATTTATAATAAATTATATAATTTTTTAATTGCATAAGTTGATATATTGCTATGAACAATTTTTATGCTTATTATACTAAATTTATCATGAATCAATCATTTTTTTATTTTTCTTGATTAAAGTTAATTACATTTCTTTTCTAAAATTTGTTTTACTTTTTCTGAGAAACATATACTTGGGATTTTCATTGAGAAGTAGAAACTTTATCTTTGCTTTATTTTTTTGAATTTTCACGAATGATACTTAAAATATTTCAAAGAATCGAAGCTATACTTGGAAGATTATTATTTTATTAATTCATTCTTCCAAATTAAGAATAAACCTCTTTAAACTCTTATTTAGCTATTTTAACATCAATACATTTCTTTGTGAGTTCTTTTGTAAGTTACTATATATAGGATCAGAAATGTAGAAACCTAATATTCGATTGCATTTTCTTAAATTTTAAGTTAAATTTATGAGTATTATTCTTTTAATTTATCTCTGTCAATCTAGAAGATCTGAATGTAAACTCCAAAGAATGAATATTAGTATTTAAATCTGTCATTAGGATCTTATAGTTTATTAATTTTATATTTCCTTAGGTCATTTTTTCATAACATAACATAATTTATTAAAGTGACTTCACCTTTATTTGGTTTGTCACGAAATTAGAGTTTGTAAAAGTTTATCCAAATCAAAAGTCTTCAACGTCATATTCATCTGGTTTTTCCGGATCATAAATTCTTATAAATTGTTTATTTTATCCTCTCGTTAGTGCTTGGAAATCAAATCCTACTTGTCATCTCTCATATCGTCTTAGTGCATCTGTAATCTTTGGAGCTTCTTAATAAGGTTAAAATCTTTTTTTCTAGTATAAAATTCCGTTTAGTGTGCAATAAATCTTAAATAAATTTTAAATTCCTCTCTTTGTTTCTTGATATTATTTACTCTTGAATCTATAGCATCGATTTACCTTGTGACCATATTTTTACAATATCAACATCTTTTTTCTATTTTCTAATAGAAAAGTGACGGGTTTTATACTCCTCTTGATTCTGGATTAGAACATTAGTTAAGCTTGATTTGCTCTAATTAACTAATTCTTTGGTCGAAATTTTGTCTTAGATTCCATTCGATTTAGGTAATTTATCTTTACATCTCTTAAGAAGATGTCTATTAGTTAAATTGTTCTTTAGGATTTTATTCATTTAACAATCTGTTGATTGTTAGCATTAGAGATTAAGTTATTTTTTTAAGATCTTACACTTCTTTTGCTAGCTTCTGATTATCCAATTGCAGCAAATAGAAGTCATTAGAAAGGTCAGGTTAATTGGTAAGTTTTTTTGGAGAGATCTTTGTTTTCTTAGATGCCATTTTTATATAATATATATAATTAAAATTCGTTTAAAAGAGAAAATATACTGTAATTGGTATATGATAAATAAATAATTACTAGCAGTAAGTTTTAAAATTTGCATATTGACTAATATTTAGGTTATTATTTATTACTATATAATCATTACATTGCTGAAGTTTTGCTCCTTTATGATTACCAATATTACCATTGCCATCATAAAATGTATTATTTTATATAAGAAATTCTTAGAATCTATTATGTAATCATAATTATTGGTAGGAATATCTCCTTATCCTATAAAAGAGCGTTGAAGTCTTCTATTAAAATATGAGGCTTATTAGTGAATTTATTCATTAGTAGATTAATATGATCATATAACTAGTATTCATCGCATAAACTTTACCTTTATCTGGCATTCAGCGAGATGGTATTAAAATATTGTTTAATTTGATTATAAAAATTTTATTCTAATCAGAGTCTCTTATATTACATTCTTCAGTATTAATGAGTTCTTCTTTTATAACCTGGCATAGACTATCTCTTACCTGGTCTCATGTGATAAGTTTTAATCCTGGTATCAAAATTGGAGGAAAGCCATAAACTTGTCAAATTTCAATAATTGATAAAATATCTCTTCATTTTTTCATTTAAATTCTTTAAATTTATATTATTTGTTTGCAAATCCATTTATACTAGCATGTTCAATCTTACTATGATTCGCAAAATTTCTTTTTAGTAGTTATCAAGACCTAAGTTCATTTAGCTGATTTATTGATTTGATTAAGGGCTTTCTTTCAGTTCAAGTTCTTAAAATAAAATTTTATTTTTATGACTATTTCACATGAATGCATTCTTACTATGTTCTTTATACTAGTAAAAAAGAATTTTATATACGTAATTTTAGATTATTCTAGTAATAAATATTTAAAATTTAATATTTATTTTAACTTCTTAATTTTAAAAGCTACGCATAGATAAGTTTATCTGCTTTCTGTTTCTTTCTTATAAATAAAATAGAATACTAAAAGTATTTATTTTCTTCATTAATTTGATATATATTTATAGCTTTTTAAGTTGCAATATTTTATTCTTTGGAGTTTTAGTTTAATTAAAAGTTTAAATATTTAAAGATTAAATTTCTTTTATTTTATTATAAATATGAATGTGGACCACAGCCTATTTTTCCTGAGGGTTTTCACTACCAGTTTTACGTTTGACTGACGAGTCTGAGAATAATTTAGTTACTAATTTTTATTTGGTTTTATTCAAGAAAATCGAAGTATTTGGTTCAAGAATTAAGAATAATTTTAATAAGTAGATTCCCTATTTGAAGAAACTTACGTGACTGGACAGTTGAAAGGCAACATGAAGTATGAGAACACTTTTTTAATATTAAATATTAATATTGAAAGAGCTAAACATCAGCAAGGTGTTTTCAGCCTATAATCATATTTATTTATTTAATTAATTATAATAGATCAAAATGGAAAATTTATTGCAAAAAGTATCTTCTAAAAAGGATTAATCTCAACAAAATTTCTATTAGCAAACTATCCTAAAAGAAACAAAAAAGTGCAAGTGAACAAATTTTAACTTTCAAGACACATGCAAGGACTAGAAGGAAAAAATTTCGTATTTGATATCTAACACCCAAGGATCAAAAAATAAAGGGAATATTCATCAAATAAGAGAATTATAGAAAATTAATAGAAATCTTATTCAGGATTAACTGCAATTAAGAAGTTAAATTTACAGAAAAATACTCTAACTAATCAAAAAAACTTCTTAAATCTAATAAATAGTTAGTGAAATCAACAGAAAATGATTGGAATTTTACCTATAGGAAAATATTAGAAAAAAAAATTAAAAAATAGTCTAAACTTATGATAGAGAAGATCCAAGCATATTTGAAAATGATAATTTTATTTAGCATTAAGCTTTTAATTCATGATGAAGCGGATAAAGGTGAAATTGCACTAATTAAATTATTGATACATTCATGTTCTTTTATAATTTTGCAAGTTCTTTATATAATTTCTACATTTTATCTAAATATCTTCTAGTATTTATTTGCTAAATTTGTTATTTTTCAGAATGAAATTACTTGGAATTATCCTAGTTACCTTTGTATTATTATATTTTAGAATTATATTATAAATGATTAATAAATTGAAGCCTTCATTTTATTAAAATTTAATTAAAAGGATTTAATTCTAGTTAACTTTAAGATATAAATTAAAAGAAATAATTGTAAAACACAAAGTTGAATTTAATGGATGTTCAATGCTTTAGAAGTAATTGAAGTAGCAACTAAGAAAAATACCACAAATATATTATTCAAATTCTCTAAAATAAAGCTGATCGTAATCTATTATAGTCCGCTAAATACTAACAAATATACTGCCTATAAAAATATAAACTGTTTAAAATCTGCGAAACAAGCTTAAATAGCCTTTCAGAAAGTATATATAGAAAGGTAATTAAGGAAGTAATTTAGCTTGCATATAAAGAAAAATGTAATAAACGTAAACATAACTACTGAAAATATATTTAAAAGTAGGTTAAATAAACAGAGAAGTAATAAATCTATCCCCTTAAAAAATGTTTGATTAATTTAGAAAAATTCTAATTGTTAAGAAAAGAAATTATATGCATATGAAGCAAAAAGGTTTTAATAAACTTACAAATAATTGCGAAAGAGAAGTTTTCAATAAGCATAAGAATATTGACTAAGAAGAACTAAAAACAAAAACTAAAGGATTGTTAATATTTTCGGAAGTTATATCTTTGCAAAATAATTTGAAGTTTCTTATTATAAGATTTACACTAATTACTTTTAATGAAGTTTAGAGAACTATACATAAAATTAACAACAATAAATAATTTGGAACAGTGGTTTAAAGCAATCACATATAAAGTGCCAATAGAAAATATACCAGCTAAAATTATATTTTTATATGAATGAATGAGTTAATTAATATACGTAATTTCACCTATATTTGGTTATTCACAATTAATAGTTTAATGTTAAATAAAAAAACTTAATATTTACTTGGGTCTTGTCTATCATAAGTCCTGATATCTATTAATTTGTTTTTTTAATAGTTTCCGATAGGTTGATTCTCATTTATTTCTTTTTAAATTCGTCAATTGCATGCTATATGTTTGGAACTTCTTTGTTTAACTGGAGTATTTTTTTACTTTAGAGTTTACCTTCTTGATTGCAATAGATCCCGAAAATATTTTCCCATTAGTTTTCTATTATTTTCATTAGAATTGGAAAGTAGCTTCTAACTTTATGCCCTGGTCGCTTGCAGTATCAGCATCTCTTTATTTTCCGATAGGTAATATAATTTATTGTAGGTTGTTGCTAAAGATCCGTCGAATCATTCATCTACATTTTTTGAAGTAATATGCTTTCAGTTAACTCTGCAAATTGATTAAATTTTGTTTCTAATTATTCCATTTTGATAATTCCTAACTATTTATTTTCAATTTTTTTTTCTTATAAGTAAATCATCAGATATTCAATTTTTCTTTCGAGTTCTTTTACAATTCTTAAGAGTTTAAAGTTTTCTAATTGCATAACTTGGAGTTCTTAAAGTGTTTATTAGTCGTAACTTGACTAGGATGAATCCTTTTGAGAAGAGACCTTTTACAAGTAATTTTCCATTTTTTATATATATAATAAAAAGTTAAGTCTATAAAACTCTCTCCGTAAGAAAGAGCATTTAAAGCTTTAATTTTTCTTTGCGTGGAATAAAGCAGAAAGAATAAAAAACGTTTCCATTATTTTAGGTAAAATAATAAAAACTTAAATTAATATTTCAATTAATTGTCAATTATATCCAAAAGCTTTAATCGAAAAATCTATCAAAAAAATGTTAGGTATTAAGAAAGATTAGTATCCATAATGAAAGGTTCAATATAATTCTAAAAAGGTAAAAAAGAAAGAATAAATATAGCAAATTTAATCTATCTGAATCTCAATAAAATATTTACCCTTTAAAATTTCCTACATCTTTAGGGAAAAAGTTAAACCTACTGCGAAGGAATTTTCAAAGTTCAGCTCCGGATTTTGAGGACTAGCTAGCCTTAGGTATAAAGAGATGAGACAAAAAGTGTAATTGTTTAAGTCTGAAAACTCCCAGATTTATGACAAGGAAGTCCAGCAAATGCGGGAGAAATTTAATAAAATTATGCAAAATAATAAATCTCAGACCACCAATCTGGATAAAAGTCTATCAAAATTGCAATATAGATAGGTCTAAAATGATGATTTCCTACTATTTCTATTTTGATACATCTATAAATTTGGATTAGAGTAAATAAAAAAATGGAATTTAACATTGGATAACACCATAACAAAGGAGAAATCAAGAAGGCTAGAAGAAAAGCCCTTAAGATCTAAAAATAAAAATCGTAGGATGGCAATTAATCAAGCTCTTCATCTCCTTCTTAAGGCAAGCGGATGGCAAATCTCGAACCTGCTAATCTAGAAAAGGAGAAAATTGAAAACCTAAAATAAGTCATTGCTAAGCAAGAGGAAAAAAAATTGCACGAGAATAAATCTTATCTCAGACTTAATTTCCACCATCTCAATATGTAAAAATGGAAATAGAAGTTAACTAAAATTATCACACGTACAGCTCCTTAATGTTAGGATTAATCTTAGATTAATAAAGATTAAAGTACCCTTATTAAAAGAATAGAAGATATTGAAAAGCAATTAGAAAAAAACACAAAGAACAATTAGCAGGAAGAATTGCTGATATTGTCAATTAAGCTGACATTTAATTAAAAACTGTAAAAATCTAAACAACTAAAAAAATAAGAAAGTAAAAACATTAAAATAAATAACAAAAATCTATCTTACCAAATCAAAAGTGTATAAAAGAAAAATGTTTAAGGTATCTCAAACGAAGAATAAGTTTCCGGATAGTCTTCCTTACCAAAAAACCGTGGAAACCAACCATGTCAAAAAATCTGGGCCACTTCAAACAGGTTGAAAATCCTGATGAAAGCAAAATACTTTTTCAAACCTTTAAGTAAAATTTTATAATAATTATTATTGTAATTTTGGGTTAAATGTACCCTATCCAGCAAATTCCACTTATCTCACAAAAATTAATTTAAAAAATATTTTTACTACTGCTTTAGTGGATGTTATCTCTATAAAACGCATGAATTTCAAACATGAAACAAAAAGAATACTGACGTTAATAAATACCAAAAAAGTAAGACAACAGAAGCAAAATACAAAAGAAAAAGATTGATAATTCTATCGAAATCAACAAATTTTTTGCAAATTATAAGGATCTATGGAAAGTGCATAGCTCAAATAACTAAATATAAAATTAACTCAAGACATGTTTTAAGAAATCACCCATATCTGAAGAAAAGCAATAATCAAGAATACCCAGAAAAGTGGAAAAAAGTAAAGCATGGAAAGAATTGTATCAATTAGATATATGCATAAAATGAATTTTTTAAACTAAAATACCTGAATTCTTTTAATAAGTGAAATAAGCAAAACATTGGTCTTCTTAGAATATGTACATTTGCAAAATGATAGTAGTAAAATACAAACTAACTTTACAGGTTATAGAAAACAAATAAATTTGATAACTTTTACAAAACCAATTCCTATATTTTATTAAATATGGTAAATTTTCTCATTTATATAAAAAATAAATATAATACATTTTTAAGATATCTTAACCTATATGAATGCTAACTAAATCTAAGCAACTTATAAATCTTATAAAAATACTAAAAAATTAAAAAGTCCTTTTAATTAAGATTTATTAAATAAGTAAAATTAAAAATATAAATAAATTTTGAATTATAATCATATTTACTTTGTTTAAAGGATATTTAAATTAGACTCTATTTTTTAGGCATTAATTAATAATTAAGGTTAAAGATAAATTATTTATATGAACATGTAAAACTAAGTTATTCATCCCAATATTCCTTTTAGATTGGATCGTCTTCCTTGGTCATTTTGACATTGGAAGCTTTCAATGTGTCTTGTCATTTCTTGGATAACGGATGGATTGCAGGTTACAAACATAGGTGGAGTAATATCAGGCAAGTTATCAGATAAAAGTACTATGGATTTATCTAGTTTTTAAGTAGGATTTATCGGTGCTTGTTACACTTCAGGTGCTGCTTTAGGTGCTATTATATTAGGAGCCTTTAGCGATAAAAAGGGAAGAAAGAAAGTTTTTATTATAACTCCAATTTTATATCTAACAGGAACTGCACTTACATGTTTTTGCTGGAACTTTGGAACTCTAATTCCATGCATTTTCTTAACAGGATTAGGAGTAGGAGGTGAATATTCAAGTATTAATAGTGCAGTCGATGAAATGATTCCAAGTCGAGTTAGAGGTACAGTTGATATTATTATTAATGGAACTTGGTGAATAGGAGGAGCTTTATCAAGTGCTTTTTAGCTTTCATTTTTAAGCAATTTATTTCCTGATAATGTAGGATGGAGACTTTGCTTTGCATTAGGCACACTTTTAGGAATTATTGTACTTATAGCTCGTTTTTATATGCCAGAAAGTCCAAGGTGGTTACTTATGCATGGAAGAGCTTAGGAAGCTGAATTTTACATAGAAGAAATAGAGCAATTGATAGAAGATGAAGGATATGAACTCTAAGAAGTTCCTCCAAATTAAAATATAGCAGTTTAACAAAGTTAAGAAAGCTACTTAAATAAAATAAAATACACAGTTAAAACTTATCCTAGAAAATCGTTTTTATCCTCTGTACTTATTACTACTCAGGCTTTTTTCTATAATGCTATCTTTCTAACATATGGGCTAACTTTAAAAGATTTTTTTGATGTTAAGGATAATCATGTTGCCTTCTATATTTTTCCTTTTGCAGCTAGTAATTTTTTAGGTTGTATAGTGTTAGGAAGATTTTTTGATACAGTGGGAAGAAGAAAAATGATTTTGCTCACCTATACAATAGCTGCAATAATTCTTTTTCTATGTGGTATTTTATTTGTTTACCATATAATCAATACACCAGAAATTATGACACTCTTTTGGTCTGGATCGTTCTTTTTTGCTTCAGCTGGTGCTTCAGCAGCGTATTTAACAATTTCAGAAATATTTCCCTTAGAAGTAAGAGCTATTGCAATAGCTTTTTTTTATTTTGTAGGAACTCTTATAGGAGGAGTAGCAGGACCTTTGATATATGGTTGGTTAATAGGAAAAAAAGAAAGAATATATTTATTTTGGGGATATGTAGCTGCCGTTATTTTAATGGTTTTTGGAGGAATAATTGGTTATCTCTTCGGATTTGACTGCGAATAAAAATCTTTAGAAGATATAGCCACTCCAATTAATAAAGTATAAGAAAATCAGGATATTAACAAACAAGAAAACTCAGAAGAAATATCTTGATTTAAGCAGGAATATAAAATACAAAGATATTTACTTTATAAAAGTTATCCTTCAATTGTCTCTCATTTATTAAGTTTCCTACTTTATAATTAACTTAAATTTATTTGCTAATCAAACTACTACTTGGAAGCAATATTATATATTATAAATGAAAAAATAAAGGACTAAAGCATTAAAACTTAAATTTTAATATTTATTACATATACATATTTAAAGTATATTATAAATAATTGATCTATTAGAATTATATACTTGGATATATTGACAGTGACTTTTATCTATTTTAGACTTTCCTTAATTAAAATAAACTTTGATTTTGCTAAATTCTTAATGAAATTACAATCTTAGATAATTAATTCTCTTAGTATTCTACTAGTTGATAAACTGGTAAGTATGTTTTTGAGTAATAATTTAAGTGTATATTTACACTAATACATTACTAATAATTATTCTTTTGTATCAATCTTAGTAATTTAAGTTTAATAATCCTATAATTAAACTATTAAGCTAAATTAGGTAGATAGAAGTTCATAGTAACTTAAATAATACTAAGAAAGTATTTAGTTTATTATAACTCTACTGCAACTGCTTATAATGCAAGCACATTCATATGCTTATCTTACTAATTAATTATATAATGATAGCAATATATTTAAACATAGCTCTATTATAACTCTAATTTCTAGATACTTGCTAGTTAAATAATTTAAGATTGTTATTAATTGTTTAACTATATATAAAGAATAAATAGAATGACTATACAGTTCTATAGTTACTAATATTATGCTATCATAGTTATGCTAAAATTAACTTAATAGATATTAACTTTTTTCGCTAATCTTAAGAAACTTCATTCTGATTCATTTGCTAAGTTCTAAATGACAGAATACCTAAAGCTTATTATACTAATCTAAATTCTCTTATTACTAAATATCAAAGTTATCTAATACTAAGATGTGTTACTTAAGCAGAATAAATTATAAGTCTTCCCTTTTTCATTTAGTTGTTTAGTTTATTCTATTATATACACTCTTTAATAATAAGCATATGAAGATAAATACAAGATATAAAGCTAGAAAGTTTATAGTGTTTAGCAATTTAATTTAAAGCTAAGGATATTTAAATAGGTTATAATTATATTATTTAGACTGTCATTTTATACCTAGATTAACTGATTCCATTTACTTATCTTGCATTAACTGTTTATCTCTTTTCTCATTAAACAGAGTAGTAAAGCTTATCTGCTTTGGTATTAAGCATAAGGAAATTAGAATAATTTAGTTATTTTCTGTAAATTTAGACTCTTTTTAGTAGCAACTACATTTATTATTATGCTTGTATAGTTATACTATTTTATTTCATTTACATATCCAGTCAACTGTATTCTTAATTAATTAATTAATTTTAACTATAAGTGTTTATGGACATCTTTAATTGTAAGAATTAATTCTTTCAATCAAAGAAATTTTAAAAATCTTTAAAAAACAAATCATCATTATCTCTTCTTCAATTTGTTCAACTTGAATTCTGATCTTCAAATACCATCTATTACATCCAAGAATTGCACTCTGAAAGATAGAAGTTTTCTGTGAAAAATGTTAATCTAAAGATCTAAATAATCTAATTACTTTCTAGGAAATTAATTAATATATATCTAATCGTAAATTATTAATTTCCTAATATCAAGATTCCCAACCTGTTATAAAAATCAGTTCCTTAAGTGTTTATAATATATACATATCATTATATGATCAAAAGTGTCATATTATCCACATTTACAATAAGGATTATCAATAGGATAATGACGATCTTATAATTCCTTCCGAAAATTGTAAGACTGGGTTCTCATTTTATAAATGCTATTAATTTCTCTTACGTAATGCTTATTAAGTTTCGTATCCATCTTCATCACGTCATTATAGTATTAGTAACCTTCATTTCAGTTATTTTAAAATATTATTCCTATTGTCTAATTATTTTGTTCCAAACTTTCTTTTCTGATTTTGTAAAAGAATTTGAAAAACCTTAGAACCATAATATGCTTAAAGTGAAGTCAGTTTAAATCTACATAGCATGATTCATTAAAAGATCTTGATTCTGTTTAGAAAGCTTTTCTTGATATGAATCTCATACTTGAATCAATTTTATTTAACATTGAAGTAATACCTTTTTAAACAGTTCAAGGTACTAATTCTCCTCCATATTCCGCTTTAGGTAAAGTAAAGAGTCTACAAAGGTTTTTAAAATGTCAAGAAGTCACGTTTTTATATCTTACCAATTAATATACAGCTTTCTTTACTACAGTTAGATATTTAAACCCTGCTTCCTTACAGTGATTAATGAGGTTCTTTTTTTAATATAAATAATTAAATAAATAAATAAATTTGATTATAGAGCGCGTAGCACTCTCGTTGGTACGCAGCTCTTTAAAAAAATGTTTCATACTGACAAGAATGTTTGTTACTGATAAAATTATTAGATACTGATAAATCTTGTTCAATACTGGTATAATTATTCAGTACTGATAAAAATGTTCAATACTGATATAATTTTAGAATATTCGTAATCTTTAATACTTGCTGGAGGTCCAAGGACATGGCAGGATTGTGTCTCATTGCATCACCAAAGCAGAGGACGACATGTGTCAATTATGGGTACTTAAATTCCCCACCTCTGATGAAGCTCGCAATATTATTTCTTTTTCGTTCCAGAATTAAAAATAAACGAAACCAGTGCCGAAGGTCTAAGAATCTTATGTCTCGAGGCCAAACCAAAGCAGAGGAAGACATAAAGTCGATTATGGGTACTTAACTTCCCCAACCTCTGATGAAGACGACCTTGTTGTTCACCTTCGAACAACTATGGCGGTTTTGATAATATATAATAATATTCCCAGATATGTGACTTATTGTTTTTAAAGGATTGATTTCTCGTTAATTTATAAATCTAGTTTGGTTTCTTTTCCTTTCTTTTTCAGAAATTATATAGCCTCACATTTGGTAATATTTATATTTAAGCATGCCAATCTAAAAACTCTTCTTGTTTCGTTTATTAGATTCTACATGCCTCTTTCCGACTTAGATAGAAGGATTAAGTCATCTGCCCATCCTCTACATGCAAAGCTATTATCAAAGTTATTGCATTTAAATCCAAATACATTAGCTTTATTTTCTAAATATTGAATTACAATATCATAATACAACAAGACTAATACTGGTCCATGAACTACCTTGCATTACTCCATTATTATATTAAAGTCTTCTTGATTATGTTCCGTCTATTAGAAAAGATGAATTTATGTTATTATAAAATGATTATAAAGCATTTATAAGGCCTAGAGGTAGTTTTAACCTTTTTAGTTAATCAAAGAGTAATTTTCTCTCTATAGAATCGAACATTTTTTCCACATCTATCAAGGTTGCTAGTAATTTAGTTTTCCCCTTTGCTTATTTACGAAATATGTCTATTATCTACTAAATAACTCAAATTTACATAGTTGCTTGTTTGTTTTTCAAAAATCCCATTTGATTTTAATGCACTAAATTTCTTTCGTATATCAAATTATATAATCTCTCTGTAAGGGCTTTATCATATAATTTTAATATCGTGCTTATGAGAGAAATAGGTCTTCAATTTTTTCAATCATCTTTGTTTCCTTTTTTGAAAATAGGAATAATGATTGAAGTGTTTAGTTTCTCAGGTATTCTTCCAAGTCTCAGCATATTATTGAGGAAAGAGTGAAGAATTAAGGTAAGATAATGTCCTCCATATTTTAATAATTCCCCTTTAATGCCATCTGGACCTACTGCTTTGCCATTAGGTATTTTTTATATAATTTGCTAAATTTCTTTAAGAGAAAAAGGCTAGAATTGTTATTAATGTATAGGAAGTTGTTTTTGAATATCATTATTATTTTTATAAATCGAATCGATTTGCCTATTATTAAGATCAATCTATTCTTGTGTCAAATTTTGGTGTTTGTTAAAAACTTAATTTTCCCATTAATCAATAAAAAAATTTTTTTAGTTACTAATTGAAATTAATTCAATTTCTTTATCTAGGATTCAATAATTTTTTAGCCTATGAAAACATTACTTTCGGATTTTCATTAAGAAGAAGAAATTTCTTTTTTGCTTTATTTCTTAAAAATTTTCAAAGATGATATTTGTGATTTTTTCAATGCTTATTCGCTATATTTTAAAGATCAATGACTTTTTAATTAACTCTTCCAAAATAAGCATGAGCTTCTTTATAAGCTGCATTGACTCTTTTAGCATCAATATACTTTCTTGTTAGCTCTTGAGGAAGTTTGTTATATTAAGGATCAGGAATAAATGATCCAAGTTCTTAATCTGCATTCTATTCAATATTAATTCTTATGAATTCGTATTAATCGTCTAAATTGCCCTAATCTATTTAAAAAACTCAAAGTAAGATTACAAAAAAGAATTTTGATACTTTTATCTGTCAATTGGATCCTATAGTCTACTAATTTTTAATTTTCTTTAATATATTTTTTCATCGTATAAATTTGTATTTAATATAAAATCTACCGTCATCGGAATATGATCAGATACAAAGCAACTATTATGAACCTAAAAATTAAAAAATTAGTTGATGTTTAAATTATTATTTATTACAATATAGTCATTACAATACATTTACCCTGTACCTTTGTGTATGATCGTGTTGCTGCTCGCATTATTAACTATCTCGAGATCGTTCTATTACAAGAATTCTTTAAATCTTAAAGAGTTATCATAATCATTTTAAGGATTACTTCCAAAATTTAAGAGTAGAGCATTGAAATCTCCAACCAGTATTTATGGATTATTTGGAAATTAAGCAAGCAAAGTGTTGATATAATCATAAGCTTAGTCTTTGATATCGGCACTTTTGTTATTGTCTTGCATATAGCATGATGTTATCAACATATTATCAATCTTAATTGTAATAAATCGTTCGGATTATTCTAAATTAATACTAGATATTTCAATACTATTAATTTCATCTCTTACAATTATACATACTCCTCCGCCTTTATCTGAATTTCTAAAATAAGTTCTGTATCCCTTTAATATAATGTGACAAAATTCTTACTTTTGCCACGTTTTGTTTATTGAGAATATGTCTAAATTGTTTTCTATAATAAATTCTTCAATCATTAATTTTTTACCCGTAATACCATTAATATTGACGTGTCCAATCTTAACTTTGTTTATCTATTATTCTCTTGAGAAGCCCTTTGATCCTGCAGGAAGTCTATTTTCATATACACAAATGTTCTTAATTCCTTACTTATCATTTTCTATATGCAAGTATGTTTTCTTATGTTCTGAATGTTAGTGAAAGTATTAAATCAATATAAATATTACTTTTTTTGTATATTTTTATAGTAGTTTTTTATCAATATTAATATTTGTTTTCTTAATACCATCCACTGAGCCTTAACTTAAATCTGAGTTAATCGTAACATATCTACCTTGGACATTACTCATTTAATATTCTGTACGTCTTCAAGAACCTTGCTTAATAAATTCTTAGAGTTAAGGAACGTTTAAATTAAAAGCTCTTATTAGAAAGTCACACTCTTACTAATTTTTCTGTTTATTTGTTCTTTTTGCAGGAGGAACTTATATATAATCTATTTCATGTTTTCTTTTGAATGGAATACTAATATTAGAGTTAATTTTAATTAAATTGTTATTGTAAGTTTAGTAAGTTTAAACCGTCTAACTTTGTTAATCATTTAGTCAAGATTTAGTTTGGAACTTGAACAAATCATTTTTTAGTTTCATTTTTATAGAATTTTCTCTCCCTCATCTGATTTTTAAATGCTATATATGAAACCAAATTTAATTAGTTATAAAACTACTAGAGTTTCATTAAATTCTAATCAAATAAATCTGATTAACAAGATTTTTCACTCTACTGGATTTTAGTTGTGATAGTGTAAGCATCTGATTAAGAAACACCAAATTAAATTTGTTTGTCTTAGCTTAAAACTTCTGTTTAAGTAGATGTGCTATTTAAGCAAGCCTGAATAAATGTTTAATTTTGTACATTTATTGTAACTTTTTTACGAGATTATAGCTATTATAAATAAAAACATTTTTCATTTAAAATTTCTTTTTGCTTCAATATTATTAACTTTTGAATATCCAAATCTTTTTATTATAATTTTTCTTAAAATTGCATACATTATTCAGATCATTGTTAATATTGTTTATCAATTTCATTACGCAGAATAAAATTTTGTTCATATAATATTAAGTTTTAACTTTGAGTATATTGAATTTATGTTTGCAATTCTTCATTTTAAAATTTAAGTTTTAACAAATAAAATTCAGTAATATCCCTTTATTAAGAGATTCCTTGTAGTTGTTATTAAGTGTGCTTTAAAATATTTGTTTCAGCTTAAGTGAGGATTAAATTTTCATGCAATGTCGATTATTCTGAATTAAATAACTCTTTTAATTAAGATTAGTTTTACTTTTAATTGACTAATGCTTCAATTTAATTATTTACTTATGTTTATCAATTTTCAAATATTTCTTATTAAATCTATGATTCTTTATTCATAACATCAGTCTAGGTCGTTTAATCATTAATATTTATGGAGAAATTTGTTTATACAAATGTTTCTACAAAACTTGCTTTATCCTGTACAATATTCT
This sequence comes from Loxodes magnus, assembly GCA_946699065.1. Classification (NCBI taxonomy): domain Eukaryota; phylum Ciliophora; class Karyorelictea; order Loxodida; family Loxodidae; genus Loxodes; species Loxodes magnus. Next base: position 580,100 of record CAMPDV010000018.1, read on the forward strand.
ACTACTTGGACTGAATCTTTAGCAATTATTTTTGTAAATAAAACTTTGAAATTTAGTTTTTATTTTTTATATTCTGTATTTTTTTATAAGATTTAATTAAGTAAACTTTGTATTGATCTAAGATTACTTCATAATGACTTACTGAACTTTATATATTTTGTTCATGTTGTTAAATAGTACAATTTAATTCTTTCTTTTTGAGAATTATTATTGACTATCAGACTTTATATTTAAAATTTAAGTTCTTTTATCTAATTTGAAAATGAGCTTTCAAGAAATTAATTTTCTTTTAATTAGTTTTATGTTTATTCTTTTAAATAAATTATTTAAGATTTCAGCTCTGAATTTTTCATCTTAAGATCATCTTAACTTTCTTTTTTTGTTTTCTCAGTATTTAATAATCTATCTAGTATGGAATTATCTTAAATATTCAATGTTTCTGAAATTTATAATTCAGAAGAGATTATATTTAAATCAGTTTGAGTGTTTTATGATCTGTATTTATTTTCATTTGGATTTTTGTTTTGATTTTGTAAAGTATCTTTTATATCTTAACCAATTTCTAACATATCTTCATTTTCAAAAGATATTTTAGATACTTATTTTTCAGATGTGGCGGTAATTTGATTTTTCTACCTAAATGCTTGTTTCTCAATTTTTAAAATGCGCTACAACTGTCGTCCTCACTCTAGAGAAAGGCGAAGTTATTTAAGTGAAACGTGAAGAAATTTTGTTTATTAGTTACTAACTACATTTTTTTAATAGAGATTTTATCAAATTCTAAATATCCTTAACTTCTTTTAAATGTAGCGACTCCAATTCTTTTGGTTGGAGACTTCGTTGCACCTGCCTATGCCTTTCCAATTAGATTGCAGCTTCTTTATTAATAAAAAAAGAAGTGTCGCTAAGAGATTATATTAGCGAATTTTTATGATATTCCATTTTTTTTCTAAACTGTATTCTTTAAGTCTAATATTAGAAAGGATATTCCTATTTGTATTAAAAGAGATAAATAGCTAGCAAACAAATAGAAAGAAAGTTATAGTTAATTCCTTAATCTTACAAGTTATTTGGCTAGATTATAGAGTAATATCTATATAGAAGCTATCATTTGCTTAGCTAAGTAATAATCTAAACTAAGCTTCATTTAAACTTATTCTAAGATTTCTTGCTTAAGCTTAGATACATTAATTTAATTAAAAATGCTAAAGCTGGCTAACAGATTTAATAGAACTTATAAGTTCTTTAATAGAGAAAGCAAAGAGTCACTTTAAGATTTAATAAAGAATTATAAAAATAATCCATTAGATTTAGATAATTTAGTAATCTTTTCAGAATAAGCATATTAGCTTGATGAAAGCAACAGCGATCTTCCACTATACTAAACTTTTGACCAACTTAGTCTAAAATCTAAAGAATTAAATAACTAGCAGTTACTTAAACTTATCTACGCAGGTAATTTATTTAATGTCAATTTCGAGTAGTTTTGGTACAGGACGGATATTTAAGCTTGCTAAAGAAAATGGGAAAGTGTTGAGGATTTAAGTGCAATTTACAGTTTTATGCCTCTAGGTTCTTAGATTTTTAATTATTTGAAAGAGCAGTACCAAAGCTTCCTAACCTAGGATAATAAATAGATTGATCCTGATCATCTCAATATATATTTAAAAGCGTATTTCGATGAGGATATTTCTATAGATCATCATGAACTTTGCAAACACATAAAAGAGAAATATAAACTTTTAAACTTGAGCAGTTTTTTCCTACTTTACTCACAAAAGTAAAAATAAAGTATATCCTTTTGGGAAGCTTTGAGTACTTAAATTCACCCATGTATTTAAGAAGTTAAGTAGTATCTTAACTAGAATACATTTACTGATTTTGAAGAGCACTAATTAAGATTCAAGCCTCTGTATCATCTTTATAATCCAGTACAAGAAAGAGTCAGAAGTATGTCAAATCTATTATTCAGTATAGCTTGGAGTAGTTAGTTAAAAGAACATCATTTAACTGAAAATCTTCCTGAAATTTTGGAAATTATACCTAAACTGCCAATGTCATAAATGGCTAATTATGATATCAGAATCAGTTCTTTAATTAATTTAATTTTAAAGCTTAAGTAATAGAGTAAATGCTAGAAGATAACTTATACAATTATATTCAAAATATGACTGGAAAAGATATTTTAAAGATATAATTTATAGCGAATAGACTTAAAACTAACCTAATAACAAAGTTTAGGATGTTCTAAAAAGCATATTAAAATAATTCCTATTAATAGCTAAAAAGAGTTGAATTTGTTAAAAAGTACTCTATACCTTTAAATTAATTAGCTAATACATTTATCTTACTTAAATAAAAATTTCTATGTTTTATTAATAAATAACCTTATTTGTCTTAGCCAATTTGAAATGATAAAAATTAATAAAATGTTTCTTATGTTTATCTCTGTAATTATTAATTTATTGCAAATAAATACTGAGATAAAGAGCTAACTATTCTAAAGGCTATATGAAGTTATTGTTTCTTTTTGATATTAACATATCTTCAAGTCCTTTAAATATTAGTTACTTAAGTGTTCTACTTTGAGTTATAAAATTAGAATACTTTAAAATTAAAGAAAAGCAAGTTTAAATGTGAATTTGACTTTATATTTTGAATACTTAGAAATATAGATACAATAGCAAAGTTTAACATAATTAGAATAAAACTAAAGTTGTAGAGCTAGAATATTTAAGACTAAATGCTTTATTATTCAAGCTTCATTGTAAAGAAAATAACTATAAAAATCATTTATTACAGCTAGTACTTAGATGTTTTAATTAAAACTTCTATTAATCTTTGCATTTTAAAGTTTATATTTAATAAGTTAAAATCACTGTTCTTAAATTCAGAGAGGTCTATATACAGGAAAATTTAAGAAAAATTTTATATATAAAACCATTACAAAAAGAAAGCTCCAAAGTACAAAAAAAGCGTCTTATGATATTAAATAAATGAGTTAAGGTTTATTTTTAAGCCAAATTTCTGAAAGAAATCAATTACTACCAAAAAGATTACATCAAGTGTTGAAGTTTAAAAACAGTAAAGTGAAATATTGATGTCTTATAAGAAATGAAGACTTTCAAACTTTCAATTGGTAAAATGAAATAGAAGCTAATTTTTTTAACTAGTAGAATTTTTAATAAATTATCTTAACTTAAATTAATATTAATATGCTAGTTTCTAATATAAAAAAGTTGTCAGAATTCAAAGCAAGATTCTTAGTGGCTCTAAAAAAGCAGTAGTAAATGACATCATTAGAAAGACTAAGACCAGGAAAAGAGTATCAAAAAGATCATCCAACAAAATAGTCTCACACCTCTGAAAAAAAGCCTATGAAATAGGTTAAAAACACTATGCGCTCGGAAGTATCTAATTTCACCACATAATAGTAAATAAGCTATGATAAGCTGATATAAGTGGTGCTAGATCTCAAGGAAGAAGTCAAAAAGTTGAAGAAAGACAGTAAGAAGTTAATGGAAAAACTTGAATTTTTAGAGGAAATAGAATCAAGAATCATAATCTAAAAAAATAGATCTTAACGCATTTTGAATCATTTCACAAGACAAGAGCATTTAATATAAAAACTTGCAATAGAATCAGAAAGAGCTAATCAATAAGTTAGAAAAAATGGAAGAAAACAGTATATATTGCAGCGTTAAATGGAACTGAAAGAATAAAATAATGATCCAATGATAATTGAAGGTGAAAATAACTCAAGATTTCAACCTAAACAACAGGCAAAAAGATGCTATTACTGTAACTCTCAAAAGCATCTGTGGAAAAGGTGCTAGAAATTTCTCAATTTCAAGCAAGAATATTGAAACTAGTAGAAGTAGTTGGAGAATAAAAAGAAGAGATAAAACTATCAAGAGAAAGAGAAAGATTATATTGTAAAAAATTTGGAAAAATTTACAAGAAAAAGGATACCTAGCATCTAGGCTAAAGAAGAATTAAAGGACAACATGCGTGCAAGGAGAAGAGTTGAAGAGATTTTCATATTTTTATATTTAGTCTTTAGAGCAATCTAGAGGTTGACGGGAAAGAGTTTGAAATATCTCCAAGAACGCCAAAAAAATAATTTTGTATTTGTATTTGTATATGCCAATTCCAAGAATTAAACATAAAAAATCACTTAAATATCTACTCATATTTCTAAATATTATAAAGCATTTTTAGTTTAATTTGAGTCTAAAAGTATAATTTTTTATATTTTAAGATTAAATAACTGATTAGAGATTAATCTTAGATATTCTTTTAATTATCTTACTAGACAATTATAAATTAAGTAAAGAGAAAAAACAAAATTACTTGCAACTTTGATAGACGTGGAGAAAATTTCGGTTCTATAGAGAGGAAATTACTCTTTGATTAACTAACAAGGCTAAAACTAGCTCTAGGACTCATAAATACTTTATAGTCTTTTTATAGTAACATAAATTGATCTTTTTAATATACGGAACATAATCAAGAAGATTTTAATACAATAATGGAATAATGCAAGGAAGCTTACATGGGCCAGAATTAGCTTTGTTGTATTATGATAGTATAATTCGATACTTAGAAAGCAAAACTTTATAATTGAATTTAAATGTAATAACTTAAATAGCGGCATTGCTTGGAGAGGATGGGTAGATGATTTAATCCTACTATCTAAATTGAAGGAAGTATGTAGAACCTAATAAATGAAGCAAGAAGAGTTTTTTAGACGAGTATGCTTAAATATAAATTTTAATAAATGTGAAAATATATAATTTTTAAAAAGAAAGGGAAAAATTAAAATATAAATATAGATTAACATGATGTCAACCATTTAAAAACAATAAGTCACATATTTAGGAATATTATTGCATTAAAAAACTCGTTAATCACTGTTTAAATATTTAGCTAAAATAAAGAAAGCTCTATATTAATCGATATAACATGACATCTTAGTAATTTAAAAACCTATAACGACTTTTTTACTTTACCTAAAGTAGAATATGGAGGAAAATCAGTACCTTGAAATGTTTAAAAATCATCATTTCATTATTAAATAAAAATTGATTTAAATATGAGATTCATATCAAGAAAATATTTCTAAGAAGAATCAAGATCTTTAAATTAATTATGCTATGTAGATTTAAACTGGCTTCCCTTCAAATATATTATGACTCTAAGGTTTTAAATTTTTTTTACAAAATTGAGAAAGAAATTTTGGAAAAAATGAATACGACAATTGTAAGAATATTTTAAAGTGACTGAAAAGAAAGATATTAATACTATAATGATGTGATGAATATGACCCAGTTTTATAATATAACATATTCAAAAATTAACAAATATTACATAATAGAAATTAATAGAGTAAATAAAATGAGAATCTAGTCTTACAATTTTCGGAAGAATTTATAAGACCGCCATTTCCCTATCGACAATCTGAAATGTAAATGCGGAGAATATGACACACTTTAACATATTATGAAAGTATGTATTATTAACAATTAAGAGAATGATTTTAATAAGAGGTTGGTAATCATAATATTAAAGACAGATATTAATGATCAGAAATATATTAATTAATTACCTAGAAAATAATTAGAAAATTTAGATTTTTAGATAAATTTTTTTCATAGAAACTTTCTATCTTTTAGAATTTAATTCTTGGATGCATTAGATAAAGTTAGAAGAGTAAAAGTCAAATGAACTGAAGAAGAGAGATTGCTGAAATGTACTTTCTTTATAGAATTTAAAATGTCTTTGGTTGAAAGAAGCAATTCTTACAATTAAAGATGTCTATATATTCTTAAAGTTAAATTTAATTCATTAAACATTTATAAATTGAAATAAAGTAAGTTTTAGGATAATCCCCAATATTATCTGTAATGATTTGCACGTAAAATTTCTATTAATTAAATATTTTTAGTATGATGTTTAAAATAAAACTAAATACTTTCAATTTATAAATATAAAAATAAAATGGCTATTAAGTAAATTAGATCTCTCTTAAAAAAATATCTTATAATAAGAATAGATTAATCTCATGAGTCCTTTTGCTCAATCAGAACATCTAAGATTAACGGGCCTATGATGAGAATTAAATAATCAAAGTTAAAACTTAAAATATTATAAAAATACTTAGGATATTAGGTTAAGAAGTAATTCATTAATTTCCATCAATAAAGGAGGTTATCAATAAGATTTAGTCTCAAATGGGTTAAAAATTAGAGGAGATTGATTAATAATTCAACTAAATTCCTCAAATTGTTTACTAAATTTTCGTTCTTCTAATATTAAATAAAAGAGCTGTAGGAAATTATTATAATAGGAAATTATTTAAAGAATCTATGGATAATAGGAGTATTCCTATGAACATAGAACAAAAAGATTTTAAATAAGACATAAGAAGAAAAATTCGAAGCAATATGTGTTAAAAACAATATCATTATAAAAGATATTGAAAATTAAAAATTTATAGCAATAATAAATAGATAATTTCTTACGATTTAAAAATTGACTAGCAAAGACCAGATTAATCTATAAGAATAGATTCTATAATTCAAAATTTAACTAACTAAAAGATAATTTATTCAAACGACTGGGTTACGCTTAATAAAATAATGTTTAAAAGCAAGGATCGAACTAAAGAAATTCTAAACAATCTTTTAGTTTAGAAGAATGCATATGCAAGATTTGATGGCTTTCAAGGTGCTTTTCTAACATTATAAACCTAATTTTACTTCTTTTTATAAAATAAATTAGAAAATTCAAGATGTTTCTTTTCATATTTTTAATATGTGAAAAATAAAAACTTTAATTATAACGATTGAATATCTAAACTTATAGTAAATAACACATAATAAATCAAAATATAAGAAGCTCTAAAATAGTTAATAATTAAAATATTAATTAAACAATAACATGATTAAAAGAATATGTGCTTATAACTAGAAAACTAACTAGTCAAACAAGTTATGTTCATATTCCTTTTTAAATCTTTAAAATTATGTAAGTAAAATATGCAGCTCATAAGATTTTGGTATTTCTTTAAGAAAAATTAAAAATATTTAATACCTAAACCTACATTTTTTAATAATATTATATTTTTGATGTTATGCTTAAAAATACTCTGCTTTAAAGTTATTCTTTTTAAAAATTTTGAACTAAGCAATAGAGATATATGGGAGATAATACTGAAAAAAAATGTATTTTAATAAATTGGTTATTATATAAATGATCTTATATAATTTCTAACTAATTTCTTTGTCCCCTAAGATTATAAGAGAATACATATTAAGTCATAATATTTTACATTTTTTATAATTAACAACCACTTTAATAGCCAAGTAAATCATTTAGTTTTTTGCCAAGTTTCTTTCTTACAGCACTAGAAAATTATTCTATTTTATACCTCTGTTCCTTTGTTTCAACTATCATTTTATTCATCTTTTTTCTAAAGTTGATTGTTAATTTACTAGATTTTCTAGTTAGAACTTACATTTTTATTATTACATATTACCAAATTGCTTCAAACAATCATTCAAGGCTTTATTCTTCTATATTTGATTTTTATATCTAACATATTTCCAATAGAATTCTATTCTAGTATTATATATTTTCAATTTAAACTTTCATAATTTCATTTTAAGTGACTATTTTATTTTCTGTTACTATAGATAGTTTAAATTGCTCTTATAAACATCTACTAAATGAGTTTAATTACATAACTCTTTATTCATACTAGTATTATAATTTTTCTATTTAAAGCTAACTTAATCTTCCAAGTATAGTGAACGTTATTATTCTTAGTTAATGAGGCCAATATCTTCTTTTGTATAAACTTTTATTATTTTGCTTTTCTAACGCTTAATACTTATTATTAATAGAGAAAGCTAATAATTAATTTTTATTTCATATAACTTGGAAAAATTAGAAAATGATAATTTATTAGTGTGATATCTAACTTTATTTGGTTAATCAAGGTTAATCAAATATTATTAATAATAATTTCCTTTGTTTTTTTAATTAGGAGCAATTTATTCAATTAAATGGCTATTTTGCTTATTTTTCCCCAAAATTTCTCATTTTTACTGAAATAATCAGCGGTTTCTATATATATGTCCCACCATAAAACTGTAGAAGCATTTTATCTTGTTGTTTTTTGAATCGGGCCTTTTTTCGACATTTATAATAATTTTAAATTTTTTTTTTCGAAAATTTTTTTCTGCTACTCTATGACCAGAGAACCATTTTGAAGTAAAATAAATTATTCAGAATTATTCTGCTTATTAATTTCTTTAATTATTTGCTCCGTTCTTTCCAATTCTTAGTCAAATCGAGACCTTAATTTTTAATTCTGTTTTTAATCATTGATTTTCATTTTATAGTTATTGTATAGTATAATTTAGAGAATCGATTCGTTAATTTAAGTCTTAAATCATCATTAAATTTTTTATTTTTGCTTCTAAATAATAAATTTAAATGGGAGAGTTTTATTAATCGATGAATTTTAGATTTTAGTGGATTGCTTCTTATTATTATTATCAACTAAAAGTTTAATAAATATTTGTTTTGTTTTTAATTTCAACAAATTCCAGCTGTCCATCTTTTATTGAGGTTGGATTCCTCATTCATTTTTTTATGTGGATGGTTATCACTTCCTCTCTATCTCATTAAGGCCTATTGTGTATCCAATTTGATTTATAAGCTCTGTTGATATTTATAAAAATTTTGTTTAATTTTCTTAAGGTTCTTTAGTCCTCCTACTTTTTAAGTTTTTTGCAATCAATACAGTAATTTATTAGATTTTGCGAAGAATTGAATAACAGCATCTCTTTGTCTTCTATTTCTGCTTAAATTTAGGAATAATAAAGTTCTTAAGTTTTTCTAATCTTCCCATTACCTCAACTCTTCAAATTTTTATTTTATCATTCACTTGTTTAGATACTTAATCAGTCTTAGTTTCTTCAGAGATCATTGGAACTTTCTAACTTTAATAGTCTTAGGATTAATACAACAGTTGCTCTTCTATTAGACTTTGTTTTAAGCAAGTTATTTCCTTAAATAAATTGTTTATAAGAAAAATTGTTCAACATGTATCATCAGTTCTCTTATTTTGTCTGAAAGAATGCAAATTATTTCATCCTGCTTGCTAAAATTTTTTCATTTTGTCATATTATTCAGATACAGATTCACTTTCCTTTTCTATTATAGAAGCTCTTTCCTAGGCTCCTTATAGTAGTTTTCCTTGAAAAAATTAGGAAGATTCCAGTGATTTTTGGGTTTTTTCTTCTTATCTAGCTTATCTACTAACCTTTCCTTGTTAGATTTTTATGCTTGCTATTTTTCATTTTCCCAGGCTTTTATTTAGTGGGCTAATTATCAGGAGCGATTTTATTTATATCTAAATATTATAATTGCTTAAACTATGATATGTTTGAAGCCAAAATTTAATTCTAATTTATGTAGCAATAAAAATTATTATGATAGTTTGAAAACATTTTAGCTACTTTTTTTTAAACTATTTTTATCCTGTTTTTTCTTTGTGATTATAAGCAATTGATTAAAGTAATTGAAGTTTCTGGATTTTATTCTTCTTCATATAATATATTTTTACAAGCTAGTTTATCTCAAAGTAAGATTTGTTCATTTTTTCTATTGCATCTATTCTAGAAAAACTTTAAAATTGCTATCTTTTATATCGTTTACTTATAAATGCTCTATTTTCTTACAATATCAGCATCTCTTAAATATTTTCACCTTTTATTTCAAGTTGGTAATTATATAGCTTAACTTGTTTAAAGAAGACGTGACTACTTAAAAAGCATTGATTGAAAAATTTTAATCTTTGCATTAATTCTTTTCATAGCTTCAGCTATTCCTTCATTATTAATTCAGTAACTAATTCATCTTCGTTTAGCTTTAAGAAGTGTAAAATAGCTGCATTTAGTTTTAAGGTACCACAAATGATACTTTTATAGTAAGCAAAAAAACTTTTTTTATTTTGTATTTATATACTTGATCTTAGCTTCCCTATAATCTTAATTAGAATCTTATTTTGATGCAAATTACTTTAAATATGTAAGTGATTATTTTAATCTTCTATTACAATAATTTTTGAAATTCTATTATTTTTTAAAGATGGAAGCATTTAGAATTATTAAGATTTATTTTAATGAGTTTATGTAAAATTTTTATTCTTTTGAGATAAAAAATTGCTTTTTTAATTTAGGAAAGAAAATCAATCATTCCATTAATTTTCTGTAAAGCTAGATAGCAATTAAATTTTTCATAATTTATTCCTAAGAAACTATTTCACTATCTTATTATCATAATGCAAAGATAATTCACTATAAGATTTTGAAAGATTTTACTATCTTTTAACAACTTTTTATTGCAACATACGGAAGAAGAAAATTGAAAATTGATCTGTAGAAGTCTTACAACCCTGCAAGTAAATTGATTCGTAACTATGGAATCTGGGGGCCTGCTTATACTCAGGGAGAGAGAATTCTAAACAAATTTTTATTTTCCTAGAAAATCTTTTAATTTGATTTTATCTAAACTAGTTTTAAATTTGACTCCATAATCTTATAAAAACCTAGTGAAATCTTCCAGTATTAAAATTATCTTGAAATTTATTTCATATATAAAAATATCTTCAAAAGCAGATTCTTTACTATTTTTATTTTTTCTTATACGGCAGAAACAAATATTTTTTATATTATAAATTTCATTTTGTGAATAGCTTTCTTTGCTACAAAGTAGAATCTTGAAGCTATTTTCCAGTATGTCTTCCAATTTGATTCTTGTACTCATGGGATTTTTTACATTTATTATTTTTCCTACTACAACGATATTAAATTATCTGAGTATTTTTATTATGTGTTATAGTAGCACTTTAATTTGATTCTACAGTATTTTCTCATTGACCTTCTTCCATTAATTCTTATTTATTTTCTTTAGTTCATTTTCTTTTTATATTAATCTTTTATGTGTTAAGTTATTTGCTAATTTTATTCCTTTTACATATTTCAGAAAGCTGTCACCTCCTGTTCTTTGAAAATAACTATATTTTTTTCTTTTTCCTTCTTTTTTATATTTTCATGTGTTTATAATTAAGATTTTTTATTTACTAACCTTTTCTTGGATTGAAAGTTAACAACCACTATTATTTGATAAGCTATTTTCACATGCTCTGCTCCAATATCTAAACAAACCTACAGTATTAAGTATAATAATTCTTGGAATTCTTAAATTCTTCAGCCATTTTAAGATTTTCGTCTGTTTTTTACAGTTTGCTACTTCTTTTAGGCTTTATTAATAGAAGGCTAATAATGAGGAGAAATGTGGCAAAGATTTGACGCTTTTCACTTTCTCAAATTTTTAAAAGGTGGCAAAAAGTATTTACTGAAGCTGTCTAGCATTTTTTATATTTAGACTTTTATAAGAAAGATTTAAAAAATTGAATAAAGAGTATGGAAAATTTATTATAGCTCTTCATTCAATATGAAGAGTTTATTTAAGAATTATTTGTTAAAATAGAAGCTTACGTCCCTTCTAAATGTATTAATCAAAGATAACCAAACTATCTTAAAGAGCAGAAAATAAAAAATCTAAACGTTGCGGATAGAAAATATTGCAGTAGATGCAAGAACTGCAATCTTACTTCTTATCTTAAATTTAAGGTACTGATAGAATATAAATTTAAGAAGTAAAAATCTAGCAATAATTATGGAAAATAATCAATATTAATGGTACGAAATACATAAACATCTCCACAGACAGAGTAAAAATTCCTACACCTCAAAGAAAATACTGGAAAAAGTCAGAAATATATATCGTAAAATAAAAGCGAAAAACCGAAAAACTAATGATAGAAACAAGGAAGGATTTATTTCAATGATATTAGAGAAATTTAAAGATTAAAAAGATGCTTTTCATAAAAAAGAAAAAATCAAAAACTGAGTTAGCCAAGACACTAAATAAAATAACTCAAAAATTTAATCTTTATTAGTGCTCTTTTGGGAAATGTGATAAATAGGTGAAAAGAATTTATCACCTCAATAGCATCAAACTTTTTATGTTATAATAATAAAAATTTTTTGTTTCAAACTTTAAATATAATAATATTTCAAAAGAAAGTATACCAGTTGTAAATATACTATCTATAGTAAGCAAAAATAATTATATCCATGAAGCATCCTTCGTAAGAAAAAACATTTAAGACTTTAATTTTCTTAATGTGGAATAAAGCAGAAATAATAAAAATGCTTCCATAATATTAGGTAAAATAATAAAAACTCAAATCACTGTTTCTATAATTTTTGTTAAAAAGCTATAATATAAATATCATTTTACTTTAAAATATAAGATTTAGCTAAATTTACAGTAAAAATTTAAATTAGATTTGTATATTTAAGTTAAAATAAAGTAGATAAGTTTTACGAAGGCAATCTCAATATTCTAATAATGAAGGTAGTTTTCTTATTTTTATATTAAAATAAGTTCGCTATGTAATTTTTAAGGCGTCTTTATCTTCTTAAAAATTTGCTAAATCTAAAAAATACTTATAACTAAGAAAATACTAGAACATTTTAAATGACTTATGATAAAGCCTTAGTGAAATAAATTAAAATTAGCTATATTTTAATATATAATCATAATTAAACCATTTATAGGATTTATAAATTAAGTATGCGTTTTAGTTTATTTTAGTTTAAATTTTAATGTCTAAATAGAACTTATAATAAAAATAAAAATGAGTGGTAAAAATAAAAATTTGGTGGACAACGAAATCAAACCTAATATTACTGAAAAAAATAGAGATCAAGCTATTAAGAAAGTTAAGGATGTGTAATAGAAAGAACTATAATATAATGCTTTACCTGATAATGAATTAAATTTATTAGAAAACAATAAAGCTAAAAAATAGACAAGTAGTTCTCAATAAAAAAACTAAGTTGTTTATTCCAAAATTCCTTTTAGATTAGATCGTCTTCCTTGGTCATCTTGACATTGAAAACTTATAATGTGTCTTGGTATTTCATGAATAATGGATGGATTGTAGGTTACAAACATAGGTGGAGTAATATCAGGCAAGTTATCAGATGAAAGTACTATGGATTTATCTGGTTTTTAGGTAGGATTTATTGGTGCTTGCTACACTTCGGGCGCTGTTATAGGTGCTATTATATTAGGAGCCTTTAGCGATAAAAAGGGAAGAAAGAAAGTTTTTATTATAACTCCAGCTTTATATCTAACAGGAACTGCACTCACATGCTTTTGCTGGAACTTTGGAACTCTAATTCCATGCATTTTCATAACAGGATTAGGAGTAGGAGGTGAATATTCAAGTATTAATAGTGCAGTCGATGAGATGATACCAGCCCGTCTAAGAGGTACTGTTGATATTATTATTAATGGAACTTATTGAATAGGAGGAGCTTTATCAAGTGCTTTTTAGTTATTTTTTTTAAGTAATTTATTTCCTGATAATGTTGGTTGGAGACTTTGTTTTGCATTAGGCACATTTCTAGGAACTATTGTACTTATAGCTCGTTGCTTTATGCCAGAAAGTCCAAGGTGGTTATTAATGCATGGAAGGGCTTAGGAAGCTGAAATTTACATAGAAAAAATAGAAAAAACGATAGAAGCTTCTGGATATAAACTTGAAGAAGTTCCTCCAGAGAAAATGATAGCAATTTAACAAAATTAAGAAACCAATTACTTGAATCAAATAAAGTACACAGTTAAAACTTATCCTAGAAGATCATTTTTATCCTCTGTACTTATTACTACTTAGGCTTTTTTCTATAATGCTATCTTTCTAACATATGGGCTAACTTTAAAAGATTTTTTTGATGTTAAGGATAGTCATGTTGCCTTCTATATTTTCCCTTTTGCAGCTAGTAATTTTTTAGGATGTATTGCAATAGGAAGATTATTTGATACAGTAGGAAGAAGAAAAATGGTGATACTCACCTATACAATAGCTGCAATAATTCTCTTTCTATGTGGTATTTTATTTGTTTCTCATATAATCAATACACCAGAAATTATGACACTCTTTTGGTCTGGATCGTTCTTTTTTGCTTCAGCTGGTGCTTCAGCAGCGTATTTAACAATTTCAGAAATATTTCCCTTAGAAGTAAGAGCTATTGCAATAGCTTTTTTTTATTTTGTAGGAACTCTTATAGGAGGAGTAGCAGGACCTTTGATATATGGTTGGTTAATAGGAAAAAAAGAAAGAATATATTTATTTTGGGGATATGTAGCTGCCGTTATTTTAATGGTTTTTGGAGGAATAATTGGTTATCTCTTCGGATTTGACTGCGAATAAAAATCTTTAGAAGATATAGCCACTCCAATTAATAAAGTATAAGAAAATCAGGATATTAACAAACAAGAAAACTCAGAAGAAATATCTTGATTTAAGCAGGAATATAAAATACAAAGATATTTACTTTATAAAAGTTATCCTTCAATTGTCTCTCATTTATTAAGTTTCCTACTTTATAATTAACTTAAATTTATTTGCTAATCAAACTACTACTTGGAAGCAATATTATATATTATAAATGAAAAAATAAAGGACTAAAGCATTAAAACTTAAATTTTAATATTTATTACATATACATATTTAAAGTATATTATAAATAATTGATCTATTAGAATTATATACTTGGATATATTGACAGTGACTTTTATCTATTTTAGACTTTCCTTTATTAAAATAAACTTTGATTTTGCTAAATTCTTAATGAAATTACAATCTTAGATAATTAATTCTCTTAGTATTCTACTAGTTGATAAACTGGTAAGTATGTTTTTGAGTAATAATTTAAGTGTATATTTACACTAATACATTACTAATAATTATTCTTTTGTATCAATCTTAGTAATTTAAGTTTAATAATCCTATAATTAAACTATTAAGCTAAATTAGGTAGATAGAAGTTCATAGTAACTTAAATAATACTAAGAAAGTATTTAGTTTATTATAACTCTACTGCAACTGCTTATAATGCAAGCACATTCATATGCTTATCTTACTAATTAATTATATAATGATAGCAATATATTTAAACATAGCTCTATTATAACTCTAATTTCTAGATACTTGCTAGTTAAATAATTTAAGATTGTTATTAATTGTTTAACTATATATAAAGAATAAATAGAATGACTATACAGTTCTATAGTTACTAATATTATGCTATCATAGTTATGCTAAAATTAACTTAATAGATATTAACTTTTTTCGCTAATCTTAAGAAACTTCATTCTGATTCATTTGCTAAGTTCTAAATGACAGAATACCTAAAGCTTATTATACTAATCTAAATTCTCTTATTACTAAATATCAAAGTTATCTAATACTAAGATGTGTTACTTAAGCAGAATAAATTATAAGTCTTCCCTTTTTCATTTAGTTGTTTAGTTTATTCTATTATATACACTCTTTAATAATAAGCATATGAAGATAAATACAAGATATAAAGCTAGAAAGTTTATAGTGTTTAGCAATTTAATTTAAAGCTAAGGATATTTAAATAGGTTATAATTATATTATTTAGACTGTCATTTTATACCTAGATTAACTGATTCTATTTACTTATCTTGCATTAACTGTTTATCTCTTTTCTCATTAAACAGAGTAGTAAAGCTTATCTGCTTTGGTATTAAGCATAAGGAAATTAGAATAATTTAGTTATTTTCTGTAAATTTAGACTCTTTTTAGTAGCAACTACATTTATTATTATGCTTGTATAGTTATACTATTTTATTTCATTTACATATCCAGTCAACTGTATTCTTTAAGTCTAATATCAGAAAGGATATTCCTATTTGTATTAAAAGAGATAAATAGCTAGCAAACAAATAGAAAGAAAGTTATAGTTAATTCCTTAATCTTACAAGTTATTTGGCTAGATTATAGAGTAATATCTATATAGAAGCTATCATTTGCTTAGCTAAGTAATAATCTAAACTAAGCTTCATTTAAACTTATTCTAAGATTTCTTGCTTAAGCTTAGATACATTAATTTAATTAAAAATGCTAAAGCTGGCTAACAGATTTAATAGAACTTATAAGTTCTTTAATAGAGAAAGCAAAGAGTCACTTTAAGATTTAATAAAGAATTATAAAAATAATCCATTAGATTTAGATAATTTAGTAATCTTTTCAGAATAAGCATATTAGCTTGATGAAAGCAACAGCGATCTTCCACTATACTAAACTTTTGACCAACTTAGTCTAAAATCTAAAGAATTAAATAACTAGCAGTTACTTAAACTTATCTACGCAGGTAATTTATTTAATGTCAATTTCGAGTAGTTTTGGTACAGGACGGATATTTAAGCTTGCTAAAGAAAATGGGAAAGTGTTGAGGATTTAAGTGCAATTTACAGTTTTATGCCTCTAGGTTCTTAGATTTTTAATTATTTGAAAGAGCAGTACCAAAGCTTCCTAACCTAGGATAATAAATAGATTGATCCTGATCATCTCAATATATATTTAAAAGCGTATTTCGATGAGGATATTTCTATAGATCATCATGAACTTTGCAAACACATAAAAGAGAAATATAAACTTTTAAACTTGAGCAGTTTTTTCCTACTTTACTCACAAAAGTAAAAATAAAGTATATCCTTTTGGGAAGCTTTGAGTACTTAAATTCACCCATGTATTTAAGAAGTTAAGTAGTATCTTAACTAGAATACATTTACTGATTTTGAAGAGCACTAATTAAGATTCAAGCCTCTGTATCATCTTTATAATCCAGTACAAGAAAGAGTCAGAAGTATGTCAAATCTATTATTCAGTATAGCTTGGAGTAGTTAGTTAAAAGAACATCATTTAACTGAAAATCTTCCTGAAATTTTGGAAATTATACCTAAACTGCCAATGTCATAAATGGCTAATTTGCATTGATCTGTGAGACCTTTTAACAAAAGTAGTTTCAATGCTTAAGTTATAGAGTAAACGCTAGAAGATAACTTATACAGTAATATTCAAAACTTGACTGAAAAAGAAGTATCAGAGTTATGGATAGTAGCAGATAGACTTAAAGACTAGCCCAATAGCAAAGTTTGGGATGTTCTAGAAAGCAAGCTAAAAAATAATTTCTTTTTAATGACTAAAAATGAGCTGGATATAGTAAAAGAGGCACTCAATACAAAAGAGTCAATTAAAGAGGGAGTTAAGTTAACTGGTTAAAACACTTAATTTTAAAGCTTTATCAAAAGAGTAATGTCTTCATTAATAAACTTTAAGAAATAAAAGAAATTTCTTAATGTGAGCAGATTTATAGTAAATAAGACTCTAGCATTAACAAACTAGAAAGCATTTAGTTACTTATATCTTTAGTTAATTTAGATTTCTTTTCACTTTTATTTAGTTAACTTTTATTACTTTATGGAAATTCAAAGTAGTGTCAGCTTACAATCTGTTATATTCAACGAAACTGTTGACAGCCTTGTAATAGAGTATACTCTAGATAAATTTTTAATGAGTTAGACTTTTAAACTATATAATTCTAAAATGAAACTTATTAATTCACCAGTGAAGATTTCATTGAATTCGTTGTCATTTACAGAGACATCATTTATAGTTCAATAGTAGGCATTAATGCAGTTGATATCGAAAAGAGATATAACATTGTTTTAGATGAAATTTATCGTATGGTAGGAGTTTTGAGAAAGATTTACTCTGATTTAGCAGATTTTCTTAGTTCGTAGCTTCCACTTTTTAATATACTAATTGATGGAAAGTTAGGATGGTCAATTGTGATTCATGTTAGCAGATAGACCTGGCAATAAAAAGATAAATAAATATTAAAGCTGATTAAGAATTTTTATGTTAGAGCAAAAAAGAAATTTAGGGTAGATAATCCACAATGGAATATTGCTGTTTTAATAAATTTAAATGCTAGCAAGAGTTTATGTTTAGTTCAAAACGGTTGATCGAAAAACACAGAATAAAAAATTCAAATAAAGAGGTCAAAAATATAATTAAGAATTAATTAAGAATATAAATAAAACTAAAGATAAATTTAATTAAACAAGGCAGTCAATACTAAACTAAAACATAAAGCTAAATCAATTTAAGCTTAATTTAACTTAACCTTAAATTAAACTCAAGTTTTCTAAAAATTAAAATTAAACATGAATGTAAATTTATTTTAAGTAAATTATGAGATGAATGATTAGCTAATCTTAAGATTAACTTAAATTAAATTTAAAAGTAATAAAAATTAGAAAAAATGCAAAGTTTTAAATAAATAGCATTGTTAAAAATACATAAGATGATTAATAATCATTTCATTTTAAATTATTTGATTTTACAAAGAAGCTAAAATTAAAGGGAAAAATCTATTATTTAAGTAGAGAAGACGTTAAAATTATAAAAATAATGATCTTCAAAACATCAAAATTAATTTAAAAAGGTTAGATATCAGAAGCTATTGATTGATTTAGCGTCATTATATTAGTATACTTTAGATAATCATCTTTCGATTATCTATACTCTTACTAATTTGTTATTGATCTGGCAAAGCTATTTATTTAAATATAAATTGATATCTCATTTTTGTTTGATGAAAAGTCTTATTAATTAATTTTTAACTTTTGCAATTTTCCAATCCATTATTTTGATGATCCTTCCATTTTTCTATATTTTCTAAAAAATTTCTAAATAAATGAAATTTGAAAATTAAAAAATAAAATAATCTAATTCAGCAAAATAAAAATTTATTTAAGTTTGACAATTAAATCTCATAATTTTCCTTAAAGAATTCAAATTAAATTTAATAACTTTAATTTAATCTTCCAAATGTTAGATTAAATATTTAAAATATTAAAAAACCCTTTTAAAATTCTAAAGCTAAGGAAAAATCAAAATTTTACTGCATGAACGTAGAGAAAAATAATTGGTGCTTTTGATAGAAAATAAAAAGCAAAAGTAAATTTAATAAAAAAAGTAAAATTTAAAAGTAAATCTAAAAGCTTAGGTCATTCCATTATTTTTTTAATTATGCAGCTATTATTAAATATTCTTTGTTATTTTAGCAAAATTTCATCCAAATAAATATAAAGTCTTCAAGTATAATTTCTCTTTTTATTTTAAAATTAATTTTGTTGCTTGCTTAAATTCAAATTTTTACTTAAAATTGCCTTAAATTAGATTTTAAATATATTAATAAGAAGTAAATATTAATAGTAATCACTAGAATTTATCGTAGATTAAATTATTACAATGTATAATTAATAGTTTTATATCAATTACTTATCTATCACTTTAAAGTTGTACATTCTACTTTATAAAATCTATTTTCAGTTTAATATTTTTAATTAATCTTATTTTATAATTTCTGAAGTAACATCAAGTGATTCTTTAATAGATAAATACTACAAAGTTACTTGCTTAGTTATCTATATTTAAAGAAGATTGAACTGAAGAGAAATTATCCTTCATTACCATAAAATGAATGTTTTAATTAAATTTTATTTAGGATAGTTGGATTAATATTTAGGTCACTGATGTTTTTATATTCTAAATGAGAAGAAATCTGATATGTTTTAATTTGCAGTTCACTATTTTCTTAAGCAAAGCTCTAACTTCTATACCTGCTAATACTTAAGGAATTAAATATGAATAGCAATATTATAACTATTTAGCTTTAGGTCTAATTAAATATTTATTGCTTCTTATTTTATTAAAGTGAAGACTTTTCTTCCTTATCACTAGTATTGTACTTTCAAGTGATCTGATTCTTTTATAAGTAATAAATTACTTATTTGCTAATATATCTATTAAACAGCTTTTCAATTCAATAAAGCAGCACTAATAGTTTAGTAAGGCTATTTTAACAAACTTTTTAAAGCAAGAGCTATTAATGTAATTACAGTTCATTAGATAGCAACCAAAGTTAAAGCTTTTAATATATCAACTAATTTACTTAATACCTATTCCTATAAAAGAAAGCTGCTTTATTGCTATCTCTTATAAAATAGAAGTTTATTCTCTAAACTAAATAATTTTTATATCATAGTTCTAGAATACTTTTTGCCAACTTAACGAGATACTGTATCAATAAGATTGCTTAGGTGATATAAAAAGATTAAATAAAAGAAAGTAGTAATAAATAAAAGAAAAGTATAAGAATAAATTTACTTATCTTAGATTAATAAAACTTATTTTAAGCCTTTTTTACATAGCATTGTAGATTATGTTTCGCGTATTTGATAAAGCATTTAATTTCCTTAACTTTCCTTGTTTTATTGATACAGAAAAGGATTATTTATAGCTTTAATAGCAATATTTCTAATTTTATTAGGTTATACTAATTAAAATAATAATATTTGATAGATTTATAGATTTTAATATTTAGTGCATTGAATTGATGGATATAGACAAATTAAAACATTTCTTAATTTTAACTAGCAGCATAGTTGAATTATAATTAAAGCTTACCATTTTAATTCATAGTTATATCATACAAATTTATTACTATTTCTGCAATGTTTCCTTTTAAAATAATAAAGGAACTTTAAAGTATTTATTAGTCTTTTTACATTTTTAAGCAAATAAGCAATAATCAATTTAAAAAATCAGATTTAATCATTCCGCATTATTATCAAACTTTTTCATTACAACGCTAGAGAGCCAAAATTATTCTATTTTATACCTCTGCCCTTTATTTCAATGATTCATGCTACTAATCATTTTTCAAAAGCTGGCTGTTCATTTACTAGATTTGTTAGTTGTGAACTTGCATTTTTTCTTATTAAAGATTGATAAATTGCTACAAGCTATCATTCTAGGTTTTTATTTCTTCTATATTTGATTTTTATATCTAGCATGTTTCCTATAGAATTCTGTTCTAGCTTTAGATATTTTCAATTTAGACTTTCATAATTTCATTTTAAGTGACTAGTTCATTTTCAGTTACTATAGACTGCTTAAATTATTCTTATAAACTTCTAATGAATTAGTTTAGTTGTTTAACCTTTAATTCATACTATTTTTATTGCTCCTCATAGTCCTTAAGCTGTATTTTTCAAAGTTAATCATCCAAAAAGACACTTTCGCTTTTTTACTTCTGAAGCTTCTATTGTAGCTTTTATTATTTTTAAGCTTCAAGTTTATATTTATCCAGTTAAATTTTATTGTCTTCTAGCTCTTATTATAGTTGCTAAATCTAACTAGTATACATTCTATTCTAAATACATGCTTATTAAAACTAAAGCTTTATGTCTTCTATGGCTTTTACTAATTCACTCTAATATTGATTTTCAGTACTGAGATCTAGTGTAATTTATTTCATTCTCTAAACTTCCAGCTTCAAAGTCTAATTTTCTATTTGAGTGGAACTTAAAGTCTTCTCTAAGTATAGTGAACGCTATTATTCTTTACTTAGTTAGCTTTGCAATGCCTCATTTTATAGGGCATAGTTATTCCTTTGTTTTTCTAATACTTAGTACTAATAATGGAGAAAACTCCTACTTACTTCTCCTTCGTCCATGTAGCTCAGTACTTCTAGGAATAGATTGAAAATTATTACTTATTAGGCTGACGAAACAAGTTCCAGTTGCTAGTTCATGGCAGGTTTCAGAAGATCATTGAAGAAACCATTAGAATTATAGACTTCTTTTAAGAAGGAAGCGTAGAAAATGGCTTTAAGGATTAAGATAAAATCTAATTCAGAGTAGTTTAGAGTTAGCTGCTTCGTTATGTTTTAAAATTTTAGTCCATAGCTTTAATAAAACTCTTCTATACACTTCAAGCTTAAGTCTATAAAGTTACCTTATGCTTCTTCTCTTATGTCTAAAACCTTTTTTGTAGCTCGTCAGATAAAATTTCCATCTTAAAAAGCTTCGTTTAGATTCAGAGAGACGTTGGGTTAGCTACTCTAGGAGTTTTAAAAATTAAGAACAGCAGGAGTTGAAAGTCCCTATATAGGCTACTATATAATGCAGGATTTAAGTCAGCACAAAATAAACTCTTTAGAAAGTGATTCGTACATTGCTAGCTAAGCCTAAGCTACTTTTAAGGAAGTAAATGATACTTAAGATAGTTTTTAAATAACTACCTTTAAATTATATCTTTTACTTTAAATGCTTTAACAATTAAGTCTCATATATTATACCCCTATTTCTATTTACTCACTCCACTTCCTTAAAATCCACTAGTTAAATAGCAAGCAGCTAAGATATATATAAAGGAGTTATTAAAGTAATTTAATGACTCTTATTTTATATTAGTATAAATAGAATAATGATATGAATATTGGATAATTATGATATGTAGTAATTCTAAGCTCAAGAAAATTATTAACATTATGAATGTAATATTCAACTTTCTAGCATCAAACTATTCGTAATTATCTTAAAAAGATTGCTATCTGAGCCCCACTGCTTAACTTCGGCATGTTTTAGGTTAGAAACTATACTTATGTTAATTATTTATAGCTAACCTAAAACTTAACAACTTGCGAAGATTGAATTTCCTATAAAGAGATCTACACCATTAGGCTTATATATAAAAATACTTCCATTTAAGCTTATTCTCTTAGCTACTTCCTTCATGGATTATATCTCTTTTCCTAACTTTACAGCTTATTTGCAAGTTTCCTTGTCGGATATCACTTTTTAAATCTATTAGTTTTGCAACTAAGCTGATTTAATAAACTTATATATAATGATAGGAAGTCTTAGGCTTATACGATATTTTTGTTAATTTCAGCTGAAAATAAATTTGCTTACTTATAAGAAAAGTTGATAAAAGGTGATTCTTAGAAATAGTCTTAACTTGTTATAGAAATAACTTAAACATATTTATCTCATATATCAATAGGTTATTAATCTAATGAGAATTATAAGCCTAAATATTAATTATTACTGTTTGTAGATTGCAGCTTAGTCTTAAATTGCTAGATACAAATTCCTGTTAGGTTATTAATTAATATTTATATTTTTGCTTTCATTAAAATATAATTTACTTTATAAACTATCTGAATCTAGTCATTCTAGAATAATATGCCTTAGTCATTCAAAAGACAGCTAAGTCAATATCTATATAGTTCATCTTAGAGATTTTCATTTAAATCGAATCTTATTTCATTTGGGTAATCGATAAATGAAGTTTTTACTCCATTGACTAAATTTTAAATCAGGTAATTATTATTAGCTTAGAATTAGTTAAGCTTACAATTTTTTATTTTTTAGTTTTGATTTTAGATTTACTCTTCCAATCTTTTAATGCTTTCTTAAAGATTTTAAACTTGACTAGCAGCTTACTAATTATATTCTTTAACTTATGTTATTTAAAGCAAGGTTTCATTCAGTTTTTCTTGATTATATTATATTTTATCTAACTAGCTAGCTTGATTCTTCTTTACTTCCATTAGAAGTAATTTGTTTCTTAAAATTATCAGCTGTTTCTTAGAGTCTTTTAACTAACTTTCTTTTTACTAATCTTCAAGGTCTTTATAAATAGACTCTTATAAAAGGAGTTAATTCTCTTACTCAACTTAGTTTTTCTATTTTAGATTAACTGAATAAATTTGCTTTAAAAGTTCTTTATTTTCTAGCTAAAGCTATTAGATTATTTATTATTCCTAAGTTGTTTAATTGGTATCTTAGTTCTTCTTATTAGAGAAAGGTAAATCTTAATTAAAATCATCTTCTTAACGTATACTTTAAATTACTGTGAGTTGCATATTATCATTCCATTAATTTAATTAGGATTAGAATGACTCATTTTATAGCATTTGAAGAGATTTGATACGTAAATGTTATTAGTTTCTATTAATCTCTAACTCTTTCAAGTTCCTTCGATCTTTTATTTTTTATGTTTTTTGAATTTCGCTTAAATTTTGATTTTGTAACTTCTACGGAGTAGTTTCAATAGCTTATAATTCATTTTTCATTTTTATATCTTACGTTTGTACTTATTGCTTATCATTGCTTAACTAAATCTAAAAGGATTCGTTGCTTTTATTATAATGCTTTGATAATCCTTATTATTAAACTGTATCATTATCTTTCTATTAAGATACCTAATTGTATAATTACAATATTCGCTCTACTTCTTAAAGCGCTTGTCTAAGTAGATAAGTTTCTGGTCTTTGTCTTTTTTGCTAAACTTCATTTAATTATTGCTTAAGTAATTGCTATTCTTGAGTCAGATTCTCTATTAAATGATTCATTTCTAAGAAATCTTTTTTTGCATATTTTTCTCATGCTACTTCACATGCGTTTTTAACCGAGTTAAGGACAAGCCTAGAATTAACATCTACTGTAGCAGGTTTAATATCAAAGACAGTTTGATTTTATTGTTAGTTTAAAAAAAGAGCCATTGTCCTCCTTTGAGGGAAATGAACCTTTTCTTCCTTAAGCTTTTTGAAAGTATGATAATACTAAGATTTTTTTATTCTTGGAACAAATCCAAAATCTTTAGCTCATTCTCTTAGAAACGTGAGAAGCAATTTTAAAAATTTGGCACTAGTTTCAGCTGCTTCTTTGCTTTGCAAACTTAAGTTTTGAAAAATAGTACTTCCTCTTTAGTCATCTCTACTATCTTTTCTAAACATTGCTATTATTTGCAGCCTTTTAAGGATTTTTTTATTTACGTAGTCCAAGTAGAATGTTTTATACGCATACATACCTTCATTAAGAATTTAAAGAACTGCTAATTTTCCCTAAGGATTCGTTGTCTTATCTTTAATTACCTTTTTGATAAATTTAACGTATTCCTCAATTTCTTTAGAATCAGACTGATTTACATAGCTTTATATATATCTCTAATGATATTTAAATCTCTCTGGATGTTTAGATATTTCTTTGGCTATGTCTAGCAAGCTTGTTTGCATTTACTTGATATAAGTGTTTAATTAATTTTACGGCAAACTTTAGCTTCTATAGCAAATTATATAATTTAAATATGTCAAATGATAATACTATCGAGT
This sequence comes from Loxodes magnus, assembly GCA_946699065.1. Lineage (NCBI taxonomy): Eukaryota > Ciliophora > Karyorelictea > Loxodida > Loxodidae > Loxodes > Loxodes magnus. The sequence goes on from CAMPDV010000018.1 coordinate 605,092, forward strand.
AAGTTCAATTATTACATTTCAATCCTCTGCTTATTCATCCTAACTCTAATAAACTTTGCTTGCTAAGTTCTGCTATGGAGATGCTCTATGATAATTAGCATTGATATTATATATAAAACTATAATGTAAAAAGGGAGAAATGTAAGCTTATTTCATATCATTATAAATAATGAGAAAATACTTTATTGCAAACCTATTTTTACGAAACTTCTTGTTAAAAAACATTCTGATATAACTTGAAATTTGCTATTAAATTATCTTAAGCAAGCTCATTTTATTACAAAGGTTATATATTTTTATGTACTCTGTATATAATTCAGTTCTAAAATATCGCTATTAAAACTACAAAGTTTAGATAGATATTTAACTTTTATAAAAATTCTGAGCTTCAGTCTTTCTTACTGAGATATTCTATTATTTAACAAAGAGATTTATATTTTACCATTTTTATTTAAAATTTCTCACTTATTAGAAAACATACTATTAGTAGATTACTATTGAAGTATGAAGCATTATGGTTTTTTAAAGGGATTTGATATAATATTGTATAAACTGTATATTCAAATTGATTATAAATATGGAAATTAGACTCTCTTTATCTTACTCTACCAAGTTATTTCTACTCTATTCTTTTATTTTACGTAAAGCATTTCTCATTAGCAATAATTTAGAATGCTAGTTGATATGTAATAGTAAGATATTGGTTTGAACTGATTGTAAAAGGTAATATATTTAATAGTTTAGTGGCTTACTCATAATATAGTTATTTATCCTTATAAGATAGAAAGGACCTGCTTCTTATGAGTTAAATTAATCAGTTATAATACCTTGTTATCTATTCCTTGCTTTAAAATGGTGCTCTAAGTTGGAATTTTCCCTAAAGTAAATTAGCTTAAGCTAAAAATTTAATCAATCTTACTTTACAATCTTTCGATATCTTTAATAAACTTAGTGATAACAAAAATGATTAAAAAGTACAAACATTTATTTAGCATTTATTAAATATAACTATCAAAATCTAAATTTGCTTATGCAATTAGCTTATAAGAGTCTTGCTTAATTTCTATATTCCAGGACTTTGATGTATTCTATTTTTAAATTTTATGGATTTAATAAATTTACTTTGCTTGCTTTTTATTAAGTAAAATGTTCGTTCCTTTTTATTTAATTTGTATTAGTAGTTGATGTTAATTTCATGAGTTGTAATAGCTTTATATATTATTCTTATGATTATAGTAAATCCTTTTTAGATTAAAATATGCAGACTATTAATTGCCTATTTATTAGTATAGTTTGCTTACCTATTGGCTTATTTTATTTTCATGTTGTTGTAGTGCTTGAAGTAATTTATTATATGGAAAAGTATTTTCGTTCCTTTAAATTTCCTTTAGTTATTTCCAAATGGCTTTATATATCTTAACTAATATTCCTATGTTCCTTACTATATTATAAAGTTTGTCCTATTTTCTGCATAAGAGTATATTGATTTGATAGTATTTATTTAGCCTAAAGATATATTTAAATATAGTTATAAAGATTAATAGAGAATATTATTACAATTAGCATATTCATGCTTAGCTATTAATAATCATCTACACTTATAGCCTAAATTAGCTTTTATATATAAGAAGAGCTTCCTTTTTAAATATGGACATTCTAATTATAGAAGCATAGTTAAGAATATCAATGTAATATTAAAGTTGCTAACTAGTAGTATTAAGGCTAGAGCTTTACCCTATACTTCTTTTAGCTGCAGATACATAATCTCTGCTATTATATTAATACAAAACCCTAATTTCTTTATTTATACCTTTTTTGGGCTCTAAGGATTAGGAATCTATTGAGGCTAGTAATGCTTGGTATTGGCTTGCTAGGATTAAAACTATAACCTGCTAAAAATATAAATTGATGAATACTAAGATAAATTACAGCCTCTATAACCTAGATTTAGCTTAAAATCTTTATACTAAAGGAAAGATTGAAAGGTAATATGCAATGTAATCAAAAGATAGATCTAAAAGTAAAGCTAATAGTAAAATTAATAATTAGAAATAGCTTTTAAACTGTAATGCTACTAAAAAAAATAGTTATTGCTATTATAATATTCATAAAGCCATTCGCTTACTTTAATAAACTATAAGTATATTAAGACACTTTATATTTCCCTTTATTTGCTAAAGCTTCTTAAATATAATCCTAGATAGATCAATATGCGTTTTTTAAATAATTACTATATCCTCCATTTTTTAATTGTGAATAAGGGATATTTATCAAGACAAATTTTAAGTCAGATAACACAAAAATCTACAAAAACTAGCCTAGTAAAACATGCTTGGAAAGGTATTCAATTGATTAGCTAAATAGCATGCTAAATAGTACAGCATAATTGTAATTTGCCTTATATTTATTATATAAGGGCAAATGAGAGAGAAGAAAGGCTAAAATATTGCTAAGAAAATATTTATAGATTGAAAGCTTTAAAAGAACAAAAGAGAAAATAATTGAAATACTAAAACTAAGATAAACACATATAAAAGCAAGCTAAGCTATATGATAAATATAGCTAATTAAAAACCTAAATGAGAAGTAATGTTATATAAGCTTTATAGTATTCTAGCTATTAGATCAGCTTATCAAAATATTTCAATATGTAGAGTAGAATACATATATCTGGAAATGGTTTAAACTTACTTATCAATCCAAAGAGTGCCATATAAAGAATAGCAACTATTTACTTAAGAATATTTAAATTATTTAGCTAAAGAAAAGAGTTTAAGCTTAATAATGTGAAGCTTATATTGAGTAACTTGGTAATTAGATAAGTATTTTAAGCTTTTAATATCTTTTTTATTTCTTCTTCTAAAGAGAGTTTAAAGGTTTTAGTGCAAGATCTGGATAAATTACTGAAATTTCATTGTTTAGTAAGAAGTAAAATTGCAGAAGAGATATCATCGCTAAGATCTTAAGAGAAAGAAGGGAAGTAAGAATAAAAGAAAGGAGAGAAAAGAATAAATGTGGGTAATGGTATGATAGGAGCTAAGTAGTAATTTTTGAATAGTCTAGCTTAATAAACTAACTAAAACTAAATATTAATTTAGTAATTAAACTCTATCTTATACTTCATTCAATTTAACAATATGAAATAAGGATCTGCCTCTAAACCTCCCAAAACAAAAACACAAAATACAAATCCAACTGAGAAGTAAACTCAAGCTTAAGAACAGTAAAAGCCTTAAGGTAAAACTAAATAGCCTTCTAAAACTGCTAATATAAAAACTTAACAATCTGCTGAAGTATTAAAGACAGATTTTCAATAGGTTAATTAAGCAAATGAAAATACTTAAGGAAGCAAACTAAAGAAGGATAATTAACTATAGGTTCCTTAATAGATGAAATAGTTTAAAAGTCTGGAATCTATTGAAGTTAAAGAAGAGGATTAGAAGAATACAGTATCTTCTGAAAATACAAATTCAGAAGTTCCGTAATAATCTTCTTCAACAAAAAAGAAGAAATCAGGAACCAAAAATGTTACTTTCAAATAACCAGATTAAGACTAAGAGAAAAAAGACAGCAATTAAAAGAGGAAGAAAAGTGTTGAAGAAGAGGCTAAAAGGGTTCAGAGTTAATAATAAGCAGAAGTTTAATAATAAAATTAGAATATCATATAGCAAAATGAGCAGTCCTAATCTGATTTAACTCAATAAAATAAGGAATAAAATTCAAATAATTCAAAAAAATAAAAGTCTTAAAAGAAAGGTGAAGTTGTTTAGCAAGCCTAATTACCTTCAAATTAAAAGGAAAGTTCTTAACAAGAAGCATAAAAGCTTCAACAAATAGGTAATGATTTAAAAGAAGTTCCGCTAGAAAATCCTGAAGAAAAGAAAATTGGCTTGGAAACTGAAGCTTATTAGAAATTAATTTTATAGTCTCAGGATTCACATGAACTAAGTTAAGAAGCTAATAATATTGTAGTTCCAACCTTTTAGAGTTCAGTTAGGTAGAAAGATACCAGCTAGATTTAATAGCAACCTAATAAGAAATAAAATACAGCAGATACTCTAAACTAAAATGAAAGCACTTAATTAGAACATGAAGATTAAGAAATAAAGAATAAAAAAGAGGATTAGAGTGAAAAATATCAAGAAGATTATAAAGCTATTAAAGAGGAAAATGAGCAGCTTAAGCAAAAAAATAAAAGGTTATCAAAAGAGCTTTAAGAAAAGAGTAAAAGTGAAACTTAAGAAAGAATTAGGATATTAGAAGAAAAACTCTAGCAATCTTAAAATCAATTTGCTAAGCTCTAAGAACAATCTCAGTTTCTAAAAGAGAGTTAGAAAGCTTACTAAAGTCAAATACAAGCTCTAAGTGATTTCGTAGCTGAGTAGGATATAGAACTATAGAAGCTTTTACTATAAAAGTCTTAAAGCTTTTAATAAAATAAAGCAAAATTAGTTAACTTAAATTATTTTTAGGGTAAATGCCAAGATTTGATTTCAGCTCTGAAGAAAAGCAAGAGTGAATTCGATCTCGATATAGAGTAGTGGATAGAGAAAAGCTAAAATGTGTAATGATTAGAAATTCAAAAAAATTAAGAAGCTTAAACTATTGAGTAAATAGCATACGAGCATAGAAATCAACTTCAGCTTGCAGAAATATTAAACAATTAGCTAGTTTATGCGTTACAAGCACTTAATATAAGATATTAAAATTTAAGATGCAAATTGGAAATAAGAGATTTACAGCTTAAGGATTTACAAAAAAACTACACTTTTTATAAAAATTAATTTGAGAAATCCAAGGGAAGAAACAGTGAAGAGGTATTTGACTCTTTATTTTTTGATGAAAGCGATTCGGAAATTGAAAATAAGAAAGATAATAAGCTAAGCAAGTAAGGATAAAAAGAGTTCGTTTAAGTTTTAGATGCTAAAAGTAAAATTTCTAAGTCTTTTGCTGATTCACATAAAGAAGGAAAGATAAATATGAGAAAGCAACTAAAGTTGTAAATGCAATCTCTTGAACAGGTAAGATTTAATAAATAGGAATTAAAAAATGGCTAGCAATAAATAAAGCTGCTAGAGGAAACTTTATAGAATTAGCAAGAAAAGTGAGAATTTGCTATTAATTAATAAAGTAAGGAATATTCTGAGCTATTGAATAGTCAGTAGAAAAATATGAAGAGAGAACTTCAGAGAAAACAAACTTAGCTTGTGAAATTGCATGAAATATTGTCTGAGAAAATGACTTCATCTATTCATTTAAATATTTAAAACGAAGTTTAAAACCAATAATCAGAGATGTAAAGCGAACTACTTGAGTTTAGAGCAGTAGAGCTATCTCAAAACCTTGTTTAAAACAAGAAATTCGAAATAAAAAGATGTGATAGAGAAGGAATAACTGAGAAATTTATGCAGCTTGAAAGTAATTTTCATGAAAGAAGAGACAAATAAGATTTTTAAGCCTGATAAATCTTAGTTTATATAATTACTTTATTATTATTCTAAATATAATAGATTTAGATACTTTTATTAGTATCTATTATACTTTTAATTAAAACTATCTTGCTAAATTATCTCCCAGTAACGAGAAATAAATTTCAACTTAGACATAGGAAATACTAGCTATGCAATATCGAAATTTGATGATATAAGAATATAAGAAAGAGTAAGCTGTTATCAATTTAATTATGCTATAATAATAGAAAATAAGATTAAGAAAAATAATAAATTAGGGCTAATCCTTCTTAATTTAACTAGTATGAATAAAATAGACTGAATGAAAGAGGTTTACTAGACTAGTAATAAGACTTATAATAAGCAGTTGTAGTTAATAAAGCAGAGTAAGCATTAATAAGAGTAGCGATAAGTATTCATTTAACTGATACAAGTATTAGGTTTTATTATTTAAAGAAAAGTAATAGAATTGGTAAGCTATATGATGATAGGAGTATTATGGAGAGAATTATGTTTTGGCTAATTATGAATATTATGTTTTAATTATAAAATAAAGCATTTAAAGCATATTTTTTCTCAAATAAAGTAAGCTAGAATAAAAAGCCAAGTAGCATAGTAGATCTAATTTCCAGATAAATAGTCCTTTATGTATTCATATAAGCAATGATCTTCAGTTATCTATATAGAATCTTACTTCTGCTATATATGGTGCAAAAGCAGCAATTAGATATGAATTTTCTTCGTCACCTGTACTTTGAGTTGAATCCTATACATTTGCCTATTATTCTTATTATTCTGTTTCGTCCTTAGCTGGCTCATTCAAGCTTAAACATCTCTAAATGAAGTAAGCAATAAATTCTTCATCGCCAGGCTTTAGTTCACAGTAACCCTAACCCCAAATAGAAATTGCACATATGCAGTTCGAACTAGGTCCACAATCGTAATTATCATAGCAAGGCCTAGGAAACTGTTCTTCCCTTACGCTTTAATCCATTAAATCAGGTCAGTATTCAATAAAGTAGTCACATAAGTACAAGCTTTAGTTTTTATCTAAAAACGATTCCTCAAATTATTTCTTTTGGGTATATACTGGAGAAGTATCATCGAAATTTGTATTGGACTCACAAGGAGCTGTTTCATTGATTTTTAGAGATAAAACTTTGAAAGGATCACATTTTAAATCAGATTCACATGTCGCCAGACGAACTTCATTCTAATGAATTCTATCTGCACAGAATCTTTTTAATTATCCGCATCGATAAACAGAACAACCAGGAGTGATTCCGTTAACTAAATAATCTTCAGAAAATACTGATCTTCAGCAATCAGGCATTTCTACTAGATATGGATAATAAAAAGCTCTTATATAAGCTTCATATGCTGTACTACTTCCTTCACACTATTCTTTATAATATCTCCATCAAGGTCTATCTCCTTCCAATAATTCACAATATGCTAATCCATTAAAACTACATCTGCATTTACTTTTTCCCTGACACTACTAATGCAAAGTACAGTTCTAAGGTATATAACTTGAAACATTAAGATGATTTCTTTCAGCTTATTTTTAAAGTAAGCATGCATCCTTTTTAGAATGTAAAATTACGTTTTCAACCTTTTTAACCTAAGAAGTACATGGTAAATAATTACCCTACAACGTGTAGTTCATCTTAATCAGATCAAAGAAACTACAGTTTCTTACCTTATTACTTTCGGATGAGCATTACCTTAGTCCTATAAAAGTCTAATTTGAATCACTAGTTTCCATTACATTTGCACAAATATCATTAAACTTTAAGGGTCTATCTTTCATTGTTGCATTATCATTTGGAATAGTGTCTTTAGATGTATCTTATGTAAAATCTGTTTATTAGCATACATAACTAATGCAAGGTATAGGTCCTAAATCATAGTTAGTTAAGGAGTCTAGTAGATCATAGTACAAGTTTAAGTTAGCGAGAAAACTTGGCAAGATAATTAAAACTAATAAGAATTGCTTCATAATTCTCCCTTTTTAATAAACAAATATTAGCATATTCTTACTTTAAATCCCCTTAATGGCTTCTTTATATTCTCTAATCAAATGCTAAAAGTCTTCTGCTTAATAAAGGAAATGCTTTCCACTCTAATTTAATCTTGCTTAGGTAAATAGAAAAGAGATAATAGAGAGACTATCTCTTTACTAGAATATTCAATTCTAAATATAGCGTAAGCTTTATAATTAAGTAGATGAGCACTTAAAAGTATCAAATATAGGATTAATTAGTATTAACTGCAAACGCCTTCATATTCTTTAAAGCATTTATTCTAAAATATTAAGTGCTAATGAAACTTCTTCTTTTATGATACCTAATACACTACAACTTTTCTATTTGGCATAGCTTTTTATTATCTCTACAGCTTATTTTCCAATCTTTAGCTTTAATTAATTTTGTTGACTAGAAAAATAAGCCCAAAGTATATTAAAAGGATCGGAAATATAGTATAAATGTATCTAATATAATAGAGAGCTATATGTTAAAGATTGAAGATTAAAGAGAAGATTTAAATAGAATGGCTATAAATAGAGTAATGATTAGTCATACCTGCTAATAATAATTAAAGACTGTATATTTATTAAGATTAAAACATCTGAATCCTATAAGATTAATTACTCATTAACTATAGTTGCTTATTCACTGTAATCAATATTACTATTTATTTAAAAGTAAGCCTTTTAATTATTATCTACAAGCTAGGCTACTTTCTGAAAACAGTTAGACTTTTATCTTATATAAAGGGCTAATAGAAGAATGGAAAGGCTAATTATTAAAATCTCTTTTTGCATCTAAATACTTTATTTTTAGCTCTTAGCTTCTTTCTAAAATCTTCAGAACGAATATATCGATTGATGTGGTGAATTATATATTGTTTGAGCTAAAAAGTAAATAAGAGTATAATAGAAGAAGTAATTGAAAGATATGAATATCCATTTATAGTAAAGAACATGTAAACTAGCTGATATGTAGTAAGAAGTGATAATATGTTAATAGGTTTACAATATAAAGCAAAACAAATAGAAATAAAATAGATTATTATGAAAGTAGTACTAATATCATACAAATACCATATATAACTATAAGCTTATTGAAAGAAACTATAAGCTGATTATGCTGAAGATAGCATAGAATACTAGTTAAAGTTTAATTATATTATAATAAGGTATTCCAATAAACGAAGACTTCTTTATTAAGGTTTAATTTTAGTGACTTATTAATGTTATCTATTCTCATTTGAAATAAGCTTCGAAAAGTTTGAAAATAGCTTGATTTAATTAATCATCAACAAATATATTAGAAGTTACTATTGTATCATAAATCTAAGTTAGCCAATTTAGATAGCTAGTTTAAAGCAGAGATAGAGGAATGGTAGGGATAGAATTAGAGCATCTCATTGATATTAAATAATAAGAGACAAGAGATTTGCATCTAATATTTTTATTAAATTTAAATCTACTTAAACATGGAGAATAGCACATTACAATCTAAATCTTTATAAGAATTATATGACCAATACACTGCCCTTGATATTGAAAATCAGGATTAACTTCTTTTTCTTCTGAAGGATTTAGTCAATACTAAGTCAATGAATTCAAAATGACTGGAAAAAGGGATAAAAGAGAAAATAATATAGAAGTATGTTAATGAAGGGTATGCTGCTACTTAAAATTTCTTCAATTTGGATGATTCTGTACTTAAAAGATTCTTAATAAGCAACAAGAAGCTCATTATGGAGAAACACAAATAAAATCGAAAAAAAATAAAAAAGCAAATCAAATTGCTAGAATTCATTAATGCACAATAAGACTTTTCAGGCTATAGGTAGTGAAGGTAAGAAAAGAAACTTGAGAAAAATTCAAACGATCAAAAAAGCAACTCTCATAACCTCTAAACTAAACAAGAAATCTAAGAAATTGTAAATTAGCAAAACATGAAGAATCCTGCTAAAAATGAGCCCAAAAATTAGAAGACAGAAGATATTTAAAGTTTCGAAATAAAAGAGACAAACACAAATTAAATGCAAAAAATAAAGTTCACAGATGATGACCTAAGGTTAATTTAAAATTTTTATAATGGAGGCTTGACGTTAAATAAATCCGACGAAACTCTAAAGCTCGAATTATTGTCTTCTATAGAAAAATTCAAAAGAAATCCGCAAATTTTCGACTGACAACTTTAATTAAATTATTTTAAGAACTGTTCCATTTTGAATCCTTAATTTATCCTTTAAATTAAATAATTCCTTTCAACTTTTATCTATAGAGCTTAAATTGCCTCCTCCTTCACAGTACTTTTATAATATATCTTTTTAAAGATTAGAAATAGATTTATAGTAATCATGAATCCCTTTTATTTAAATGTCAAAGGAAAAAGATTAGTTTTAGTCTAAAATAAAGGAATGTAAAGCAGCAAGTTTCTAATACTTCACTAAGAGCAGGGAAGTTATCTTTGACTTTGAGTAATATCTTAGCTTGTTTATACCTATTAATTTATCTTCTAGCTGATTCATTTTTTACTTAATATGATTACCCTTAATAAAGAGAGCATCTTATTATAGGAGTAGTATAGTAATATCCTATTAAGTAGGAAGAAGCTTATATATAAATTAAATAAAATGTAAAATACTTAATAAGCTAGTTCAGCTTTAGGGGACAATAAAAATATTTTCAAGGCTAAAAAATTCGGAATTTTGGGGAACACTTCAATTAACTAGGCTTCAAAAGGACTTGACTTTAAGAAGCTAGATTTGTCAAATACTCATGTACCTTAAATATAACCTATAAACTACATGAATTTTAGCTTTAACAAGATCCACTAAACTTGCCTAATTGATAACTAGAATGCTTAAAATCCTTCTACTTAGAACTAATGTGAAAGATAGTAAATAAATAGTAAATAATAGAGTTAGAAGTAACTAGCTATATATCAAGAAATTTAATAGTAATACAATTTAAATCAGCAAGAGCAAGATGAAGCTTTTATCGTGTTCGAAGATAAGCCAAATAAGGAAGAAGAGCTTTTAAATGAAGACCTAAGCTAGTTGAAGTAATAAAATAGATAAGTATTAGAAGAAGAGGCAGTTAGTAATAAGTAATAAGAAGCTTATGAAGATTATTCTCAGGAATAAAAGTAAAATATAGTTTAGATTGAAGAGAATAAGCAAAAGATTTACCATGAAAAACTTGAACAACTAACAAAAATAATTAGAGCTAAAAGCTAAATAAAATACAAAAAGTCTATGAGTTAAGTGAATCATAAATAAGATAAATAAATTCAATATAAAAAAGTTAGAACTCCAAGCTAAGTATCAGAACTATAAACACCTTCAGAAGATTTTACTCTTAAATCCAAACCTGAAAAATTAAAAAAATCAAGTTCTCTAGTTTAGTTTTATAATAGATTGGAAAAGGATATAAAGAATAGATAGGAGAAATTACAAGTTAAACTTTAAGAAAAATAGAGTTAAGAAATAAACGCTTCCATGGAGACCAATAAAAAGCATATCAATCCAAAATCTCTTTAGTTAGCTATAAATTATGCACATTAAGAAGTTTACGAAAGATTAAACTAAGATAGCTAATAAAGAATTAGTAGATAGCAAAAATTAGAAGAAATAGTTAATATTGATTTATCTTAGCAATCTAAACTATCTTCCAAGTAATTAAGTAGCATGGTAGTAAGACTCTACAAGCCAAAAGTAGTTAAAGTTTAAGAGAAGGATGTAAAGTACTTAGCAAGACAAAGGATAGAGATGCGAAGGTAAAATTAGCCAGTAAGCTAGAATAGTTTTTGTTCGAATAATAACATAAGTCTCTATGATTACTGAATGCTTAATTTAGTAAATTAATTTCAGTTAACAATCCTATACTTAACAAGTCTTTTTCTTTACAATGCCACATCTAATTACTCTCTTTTCTTTTCATTGCTTAAATAAGAACCTATATTTTTAAATGAAATCACTAATAGCTTTTCCTGAGTAAACTATATTTAGTACTGAATTTATGAAAAAAGATAGAAGAATTAAAGAGCCTAGTAGAGAAAAAGGAGAAAGAGTCTATAATAGAGAGCGATCTTATATACAATAAAGCAAAATCCTTATTAAGAAATTGGTAATATAGTAATAAAATGCCTCTTATACATTCTAAATATCAGCTATTGCTATAATCTATCATTAAATCTAATCTATTAAATTCCTATAGCCTTAATAGAAAAATATCATTTTATATATTAAAGTTAATAAGATTAGATAATTTAATAGCAATATGAAGTAGACAGGTATATTACTTGATTTTCTAATCATAGGTAAATTAGTAATATTTCTACAAATTTAGCAAGTTTAGCGATAACTTTCTAATTGAAGTTTTAATAAAAGGAAGTTAGATAAGCTCTTACTTTAATATCTTCTAATTTAGGAAATGAAACGCTTAATAATAAGAAAACTAAATAAAGCTGCAAAGACTAATTTTATGTACATTCAATAGAAAGTTAAATCTAGCCTTATTAATTTTGATAGCATTGAACTTTTATTTCTGCAGAAATTAATTTTAATAAAAGCTAAGTTTAAAGTGCTAAGATTGGACTTATGTAGCAAAAAACAGGCTATAGAAAAAATAAATAAAGGAGGTAAAGTAGTATAAAAGAATGTCTTAGGGGTATCAGTCTAGTGATTTATCCTTTTAATAATAACTAATACAATTAATTCTATAGCACTCAATACTTGCTGGATTAATAAAAACTAAATAGTCCTAAGTAAGCTGCTAGTTAATGTTTAAAATAAAATGGCAAATTAATTTCCAAAATAAAAAAGAATGAAGCATATCTTTATAGATCGCTCTCCTATATCAAGTTATATAAAAATTGACTTAAAAAATCAAAAGGAAAAAATTCAGCAAATTCAGATAATACCTTCGAAATAAAAAAGCCTCAAGAATATATGTATCTATAATGACCAATCTACTTCTAAGAATTATGTTCAATCATATAGAAAATCTTATTCCTAATTTTTGGATTAGCAAGCTAAATAAACTCCTCAGTAATAATTTACAGCTAATAAACTTCCTATAATTAAATAAAAGACTATTAGTTCAAGTGAACATCTTATACCTAAACAACTCACTACCACTGAAGTCATAAGCCCAAGCTAATCATTCCCTTAAGTTTCTTAAACTCCTAGAGAACATTCCCGAAACAATAATAAACTAGAGCTGATTTAAGGCCCAAAATCAAAAACAGTATAATCTTCTTTTCAACCGAATCCTTTATTTTTAGTTCCAATAAACAGGTATAAAGAAAAAAATAAGACATAAATTGAATAGAAGCAATTGAGAAATAAAGCATTGAAAAAGGTGAAAGAGATGAAACCTATTGATTTGAGTACAATAACAAGTGTGGAGAGCAGTAGATAAGAGAGCAAACCAACAACACCAAGAAACACAAAAGAATTTTACTTTAGAGGAAAATACATAAGCAAAAAATGAAATTTTAGTTATTTTTGTTCATTATCCAAATTTTATTCTTAAATGTAGATTATTTAGAGTTATAAGGGAGAGCGAATGCTAGTCACCACTAATTTTATATCTAATTTTCATTCAGGATATTTTAGCTACATCGTTTTTATGTTTAGAACATTTTTCAGTTTATCAGCTTTGTGAGTAAAGTTCGAAAAAATTGAAAAAGTTAGCCTTGCAAATAGTAGTTAAATAAGAATACTAAATTAAAATTCTAAAATAAATAATTAATTAAAGTGATTTATGCTTGCAAGAGAGCTGATCCATATATATCAATTATACCTTACTAATGCTTAATACTTTTTGTATGTTTCTTAAATTGCTACTTAACTTATACTAATTGGAAAATTATTTTGGGAAATGGTCTTTAAAAAAATAAATTTATCTTTGTTGATTAAATTGAAAACTCATCTTGACATAGTACACATTTTAACTTTTATTAACTTATATTCTTCTATCCAACAGCTTAGATCAAATAAATATATCAATATTTCAAGAGCGATAAACTATATTAAGCCTTAATTTTAAAAACTATTTAAATAGATTTCCTTAAGTTTAAGCAGTCTATTAGCGAAGTAAAGTGTTAGAAAAAAGAAGTAAATAGAGATAAAATCCTTTAGTCTTTATTTGAATTTGAACTAATTCTATTATATGAAACAAAGTCTAATTAATGATTTAGCCTATATTTCTTATCTTTATTTATAAAATATCAATCAATAGAGATAAATAAATAAATGTACTTGAATCATTCTTTAATAACACCTATCCATTTTGAATTTTTTTTTGAAAGGGCTCTTTCAACTCCAGGTATTCCCATGCTCTATCTTCTTAAGTTCATAGAACCTATTAATTTTTTGAATGCAGAAACACTTCTTCTTTTAGCGTTTTTTGTAGCATTAGCTCTTTCTATTCTGAATTTTTTTGTACTATCCGCTATTTAGCAAGGAGTAATTTTCATCCTTTCTTCCAAGTTCTTTTTCTAAGTTTAAATTAATTATGTTAGTTTATCTGACTGTATTTACTAAATTACCTGCGTAATATTTATTTAGTTAATATCTTCTTGACATTCCTTTATATACCCTTCAATTTCATCACTGACGAACTTATTAGCTATCTTGGTTTTGCCATATACTCTTTCGCTATAGTCTAAGTCATCTTTCCAACTTTCTTTTGAACCCATAAAAATTTTTCTTACCTTCCTGGCAACTTAAAAACCAGTTTTCACTTGAATTTCTTTGCTTGGTTTTTTAACTAGTCAATGATTTAAGGCTCTTTACTTTAATTCTTCCTTTAGGCATTATTTAATATCCTTAACATTTTAATCAGGTTTCTTCACATCAACTTCAATATCTTTAAATATCTCTGTAAATTAAGTGTTTAATGTAGCGGTTCTAGATATTTAACTAGCAATATGACTTTTCTAATGTTTCGGTATAAAAAACAATCCTATAATAAAAAATTACTTTAGGCAGGATATTTCTTTTTTATTTAATTCTCCTTTACATCTAAGAAATTGTTCAGGAATTCTTAATCTTTACTAAGCTTTATTTTCTTTTTTGAAATGTAGCTCACTATCTCCTTCTTTCTATTATTCACTGATTACTACTCTCATTTATCTATTTAATCCGCAAACTATTCTACTCTAGGTTCTGCAGTTATAGGCCTATTCTTCGAAGATAACTTTTTCGTTAAAAGACCTAGTTTCTGTCTAGATATTTTAAAGTCCTCTTCTTAGTTTTAAGATCTCCAATTTAGCTGTTATTCTTTAGTTACGTTAAGGTTTATAACATCTTTTTAAAGCTATGCATGCTTTAAAATTTTATTTTAAACAAGCTTATCTGAACTTTCATAAGGAATTTCATTTTAGAATAGCCTCACTATTTTGCTAAGCTGATTTTTATTATAATAGTTAGCTCTGGTTGTTTATGGAACCATTACCTTTTTAAAGCTTTATTCTGCTTTTTTAACTCTATCAGTGAAGTTAAGGTCTTAAGTATTATACTTTTAAGGAGTTTATTTGTTATTATTAGAAAAGAAAAAGAAGCAAGCTTCGTCAGTATTGTATGTCATGTTTTTGTATCTTAAAGGAGGGCTTTAGGCTTCTTAAGTTTGTAAGAAATCAAGTTCAAGATTTAGCTTCTTTCTTTAAGCGTTTGGAACTTTCTTGTTTTAATAACCTTCATGCAATTAGTCTAAAGTTTTGGAAAAAGGATGAGCTGATTAAGGGGATTATGATGTATGCATTCTTTCATAAGTTTTTAAGTTTGGGCTTTTTTACTTATGATCTCTTCTTAATCTAGCTGACTGGCAACGTCTCATATCTTCGTTTTCTCTTACTGCTGAGCGCTAATTTATCTCACTTATACTGTCAAATATTTTGGTTGAAGCAGAACGCATTTCTCGAGTGTTATCAGATTAGTTAATAGTTTCGTAAGCTTTCATCACACTTATTGTTACTTAATTTTGCTACGATAAACTTCTTTAAGCGAAATTCTTTGCAAGTTCTATCGCGCTTTTTGCTTCTTCTCCTTTATTTTAGAGAAATAATGACATTGAAAGATTATAAATTATCAATACTAAATCTTAAATGAAGTATTAATCCTTGCTGAGATTTACAAGCTCGTCTTAATCTTTTTGTGAGGGAACAGATATTTAATTTTCTTAGCTTTAATCAAAGTTCTTTTATACAATAATAGGTTTGACTACTATACGTTTTTACCTTTCACCTGTTAAATTATTTTCTTGCTGTTAATCTAAAATTTAAGTACTATTTTCCTTTTTATTTATAATATCTTACTCTTTCTTTGTAGAATTCACTTATTTACAAAGCTCCTAATTTATTTTTAGTTACTGATTCATAAATTCCAAAGTTTGCTATGAAATAGACTCTGCCATCCGTGCTCTTTGAAGTTCCAAAAGCATTTTAGATGCTTTTAACTTAATTTTGATAATGCAAACCAGCATTTTAATTCATTTCCTATTTTAGAACATTTCGTTTCTATTTGCAACGGTTTTTAAATAATCGTCTATCATTCTGCTAGCTTTTAGCAAATAGGAAATTGCCTAATATTTGTTAAGATTGGCTAAGCTTAGCGTTGCTAAGTTATTCATTATTTCAATTCCAATTCTTTAAATTTCACAAACTGTTATCTCGTTTTACTGCTTAAACTTCATCAGCATTTCTAGGTTTTTAAAGGCGTTTTCAGCTTCTCTTAGAATCATTATTGAACTTTAGTTCTATTAAATCTTTTTTATAGTCAGTTTGTTACAAATTTTGATAAAGAGTATCAAGAGACTAGTAATAGGGAGATCGTTTTATTTGAAAAAATCCTTTATTTTTATAATTGCCTAAAAAGCTTAGTTCAGCTAGCCTTTTTTCTTTAATGTAACTGCTTAAATGTAAATTTGCGAAATTTTTTCAACTTCAGTTTATTTACATGCTTGCTTCATATTTAAATAGATAAAGGCTACAGAAGTATAACTAACTAGCATGCATTTAATGATAGTTCATGCATATGCTTTCTATATTATTATTTCATACCTTTAATTTCCTAAATCAGCCTTATCATACCTACACCTTCATTCAAACTTAGTATAATTAGCAAGAAATTTAAAGTGATTGTGTCTCATTAGAAAAGCGTGTGAGATAGCTAGTAAACATACAAAGGAACTTGATAAATATAAATAGATATTAAAGGGAAAATTTAAATACGTAAAGAATAAAATTTGATTGAACTACATTAAGATTCCAAAATCTATTCCTCAAATAGTTGCTTGCTTACTATTTGAAGGACTTCTAAGAATAGGTAGAGATGTTGATCAAATGAATATCCTCATTGATAAATAAATTTATTCTGCTACTAAAAGCTAGGCGTTTTATTAACTTTTAATAATATGATATTATAAAATATTATCATTTAAAGTAGGGAATTTATCTTATGCCATTGCATTAAATTAAGAAACAATATTTACGATGGTTGAAATAAAATTAGAAGACACTAAGAGGCTTTTTGGATTCTGTTCCTTTGTATGAGTCATAACTTCACTTGCTATTTCAATTTCCTCCTTTTATGTTCTTTTAACATCAGAGAAGAATTGTTCAGTTGATCTTAGAGATTATTTAGTGGTATCGGGAATATTTTACTTTATCTTCAGCATGGTACTCTTAGTTTACGAAGTGATGGAAATAATAGGTGTAGAGAGGGATTTTTTATATAGAATAGTTTACTGCTTTCTTTTTTGCGTGTTCTGGTAAGAAATTACATTTTAGTGGAGTCTTCTCGGTTTTTGTATTAGGGAATGTGAAGTTCTACGCTGATGATTATGATTGCAGGGATAGTAAGCAATTATATAGAATTTTATGAAGGACATGTCATTCTTGTTGCTTCACTTATATCTGACTACATTTTACTGGGAGTTCTATCTCTTTTCATTTGCCTTCTAACTATAGTACTTTTTGGATATGGAAATTGGTTTGGAAAACCAAGAAAGAGAACTCTCAAGAAGTACGCCTATTGATGTCTTTTTATTTATATAATTAAATTTTAACTACTTCTTAAGGTCTAAAGGATCTAAATTTATAAGTAATACTCTTTATTTATAACTCTTTTATTTCTTACTCTTATCTTCTCTTTTTAGTGCTATCATTATATTAAAATCTGATCTTCTACTAAATCTTTCTCAGCAATGAAAAATTAATTTGCCTTCACTTTTATTTATGTAATTTCTAAGCAATTTCTACTAATATCAAGTTAATCTGATAAATCTCTAATTTACTATCACATACCTTATTATTTATAGTATATCAAAGCTTTATTTTATTAAGCTATAAAATATTAAATTTGATGCTTTTATTATCTAAAGAAGCTAGCAGATGTTTACTGTTTACTCTTAATAAATAGATTTTATTAAGTTCTAGTTAGATAACCATACAGCTCTTCTTAGATATAGAACTTAACTAACAACATAATTATTCTTAATAATTAGCTTGAGAATAACTCTTTCATTAATAAGCCTTTGGCACTCTATTAAAGCTAAATGATAGTTATTTGGAGTGCTTAGATACGTTAGAGCTACTTAATAATAAAAAGGAAAGCTTTTACCTTATGTTTAGTATTTCTTAATTAACTTAACTTAATCTTCTATTATATAAGCAGATTAGTCCTTATATGTAGCTCTAGTTGTATGATTAGATGATATTATTTTTTCCATAAGCAGCATAATATATAAAGGAGAATCTGAATACAGTATCGATATGGAGATGCTTTAGGGTTTTGTAATAAGGAATAGAAGTTAATTCTTTAATATTTTGAAAAAGAGTTTCTTAATAATTCCATAATGAATAAGGATTTTTAAGGAGATAGTGTTATCCTAGAAGAAGAAATTGACGAAAATTATGAACCTACAGAGGATGAAATACTAGAGTATGCTAAATGGCTTGGCATGGATCCCAAAAATGATTAAGAATATTTTTACATTGCCAAAGAAGGACTCAAAGCTCCTTTACCTGAACCTTGAAAACCATGTAGAACAAGTTAAGGTGATATTTACTACTTTAACTTTGAATCAGGAGAAAGCGTATGGGAACATCCATGTGATGAGTATTACCGTAAATAGTTTATCGAAGCTAAAGAAGCAAAGAAGAAAAAAGACACATTTAAAAAGAAGGAAAACAGGAAAGAAGAAGTTAAATAGGATAAAGGCAAAGTAGAAAATTTTAACCCTGTTTAAAAACCTATAAGCAAATAGCTTCCTCCTGCTATTCCATAAAAAATCCCTCTTAACTTAGAATAACCTGTAAGAAATTCATTAGACAAAAAAGAAGATATACTTCTAAAAGCAGAAAAGCAAAAGAGATTAAAGTAGAAGCAAACTGAAATGGAATAGTAACATTAACTTGCTATGCAAGATATTCAAAAGTAGCATGAAAAAATAGTAACTGAGTTGACAGATCAGCACAATAAGAAGCTAGATTAACTACAGTAATAAAGTAGAAGATAATAAGAACTTTCCATAAAAGAAAAGGAGCAAGAATATCAAATAGAACTAAGGAAGCAACTTTTAGAATTGCAAGAAGAAATTGATAATAAACTTGCCTAGGAGAAGAAGAATAAGGCTGATTTACTCAAAAGGCAGCTCGACATGCTTTAAAAAGAAAATGGCCTTCATTTAGAAAAGATTCAGAAAAACTACGAGCTTAAGTTATAAGCAGAATAGTAAAAATTAGAAAGTATGCTAGAAACTTCGAAACATGGTAACATATCCGAGCTTATTTCACAAAAATAGTACCAATAGGAAGAAAGAAAAAAACTTGAAAAAGAGAATACAACTTTAACTAGTCAAAACTAATAAATTCAATAGGAAAATCAAAATCTTAAATAAGAAAGTTAGAACCTTCAGAAATAAAAAAGTGAGTTGTAAAATAAAAAAATATAAGATGAATAGCAGTTCTAAAAATAAAGAGATAACTTTAAACTAACAGCAGAATAGGAAGAAATTATAGAGGAATTGAAAATTCAACACGAGTAAAAAAGAAATGATTTTGCAAAAGAGAATAAGGAAAAACTTAGCAAAATCTAGCAGATGCATAGCAATGAAATAGAATAGATAAAGAAGAGTTAAAAGTCATAATATAAAAGCTTAAAGGAAAATGAAAACAACTAACTAAAAGTTTTTACATAAGAAAAAGCCAAAATGCTGGATAAAATAAAAGCCTAGTTATAACAGGAATTATAGTAAGAAATAAAAAGAGAATAGATAAAGTTCGAATCTCAGAAATAATAATTCATGGATGAAATGCAAATTTTTAAAACGAGCGAAATATAGAAAATAAAATTTGTGCATGATTCGGAACTCCAAGAATTAAAAAGTGATCTACAATAAAAAATATAAGAAAGTGATAGAACTGAAGAAATAAAGGAATTGGAAAAACAAATGTAAGAGATAAACGAACAGCTTTATAACAAGAATGAGTAGTTAATTCAAATGCAAAATGAACTTCAAAAGCTAAATAAGTAATAAACAGAAAATAAAAGTAAAACTAGTGAATATGAAAAAGAAGCTGAATAATTAGAGTAATAGTTAAGAGCAAAAGAAGATAATATTTAGACTTTGCAAGGTTAAATATAAAAAATTAGAGAATAATTTGATTAACAATCTGTTTAAACGGGTGATTAGGAACTTAATAGAGAAATTTTCTTAAAGGAAAACGAAGTAGTTTCTCTATAATAAGAACTAGATCTTATTAAATAGGAACTAGTATAAAAGGATATAATTTTAGAAAACATAAGAAACGAGTAAAAGAGTGAACAATATCAATCTTTCTCAGAAAAAAAATAGCAATTTGAAAGTTAAGAAAAGAAGCAAATTGATATCTTAGAGAAACAAAGAATTGATATGTTAGAAAAGTAAATCTAGGAACTAAAAACAATAGTTGCAAAAAAACATTAGCAAGAATAGTCTATGCCACATCTCCCTCCAAGGCAAAAAGCATCTGAATCAAGTGAACAAATATAATTAGAATCTTTATAAAACGTTAAATTGGCAATTCGTCAGGAAAAAGAAGAATTAAAAGAAATAAAAAAATAATTGGAAAAAGAACGATAACTTTGGAAAGATCAAGTACAACCTTCTGATCCTTCAAAAAAAAGAGAATTATAAGCAGTAAAAAAAGTTCTTGACAATAATATCTAAAATTATAATACTCAGCTAAATGAATTACAGTAAGTATTAATATAGTTAATCTGAAAAGTTACTTAGTGCTAGTGATGAAGAATTAGAAGAAGCATGGAAACCACCTCCTAATCGGCATTATAACAGCTCATTGTAAATGCATTAGAAACATCTCTCAAAGCTAGCCCACTCACGAGAATAGATGAAGGACATGTTTCAATAGCAGTGTAGTTGGCTAAATAACATGAAAAAAGCAGCAGAATTCGCTTAGTTATCTCCTAATAGATTTAACGCTTATTACTATTGAGTAAATTTTTAGTTTACATTTTGTTTAATCTCTTAGAATCATTCATTCTCAACTTAGAAATTACTTTTTTTAAATAAAGTCTACTTACTAAGTTCTTTAACAATTTCTATAAGCTATTTCCCGTTATTGAACTATAAAACACTTAACCAATTGCTATATTTCCTATAATAAAGTTAAATTTTACAAATAGTAGCAATATTATATTATTGAGGCATAAAACATTCACTTATACTTCTAAAAACTTGTGATTTTGTCTTTTATAAAAATTTAAATAAAAGATATTAATTTTAGAGATATATAGTACTAAAATATTTTAAATGAAATTTAACTTTTAAATGAGAGATATTAGATTATATATTCAATTTTATTTGCTAAGATAAAAATAGGAAGTCACAAGAGAATAATGAGATCTCTTTATAATATTAGAATTATAATTAAAGATATAGCATACTACATTAATTGGAGATTAGCAGTTAATTAAATATTAGGTTTTTGTTCATATTCTAATTTTCTTGTTCAAATCCAAAAACCTTTCCTTTAGATTAAATTTCTTATCTAAACTTAAACTTTCCAACATATTTATACTTCGATTGATTTCTTCTGTATGGGATTTGAAGTCTATCACAAATTAATAGTCTCTATCCTAAGCATTTAATACTAGAGACTTATTTCTTATGTTAACTTGGTTAATCCATCAGTCCAGGAACCTATACATACAAGAATGATCTAACTGTAATTCGCTTTATCCTGTTTAGTCTTTAAAACGAGTTGTTAATTCTACATATGCTTTAAATATTTCACTGGCATGCGTTCAATTTTAAGTATCTACTACAAAACCAAAAAATCACTTAACGTCACTTAATTTGATTTCGATACATTGTAATACTGCACGAAAGCAAAAGGCAAGTTAAAATTATTAATATAAACTTATTATTTTATTCTTTAATTCAGTAGTTGGAACTTACTTTAGAATTTCAGGGTATATTTGATACAACTCATTTCTAATTCAGATTTAAGAAATTTCTTAAACTTAGTATTTTTAGTAATGTTGCAAAATCTTAAGTTTTATTTCCCATAATTATAAGTCAGTTGCATAGTTGGAGTAAAGAAACTAAATTTTCATTAGTTCTTTAGGAAAATCTTGCTGAATGATGCTTTATATTTCCAATTAAATCAGAACTTCATCTTTGAACTTGAGTAGCTCTTGCTTTATTTCTATTATTCTCTTTTGCTAATTTACCTCTGAGCACTAGTGAGCGTTTTCAAGACAATTCAGGGCTTATTGTATATAACTTAGCCTTTATTCACAAAATATTCCATTGATGTTAGCTAGTTCATTGTAAATCTAAAAAGCTCTCATATAATTACCTTTTTCCATCTCGTATTCAGCAGTTAAGTGCTTATCTTATATTAAGTCCATGTAATCAACAGTAAGAGGATTGTTTACAAGTTTTACTATATCTTCTTATCTTCCCATAATCTATAACTATGAGCAGAATAAGTCATGTAAGTTTCTGTCTTTCACTTCATCGAACAATGCAAGCATAGCTTTCTTCTAGTTTTCTAGTTAAATTTAAGCTTCAATAGCTTGCTGAGTATTAACTTAGTAGTATAAATCCTAAACTGTTTTCATTATAAGATTTTCACATTCTTCTTTATATTGTTACTCAATCTCTTATACAAGAAATTCACTTTGATAGTATTTCTTTACGGCTATTCTCAATATTTAAGAATATGCGTAAAGACCAATTAGGTTTTCTACTATTCTGCTGCACCTAACTTAATTGCGTTCGTCTAAAGTGCATAAATGGATTTTAATAGCATTCTTTAAATAAAGGTCTACAGCTTAGTTCAAAAATTGTGATGATTGTTGTTAAAGTTTAGTTTTATCCTCTTCTTGTAATGAAGCATAGCTTTGCTATTAATATTAATAGGCTCTTTAACTATATTCTTCTGCAACATAAATCTCCAAATCACTTTAGCAAAAGTAAGAAGGAAAGCAGCTCACAAAGTTCTATAGTAACTACTCCCATTTTTTATACTATAGAATCTTTTTCTCATTTTAGATGTAGCAATCTAGTATTTCCTAAACAATATTAACTCCTCCTTCTGTTATAATGATCTCCCAGAACTAAAGTTCAAATAGATTTTATCTGCATTTCAAGCTTGTCTGCTGGACTAAAAGTCTAAAAGGTTGCTTCTAGTTTTGCTTAATGATTTTGTTTCTAATTTATCTTTCAAAAAGTTCAATTAGCAGAGCAGTAGCATCAATTACCTTCTTAATAAAAGATTATAATATAAACAATGGATCCTCATTGATCTTTAGCATTTTAGTATCTATTTACTAAAATACAGTCAAACTATTTAAGAAGGCCTCTATATAGCTAACTTGTTTCTAAAGCTCTTAAATTTAGCTAACACTTCATGCCTCTACTTAATTTTATCATTTTCCATCTACTGAAAAAGTTAAATTTCTGTATCAAATGTGCCTTAATTTCCTACTTAACATTAGCCATACTCCATCTACAAAGCTATTTCTATTCTATATATTTTGGGTGGAGAAAATGGCTCCGTATTCATTAACTTCTTACTCTTATTGTAAAGAACTCTATAATTTTTCATTTTGAGTTAGACAGTAATTAAGTAGAATTAACTTAGCTAGGTAAAGAACTTCTTTATTGTTGCTTAGTGAAACGTACTATAAGTTCATAGGGTTAATTTCGCTTTTTCTATTGCTTTTGTAATAAGTCTATAGTGATTATGAAGTCAAAATGCAAACATCCTTGTTGCAACATATTTCTAATAGCATTGAACTCGTTTAGCTTGAACCAAACTAATTGAAAATTTCCTAAATGGGACTTTAGTCAGATTTAACAGTTTCAATTGTAAGAGATAGAAGTAAATGGTATAAGCGATCAATGGGTCTTAATTAAATCAAGAAGTTAATTTCATTAGTTGTTAAGTAGCTGATTTATAAAGGTTTGAGCAAGCTTTATTGTGAATATTAAGAACAGCTCATTAAATCTAAATTTCCAAGCGCAGCTCCTTAAAATCTACTTCTATATAAATTTGGATTAAGTGCCTCAGCTTTGCTTTCTAAGAATCTATTATGAGTACCTAGATATAACCCAGTGAAAGCGTAGAAAGGTTTAAAATCTTCCTTAGATTCCTTTCTAGCAACTAAGCTCAGCTACTCGTTTAATAGAGAAATATTTTACAAACTAGTAAATATTCCATAATCAAACTCATCAAGCTAAGCAGTGCATATTTGAATTTACTAGTTGACTCTCGCACAAAAGATTCAAATGTTTTAAATAATCTCTGAAGAAATTATTTCGATAGGGTTTATTTAGCTTATCTGTGCCTTTATTTTATTATTGAAATTCTTATTTAGATCTTAAGTTGACTAAATTTGAGATAAGGATATAGGAGGGTATTTTATCATAAAATCTTAAATTATATTAGCTCGTAAATATTACCCAATTAAAGGTAACTTTGATACCAGTCTCTATAACTTATTTACCTTTTCAAGCTTGATTTATAAGAAAATTCTAATTCCATTATTCAGAACTAGTAGAAGGTGGAAATTTTACAGACAGATAGTTTAGTCTAATGCATGAATTGAAAAAATATCAGTCATCATATCATAAGTTAGCACTGGTTACCCGTAAATCCTGCTTAAAATATCTTATCCATCTAAAGATTTAAGCTGTTTAAGTTTATCACCTTTATCTCCTAAGAAATAAATGTCTATTCTATTCCTTAAAATGCTTTAACTCACTTTATAGTTTTCCAAAAGGGCATATAAAATATTCCTTGTCTCATCTATTACAATTTACTTGATTGCTCAGCTATTAGGTAATAGGAAGTTTGATTAAGAGTCAATTTTAAGATACTTGGTTGTCTATAAAATGATATTATGGAATTTAGCCTCATAAAGATTTCCATTATAACCGCCCATGAAAACTCTTGGTTTTTCACCGTTCCAAAATTTAGATTATGTAGCTTCTATGCAATTTGAATTTAAACTAGCATCAACTTAATCTCCAGTAGCACTCAAATGTATTTTTTCTTCAGCAAAGTGTAAATAAATAAGTTAAATCTTGGTTTCTGTAACTAGAGCTAAGATCCAAGAGACTTCTTAGGAATATTTAGTTCTGTCTGGATTCATTAATTTAAGGTTTAAAATATCAGCTTCTGCTTCAAAATCAGCTATTTATCCCTTTTCTCAATCTCATAAGTATAGGAAGTTATTAATAGTAAAATAGACATTTTCAATCTATCCTAAAATACCATTTGTGAACCTTCTAAGCATACCTGCCTTTTAAGTTTCTTCAAAAATTTTCGATATTTATACTGGATAAGGAATTCCATCCCTCAAAGGCATGAATTAATTTGCTGTTATTGAGTAGTCCTAGTTACTAATTGGAAGAATGCTAAATTATCTTTCGTCTCGTTCTAAAACTTCCTGCATAAAATTAGAAGCTTAAAGTAAAGCTTATTATTGCCAATATTCTTTTACATGCCATTCGACTGGAACAAAGATTTAAGTCTAATCTTTGGCTTTTTAAGATTAAGTACTTTCAAGAATTTTATCTTGCTTCATTTAAACTCCCAAGGGAGTGACTAAACTAGGAGTTTGCATTTTTGCTTAACAGATAAAATTCAAAGTATACAAGAAAGGTAAATTTAGAAAGCTAAAAATCTAATAATTTTACTTTCTTCTAATTAAACCTTAATTAAATAGCTTTCATCTAGTAATTAATTTAGTACCCTTCATTGTTAAGGAATACTTATTGTTATCACTCTTAAAATATAATTTGCTCATTAATAATTAAAATACATGTAAAGGACATTATTTAGGAATAAAAAGTGTGTTGGATAAGGAAGATGCTAAAGTATAGTAAGCACTGATTGAATATATTTGCTGACGAATTAAATTGATGGGAATAACTAATGAGTCTAATTATATTCTATGAAGCTACTATTTTTAATTGCTTAATTGCTTATATTATATGCTTAATAACTTTGCCTTTTAATGGTCTTCTTTATGTTATCTTTAAATCTTTTTTTAAATTAATGGAGAGTGTTTTCGAAGAGAATCCTGATCATAATCAAATTAGTGGAGGGTGGAAGAGATTTAACGAAGATTCTTAAACATTGTATAAGCTATTGAATTAGCAGAGTTTGCTAGAGTAGTTAAATTTTGAGGGATATGTGATAGAAAAAGTAGAGAATGAGTATAATAGAGTGTATGCTGTCATTTATAATGAAGTTTTCTAAATAGTTGATAATCCTTAAAATAAGAAGCTGATTAAGTGATTGAATATCAGGTTTAGAAGGATCAAACCTACTATTAATGAGAAGTATAAATATGGATTCACTATTTTTGGTGATTCGAACGCTTATGATATATTTTTTGATTCTTAGTAAGAACTAAATGCATGGATGGAATATTTTACTGAGTATTGTGTTCAACTTAATCTAGAAAATTATTATCAGAAAATTAAGGAAATTGGCAAAGGTAATTATGCTAAAGTTTACTTGGCTAAAGAAATTCAAACTGATGAGATTGTGGCTATTAAGTCAGTATTAAAAGATACTTTGAGAGAAAGCCATAGAAATATATCTGCAATTGTACAAGAAGTTGATGCGATGAGAGGACTTAGACATCCCTATCTTTGTACTTTTTTTGCTATTTTTGAGGATAAAAATTACGTTCACTTAGTTATAGAATTTTGTCCAGGAGGAGAACTTTTTAAAAGAATCATTAAGAGAGGTAAATTTTCGGAATATGCCTCAGCTAGGCTAACTTAAAATCTATTAGAAGCTATGGTATATCTACATGAAACTGCAAGAGTTGCTCATAGAGACATCAAACCAGAAAATCTCTTAATGCTTTCATTTGAAAATGACTTTGAATTTAAAATTGCTGACTTTGGTTTAGCGACTAAGTTCAAAGAATAAAATGAATTAATTCTTAGATGTGGATCACCTGGTTATGTAGCTCCTGAAATACTAAAGAATAAGAATTATGGTGCCAAAGCAGATATATTTTCTATAGGAATAATATTATACATTGTTCTGTCAGGAAGATCTCCCTTTCATGGAAAGTAGCCTTAAGAAGTTTTGATGTAAAACAGAGAGTGCAAAATTCATTTTTAGGAAAAGTATTGATTTAATGTTTCTAGAGAAGCTATGCATTGTGTACTTATGCTCACTGAGCCTGATCCAAAACTTCGGCCATCAGCTCGAGAAGCATTATCACATCCTTGGTTTTCAAAATAAAAGCTTCCTTAAAGTCCTTTAATACCAGCAAATCAAATAAGTACTCCAAATGCTTTAATAAAAACACTCTCACCAGGTACTAGTCCTTCAAGCAAGCTAATTTCAAGAGAAATGATGTCAAGAATAAATAGAAAGTAGTAAAGAAACTCCATTCTTACATTGGGAAACAAAAGTTTACTTAATAACCAAGTTTTGTCTCCTACCAGAATTTAGAAATAGCGTGTTTCTATTAGCATACAGAAAAATGAAATAGTAAACTGTAAGACTTAATACAGCTATGAAATAGGAATTAAAGGCAGCTGTAGCCTTACATACTCAACCCAAGAAGATTTTAGAATCTTAAGAGTAGACAGAATCTCAAAATATAAAAGCCAATGTTGCAAACGAAGAGGAAACAACTCAAAATTTATAGTGAATATAAACTTTTGTTTTAAATCATTTAAAAAGGCTAAACATTAAAGTAGCAACTTATTTAAAAAGCTAATCTATCTCTTGCTTCTCCTCTGTTCTTACCTACTAATTAAGCACTTTACACCTGTAATTTCCATAAAAGTAGTCATTCAAAATTTATTTTTTAGCTTTACAAATAAACTTCTTAACTTTATTATCTACACTAGAGTATTTTAGTTAAGAAAGTATTTAATTAGTAACAATATTACATCCTTTTTCAGAACAGTAAAACGAATAAATAAAATAGCGTAGAATAAAAGTTGAAGAAATAAATATACATAGATAAAGAAAATTATATTACAGCTATTATAAAAACTTACAGGTATATATTTAAAATAACCTCCTTTTTCACTGTATGAAAGAATATTTTTAATATTGATAATTTAATTGATGTACTTTGATTAAAGCTTGAGTATAATATATTTATAATCTTAGATTAAAATGCTAAAATATCATTAACTTTTATATTAACGTATTCCAATTTTAATGGAACTCTCAATAAATAAGAAAATAAAGAAATAATTGATTTACATTAATTCGAAATAAATTAGATATTAAATACATTCTTATCAAGCTTCTTAGTTATATTTTAACTCTAAATTAATAGAGTTGCTATAGGAATAAAAACCATAATAAGCATTAATTAATTAACTTAAGAAGCTTACCTATAAACTAGTTAGTCATTAAAATTTCTTCTAGTTATTACTTAATTTATTAGGAGTAATAATTTTATTATATTATCTAGTTTAACATTACTAGGTGTAATTAAGAGTTTTAACTATATGTATCAGTTAATAGAAACTATAAAAGGTATTTTGCTTCTATAAGCTGATGAAGCCTTGATATCCAATTATAAGCACATTTAAATTTATTACTTGCAATAATTAAATTTCAATAAAGTAATCATTAGTAATATCTCATTTAATAGCCTTTGAGATATATTATATAAACTATATCATAACTTTAGCTTATCTATTTTACTTTTAATTAAAATAGATAAAAAGACAATTAATTCAGTCAAAAGAAAATAATATTATGAATTAAGTATCATTGATGACAGATAGGACAATTATCAATTGGATCATCTTCTTTTAATCCTACGCACTTTCTATGAACATACATTTTACATTTATCACATTCTATATAAGCTACGTCTGGATTTATTATAGATTTGCACAGACATACTTTTCTCCACTCTTCTATAGGAGGTTCTAGCTATTTTGTCTTATGATGAAACAACGCTCTGTAATAATAAACATCATCTTCAACTTCATCTAAAGTAAAATACTCCTCAAAAGTTAGAACTTTAGCTTTTCCGAAGATTGTTTCAATTCTAATTTCTTGTTCGTGGTCAGTAAGGAACAATTCTCCATCACCTATAAAAGGCATTTTGGTCTCAAAAACTTCTGAAGGTTTGTACATTCAAGAAATGCGCATCATTGGTTTTGTGCTTTTATATATTTCATTTATTTTACAAACATGCTCTTCATCATTTGCCCCATTAACTTGGACGAAATCACCTACTTTGTAGAGCTCATTATTCAAATTCAAAAATTTAAAAACAGTTTTTGTCTTTTTCGTAGGAACTGATTAAACTTCCTCATCCTCGCTTTCACTTTCTGAGGAACTATGCTTTCTTTTGGAAGCTTTCATTTAATAATTTCTAACTAGAGTTAACTTTTAATTTAAATTCAAATATATGAAACTTTAACGTAAATATGGAATTACGTTATTTTATATACTTAAAAAGAATTTCTTTTATTAAGAATTTTTAACAGCTATTTTAATGACTAATAAGTATATTCCTTACCACTTCACTCATCTACACTACATTTATCTAATTATTAGTAAATGTATCTTATTATATGATCTATCTTATCTAACCAATTTAGATGCTTGAATATTATACCTTATATATTTTATTTCGAATGACTAAATCCTTATATTTAGTAATTTCTATTAGATTGAAATATAAAAGAAATTTATAGTAATTTAGCTTTTTTAATTAATATTAATGGATTATATTTGTATAAGAGTTAAAATATATGATAGTTGATGCTATGGCTTGCTTTTCATTAATCTATAAATAAATTTTTAATTAAGAAATGGCTTTGTAAATGAAATATCAGTTGTGAATCAAATTAAATGCATCAATTAAAAACATGACTCTTTAAAGGGTTTAATCTTAATTTTGTTAAAGGAGAGGTAGTAAATTGAAACGCTTTCTACTTCATATCTTAACGATGATCGTTCGTCTGCTTGAATATTAGATTAGATGAGATGGTATTTTTGAATATCATTTTATTGAGTTTTTATGAGTTTTCTTCTTAAATGATCCTTCTGTTCATTTTAGTCATAACTTCATTTCTCCACTTTTCGTATTCTTTGGTTAGTTTCACTTCATTCAAATCTTTATTAAGTTAATTTGGATAATCAATATAATGCTATTTTTCTTCTTCCTTAAGTCTCAGCCAAGTTTCCATTGCTTATTTGCATAAAAGTAGGTGATTTTGCTGCTCGTCAGTTGTTTTTTGCAAGTCAATCTTCTTTTTCTTTGGTATTTTAGATTTTTTCTCATGCTGTTAAGAAAAGTTATTAGATTAAGGATTAATTTTTTATTCCTTATAAATTTTATCACTTTCTTATCCTTTTACTTCTATTTAAATTGCTTCTATTTTACTAGGCTTTAATACCTCAAAAGTCCTAAGCGTTTTATCTTTCTATCTAAACCCTTTACACCTTTCTAATATTTCTTGTCTAACATCTACCAAAAATTATCAATTGAATGCTACTTAATTTTCTTCAGTTGGAATTAAATTAGGCTTTTCTTCTAGGCTCAGTTAGTTACTATTTTAGGTATTTTTCTGTGTAAAACTTTTAGTTTGGTTTTATTTTTGTTATGCTTAAGTCTATGCTTATTATTTAGTCTCTTCAAGAAGCTAATCTAGAATTTGTAGTTCTGATGTCCAATCCATCAAATTTAAATCATTCAAGATTTCGCTTGATTTTTGCTTGATATCTTCATATTTACAACTTTTTGAGAGCATTAAGAGGGTAGTTATTCCTCCTTCGTAGATTACTCTTTTTCTGAAGTTATCTCCACCTCTTGCTGCAAGATACATTCTGCTATCAGTTGAAGTAATCTGTTAAATAGCAGAAAATGCTTCATCTATAATTTCTTTATCATATTTGCTTTTTTTTTCTTCATCAGTTGTAGTTAAGACTATTTACTGCAAAGGACTGACCACTCCTAACTCTGTCATTTTTTTCCTTAAATGAAGCTTAGAAACAGCTGTTTTGATACATTGTAAGCATATGATTCTTATTTATCTTGGTGTTTATTCTTCTTGAACCAAATCTAATAGCAAAGGTATTATTTTTTTGCTTGCAAGTATGTTAATAAATCTTGATTCACAAATTAACTTAAGCAAATCACAAATTTCAGGAGCAAAAATCTGTATTTCTTCATCTTAAATACCTAAATATTTTATTAGCTTAGGTATTCTAACCTATATCTCATAATGAGTTCCCTTAGCTAAGTAATCTCTCACATTTTCGATATCGCTTTGTATTGATTCCAATTTTTTTTGCATAATTGAATTTTGTTCTTAGGATTCATTTAAAGTATTGCTCTGATTTTGGAAGTAACTGTTATTATTTGCCTCTTAACTTGACAATGTTCTCTGAAATACAGTTGTAATCCTAGGATGCTTTTACATCTTTTCTTTTTTATTTTCCTTAACTTTTTTAATTTTCTTTCCTTATTAAAATTTGCAAGACTAAGTCTAACTTTAAAGGAAAGAATCATTAAAGTTGTTAACAAGAGATTAATTTACGTTTTTGCTTACTAGCCTAATTTACTTTATTCTTTGACGGAATGAAGAGAAATCTGGAGGGGCTAGATGTGGGATAGGATATAGATTTGTGGTATAAGGTCTTCTCATTGAAATTTCTCTGCTTGAGAAAGAGGAATTTTTCTCACAGTAGATCAACTCATATAAGTTCTCTCTATCATCAGAAGGTATCTTAGGAGGATATATAATATCAATAGTTATTTTTAGCATATCGTCTAGCATTTGAGGAAGTAACACAGAAATATATTAATTAGGTATGCCTAAATAAGGATTAGTATTTACTTCTAGAAGTCAAGTTCTAAAATCTTCATCTATTAAGAAATCATAACCAAATAACTCAAAGCAATTCTTCCTGTGTAAAGGATTAACTGTGTTTTAGACTGATAGTATAGTATCTATAATAAGATCACGCATTCTTGGAAGGATGTGATTCTCAACGTTCACATTTAAATCTGGAAATTCTTTGTCAAGATAGTTCTGCAGATCATTATAACTGAGAGTATTTCCATCTTCATGCTTGCCATAATTATTTCCAAATTTTTGTAAGCAGTTGTTAGTGAGATGAATGAAGCGATCAGTTACATCTGTGTCATAATCATTGGAAGCAGTTCTTAGATAGCCTTATTTATACATAAAAATGTCTCATTTATCTGTAACTATGACTCAAACTCTAATATCAAATTTTCTTCCCTTAAAAAGTAAAGGCTTCTCCAAATACTTTTAGACTACCCAATTTGTATTTTCCTTCTTAGAAGCCAGAAATTTCTATATTTCATTAAAGGTTTAGCAAACCTATATACCTTTTCCTTAATTTAATTTAGAAGGTTTAACTAGCCATAGATTCTATTCGCAGTGCTTAGCAGGAGTTTTTTCAAATTCCATTTCCTTATTCTTTATTTCATTATATCTTGATTTCATTACATTGAATTCATAGTCGTTTTACTTTGCCGTAAGAATGAAACTTGTTGGCATGCTATCTCAGCAAGTATATCCTGCTTATACAGCTGGCTAGTACTTAGAATAAAACTTTTTTAAGCTTTTAATAAGTCCAGTTTTAGTTGTCAGCTTGAAATTGCCTTCTAGATGATTATGTACAACAGGTTCTTGCTATTCAAAAGAAGCTGTTTCAATTTTAGCTATACCCTATATAAAAATCCTACCTTAAATGAAAAGCAAGTAGGTTTCCAGATAAAGTTGACATGGTAACTTTGTCTATCCTCTTCACTACATTCTTTTCAATTTCCTCTCTTATCTGCTTATTCCTTAACTAGATGAGATCCATTTCCTGGATATATTACATAGCGATAATTTTTGGATTTACTTTTACTTGCCATTTTATGAGAATTAGTTATTAGTAACTTAGTTGAAGATATCATTCCTTTCTCTCTGCTAGCTAATTACTTGCTCTTTAAGTGAGACTTCTACTCTTTATTTACTAGCATAATATAACTCTCTCCAGCAAGCACTTACATTTATGTATGTGTAGAAACTTAGAAAACCAGGAAAAGTAAGCTAAAATTAGTTTAATTAAACAAAATAGAGAAAGTGAGCATATGTTTTAGTGAGAATCTGTCATATAATATAAAGTTCCTTTTTAAATAATGCTAGTTATGCACTCCTTAGTAAGGGAAGAAGCATTAGAGTAGAAAAAGGATTCTACATTAAATACAAATGAGATTAATAAGGAATTAGATACTATGTATTCCTGTTATTTTTCAGATAATGCTAACATTAAAATTATTAGCTCATCTTTATAGGTCTCTTTCTTTACCTGAAACCATTAGATAGCCTTTTCACTATACTACTTAATTAGATAGAATGAAATAGCTTCATTTTATTAGTAAATAAGACACTAAATTTATGAAGAACGAAAAAGCAAAGTAAACTTTATACTCTATCAAATTAACTGCTTAACTTAATTCAGTTTATTTAAAAAGCTCAGAATCTAAAGGAAATCTGAGCAGCTTAATGAAGAACTATACCTTTTCCTAATATTTAATTACTTACTTATATTAACGAATCACTAATTAAGGAAGAAGTACAAAATATCCTAATAAGAAGGAATTTTATATCTTGCTTGTTATGAAAAATACAAAATTTAAATCTTGGCTATGTTGTTGTATCTTTATTGATAGAGACTATCTATTTATTATAGAATCTATATTTAGCTTCGCTATTTTACAGAAAGGAAATGCATTAGTATGAAGACATACTTATATTAATTGTTCCTTTTGAATAAAAAGCAATAAGATATTAAACTGAAGCTAAATGCAATAGACTCTCTTAAAAGCACTAATTTATGTATATTATCTTACTGATAAAAGTAAGCAAAATATCTATACAAATATCATCTAATTTGACTCTTTATAATAATGAATTTTATTAATTTGCTTAGCTAAATACAATTAAGCAATCTAATTTTCTGTTTAAATTAAAAAAGAAACCTATCTTGCTTTTATTAAGTAGTAAATAAGATATAATAAAGCAAAAGGAATTTTAAAAGAAAGATAGTTTTTAGAGAGAAGATTCAATAGAGAAGCTTTAAACGTACTTAATATTTATAATATGTAATTGTTTGCTCTTAACTTTAATATAAAGAATAGTAAATGATAAGTATTACTTAAATCATAATTTAATGTCTTAGTATTAAGAGAATGCATAAGTTAAATGTTTCAGATATACAATGTTTAGCATTGAAAAAGTAATTAAATAAAAGGAAGATTTAAATGAGAGTAATTTTCACTTATATTGCAGTACTAATGAGAGAAAAAATTTCTTTTTTTGAAGAGTTGAGCAGTGCTAAACTAATTATTCTGATTTGATTATTTTTCATTTACATTGAAAAACGAAAAGCGAATATATTCTTACCAACTAATTCTAGATTAAAGCTGATAATACAAGTTTTCAAAGCAATATAGTATGTTTTAAATTTTCTTATTTTAAAGGATCATGATAATTAGAAAATTAAGACCCTGTTTTATATTTCCCAGTTTTAAAGCACTTTTTCTATCTTGAATAACGAATGAATCTAAAGAATATCATACAAGTACCTTCTATATAAATTTGACCTAGTAAAATAGACATTAGCACTAAGGATATTCTTTTATTATAACTAAGGAATTAAAACAATCTAAATTTAAATAGTATATGAATAGAGCACAAGCTAAATAGAATTATTAAGAGAGATGATTATGCTGTTTGTAAAGTAAATATAGCAAGTCTAATAATAATTAAAATCAAACTATATTTATATTTACCTAAAATTTAATTTCATAATTATTTAAAATATCTTCAATACTTAAATAAGAGCTATTTAAGCTTAATTAATTATCCTCAGACTAAAATATTAAGCCACATGCTTGATCTTAACTTCCACTTTCATTCTGAAATAGTTTAAATTTACTTTAGCCGAATTTGTATGTAAAACATGTATATCAAAGTTATAAATTTGGGAAAACAAAGATTATAATATGAAAGATATTAAATAATAGCAATATGCATTGATAGAAAGGAAGAATTTTAATGAGTAAAAATATCTTAGAAATGATAATTTCTTTAAACATTTCATTAAATTAAATCTAATTGTATCACATATTTCTAACTATTGCACTAAACTCTCCTTTAAAATTACTGTTGGTCACATACTTAAAAGGCAATAGTCTTATTATGTTATTATGCTCCTTTATTTTATTTTCAATTTGTAGAATCATAAGCTTCCAAAATATTATAAAGAGAATGGCAAATATACATGTGCTGAAAGCTTTGAAAATATCGCTCTGTTTTACCATATTGTTATAGTCTGCTTCTTCATCTTTTATCACAGCTTAAAAAATAATTTCGTTTATCTTAGACAAATAAAAATTTTCCAGTAGCTTACTTTCAATAAACTTTTATGACTGTATTATCTCTAAGGTATTTTCCTAACTTTTATCAGATTTTTAAAATTAACTATAAAGTTCTTTGAGATTAGATATATATCTCACGGTAGTTAAATGAGCTCCTTACTAGATAACGCCATCACCAGTTTATTAACATCTAGCTTGATCTTAAAAATAAGGACAAGCATCCTCATTTGTGATCTGATTATACATTTTCCTAAAGTCTTAACTGACTGTATTATAGTCTTTTTTAAAGTAACTATAAAGCTCCTCATTAGCGCTTTCTAGATCTTCTCATAATTATGGAGTAAGATCAATAGTACTCTTGTTAATGATCTTAGAAGAGGAATTTAAGAGTAATTCAGTCATTGAAGTAATTGTCATTTCTAATAAAATTTACTTTTATGCTATTAGAAAGTTACCTTTTTCCTATATTTCAAAATCGCTGATATTTTGATTCATTATGTTGAAATTTACAATAAAGAATATCTCAAGACTGATAATAAAAAAGAAAATTAGAGCACAAAACTTTCTCCAGTTTCTCCATTCGCTAAGAGTTCAGAAAGCATTATTATTTTTCCTTCTCTGCTTTTTACTTTATATTTTCTTTGCTTCTTTCTTCTTAAATTTATTCTTGGTATCTATATTACTTGCTAAATCAATGCTTTCAGCTTATTTTTCTATAAATGAGACATCCTATGAATTATTTTTTGTGGAATCTCCTGAAAATATAATTTGGCTTCTTAATTCTTACCTAAACATGTTATAGGAAATTTATGCATCAAAAAATTAAACATCATAGAGCTAAGTTAGCTTCTTATAATACTCCTCATACAGACTTTTGCAATGCTAAGAAGCGTATACTTTGGCTACTTTAACCAAAAAATCAATTAATTTCATTCTGGTTCTAATAATTTTTACCACGAAGTAATAAATGGATACAAGCATAAGTAAATCGAATGCTGTTTGAATAACGAAAAAGGAAATAGAAAGAATTCTAGTTTTATCATAGTTTTCTTTAGAGTTTTCTGTAATAGTCTATAATAAATCGTAACTCATTTAAAGTAAACCATTCAAGCCATTAATTTAATAGGAAAATAAGTAGGCTTAACCATATTTTTCTCAGTCTTCTCTTTTTTATGAGGAAATTACCATTAAATCTCTATCAATCAAGTTACAGGTTTGAATAAAATTTAAGGATGTTGTTTGAGGTTGTGAATTTAGATTAAATAGAGGTTTTTGGAATGAATTCAAATGTTTAGTATAAATAGAAGGAACAGATTTAGATATTTAGTACAAATCTAATATTCTTGTGTTGAAATTCCTTTATATTACTTAAAGTTCTATTTAGCTATTTGTATATGGATCTTCTGAAAAAGCGATTTCATTGAATTCTTATAAAAAATTCAAAGGAAGGAGATTATTACTAATATATTTTAATGTTATTATTGGTCAATGAGCTTAGATAGTCAAGTTGCTTATTGATAAAAAGGCTTCTAATTCCCTATAATTTACTTCATAGTGTTGAAACTGCTATAGGACTAAAACTTGTGAAAGCTACAATAAAACTACAATTACTACAAAAAATAGCGAGCAGTTAATAAATATTATCTTTCTCATCTTCATTATAGCTATCTGCCTTTTCTTTTAATTCAACTTTTGGATTAAAGAATTTTCGCTGTTTGGTTGTTAGGAGATTGGAACCTAAAAGGAAGATTATCTCATTTCGTTTTTATCATCACAAGAGCTTTAATCTTTTTTAGACATTAAAATATCTTTTTCTTATTCGCTATTAGTTTCACCTTTATTTAAATTATCTTCAAGCAATACAACTTGGAAAATACTATTTTCAAATAAACTATCGAAATTTTCAGCAGTATTTAATTGTACCCTCTAAGTATTCCCATAAATTTCCTCTGATATTACTTGAAATCGGTTTAGAGATTTAGGCAAATTTTATTAAGTATCTAACTACTCAATAATGCAAATATCGTTATTTAATTTTTTGCAAGAAAATCAGACTGAGTTTTCTTAGTTTTAAAGATTAATAGAGCAGGGTTTATTAGTATTAAGATAAAGCTTATACTATGGACATACTTCGTTGAGTTTGAATTATTTTATGATGTGAATATCATCTTTAATTTGGAAAAAGCTTTTTAAGTTTTCTTATAATGATTATAAGTATTTATCTTCATCTAAAAGTAAAAATCCTGCGTTCTTTAATGTGCTTATTGGTTATAAAGCTAACATTATTTCAAATCTAGAGTTTATTCAGCGTGGCATAGCTATTTGAATAACAGGAAGAAAGTATCCGTCCTGAGTTAGCAAACCTGTCTTTATTTCTTTTTAAAAGGAGTTATTAAAATAAATTTGCATATTTCTCTAAATTTAGGTAGGGCATAGTTATCCTAATTATAAGTTTTAAAGAAGCTATGCTGAGCATTTCAATGAAATACATGCTTATTGATTAGCATAAAGTATCTTATAGTTATCATTAGCATTAACAATTAGAATGAGTATATCTTCATCTATTAAACTAGTCATCAATTCATTTTTCTTTATTATTCTTATTTTTCTA
Organism: Loxodes magnus; assembly: GCA_946699065.1. Lineage (NCBI taxonomy): Eukaryota > Ciliophora > Karyorelictea > Loxodida > Loxodidae > Loxodes > Loxodes magnus. Next base: position 643,114 of record CAMPDV010000018.1, read on the forward strand.
TTTTCATATTTATTTTTTTCCGCTTTGTTTAGAATAATTTGAATCCTTGAATCTTCAGAGTTAATCATTTATAGAATGTCAGCGTAAATAATATCAGCTTTGTAAAAGTCAGGCTGTAATTTAGTTATTTAATGGTATAAATCTTCAATTTTCTATCATTATTTTCTTAGATCATTATTTATATCCAGTAATTTTTAACCTTGAATAAATGACTAGGAAAGTAACTCTCAGAATTTAATGTAGTTCATCTAAAACTCTCTCATTTTTTACTAAAGTTCACTGTACATTTCATTTAGGTTTATTATGATTTCAATGTCCAAAACTTGTTTATCGAAATATTCTACAATTTAGCTTGATTAATCTATTACTTTTAACCTATGCTCTTATCGAATTTTCTTTATAATCATATCTTTTTCTTCCTTAGCCATATTTACTAAAATATTATCAGCTAGTAGCAGACAAAATTTAATATTCCAATTCTACTACATCTTTTCATATTACTTAAACAGCTCAAAACAATGGTGATACTTATTCAACTATTGCAGGATATAAAACAGAGTGTACATCACTAAAAAGTTATCTTATCTTGACTTTTGTGTAAATTTAGAGATTATCTAGCAACATTTAGTAATGAGTATTTCATTGAAGAGAGATTCATCATCAGTCAATTAGTTGTTTTAATAAATTTAGGCTAATTATTTACTTTGCAAATTTTTGGTTAAAGATCCCCTTAAAATAAAGCTTAGCTTATGATCTAACTTATTCTACTTTTTAAGTTCATAAAGTTATCTATAGAAGTTAATTGTTTACACGCAGTTTTTCTAATTTTCTTCCCTGCATAAAATTAAAGACAAAAACCTTTAAATTCTTCTTTCATATAAAGCCTCACCAATCTATTTAAGAAAAGGAATTAGGAAGATTAAAAACACAACTTAATGATCTCCTGCTTCAACTAGTAGCATAATAAACGTAATCTAGACTTTAATTAAAAAAAGTACGATATCTCATTTTTCTACCTCAATATTTACAAATGATCCTGCATAAAACTTAGAATGCAATACTTTTATTTAAATCACCAAATAAAGCACTAAGAGTATATATCTTTGCTTAAAACTATTTAAAGCTATCACTATTAACGTTGCTACCTTTTACAAATAATTTGATTAAGATTGATGTATCAAAACATTATTTGAAACTTTTACTTTTGGTATGCTATTAGTTGGAAGATACGAGTTTAGCAATTGGGCAAATAGCACTAAGAGAATTAAAATGAAAGATATTGAGAATAATAGAGTATGCTATGTTGAAAAATAAGATGCATCATCTGGAAATTATTTCGGTAAAGCGATAGCATTCATCAGAGTTTTATTTATAGGAATAGATAGGACCAAATAGAAAATTTCCAGATTAAAAGTTAATATATCTATTATTAATCTGATTGGTTTCTTATGAATCATAGCATATAAGTTTAAAGTAATCACCACAACTAAATAGGAAACACAAATTACAAATAACACCAAAAAATTATCAATTGAAGATTCAAACATAGGAGCAATTACAAAACCTCCAAAAACTTTTTTAATCCTTTCAAATTCGTAGGAAAAAATTTCATTTTCAACCTCGAAGAGGGAAATAAGTAGATAAACCTACTAAATAAAATGTATCATTTAGGTATAAATAACCACCTTCGTCTGGTCATTCTTTTATCCTGCTCACTTATTAGCTGAAATATCCAAATAAATTTTTTTAAAAAGATTGAGAAGACGGTTTAACTAAAAACCTGCCTGCAGCATTTTATAAAATAAGAAGTTTAAAGACTTATAAAAAAAGTTTCGATCACTAAATTTAATGTTAGTAAATTAATAAAGAAAGTATATACGTGATTAAGCACTTTTCTCTTCTCTATCTAAAAAACTATCTATGATTTCAATATTGCAACTTCCCTTCATTATAATATGCATTTTTATATAGTTATAAGTTAATTTGTCTTATACCTAAAATTTAAATAAAATGCCTTCTTTACTATTCAGAAATTGTGGTTTATAGCTATGGTTAATCTATTTTTAATAGGCAATTTCTGCTTAATTTATTAAAGTTTGTCTTCATATATGAGAAGAATATGATAAATAAACTAAGCACTTATTTATTAATATAATTTTTGCTTCGTAAACTTATTAAGTATTTTGCTATTTGTTATTACCTATCAAACAGGATTCTTTTATATTTTAAAACGGTATTTATTGCAAAAAAGCTTAGAGCAACAAAAATGATAAAGAGATATTATTTTTTAGATTTCTTCTGAGTAATTTGTCTTAATAGTTAATAATAATTCCTATTTTTAGCTTAAACACTAAATTTATGGTTTTATTAATTTGATAGTCATACTTAATTAAAATAGGTAAATTTTATCATTTTGCCTTCTTAATAGCTAATAAATTTAATAATTTGAAGCAAAAATTAGAAATAAAGTTATAGAAAGATATACATAATAGTATCTTTTCTATATTTCTCTATCTTTTATAACTAAATTAGCTTCATAGACTTTAAATAATACTGTAGATTCCTTTCTCATTAAAGCTATTTAGGTAGTGATAGTTATATAACTTCTCTTTAGTGGCTAATAGTTTACTACTATTTACTATAATTATAGGCTTTTTATTCTTCTCTATATTTTATAATCACTTGAGATATTATAAAGAAAAATAGATTTTAACTTATCTACTTTTAGAATTTTAAACTTATGAAAAATGAAGATCAATATTTAGCTTAATAATATGATGTAATTTGCTGTTCTTACTATAAAAAATGAATTAGACATAAGGACTAAATAATTCAATTTAGCAAGAGGGTGCAACTTCACATTAATTAATTATTTATTGAGATATTAAAATAGGAGAATTGAAGATTGATCAGCAGTAATTGCTAAAAGCATAGATAAACCTATTAAATTATAAAAATAAATTTAGCCTGGTAAATTTATATAATCTAACTTATAAAAAAGATGATAGTTCTAGCATTTAAAACAAAAGAAAATAAACTATTTTGTAATATTAATTTAAATTTTAAAATAAAGTTGATGTTCAATAAAAGATTGAAGCTTAAACTCAAGAAACTTGTAACTGAAAGTTTGGTATGGCTTTGTGATATATAAAACAATAACAATTTATAATAACTTAAAAAACTTAATTATGCATATATTGTAATAATTAGCTAGAATCTTAAGATTTAAAATTCTTTATTAATTTTAGTAGCTGATATACAAATTAAAAGTTGGAATCATATGTCTACCAAAAATAATAATATATGCTTAATTTAAACTAATTTCGATTATATAAGCTGAAGAAGTATTAATTAAGCAATAGATTTATACGAATCATTAAGTCCTATTGCTCTTATTTTCATCTTACTAAATTTTGTTTTTTATAGCATACGAAAGCAAATTTTTAAAAGGCAATGGATACTTAAAATCTAATTAATATAAAAACTAATATCCTATATACGTAAAAACAAATGAAGATAAGTAACAAGCAAACAAGTAGTTATAGAGTAGCTCCAACTTAAAATGAAATTACTATTCTGAACAATTAAAAATTTAACTTCAAAAATTAATTAAATATCATAAAATTATGCCATAGAAATCATTTAATTATATAATGAGCATTCAATATCTTTAGAATGAGTTAAATCAATAGAGATAAATTAAAAACCTAAATATAATCCTTTAAATTCTTTAAATATTAAATCAGATAAAAGAACTAAGCAAAATATGCAGGGATAAATAACATTATTTATCTAATGTAATGCTATCAAAACAAATGAACATTTTATTGCAATCATATTTTGATAAAATTAAAAAAAGCTTAAGTAGCAATAAAGATGCAAAATACTTTCGTTTATGTGGGAATACTATAAATTAAATTAAATACTTTATTACTTTTTTCTTGCTTATTTATTTCAGTATTATATAGTTAAGAAAAATAATTAACAAATAAAGAATTTTGGTGACTAAATCAAGAGTTTTAAATGTTCAATTGTTTATTTAATTTATGAAAGCATATACGAAGAAGAAATAGCATAGCATTGCTTTATGAGTTTTAAGATCTTATAAAATATGAGGATAGCTGATATCTTATATGCTAAGAAAAATGTTTAAAATATAGAAAATCTCCTTACTATTTAGTGTAAGATTAATTGGCTTTACAATTAAGAAAAACAATTGAATGCAAACTTAATAATTTGAGGCTTAAATAGGATTAGATATTTTTATTAAAAGAATGTAATGTAAGAATCTTATACTTATACTTAACTTTAGAATATAACTTTTCATATTAAGCTCAAATAAATTATTTAGCATGCTTATTCTACTATTTATTACTTATCAAATCGCTAGTTATGAGAATATAAATGTATCTTATGAGGGTAAATTGAGCAAATTGCTAAAAAATTAGGTTTAAATTAAAAGGAACTAGGAAATATATCTTATAAACTAAATAGCCTATTAAATAATTTTTTAAGTTTAAAGCTTTATTGTAAAATATTTATGCTATAGATTCAAAAAAATGTTCAAACTAAGAAAGTTTAATGATTTAGTTAAATCTAAAAATTAGATAAAGCGAAGGTTGATTTAATATTAGTAATTATTTGATTTTGATAAAATAAAAGAAGATTAATTAGCATTAAGTAAGATATAACAATTCTAGAAAGATTAACGTAGCCTTAATAATAAAGCTTGCTTTATAAAGATAGCTTTAATAGATAATTATTATATCTCTATTTATATTAAATTAATAAAATAAACCATAAGAATATTTTATTTTCATGCTTTTTTAATATGCTTAAATGCATATATATAGTAAAATTTATAATACAAGGAAGTTTATAAAAAACTTGATAAACTAATAAATGAAATAGTTAATAAGCTAATATGAAATACTAAAAGGATTTGAAAAGCAGAATATTAGATTATAAAAATTTTTAACTTCTGCTAATTAGACTGTAAGCTATATTTATTGATGTATATGCTCAGATCTTTATAGAGGATAAATACAGTATTAGGAGATTTAAAAATTAAAGTTGTTTATAAAATAAAATTTATTTCTATTTCTGAAAAAATGATTAAAGAAAGTATTAATTCAATGAATTTATAAAGAAGGAAGATAAAATAAATTGTTTTAATAACTTTCAACCAAATAAATAATTTGTTGAAAAAGTAGTTAAAAGGAGTTTTTCATTAACAACTATATCTTTAAAATTAGAATTTTATTAAGTTGAAGAGTATATAATAGATAACAAATTTTATTGAATTAAATTAATTGAACTTTTACACTCTACTTCTATATTTTTAGAAAATAGAATTATATCAAAGATTTGAAACCAGAGTTAAACTATAATCTTCTTTAGAAGTTATTAGCCTTTATTTTTAATAAATACTTATAAATTTTTTAAATTATCATTAATAATTAACTTAAAATCTCCATTAAGCATATTATACTCCTTGAAAAACCTTCTAAGGTTTAATAATTTAAATAAAACTATTTTAAAAAGTGTAAAATATACAAAAAAGATTTTTACATTTTATAATATATTCTCACTTTTAGAACTTTCCTTTCATAAGTATGAAAAATCTTGATAAAAGCTTAAAATTATAAGAATGCTAGAATAAAGAAAAGAGAATTTATATATTTTCTATTTTATTTTATTATCTAATATAGTTTTTATTAAGAATATCTCTTTACAAAATTAGGAAATACAAAAGCTTAATCAAATGTAATAGTTATTACTTAAATCATTTTACTTTTAAAAATAATAATTCATTATACCAAATTTATATCTATCCAAATAGTCTAATATTTTAGCAATTTACATTATTTTTATTTATTCTATGCAATAAAACAACTAAATAGTCGAATTTATTGTTGCTACTTTCTGAAGGTTTTATAAAATTATAAAGGGTATATTCTAAAGAACTACAAATAATAATTAAGTAGAAATAGCTCTAAGAAAGAACTACAAATAATAATTAAGTAGAAATAGCTCTAAGAAAGAACTACAAATAATAATTAAGTAGAAATAGCTCTAAGAAAGAACTACAAATAATAATTAAGTAGAAATAGCTCTAAGAAAGAACTACAAATAATAATTAAGTAGAAATACCTCTAAGAAAGAACTACAAATAATAATTAAGTAGAAATACCTCTAAGAAAGAACTACAAATAATAATTAAGTAGAAATACCTCTAAGAAAGAACTACAAATAATAATTAAGTAGAAATACCTCTAAGAAAGAACTACAAATAATAATTAAGTAGAAATAGCTCTAAGAAAGAACTACAAATAATAATTAAGTAGAAATAGCTCTAAGAAAGAACTACAAATAATAATTAAGTAGAAATACCTCTAAGAAAGAACTACAAATAATAATTAAGTAGAAATAGCTCTAAGAAAGAACTACAAATAATAATTAAGTAGAAATACCTCTAAGAAAGAACTACAAATAATAATTAAGTAGAAATACCTCTAAGAAAGAACTACAAATAATAATTAAGTAGAAATACCTCTAAGAAAGAACTACAAATAATAATTAAGTAGAAATACCTCTAAGAAAGAACTACAAATAATAATTAAGTAGAAATACCTCTAAGAAAGAACTACAAATAATAATTAAGTAGAAATACCTCTAAGAAAGAACTACAAATAATAATTAAGTAGAAATACCTCTAAGAAAGAACTACAAATAATAATTAAGTAGAAATACCTCTAAGAAAAAATTAAAAACTAAAACTTATATTTTAGTAAATTATTTTATATCTCTTTGACAAAATGTTTAAATTTGTCTAAGTTTTTATTAAATAATAAATATAAAACTGCTTATGGTTTATCAATTTCATTATAATATTTAGAAGTTAAAATTAAATATTACATTAGAGCATAATAAGGAGAAACTAGATGATTTGATTACTAAATATGTATTAATTTAATTCCTTTTTAGATAAATTATTATAAAATTTTAATTAAGTTATAGCTTACTTTCAAAATTTTATTTCTGCCTTATGATTTACATTTTTAATTATTTAATCTTTATTTGGAATATGGCTATAATTGATTGCCTGATTACTTTATAATTCCTTCAAGAAATTATCCATACCTTGTATGGAGTAAATAACTTAAAACATTAGTATATATTTATAAATAAAAAAGTGTAATATACTAAAAGTATTTTAAATTTAGATATTAACTACATATTAACCTATTAAAGATAATTAGAATAAATCCTTATATAAAGAGCATAATTATATGATTAAATTAAATTAAATTGTAAACAAATATTATCTTTTATAATCTAAGAAGCATTCCTTTTAGTTATTCTTTATATGTATAATACTTTATTTAATTTAAACTAAATGGCTCGATTAAAGAAATCCAGGTTTTATTCTAAGTAAAGGGTCTTTATTTTATTTTATTTTATTTTATACTAATTAATTTTAAATAAAAATGAGGTATGTAATTTTATTTATTTAATATAATATTAAAAGGTAATTTATCTCAAGCATTAAGAAAATTTCACTTAAATGAAATTCTTTTGGATTTTAAATTTTATTTCAGTAAAACACTTTTTTTCATTTAAGAATCTTTTATTCTTCTAAGACTTTCAGATATATCAAACTTTAATTTATACGTGTTAGAAAATTGTTTCTTATGAAAAAAAGCAAAATTCAATATAAGGGAGATTAAGGAAGTGAAAATAAGAATTTATATGAAATTATAATCTTCTTCTACAACAGATCTTAAATAAGCATATTAATGAATAGACTATTATTATGTTTTCCTTATTAAAGTAATTAAAAGGTCTATTATTTTAATATATCACTAATATTATATTTATTACTTTAATAGATACTAACTTTATACAAACTTTAAAGAGAATAAAATATTTAAAGTTTTAGCTTAAATTTTGGAAATATTCAATTTATGCAAAAGAAACAAAATAAAAATAAGTTTTAAATATTTCTATATGTATTTTAATTATATAAGGAATTTTTTATGTTTTTAGGATATTTATACACCTTTTAATATGTTTTAAACTATCAGTAAGAAAAATAATATTAAAGTAAAGTTAGTAATCTAAGATAAAATATATTATCATTTAAATAGCAGTTTTGTCAGATATCTATTAGAACTATCAGAAGCTCTAAAAGCTTTTCTTCATTTATGTCAATTTTAGAAGCTTGCAACAATTAAAAAAGATTATATTATATAATCTAATTAATTGAAACTATTTAATAATAAGAATAATATCTTTAAGATCCCTTATAACTGATTAATTAATATAGTTAGGAAAAATTAGACATATAAAAATTTAAATATTGATAATATTAAATTACATTAGCAAAATAATTAATTTATTAAATTAACTAAAATTAGCAATCATCAGAAATAAACTTTATCCAATTTTTAATATAATGAACTTATTTTATTATAATTCAAATTGATAAATAAAAATTGCATTGATAAGATAAATTTATAAGTAATTTATGAAGATTTAATTTTAAATTTTGTTTTCTTGATTCCTTTTCTTAAGTAATTTCATTTTGAAAAATTATTTAAGAGAATTATCGGTTAATTTCTTTTCTATTTATCCAAAAAATGCTGCTTTTATTTTTTAGCTTTGCTTACATTAGATGAAGCATATTTTTTCTTAATCATAAGGTGAATATTCGGAACATTTCCTTTGCTTAATCTTTTAATAATCTAAATGTAGTTATTTTCAGTATAAATTATCAATTTAACTTTAAAATAACTAATTAAAGTGGTAAGTATGAGAAATTAATCTAAAAATTGTATTAATATCACTAATTGCAAATATGTGTCTGAGTAACTCTTTCAGATAAAGCTATTTAATTTCATCAAGCAAATAAAAGATATTTCAATCTAAAATTTTTTAGAATAAATCTAAATTCTCGATATCAGTAATAGTTCTAAGTTTTAAAAGATATCTGTGAAAAATATATAAGCAAATCATAGAACTAATAATTTTGCTTGAAAAAGAACTTTTCTGGTTTATATTAATATGATGATTGAATGCTTTAACTTATAGTAACTATTCTTCTATTAAATTTCTAAAATGCAGCTAATTTAAATATAAATTATTTCTTAACTTTTTATAATTTAATTTGGAGTTACAAAAGCTTCAATGAATTTACTATGAATAAAATTTTAGCAAATGGCTTTTTCAACTCTTATAAATATAAAATGTATAAGTATATATTATAATTTTTATTATGTTTTAAGATTGATTAAACTAAATTTTAGTTAGCCTTGTGTGATTTATTATTAAATCAACTTTTAATTCTTGCTAAATAAAACAATTAATTATATCTATATTTTTATTTAATTATTTGAAATGCTTATTTTTACAAACAATTAAGACTCATTACATCAAAAGGATATACCAAAATTAAAAAATTTAAATACTTCTAATTCTTGGAATGATAATAAAACTGAGATTTTTAAATTTCATAAATATTATTTTTTTATCTCAGAAAAACTACAAATTTATAATAATTTTTATCTTAAATTTCTATTTTTATAATATTGATATTTCAATTACTTAATTACTTGAGTTTTCTAAATTTTAAATATTTTTTAATTAAATATATTTCCAAATTATTTTAATTCTACCACCAGGTTCCCATTAAAAAAGTTAAACATTTTGATAATATATTGAGCTGATATAGTTTAATAATGAATGTATTAATCTTAAAATAACTAAATTTTATATTATGAAAGCATAATATATTCTTATTTCTTTCCTAAGCCTATCTAGTGATTTCTTAAAGTATCTTTATTGATAAGCAATTTTAAAAGTTAACTAAAATTTCTTTAACCTTTATTTAAAACTATTAAAAGCATAACTTATAAAATATCCTAGCTAAATACATTTATGCTAAGCTTTAAAGCGTGTAATTGCTAGATATTTTAGTTCGACATAACTAAAACTTATAAATCAAGTACATTTAATATTACTTGAGTTTTGTCTTAATATCTCACATTAAAATATAAGCCTTCTAATTAACTACTTCAACATAAAATAATAGAAAACTAGTTAAATAAAACATAATAATAATTGATTAAGCACTACTTTATATAAATTAACTTAACATTAAATAGTTAAGCATTATATTATTTAGAAAAGCTATTATAACCATATTATAACTAATTTTCCTTGATGTTGTAAAGTTAATACATTTCTTAACTATTTATAAAATTAAGAGCTATGAAGAAGCAAAATTATTTTAAGAGAGTTTTTCTAATTATTGAAATAAATTAAGCTATGAAAATAATAAAGAAATGCTATTCTTATAATAAATTCATACTATTACTCATAAAATAAAAAAAGAAAATAGGTTAAGCAAAATTATTTAATTCTTATTGCTATCTTAATAAATTTAATGAATTTAACGAAAGCTCTAAAAAGCTTTTGTCTATAAGTAAGTATTTAAATAAGCAATATTTATTTAGTTAATAAATCTTAATAACAAAATTTAGATAATGCTTGATAAATTAAAATTAACTAAAGACTGGGAATATAAAACTATAAGTAAATAGTTATAAGTTAATTAATATTAATATTTATCAATGCTTTAAGTATATATCTACAAATTTTTAGAATCTAATTAATACTATTTTTGCTTTGGAAAATATTAATTTATTGATTGTAAATTTCTTCTATTTAAATTTAAAAGTAATTATAAAACAATTTTTAAATTATATTTTCTACAAGCTTCTATCAATTCGAAATTGGCTAACTCAACATTATTTCAATTTGAGAATTGAAAATTTTAAATTAACGAAAGTAAAGCTGGCTTAAATGACTTGGTATTTGAGCATTATTGGTTATCATATCGATTTTTAAAATTAAAAGAACAAATAAAGTTATTTCTTTGCTTAATATAAAATAAATTAACTTTATAAAAACTCTAGTGAATTATATTCAAGGGAATTATTTTAAATGCTTAATTCTAAAACTAAGTAATCTATATTCAATCAAATTATCTGATGCTTTATCTATAGAAGTAAAAACCATAAAATTAAAATAATTTTTAATTAAGTAATCTCTATATCTATCATCAAGTAAAATGTAATCTAATTTTTGAAATAGAGTTAAAAAATAAATCCAGTCAATTGTTTGATATTTATAAATTAAATAAATTATAAATCTAAAGGCATAAGACTTAATTTCACTAAAGTAATTATATATGAATCTAAACACTTCGTATTTAGATGTTTGTTTAGTAGTAATTTATTATATTAAGATAGATAATTCTAAATCATTCAGTATTGAAATTCTTAAAAGATTTATTGACTTTAAAAGTAAATTAGATTTATTTGCTTATGCTTTAGTAGTTTAAATTTAAGTTAATTTTAATTATTCTTAATTTCTCTTCTTAATTTAAATTTATTCCTAACTGAAAATTATAAATGATAAAGTATCGCTTTTATTTAAAAATTACTTAACATACTTAAATAAAGTTAGCTACTTTGCTAGCTTAGATATAATTGATTAGTTTTGTTATAAAGAAAAATATTAATTTTATTTAATTAAATTTTGCAATTAGCAAATAATAAGAATGCTAATGAAAGTCTATGAATTGCAAATAATATGCTTATCGCGCTATATTTTAGTCAACATCAAAAAAGTTTGAAATAAATTATTAAAGTCTATTATTTTCTTAGTTTAAGATATTTAAGAGAACTAGTTTAGTTCCTTTTTAACTTAATTAATTAATTTAATGCTAATTAAAATTTTTTATCTTAGCTCAAGTTTTAAAAGCTGGCTGTAATATAATAGTAAAATTTTGGAAATGAATTAAGAGGAAAGAATCTAATACTGATAATGTGATAATCAAATAATTTTATAAATAATCCTCTAAAGAGTAAGGAACTAATATTTAAATAGAAGTTATCTGTCTTAAAGAAGCTAGAGCATTGGAATTAGATCTTATTATTCAAACATTATCCTGAATTGATAATCTTGGTGATGAAGTCTATAGCAAAAAAATTGCTTGATTTCTTGCATAGTATCAAAGAAATATCCTGATAGATAGATATTGGAAAACTCTGAATATGGCATAGGATTAACAGCATTCGCAATAATAATATAATGTATGGAATTATCTATAGTAATAATACATTTTTGGACATTAGTTTTAATATAAAAATAGATTATTTGAGATTGGCTATTATAAAGATTACTTATGCCAATGAACATTATTTTAAGATGCAGAATTATTTTTTGGATGACTTATGAACTAATGAGTTTTAGCCAATAATTGGAAGTAATCTTATATATATGTAATTAGAATGAAATTATGGAAAATATTAGCACAATAAATTCCTTTGCAGGTACAGAGAATTCAGCAAAATAATAAGAACTTTATATGATTAAAGAGAGGAAATAAGATACGATATAAATTATGTGTAAATAATAAAGAAATGCTTAGAATAGAATCCAAATGATTGTATTGAAATCTAGTAATTATATGCCTTTTCAAAATTTGTAAAAGTTTTGAATATTGGAATATTTAAATTTAAATTTAAAATTATAATTATAATTCTTATAAAAGGAGTAAATAAGTATAAAAAGAAAGAAAATCATGGATAAGGCTTATTTTTATTCTGTTCTCTATAAATTTGATAAGCTAAATATTAAATAAAGTATAGATAAACGTTTAATTTACTGAAATCATTTTACTTTTAAAATGATTAGTAAAAGTAATTTTTTTATTATTCCAACAAAAAATTAAAAGCTTTGAAAAATGATTAGATGAATTGAATATAGCATCAAATTTTAGATTTGATAATAAATTGAAAACATAAAATATTAAGTAAAAATATTTGTTTATTGCTAATTATTTTAATTTTTTGAACGAGGTATTAGTAGAGCCCATATAAAAGAAATTATTAGCATCGGAAAGACATAATCTAGACTTAGATCTAGCATTCTGATTAATAATACAACATGACTTAGACCACTAAAATTGTATTTAGACAATAAAGCAAGTCAAACTTAAAACTGGCCATTTATTGGAATATCTTTATTTAGTTCATAACTGAATTCTTGATAAGTAGAGTTTTTTAAATCCTTTTTATTGTAATGAACTAAAAAGTAATGCTTTATTCAATCAATTATTGCTTCCAGACCTAAAATCTATACAAAGGCTCAAATTACATCATTTTTAAATGAATGTATCGTAAAAAAGAGTATCAGATAAAATCTTTCTATACAGTCCTAGACTGTATGATAAAATAGCATACTTCTATCAGTTTTCTTAAACACACTTATTTTTATTTCCACAAAATTATTAGAAACCAGAAGAAATAGAAGTTAATTGGAATGAATTGATACTTCATATATAATAAATTCAAAAAAGAGAATAGAGCTGTGGAAGCATAGGTAAATAGCACATCCCAAAAAATGTGTGATAGGTACTCATGTTTAATTTTTATCAAATGCTACTTTCAAAATTTCTGTTCCAAAAGAAAGCAAAAGTCTATCAAGCACTTCCAAAATATTATAAATGAGAGTTATTTTGAGGAGATCTTAGCTTTTCAACTCATGATATCATTAACTTAATTGAAAAGTCTAACTTTGAAAATAAACACTTATTACAATCAGCAAAGCTAGCTGAAATTCTTTTGCTCTATTTTATCGTTTAAAAGGAATCAAAAGTGAAATAGGCATAACTATTAGCAAATAAAGGAAATTTTTAACATACTAAGTTAGCAAATCGCACAAAAACATTTCTACTTGCACAGCAACTCTAAAAAGAACCATATATTCCATTTCCTTTTACAATTAACCTTAGTATTCTTAAAGATTAGGCTAGCTAAATGACTTTAAGACTTTATTATCGTTTTCCTACTTTTATTAATCCATTTTGATAAAACTTACCTGCTTCCTTTATAATTTATGATGTTGATAAATTTAATTTATTAGTTTAAGATTATTCTAGATACTTCTATATCAATCTCTATTAACTATTTACTTTTCATTCTTAATACGTCTCTTTATCGCTTTCTTCTTTTCTAAAAGTAGCAGTAAAAATAATCAAAAAGTTACTTCTAAAGCTTAGTTAGGTATGTATTATAAAGAGTTGATATATAAAAGATAAATAAAGAGATTGATGGCTATCTTATTAGTTTGCCTTTAAAAAAAGAAATGTTCTAATTTTAATTTTTGTGCTGTTGTCCTGGATAAAAAAGTTAAAGATATGAATAAAGAATATCAAGTTCGAGAAGAAGTGGACTTGAAACAAAGACAGATTAGTATCAAGAAAAGTATTAGCCTTAATTTGATTTGAACTCTAAGCAGACTTCTAATAGAAACTCCAATAAGCAAAGTTCTTTGAATAATAACAGCAGAACTAAGTAATTTTTATCAGGTAATGAAGATATCTAAGATGAAATATTGCTACATACTCCTGAAAGTATTACTAGAACTAATAAAAATTTGATAAATTATGGATAGAGCTCTGTCCAATAATAGAATGAATCTATTCTAAGTTAAATTAATTAATATGAAGAAATAGAAATACCTGAGGAAAATTCTGATGCTAAAGAGGAAGAATTAATTCAATATGCACTTGAAGAAGAATTTAAAGACATTTTTAGTGAGCATTGCTCAAATAGTGGAAAAAAGCAACATTTAGATAAAGAAAAAAATAGTGAAAAGAAAAATAATAGTCATTCTCTAAAAAACTCTCAAGTACAAAAAATTAAGTAAATTTCTGGAAAAAATCATAACATTGAGAAATATCTCTAAACCACAAATTAAATTACTTTTATGCATGAAGATTAGAGTAACTAATTTTTTGCAGATTCATCTAATTAAAAACTATCCCTTGCTGCCAGGTAAGAAATACTTCGAAGTAAGCAAACTGAAAAACATCATAAAAAATTTTAAAAAGAAAACTTGGAGTAGAAGGATTAACCTAAACATAGAAGAGATAAAAATATAGTTACTTAGGACCAAAAATTATATTTTACAAGTTCTAACTAATAAGGCAATAAGTAGAAACAAATGAAAAAACACAAAACCAAAAACGGATATACATTTTATATAGAGGAAAACAATTAAAAAAACTTATAAAACTAATATATTTTGAATTAATTAGAAGGATTAGAATAATAATCAGACAGATTTCAAATAGCATAAAATTAGAATGATAGTAATAGTGTGGAGGAGATCTCCAGTAATTCAAAGCAAAACAAAAGAAAAATAATTGTAAACCATTAATATGATATCATTTTTAATATTTTATCTTATATGTTTACTCTATTAGGATGGCTAAAAAAGAGATCATCTATCAATGAGATTGCATATTTATTCACTTTTTATATAAAGATAAAGATTTATACTTTTCTTAAGTATAAGTTAATATGTGATTGTTTCAAAATATTAGTTAAATACTTATTTAGATTAAGAAGGGAAATTTAGATTCTTGCATACAAATATTCTTTTAAGATCTTTATATTTAAAGCATATAAAGAAATCTATTATAAATACAAACTTTAACTTAAGAATATATAAATTCTATAAATATATCAATTGAATCTAATCTATAAATAGAATTCTAATTACTTATAAATGTAGTTCCTATCTAAAGAAATATAAATAACATTTAATTATTCTATTTCTTTTCTCGTCTATCGTAAGTGAAGCACTTTTATCTTATTTAATGATTAAATTTTAAAAAAATATTTAGAAAGATGTATAGTAATTGATTTAAAGATTAATAATGTTAAAGCCATTTAAATATAGTCCATTAGTATTTTAAAGCAGTTTAATACATTTATGGTTTAAGAATAGCTTAAATCTATTTAGTTTCTTATTATTAGGCAGTTCTATTTAATTTAAAGCTTTTGATTTTCTATGATAAACTGTTTGCTTTGAAAAAGTAAGGATAGTTAATTTATTTAAGTGAAAGAATATATCATATTTATTAAAAGATGTAGATACCTGCAATGAAAAAACTTTTTCCACTTGATGTTCATAGACACTTTATTTAAAACGGAATTCGGGCAAATGGTAGAAATTTTTTGGAAGCGAGGTAGATATAAATCATTCTCAACCCCTTTTAAAGTGAAACTTAGAATACTAATATGACAAGTTCTTGCTGCAAACTAGGAAATACTTTAGTATCTTGCTAAATTTTGAAAAACCCTAATAATGGAGACCCTAATCTTAAAATCTCTATTCAGGAAATGGGAAAAGTTCTGACTAAAAGCGAATAGGTATCTTAAAAAGCTAAGCTGTAGTTACTAGAACAAATAGTTAGAATGACAATTGAGTAAGATCTATAATTCAGACCTTAAATTTTGTCTAAGACTAAACTTGATATTAAAATTAATATTGAGCTGAACAATGGAAATATTGTGGAAGCTATTGTACTTAGCGTTTAAACTGCATTATGCTAATGTAAGTCTTATCATATAGCTCCTGAACTCTAACCTTCTAAAATTAAAATTGCTCTTACTTATTGTTAGATTTTTGGTGTTTTGATCAGAGATCCTGACGAAGAGGAAGAAGCTTTAAGTGAAACAGGGTAAATTGTTGTAGTGATTGAGCAAATTTCAGAAAAAATAGCTTTTTTAAAAGATAGTGGAATGTAAATATCTGAGAATACGCTTGAAGAGATAATAGAACATGGATAGCAAGAAAGTCGCAAATTATTTTCGTATATTCAGAGTTTATTTTAGTAAAAGCTTGTACCTTAACTTTTATTATAATAAATATCATCTTATGCCAATAAATTACATATTACCTATATATTAACTATATTCTACTTACTATTGTTTTACTCTAAGTTATATTCTCAGCTTACTATTATTTACTTAAGACAAAGTTTAATAAAAAACCAATCTTAATATAGCAAAAAGGGATTGGAAAGGTATATTCTTATATATAAATATATTTCTTATTACTAAAATAGATAATAATAGCCTTTTAATTAGATTTTATTTATCTTCAATCTTCTCACAAAGTTTTACTTATCCACACATTATTTAAACCAATGCTTGTCTTATAATTAACAATAAATATTATTTTTACTAACTTCTCTAGAATTACTATATCTTAATTAAGTTTAGATTAATGAGAAAAGTACTAAAGTAAGCAAATTAATATCAGAAAAGATCTATAAGAAACCAAACAACTTTAGAAGAAATATTTTATGATCCTTGTAAAAAAAATTAGTGTCAATTAAATTAAAAATTTATTATATCTAAGTTTAATATATAATTATAGCAAATTATTTGCTATACTAGCATTAAATTGTAGAATGCAACTCTAATTCTTTAAACTTAATTAATTATTCTTTAATCCTTTTTAATTTAGTATTTTGGCATCACTGCTTCTTTTCTTTATTTACAAAACATTCAATCTATTAATTTATAAATCACTATTCACTAGATATTCAAACTTTTAAGTACTAAAATATAAGAAAGTTTATTTTTTTAAGGTATATCTCATTCATTACCCTTCAGAAAATGAATAAGGTTTAGACTGAAATGAAATAAAGAAGACTTATCATGCTAATAGTTACATTTATAACTCTCATAATGTGAAGCTGAAATAAATAATGTAGCTAAATAAAATAGAATTAAATGGTAAAAGCTAAAATATAATGTAGCGTTTTATCAAAAGTGCAACTTATTATATTAAAATTGCTCTGCCACCTTTGCATATTCTTTATTGGAATAATCATTATCTTAACTGGCTTATTTTTGCATACAGACAAGTTTTACAAATATCTTGGGCAAATTACACCGACGTGCTTTAGGTGTACAACTATAAAGTTAATTTATGCCTTTGGAGCTTTGATAATAGTGCTTGCTTTAATTGGAATAATGCGTACTCTAACTAATTTAAATTATTTAAAGGTTATGTAGCTTATAACAGCGTTTGTAGCTCTGTCAGTTTGTATAACCTTAGGTGGACTAGAAGCAGCTGTCGCAAACAACATTTTGAAATTATTAGATTATTAATAGTTATGCTTATAGTCAGGATTTGATGATTTCCATACTATGAGTTATTTTACCCATAAATCCCATGAATATCTTTGCACTTCAGTTTGTCCCTGTGACTATAAAATTACTTAAGACCCCTTTTATAATATTTCAGAGTTTGGAGGTATTTCTATTTAGAGTTGCAATCCCTGCTTGACTTCTGATTAAGCAGTATAATAAAGCGTAATAAACGAAAGAAATTTAAATCCATCTGAAGATGTCTGTGGTAATCATTCGATTTTCCTAAATACTATATTCTAAAAGCAGCATCTGAAGTCTCTTAATTTACTTAACTGGATGGAAACAAATTGAAACTGCTCAGGACTTTGTGATATACCTGATATTTTCTTATTCTCAGATATTAATAGAGGATAACCTATATCCACTTGCAGAATCTAAATGGGGAATAAAATTCAAGTGCAAGGACAATTTATTTATGTAACAGCTTTTACAATGGTAGTGCTTCTACTCATAAATGCTGTTGCTTCATAAATTGATATAGTTCCTAAAGATGCTAGGAGAAAATTAAAAAGACATGGTTGTAGTTCCTCTGACCGAAGCTATAATGACAAGAAGGAAATTCTAACTCCTATTCTAGAAGTAGAGGAAACTTTTGAGGATTCAGTTAAAAAGGAGCTTTTTATAATTTGATTATAATGTAAGAATTTCTTTATTTCTAAAGTAACTGTTATATACTTCGAAGATTTCTTGTATGCTCTTTAAGGAAACAATGTTTTCTAAAGAATTCTATTAAGTTAATGTATTCTATCATTTTCGATTATTGCTTCCTCTATCGCGCAGATAGAATGCTTATTTCCATCTAATAATACAGCTTTAGCAAAACTTGCTTAATTGAAAGCTAACTTAAAAATAATTATCTCATGTTTTCTTAATATTTTTTTAATTCAGATATTCTAAACATACATTTATATAAGTTTATTCTTCCTTTAGAATATTTTATTCTTGCAGCGTATAAATTCATATTTCTTAAAGAAATGCTATATAGCACATTATATATGTAAATTAAAAATTTTTTTAGAAATAAAATGGCCTCTTAGCTTAATATAAAAATGAATGGATAAGTAGTATGAGCGTTAATAGCTACTAATTTGGATAATATTAATATTTAATAACTAATATTATCTTATAATATGTTTATTACACATCATACTTTTATAAATTATTTAACAAAGTATCATATGTATTTAGATTAAAATTTCTAAACTTTCAATTATTTTTCTTTATATGCTAGATTTATTTATTTAACAAATAGAATAGTTAAATTTTAATATAACTTCAGTTTTGTATAAATTATAAGGCTTATTAATTAATTGGTTATATCTTTTATATAGTTAGGTCTGCATTAAAAATTTCCTTTCACTGTAATTTTTTATTAATTTTTTCATGTTTGATTGAGATTTAATTTATAAATTATTAGCATCAAGGGCTTTTCTTAGATTTAGCAAATTTGAGTTTGAAAATTTAATCTTAGAATCTTTTAAGTTAAATAGAGCATTAATCCTATCTGATTAATAAATGATTTTGGTTATAATATTTCTTAGGATGCTTTTAATTTATTATAATTATTATTCCTTTAATAAGGAATCTTAATTAAAGAGTATTTTGTATTAAATCCCATTCATTTATTATGATATTCCAATATTTTCTAAAAAGTATAGAGCTATCTTTAGAAAATATAGCATTAAGCATTAATAAACTTAATACCTTTCCTTATTAATATTCTTAGTATTTTTTATATTCTAATAATATTATCAAAACTAAGACAATAAAAGGAAATTCCATCTAATCCCAAATATTATACTTGTACATAATAATGCTATTTCTATAACAAATGTAGACTTCTAATGTCTAAGAATAAAATGAAAAAGCACTAGATAATATACTAGATAAAATTATATTTAAGTCTCTTACATAAAATAGATAATACTTTATTATAGCAGCTAATCAAAAACTTTGAAAATATGAAATTATGTTCTTTAACTGCTATTCTTAAGTCCTAAAAGCATTTTCTAAGAATGTATTTAAAACATTATATTCTACTAAAAAGATAGTTAGTTATACTTTATTTTAAAGCTATTAAATTAAGCTAATGCTTTAATTATTAAATAAGCATTCCATTTATGGGCACTGATTATAATCCTAGCTTTTACTAATTATTTAAACAGTTTAGCCAAAACAGATATTTTATAGCCATAGATTTAAGATCATTTATTTTAAGTTGCGATATAAAATTAGAATTTTATAAACTTAACTAAAGTCATAGATAGGAAAGTTAGTACCTTAAATAGGAAAGCAGATAAATATTTGAATTATAAATAAGCTTTAATTTTAACTTAGCACTAACTTAATTTTAGTAATTTCTCCTTTATTCTATTACTAAAGTAACGAGCATTTGCTTTAAATAATTAATTAAATAATGGAAAAAGATAGTAAAGAAGATAAAAATTTAACCTAAGATTTAAATGGAAGTACTGCAGATTTTGATGTCCCAATACCTCCGTTTAAATAGGTAAAATCTATTTTACCTCAAATTGAAGGATATTAAGAGCTTAAAATGCTGAATCAAGTTGATTCTAAATCGAAATTGATGTGCAAAGTAGTAAAAACATGACAATTTTTTTTCGATTTAGTTTGCTTTACTATTACAACTTCATTTGCTATAATAACTTTAGATGGATACAGAAAATCAGATTGTAACTAGAGTGCTTTAAAGAATAAGATTATATTTACTGGATATTTCCCAATCTTTATTTGAGCATTCTGCTTTTCTTTCTTTGTTAAAATTTCCATATTCGCCTACAAGTGGAAAACAAGTCTATTTGAAAGAATGACTTAGAAATGAACTTATTTTGGATAATTAACTTATTCACTGCAGTTTTCTGCTCATCTTATGCCTTTAGTAATGTATGACTGAAATAAATGCGAATATACTTCTATGTTTAACTACAACAGCTTAAAGACTTTAAATCTAATTCTCATTGTTTTTGACTTAATTTATCTTATTTTAACCTTTAGAATTGTATGCCTTTATTTCATAGGAAGACAATTCACACAGTATTAATAATAGGCTGCTTATAGCGATAAAATCAATGTTAATATAAAGATATTACTTGGAACCATTACTTTTGTTACCTTTGCTTACTTCATTATCATGTAAAAATCATGGGTTCATGGACCTAAATTAGTATGAGCTGAATTTGGATGTTATTTTTATTATACATTTTAGCTTATTATAATAAAAATAGCTAGGTATATTAAAAAGAGAAAAGAACTATCTAATCAGCAAAAAGTAGCAAGTGACTTTCAATTCAAGCAAGCAAAAGAAGTTACTTGACCTTACCAAAATTTAATCCTAAATACTTTGACCAATTTTAATTAAGATATCTATTCTATTATTTAGAGTCATTTTTTTAATTTAATTTTACCTTATTAAAGCATCTTAGTAGATTATTTAAATTATAAGGCTAAAACATTTAATATTATAAAGAGTTGATCGATTTCTATAAATTAGGCAGATCTATATATAATAAATCTAAATTCAGTAATACTTTTATTTAAAGAGATTATTTAAAAAGTAAAGCATGGAAAGAAAAGAGTTATCTATCTAAATGTTTGAAAGAATCCTTAGCTTAAACAAAGGAATGTACTTATTTTTAATTATTTAGCATTAAGTTAGATACCTATTTTTAAATTTCCTTTAACAATTTAAAATAGATGCTAGCTAAATTGTTAAATGGTAGTTTCTGTAAAGAAAAGTAATTTTTATTTAAATTTAATAATTTTCTTTATCATATTACTATTTATTGCTTATAAGTATTCTATCTCTTTTTCATTTACTTTAGATTATATTTATTAATGCTTATCTATGTGAACCATTTACATTCTATATTAATAGAAGTATCTAAACTTTAATATAAACTTCAAAATCTTAAAGTTACATGATAAAGGATACATCAAATTGAAGATTAAGAAATTTTATAATGCTTAGATAATTCTGATAAATACAAAGTCTCTATATATTAGAAATACTCAATAGCTTAGGTTAATATTTTAATATTTTATATAAAAACTACTTATTAAACTTTATTAGGATAAATTATCTAATTTCCCTTATGTAATAATATAATTATTTTATATGCAAACTATTTCTTTAAAACATCTATTCAATAACTATTAGAGTGTGTGATCCTTTTTAAGTCTTTTATATGGAAATATAGATCTTATGAAATTTTGAATTATATGAAGATTTATTAGAAGCTTGGCTTTTAAATTAGTAATAATTTAATTAAAATGTCTAGCTTATCATTAGTTCTGCTAGTTACATTATATAATGTTTAGTGCAGTTTAAAATAAATTGCTTACTAATTTTTATTCTTTAAGTTAGTAAATTATAAGTTGGCTTAACTTATTAATAAAGTTAAATCAATCAGTATTTAATCGCTAAATTAAGCAATAATTCCATTAATAGCTGTGTGTGATTCTTTTCTAAATACAGCTATAATAACTATAATAAGCAGCTAACATTATATAAATGATTTAAGAAATAGAATAAACTACCAATATATATTTGGTTCTTTAAATTTAAAATTTAATATAGTTAGGTTAAATGTTAGATTAGTAAAGGTATACTTTCTATATTCTATTTATAGATATAGATATTAAAATAATACAATTAAGTATTTTCAAACTAGCTTATTATTAATTATTTACATAGAGGATATTTATTATAACCTACTCTATATTATTTCACATGCTCTTCTATCTAACTTAGGAGACATAGTGTCACTAATAATAAATTTAAGCTAATTAAATTATTTCTCTTGTTATTTAGAAGGTTATAATGGCTATTATTATCATAGGATAAAAGCTTTATTAGAACACATTAAATTAATAAAAGCTATCAATTATAATTTGCTTATATATCCCTTGCTAAATCAAAATTATATTAAGCAGGTATAAAATTAACTTCTTTTAGAACTGAAATGAGAAATTATAAAATGACTTGAAAGATTAAGAAGTATTTAAGTAATACTAAGATACTTATAGGAAATATCTTGCTAAGTAAAGGGGAAATTTAATATTAAATGGATAAGAAAATAATTAAAAGAGGATATAAACAGCAATCACAAATTTAGAATTTAGAATAAAAAATAGAAAGTTTGCTCCCTTTAACATGTTAGTCAGAACTAGACTATCAATAAGATGATCAAGAATCTTTAGCAATCATCACTTCTTTTCAAAAAGATCCTGATTACTATCTTAAATTTTCTAATTAAAATCCAAGATATGATACCAATTTTAGTACCTATAACTCAGAAAAATAATTTCCTTATAGCTAAAGTGAAAGATTTGTAAGTATGGAATATAAATAAGAATATGATACATAGGAAAGGACAAATAAAGAGGAATGAGAATTAGAATAAAAGTATTTAGCAGAATTTTAGAAGTATAAGCAGTAAATGTCTAATGATTTAGTTAACTAAGAAGAGGTTTTTACTTTAGAAAAACTATTGCACTAAGTAAATTTTAGGATTTAATATTTAATTGACACTGAATCTGAATATAAGGATTATGAATAAAATCTTACTTTTTAGTAACGTAATTTAGATAAGTAGATCTAAAAAACTTCTGAAATTAGACGAAGTTAAGAGTTTTAGGGAAAGAAATTGCGAAAACTAGAGTATAAATTAGAAAGGCTAGAAAAGAATAACTTGAAAACAATGCAAGTTTTAAAAAACGAATCTAATTTACTTTAGATTGACCAAGATAAGCAAGTAGAAATAAATAACTTATTATAAGAATTGAAAGAAGAAGAGTATTGAATAACCTATAAATAAAAACTATAAAATGAAGTAATATAAAAATAAGAGATGTTTAAAAATGATATTGAGCTAGAAGAAGAAATTTCTAAGGTTATCGAATAAATTTTTAAAGAGGATAGTTAAATGATTTAAACTATGTAGCACTATGATACTAAAATCCTGAATCTTAAATAAAAAATTTTATAAACAAATCTAGAAATTGAATAAATCTAGCATGCCTTAAAGAATCCTTTTACTCATAATAATAAATTTAAACATATAATCAAAATAAAAAACAAAATAGAAGAATAATAGTCAGATATAGAAAAAAAAGAAGCTGAAAGAAAACTCTTAAAAACTAAAATAAATGATATTGATTTAAAACTAAAAAAACTTTAAAAAGAGGAGCGAAAAGCTACATCTAAATATGAAGAAGAGACCTAATTTATTTCTGAGTAGCTCAAAAGTTATGAAATACAAAATAATTTCCTAAAGATACTTGAAAATGATAATAAGGAGTTTTGATTTATATTTAATAAAGTAATATTACTTAATTCAATTAAAAAGATTAATTAATTAAAAAACTATAAGTGCTCTAATATCAAAATGGGAATTTAAATATTATATCAATGCATAAAAGTCTTCTAAATTTAAGAATAATCAGATTCAGTTGAAAACGTGTAATGACGTATTAAAAATATTCCAGTGCTTTAACAAGCAAAGGAATTTGAGCTAAAATAAGCAATATTTCTAAAAAGTCTGATAATTTAGCAGATTAAATTGATAAAAAGGATGTAATTCCTTGTATTATAATAAGGCGATAGTGTATTACTTACCCAATTAAGAGTCTTATGTTGCTTCGTGTTTTTAACATTATTAGAATTAATTTTTAACATTAAAATTATTTCAAAAAATGGGTAATGTTGCTGAATATTGCTCTTACAACGATTCAAATCTTAATGTTGTTAACGAAGAAATAAATTTGATCTAACGAAACAATAGAAAGAAGAATAATAATTTAAAGATTAAGATTATGGACGCAAATTGGTATGAGTAGCTGCAAAGTGATATTATTGCTTAACTAAGTGAGGAAGAACGCTCTGTCTTGAATTAATTAAAAGATAGACTTTAAGATGCTGCTAATGGACATAGTCCTTATACTTTAGTCAGGTTTTTAATAGCAAGAAAGTATGATTTAGATTAAGCGGAATAAATGTTCAGAGCATTTTTAGAATGAAGAAAATCTTATGAAATTGACTCAATCTTAAACTTCGATTTTCCTGAACTTGAGCAAGTAAAATAATATTATCCACATGGATATCATAAAACGGATTTATAAGGAAGGCCAGTATATATTGAAAGAATAGGATAGATGAACATAAACTAATTGTTTCAAGTAACCACAAAAGAAAGAATGCTTAAATATTAGATTAGAGAAGTTGAACGCTTAGTTATTTAGAAATTTCCAGCATGCAGCAAGAAAAAAGGAAATTTCATTCAATAGTAGCTAGTTATATTGGATCTCAAAGACGTGCCTTTATCAGAAATGAAGATGATTTATGACTTTATTAAAACTTCTTCAGAGACTAATTAAAATTATTATCCAGAAATGCTTTATAGAATGTATATTGTAAATGTTCCTTGGCTCTTTAAGGGTATTTGAAATGCATTTAAATCAGTACTAGGAGAAAGAACTGTTAATAAAATCAAAATATATGGCGATGATTTCCATGCTGACTTACTTTAAGATGTATTATTTTCATATAGATTGATGCAAATAATCTACCATCCTTTTTGGGAGGTTAGTGTAATTGTTCTGAAGACTGTCTTTAAAATGCCCCAGGACCATGAAATTAAACAGATATTGAAATCTGGGATAAGCTTCAACCTTTACCTCTATTATGTAAGAGTCCTCCAAAAGATATTCCTATTTAAAAGACTAGTGAAGCTCCATTATTTGAAGTTTCTCAAGTAAACCTAATGCAGGATTTAGGTGATACTAAAAATCTGGAAATGGTTGTTGAAGATCTTATTAACTATATCTATCTTAATCGTGATTCCTCAAGAAAACATTGATTTAATAAACCTTTGTAATTTCAAAATTATCATGATTTTATGAGAATTAACCTTGTAAATGATTAATGTCAATTACTTATTCAATCAGTTTTTCTTATTCCTAACATAAAGAATCTTAAGCTTCTTTAAGTTTAGGTTCAATTAGCTTTTTTTAACATGAGAAAAGCAAAATTTCTGAGAAAAATTAATAATACCAAAGTACCTAAAATTACTTCAATAACTACAGCAATGAATAAAGGAAATCAGCGTATCATTATTAAAATAGTTAAAATAAAAACTAAATAAGCTGCTTAAAGCATTAGATATATGTATTCTATATTAAAGTTAAAATTTCTATCTTTATTAGTAATTAAGTTAACTTAATTTCTATTTCTAGAAAAAATTAGTAATTGCTAGGAGTTTAGAGAAATATAGGGTTAAATAATTTACAATTAAGACTTTATTTTACAAATCAACTATAATTATTTATTTAATATTTGCTATTATAAATTTAAAGTTCTTGTGTTTCAGAAATCCAACACCCTCGAAAATAACTTGCTAGCCCCCATTATCTTGCTTGACAAAATCTAATTTAATAGATGAGTCAAAAGAAATTTAAATCTTTAAGCTAAATATTATGAGTTTCAAGTTGCTTTTCATATTTTTGGAAAAATATTTGATTAAGCTAATCATCTACTATTGTCAAAATTATATGAATCTGGTATTATTGACCATATAGATTGATAAGTATTATTAGGTAAATTTAGATACTAATTGAAATAAGTTTTATTACAGAAGCATAAAATATTAAATAAGATAGGGATTTTAATCCTAGACTCTTTTACTAAACAGCTTAGATATTTATTTCCTTATAATTTAATTAATTAAATTTTATCTTTTTCATGATTTTCTCAAGCTTTAAGAAGCAAAACTTGTCTTTTTCCCAAATCCTAAACAGCTCTATTTGATCCTTTTCCTTCAGCAAAATGCTTGTTTTCAGCCCACATTCTTTTAAAGAACTTTATTTGGTCAGCAGAAGCTTCAATCGTTTTACTATAGAGGAGTCAGTTTACATTTTCAGTACATGGTGGAGTTGTTAAACTTCCTTTGTAATGGAAAACTTCAGTCACTTAAGTTCCTTGTGGTGTTTGGGAAGTTGATGCAGATGCTAGCAAATCATTAAGACATACTGCTTATCCATTTAAAACCTTATCAAGAAAATTATTTTTGTTAATACCTTCCTTAAAAATAAATCCTAACACAGCATTTTAAAATTCAGGAAACGATTAATTACTATGAACGATATGGACTTCTAAATCTCCAAGCTATCCATTTATTTAATGTTCACTTGGAGCATGAAAATGAAATTATGCTGCTTAATAATTTCTTTTTCCACTCTAGTCTTATAATTCTAAAGTCCCAAATTACCCTTCCAGTTTGTAATGATGGCCAGGATGTAAAACGTAGTCATAAACGGTCTTTGTGTAATCTACAAATAATTTAACTTCAGTTGTTTCTTTTATCTAAGAAGTAACAACATTAATAGGACTTTAAGAAGTTCCTTACATATTCCAATCTTATCCTTACTTCTTGTAATTCCAGGCTTCGCTTGCTGGTTTACTTTCTTTTTCTTCTTATTTTTTGTCTTATTAGCTTAATTGAAAATCTTTGGAATTTTTACCCTAAAAACAACCCATTTATAAAATGAATCAAATATGGACTCAAAATATTTAAATCTTTGTTATTAAATAAGTTTCGTCTTTAAACAGAAGCTACCAAAAATTAAATATCAATAATTTAAAAAAGATGGCATTTTGTCTTTAATACATAAGGAATAAAATATGCTTTGCTTTATGCTAGTTATCTATATAGTATGTTAAGCTAAGCTATTTATTAACAAATTATCAATCTAAATCTGTAATTCAAGCCTTAAAACTATTATTTGAAGGGTCTTCCTGATGTTTTTTTGTTAGTATTTTAACTTGAAAGATGTAATAGAAATGTTGATATAACAATTTGTATTTTAAACTTAAAATGTTAATGTAAAGCTTGATTATCTATAAACTATGCATAAAATTAAAAATTAGTAATACATTATTAAATCAATAAAATTCATTTAAATAAAGTTTATACCTTATCTATTTTAGCTTTAAATATTAAATCTTTTAATAAGCTTCAAATTGTTTTCAGTTACTTGTTAATATTATTGATTTAATACTTTTATTTTTTAAAACCTTCTATTATTTATAGAATCAAGCCAAGGTAACAAATCTAACTCTAATTCTTATTACTATGCGTATTTAGAGATAAGAATAGATTGCTAACTATATAATTCATAAGAAAGTAGCAAGAGATATTTATTAAGGATAGAAATACAAAGACTTTCCTAAAAGTTTGTATTAATGTCTAAAGCAAAAAATAGAAGGAGAGGATTATAGATAGATACAATAAGATTTAAATTTTAAAACTACTTTTAATTTATTTTATATAACTCAATATTTTTATTTTAACTTTACCTTACATTTAGTTATCTTTCTTTATTTATTATTACAATCTAATCATTCTGATAGACTAGTCTGCCAGAGAATTATTTTGTTTTGGAAGAAGTTGCATTAGAAATTTGTTTTTAATTAAGACAGTTAATATAATAGCTAAGAAAGTAAAGTATATAATATTGTATTATTAAATCTTTATTTAGTTCTTCTTTTTAAACTTCTTCATTTTCTTTTGCTTTAATTTAATAGCCACCTAAAGATAACACTCTAAATTTAATTTTTTGTGTATAATTAGATATAATGCCTCCCTCTATGAATTTAAAGTAAATAAAGGAAAGTAGACAATATTAACTGTATTATTAGCAATAAAGATTTAGTTAGAATATTTGTCAAACTTTTGCTTGAATGTTGATTAAATGCTTTGCTAGATAGAAACAGAAGCTTATAAAGGATGGAAAGTAGAGAGATTAAATAAGATAGCTTAATTTATTAATAAAGTTAACTATATTTTCATTCTACTTTCCTTCTTTCTTCTCCTATTTCGCCATAAAACTTTTTTCTCTAATTAAACATGTACAAATAATTTTTTGGCCAGAACAGAATGTAAAGAATTGGAACAATGTAAGTCAAAACGAAAGCAAGGGTTAAGGTTAAGTTGAATGCAGGTAATTATAGACTATAGGCAGTTTAGTTTTTAACTACTTGAACTACTTGGTAAATGCAGAATATTTCTCCTCCAACTCCGATTGGATATAAAAAGATAAAAATATTATATCTTAAATGACCTAAAAGCTAGCTAAATGAGATAACTTTCAATAACTTCAGTAAATAGTATAATTACCTAACAATCTCCATAAGGCACCAACAGGTAACTGTAATAAAGATACCAATAGAATTTGCAGGAACAAGAGGAAAAATTAAAAACACAACAGCAATTTTTCCAAAATTTTGGGGAAGTGTAGCTCCTATTGAAGTTTTTGTAATCTTAGTAAGGGCAAATAACACTTCAATGAGTTGAGATAACTGTGTTGCTTACAAAAGTCATTTGAAATTTTCGTTAGTTCAGTAAGGACTAAGCTAACGTTTAGTTAAAAATTCGAAAGCTTGCCAACACAGAATTAATAGTCAGAAGGTAACTTGCTAGCTATTATATAAAACCTGCAAAGCTAAAGAGGCCTTCATTTATTTGAGGTAAATTATATTTATCTAATTATATTTAATTAACTTTATATTGTTTAGCTAATCTAGTTAATGCTTCTTTTTATCTTTTGACCCAATAATGAATTTATTCAATTGCAATAAACTTTAAGCCTTGGCTGTTTAAATGATTGATAATATAAGAAGGATATTCTATCTTATGCAATATTATATAATTTAGTTGATAAGTTAAAAGATTATTATATGCTTTTATTACTAGCTAATTCAGGTAAAAATTTAGGATTTTGCTTAATCCAAGTTAATTTATGGAATATTAGAGATATTGAGAATTTCGAAAGGATTATAAAAGAGGTTTATGAAAAAAGATGGATTTATATAATAAAAAATTGGCTAGTAAGCAGGTTAATTTAGAATAGCTATTTATTAAGTATTTCATCAGTTTATCATTTCATAATTACCCTCTTTTATTAAATAAGACGAGTAATTCATTAGTAAAATTATTAATGTTCTAAAAAACTAATATATTGCTAAAATTTTGCCTATTAAAGTTAGGGCGCCCTGCTAGAAATCTATTTTATTTTTGCATTATTTAGATTATAAAGCATCTTTTGGTATTTTTTATTTTAACCTGCTTAATACGAAAATATTTAATTTCTATTATTTTTCTTAATAATAAAGTTTACAAGAATTTGGTTAAATAAATGATTATATAATAATAATAGAATATTAAAGCGAAAATTCAATAGATACAATACTCTAAATTTTAATTATACAAGCTAGAAATTATTCTAAAAAAGTAACTTAAATCTGATATAAGCTAGTCTCATAAAATATATCTCTAAACTTCTGAATTTTAACAATTTTTAGAATAAATTTGGTAATTGTAAATCTTATTGATAAAGTAATAAAATGCTTATAAAAGTAAGCCGATATTTAGATTATTCTTATAATTTAAAATTTAATTTCTTAAAT
Organism: Loxodes magnus; assembly: GCA_946699065.1. Classification (NCBI taxonomy): domain Eukaryota; phylum Ciliophora; class Karyorelictea; order Loxodida; family Loxodidae; genus Loxodes; species Loxodes magnus. Next base: position 673,681 of record CAMPDV010000018.1, read on the forward strand.
GAATTCTTTTGAATAATGGCCAGTAATAAAGAAGAATAAATTTCTTTCAATTTTATTTAAAATGAAGTTTTAGATTTAGTTCTATATTTTAATCTTTTTTAAGAATGTATTTTACTTAACCTAAGAATTATCACTTAGATTGCATATATTATGATGTAAAAATTAAAAATTTGTTCTATTGTTAAAAGATAGCAAAGGCATCTATAAATTAATTAATTATGATTAAAATTTTGCAAAAGTTTATATTTAAATTATATTATCATTTCACTTTTTTTTTCCTGGAAAAGCTAATTTTCTAGATCTAATTGTATTTATTTGACTAGATTATCTATTCGTTTCGCTCTTTTGGTCTGATAAACTTTTAACTGAGGTTATAAGAGAATTTTCAGTTTGTAATTTTTATTTGATCGGTAATTTTGATTGCTATATTAAGTTTTAGTTGCTTTTCTCCTGCAATTTTTAGTGTTATATAGCTTCACGTTAAAGTTTGCTCATGATGCTTTTATTTTTTAATTTTACTAATTAAGAGGATTTAATTAAAGGAAGCTCTTTTTAACTTTTCTAGCTTGCCAAATCCTAAAAAGAATGCGTTTGTTTTTTTTTGCTTGATTAATTAACTGTAGGTTTCAGCATTGAATCACTCTTTTAAATAACTTTTATCTTACTTTTACTACTTGCCAAGCATTTTTATGCATCTACTCTTAGTAATTAGTTTTTTTATTTTTTGCTCTTAGACTTTATAAGACTTGTAACTTATTCTTTCTTATTGTTAGTTTCAGAAGTTTTAGTTTAAAGCTAAAATAAAAACTTACTTCTTAAGATCTTAAAATAATAGAATTTGAGCCAAAGGATTCTTATAAATTGGCAACAGACTTAGAATTAGGAAATTAAAAATCATTACAACTAATTTAGTTTTCTTCCTTTGAAATTGATGAGCTGGCAGCAATGCTGTTTAGGGATATACTGTCTTTAAAATATTTTTTATTAGTATCTACTTTATTTCCCAATTTTAATTATCATTCTAAGTGATCGCCTTTACTAAATCTGCTTCAGAAAGTGTTTGAGTGTGGAGAACTAGTAGAAGAAGAAAAATCAAGTGAATGAGATACTTCTATTTCTTTTACTTATAAAGGTTGAGGTTTTTTTTCTGAAAGAACTTCTTCACTTTAAATACTTGTATGTAATTTAGCATTTGGCGATTTTTTTTTCTGCTATTCATTATCTCCATTTTTGCTTCTTTCAGTATTGACATTATTGTCTTCTTTCTTTTTCTGTAGAATGTTATAATTTGATTTTTAGTTAAACTGATAGTTGCTAAAAGATAAGGAAATGTTAGAATTCATATTGACAGCATCTTCAGACATTGATTAAAGTGCATTTTGTTATTATAATTTTGGGGTAGAATTTTAACTATTTTTTGCAGACAAATTAATAATTAAGGCTTTACTTTCTAGTCTAGGAGTACTTTGTAGGATATAAGAGATACTTTTATTTTCAGTTATATCTATGTATTCAAATCCTTTAAGACATTCGTTTATCTCTTCTCTATAATTAGGAGAATTGTTTAAATCATTAGAATGGAAACTAAAACTATTGCTTGGACCCTTTTTATTAATTATTATGTGATTTACCTAAGATTCTTATAGGGCTTCCATTGGCATATTAAGATATTCTGGGTCAAAGTTAGAATTCCTTAAATTAGGAATAAAAGGAGGCTTTATTCTCTTTAGCAAAATACTACTATAATCTACATTTGCTAATCATGGATGATTCTTTATTTCATCCACGCCTCTCAAGGCTCCTATCCTTTACTAAGGGATTTTATTTAATAGCCCATTGAGTAAAGATTTTACTTCATTTGAAAGATCATTTGGAGTTTAAATCTCTTCGTTTTCTATCTTATACTACATTTTTTACTTATCTTGATCGTAAAAGGGAGGCACACCAACTAGCATTTCATAGAGAATTGCCCCTAAGCTATAAAAATCTATCATTCTACCATGACCTATACCTAAAAGCATTTCAGGTGACATATATTCAGGAGATCCACAAAAGCTGAAGGTTTTTGAGTGAATTTAAATATTTCCTTTAGATAATCCAAAATCTGTTAATCTAACATGGCCATCTAAATCTAAGAGTACATTTTCAGGTTTAAGATCTCTATACACTATATTATTTTTATGTATCTCCTCTATGCCTAACAGAATTTCTAAAAAATAGAATTTAGCTTATTCTTCTGTCAGTTTGCCTATCTTATGTAAATGGAAAAAAAGTTCTCCGCCAGGACAGAAATCCAGTACAAAGTAAATTTCTTTTTTGCTTTAAAAAGCTCATTTCATTTTAATTAGAAAGGGATGATTTAGTTTTTCTAAAATAAGTCTCTCTTGCATTATCTGCTAAACTTTCCTTTATTTAAGAATGAAGTTTTTCTTAACTGTCTTCATTGCATATAATAAGCCAGTATCTTTTCTTCTTACCAAATATACTTTACTAAAACCTCCTTACCCAATGCATTTTATAAGTTCAAAATCTTATATAGAAGGAAGGTCCATTTCTCCTTTTTCACTAACCTCATTATTGCAAAATACTGCTTTAAGAATATCTCCATCATGAAATGGTAGTAAGGATCTTTCTCATTTACTAAGTCAATAATCAAGAACTTCGTTGTTAGATTTTGTTATGAGTTGTACTATTTTTAAGGTGTTAGAATCAGATTATTCTTTATATCTTCTTATTACTTCTGAAATTAATCATCCACATGTTAAATGTTTATCAGTTATTACTATATCAAATAACATTCCTGCCTCTCCAGAAGGCTAAACTTCCACCTAAACTTTTTTCTCTTTTTTTCTCTTGCTTTTTTGTTTTAGCGTTTACTAGTTAACTTAATCTTGACCTAAGACTGAATCAAGTAAATTGTTAGAATTTAAATTCCCCATTTTGATAAAAGTACAATAAATTAGTCTTGAAAATGAAGAAAATAATAAAGTTTCATTTTAACTTAACAAAATACCTTTTTATATCTTTAGATTATTTGAAATAATACTTTCTAATCTATTTACTTTAGTTCAAAAATATGCTATTAGCTAAGCTTTATTTAATCATTTTTATATAATAACCATTATTTCTACTTTATAGGAAAGAGTTCTTCTTTTCTACTTTTTGATATTTATAAGCTTTGTTAAGTGGATATATGATTTAGTGCATCTAGTAGAGCTTCTCTAGCTTAGATTATTATTAGGTAATTTCTGGATTTATTTAATCTAAAGACGAAGCTGTTTTTTGCAAAATTAGAAGTAGAAAATAGCCTATCGATGCTTAAAGTTAGACTTGAAGGAAATACAACTTAATATGGTTTGGTTCTGATTAGACAATTACCTAAGCCTTTCGCTAATTAATTTTATGATATGAATTTAATTTAAAATATACTTATTTCATTTAACTCTTTTTATAGCTAGGTGGAAAGGAACCTAACTTTCTTTAATCCATAATGGTGAAAAGATAGATACAATTTAATAATAAAGCAATGTAGCTGATACTGGAGGCTTTAAAAACTAAATTTGAAGGTAAATAAAAAGTAGGAATAAAGTAGCCTGGACTTACTAATATTACAACTACTATATAATTTTATATATTTAAATAAACTTACTTGCTTGATGAGAGTAATTATGGGAGGAGTTTTTTTAAATAATTGAATGGTAAATATAAAAATTTATCAGAGCAAGGATGATGTCTCATCAAAGTTATGAGAGATTCCTTCTCATCATGTTTAATAAAAATAAAAGATCAGATAGGAGCGAAAGTATTGTCATCAAAAACAGTGACTCATATTAAATCATCATTTGTAAATAAAAAAAAAAAAGATCAGAGATCTTGGTGGCTAAAACTCATCAAGTTCAAGAGTAGCAAGTATATGTCATCATTATAATGTAAAATTTAATATTTTTGAAAAATTAAAAAAAGTCAGACAAATGCCTCGATGTAGTCATTAATAACTATTCGTCATCTCTCATCATATTTAATTTGTTTAATCAGATTGCAGTTAAATCGATCACGATACAGTCCGCCCGTTTGTCTTCATTTTAATTATATAACCTGGAAAAAAATCTCGCTTAAATACAGAGATTTTAAAGATGGAGGATGAAAAAAATTAAAGATGTCACATCAAATTTAATTAAAAAAATGAATTAAATAAACAAATATTTAAACTCTTTAAATCATTTAAAGAAAGCAGTTTATAACTAAAATTATAGATCATTAGCACTTCTGATTTTCTTTAATATTCTTCTTTTAATATCTTTCAGTATTTTGAAAGTTACTTATTAATTAATTTTATAAAAGCAAACAAAGAAACAGATAATAAAGAATAATTAGTAAAATAAATAAAAGTCTTCAAGTGCTTTGGCTGTTTTTTTGAATAAGTTTTTTTATGTTAATTTGATCTAAAATAATTTGAAGTGGGATCATCGTGAGTAAACTTTATGTGTATTTCAGTTCATGAGCTAACTTCTTTATGTAGGTTTCAATGGCTAGCGGGTAAATTAAAATTAGGAGGATTATAAATAAAATGCAGACTAAGGTAATTATTTACTTCTAAGCTTGATTTTCATCTTCCATTACTTGCATAATTTCTTGATTTAAGTATCGTAATGCAGGTAGCATATATTTATTCAAAAGTACGCTTTACTAAGCAAAAGAAAAAGAAAAATTTGAAGCTGACTTTATGATTATACTTTCTAATTAATTTTTGTATGCAATTTCGGTGGTAAGTAATCCGTTTGGAACTGTCAAATCTTAGATAGTACTGCAATCATAATCATCCATAAATGGAATTTAGTACTAAGCATTATAGGTCGATTAAAAGCTTTCATCTTCATATAAGTTACATTAGTCTTCTTCATAAATCTTGCGTACTAAATTGTTAAAGCTGTTAGGATAAATTCCAGTATTATCCATATGTGTTTAATAGTAATTCTTACTTTTTTTCATATTTTGGATAATTTCTTCCAGTACTTACCTTGATTTTCTAAGTAAAAGATCGTCTCTGCCTTTCGATTATAAATATAGACCAAGAGCCGAATCTGAAAAAGATAACTCTTCAATATTATTAGTTAGTACATTTTTCTCTTCTTTTTGCTTATCAGACTTGTCTAAATATTTGATCCAACTTGAAAACTCTCATACATTATAGACTTGCATAAGCATTGAGAATAATATTAAAATTATAATAAAACGCTTTGTACCGGAAATCGAACCTCTAAAGACCTTCTAGCTTCTTTTTGCTTTAATCTTTTTCCCTTTTTTTTTAGGATTTTTCCCTTTCTTTTCTTATTTTTTCTTTTATTAGTTCTATTCCGAAACGATTACTTCTCCTTATAAGGATGCCGTTTAAAACTCAGCACTAGCAACATCAGAAGAAATGATATTTTATTATTAAACTCCATTGAAGATCATGCTTTTTTGAATAATCTCTTTAATATCTTTATCAGGAATATCTAAGAAAACGGAAAATATTTTATTTCTATTTTAGTTAACAATCATTAGAGTAACTATTGTTATTAAACTTGAAACTCAGATTACACTAATTATAATAACAAAAGAAACTATTTCAGATTTGTTTGCTTCATCTATTATATCATCTTGCAAATTTTTAAGCACCTCTTCAGATTTCAACCCCGCTACGTAAATTCCATTTAGCGTATTTTTTAAAATAGATTCAATAAAAGGGTTTCCTCTTTTAATTTCAGAAGCAGGTAGATAAGAAACAGACTAAGCAGCATTGATAACAATTTAGCTTGATTCGTAAAAGGTCAAATACTATATTTATTATTCTAGCTAATTAGAGACATTTATATAAATAATAGTCTAAACTTTTAGCAAGTCTTCAACAGTTGATTCCTTTAAGACATAAAAATCATCAAGCATTTCATTTAAAGCCTCTTGAAATTTATTTGCACTTTCTCTTAAAATTTACTGATAAACTTCTGGTGTTTACATGCTAAGCAGATAGCGAGTTTCTGTGTCTAGATTATTTAGTTAATTTATTAAATTTACGAAGTCATCTAAAACTTGGCATTCAGTATTAATTCTATCAAGTCTATGTCTACCTAAAATCAAAACAATGATTGCCATTCCTATTACTATCATTATCTGCAAATAAAGCGTTCATCTCAGTTGCGTTACAGATTTATGCTCCTTTTTGTTCGCTAAATTTTCACACATCTTTATTATTTTTTTCTTAGTAAAACTTGACTTATCATTTCCTACACTAGTTCCTCTTGATTTACTATCTTATTCACTGATAGGATTTAAAAGATCAATAAGTTCATTTTCTGATGATGATCTATCTTCGTCTTTATTTTAATTAGCTATTTCAACAGTAAGTGCTGTTTTCAAAGTATTTTATGATTTAATGTTTTTACCAAGCTTCGTTTCTTTCTTAGCAAATGTCATATTGTCTTCCTCTAAATATTTTTTGACCATTCCGAAATCATTATCTGACTCTCTATTTTGATAAGCAGAATCAATAAGAGCGTTTCTAGAAATTTAATTATTTATTTGGTCTTCTTTTATATACTCTTTAATATAGCTTTTAGGTATGATAAATTATCTTCTCTCACTGTCTTAGAAATCTTAGAATTTTAGCTATCTGCAATAGATCCCCAAAGGTTATATATTCCTATCTACTAATTACAGATTACATTAGACATCATTATTCATTATTCTTATTTTTGATGTTGGAGAATGAACTTCAACAGATACATCAGACTTGAAGTTAAAGGTAATCCCTACATCAGACTTAAGTTACTACCATTGATTTTCATTAAATTCTTTCAGTTAAGGAAGAACATTTAATATAGAAATTTGCTCTTACTATAATACCAAAGTATGTACAGGAATACCTAAGATTGCAGCTATTTTAGGAGTTGCTGATGTGATATTTAAATCATCAGTAAGGAGAAGATATTCTGTCTACATTTTCGCTGTTTTAAGAATGGCTATAAATTAGAGACCATTGTCAAAGCTACCAGCTGGCAAAACGAATTTAAACATAGTTTTTATATAACCTTATGCATGCAGAAGAGTCACTATTGCTCCTCAAATACGCTTCTTTCCAAGTTCCAGTTCAAGATAAATTTAAAGCAAGGAATTGTGAATTGACGAATAAGGTTTAGGAATCAAAACATTTATTGACTTGCCAATTAGTTCTTCTGGAAAATATCCCAAAGTATGTATTATACTCCTATTTACATTCGTAATAATTCCTAGACTTTATGGATTCATGCTTAAGTATATAGAAGTTGTGTTCTTTTTGAATAAATGTTACTAAATATCAAGTTCATCTTTACATATATTGTGGTCTCTTTACATTTGATCATTTACAAGTTTGATAAGTTGCTAGGCTTCATAATCTCTGCCAATTACTTAAGTTAAGTAATTAATCCTTGCACTTAGTAAAGCTCTATCTTTTATATTTATTTTACTTAAAATGTTCCAAAGATCTTCTACTATCTGCATTTATTATTTTATTTTTTTAGCTCTATCATGCAGCTTCGCAATATCAATATTTGCACTTAGCAACATTTACCAAAATTCTATTGTATATCGAGAAGCCTTATTAGCATGAAATTCAAACTGAGGAAGAAGGCTTTCAAACTGCACAATGATTTCTAAGTTGGTGCTATTTTAGCTCTAAACCATCCGAGAAATATATTTGAGAATTCTATATGATTTGTATCTGTTACCTCTAGTTTCTTTACTGGTTTAGCTTAGATAGCAGAAGTTTACTGCTAAATTCATATTCTTATCATATTCAATAAGAAAGAGTCCATAGTTAATTTTCAATTGGGTGCAAGATGGAAATAGCTATAGCAACCTTTTGTACTCATAGATTAGCACTTTTCTTAGCACTTACACATTCACTTCATTCAAGGAAACATTAACACTTATTTCTTTATACCTGCAGAAGCATCTTTTATCCTAGCAAGATTGAATATGTATTTTGAGTAAATCCTTGAGAGTATTAAGTAGCATCATATCAGGAATCCAAGAGTTAAAATTGTAAAGTAACTATTACAAATGCTATAAGTAATAGATTGCTTTCTATTCTGATTTATGTGATTCCAGATAATAATCAATGCAACTTCTTTTGCTTCGAAAGAAAAGCAAAAATTATAATGGCATTGTAATTATCAGAGCATATAAGCTTTCTTTACCACCTATCAGTTCTAGAAGAAGAACAAAATATAGAAATGTGACAGTATGAACAAGCAATTTAAATGCATTACCAGAAAGATCATCATAAAAGATTTTAAATCTACGAGAGTGTCTTAAAATTACCAAACCAAAAGCAAATCCTACTATAGCACTTAGTCATTAGCAAGCTCTGCTATGTGGACCAAAGCTTTTAATTACTAAAAGTGGAACTCTTCCTATAAAAGTCAATAGCATAGGTCTATTCTAATTTATTGATAATAGATTACCAGAAAACTCAAAGAATTCATAGTTAAACATCCACAGCAGCACCTCAACTACTAAAATTACCACACTAAATAGAATTCCTACCATAGAGTGTATTCAAAAGCTTCCTTAGTAGCATTTACTAAGCTCACATCTAAAAAGAAGCAAGCCAGTTTCAAAAAGAGGTTAAAACATTATCCACTAAAAAAATAATAAAATTCAGCTAAGAACATATTTCAAGACTTTTAATTTATATTTGTAGATATTTTGAATATAATAAGTAAGGAAGCTTAGCAAGCATAATAGAGAAAAAAGTATAGCAAAGGCAGTATAAAATCATATCAGATAACTATTTTCTGAAGAAATATGTCTAGAAACTCCAAAAAATTCTAAATACTACGTAACTAAGTATCATTCAGAGGATTTATCTTTATAACTAGTAGCTAGGTAAAACATTTATAGTTGAGATAATATTATGATAAAAAGAGATTGAACTCTACCTATTTTTTAATTATTTAGCAACCAGTCAAAAAAAGTAAATAACCTCTTTTCAGTCTCATTCATCACATGCCTAAAATTTATCTTTCCCTAAATTTCATCCATTTTGCTTGAAATTATTTAATAAGTTAAATATGAATAAATTTATTATAAATGCTTTTTAACTTAAACAGCAAATATACTAAATAAAGTTTTATTAACAACTTAAAGGTATTCATGATATAAATTTTATATAATATGGTAATATAAGCTTTAATATCTTCAAGGGTAAAAAACTAGAAATGTTAAGTGCTTCCTAATATATCTAAGCATAACTTTTGATTTACTTATTGTTTAAAATCGATAATTTGTATGCTTAGCTTATATCAATAATTAAAGATGCTAAACTTTAAAAATTTAATAGTTATCTTGGAAATCAATCTAGTTGAATTTTCTTAAATAACACCTTATAGTTTATTTACTCAACTACCAAATTATATGATGATTATATTTTGGCTTTATATTCTTAAAATAGTATTTAATGTGAACAAAAAATAAAACGTCTAATTATTGAAGAAGTAGTTATAATTCACGCTGAAAATAATAAAGAACTAGCATGAGTCATTAAATATAGTTGATTATACTTAAATGTTCCTTCAAATTATATAAAGTAGAGCTTAAACAGAAAAAATGTTGATAAATCTTAAAATTTTAATAAAGTAAAAAATAAAAACCTTTGAGATAATTAAAAATTTAGGCACTAACTTATAAGCAATCTAGATATTTCTATCTTTAATAAGTCTCTCTCTTTAAACGAATAAGGCAATAGAAATTTTTAATATTCAAAACCTTCTAAGCATAAGATTATAACTACACACATAAATTATCTTTTAGTTGTATTTTTTTAATTTATTAAAGAAAGGCTTCATTACTTTTCATTCTAATAATTCAAATTGAAATCAATATTTACAATAAAAGTTCCATTTTTGACTTATTTAAGAACCAATGCTATGAGCATTGTTGGTCTTAATAATTTCTAAATTATGAAAATAGTTTCTATTTGAAATTTATGATTAAAGAGAAAATGAATCCTTTATAAGATTAATATCTATAAAATTAATCTAAAATAAACATTTGTTTTAAAATCGCTTATGTATTGATTGCTTACTCTTTAGATTTAATAATATGCTTCATGACTTCAAAAGGAAACTTTTTTATCAAGTCCTAAAATCCCTAGCTAAATAAAATAATTAAAAATCCATTTTTATTTGTTATAAAGATGAAGTTATTATTATTCTGTCTCTTCGCTGCTGCCCTATCAACATGCCCTGAAATGACATAATTTAGAACTAGCTAAGTTGTAGAAAGCTTTGACCCAGCAAAGCTTGATGGATTGTGGTATGAACTTGCATACATAGATCCTGCCTAAGTAGGATAGAAGTGCTAAACTCTAGAAAACACTTTTAATGCTGAGAAGTAGGTCATTTATTAAACCTTTAAATCTTATATCAAAGCTGTTCCTTTTGAAATGAAATTAGGTTATGAAATTACTGAACAAAAAGGATTCTTTAATAGATATTTCCTTACTAAGTTAGTGAAATTCCCTAATGTAGTTGTTGATATAAGATTAAATGAAAATGGTGGCTATGATTCTTATATTGAATATTTGTGCTAAGAAGTTGCTGGAGTCAAATATGAAGAAATTAGAATAAACTCAAGATCTAATCTATATGATCAAAATACATTTTAAGATGCTATCGATTTATTAATATTCTAGGGAATAGATATATCTGGAAAGAAATTCTTCATTGGAAACTATACGGACTGCAATTAACATCCTTAAATAGATTAATTTCAATCTTATTCACTTTTTTATCTAAAATGGTTAAATTATAACTTAAGGCATATTAAGAGATTCCTAGAGGCATTATTCATCAACATTATTACCTGGCTTTTTATCTTTCTATATGTTTTAAGCTTTACTATGCTAACTTTCTTATATCTATTATGAAGTTTCTTTTCTTTTCATAATCCTGAAAAGTTCAAGGAACTAGTTCTGAGACAAATTAAGAAGCATTAAAGATAAATTAAGAAGTAGTGAAAAGTCTATAATGTAGCTAATTTCTGATAAGAGAAGAAAGTAGATGTATATGATCCATTTAACTAATGCTTTTATCTTTAAATGTATTACATTAATAAAAAAATGGCAACAGTTGGAAATAAAAGCACTCCTAATTAGTTGGACAAGACTCTCGACACAACAATACTAAATAATTCAGTAGACAACTAAATTGAATAAGATCCTACAAGTTCCCAAAAGTAATTAAACAACAAACCTGTAGAAGATAAAACTTTAATCAATGGTGAAAAAGTAAGCGCATCTAATTAATCTACTAAAGATACTCCTAATAGTAAAATAGAGAAGGAAAGCATCTCAACAAATATTATTAACAAGAAGAAAAGTGTTTTATTTATTCCTCATAACTATAAAGGTGGAGAGCATGCAGAAATTATAAATTAAATGGCGGAAAAGAGTGTATAGATAGCAAAACGGGATAAAGAAGAAGGATTAAGAACGTAAGTTTTAGCATAGTAAATTTATTTAATTGACGAAACTAAAATTACACGAAAGAAGCTAAAAATAATAGACAGTATTGTAGCCGTTCTAGCTCTTTTTTCAATGATAATTGCATATTGAGAGAATGAAGAATTTATATCACAGAAAACAGTCATAACTGAAAAATATAATAAAAAGACTGATAAAACTGAAAAAAATAAAACAAAGGAGTGAGTTTTTGAGAGTAATAATATGTGTCACGTGCTTAGATTTATTAACGTAATTATAACTTTGAATATCTTGGTTTTGCTTATTAAGCGTTATTAGCTGTATCTTAAATTACTGATTCTAAAAAGAAGACTACCTGATTTTTCAACCCTTTGGAGTTCTAAATTAATAATTTGACTTGCTATAGAGCTTATGATTTGTGTTGTATGCACTCCTCCTTATTTGGATAGCACAATTAAAGGAACTCAACTTGGAGAAAAATATGTATATGCATGAGATTCGCTTATTGAAGCATGGATGTTACTTAGGCTCTATCTAATCTTAAGATTGTATCCACATTATTCTAGGTGAACCAGTTCGAAAGCAGAGGAAACTAGCAAGCGTTACAAAATTGAAATAGGTATCATGTTTGCAATTAAAGCTGATCTAAAGCAAAGAAGTTATCTGATGATTGCTATTTTTCTTGTTACTTCCATTCTTTTTCTAGGAGTTGCACTCAGAATTTTTGAGATGACATACGTATAAAAATCATTAGATTTCAAATATTTAACAAATGCCATGTGGGTTATTATCATTACTATGACAACTGTTGGATATGGTGATGGATATCCTAGCACTCATTTAGGAAGATTAGTCGCAGCGCTTGGATGTATAGTTGGAATGCTGCTAGTTTCATTGTTTGTTGTTTCCTTAACACTTGCAAGTGAACTAACTAAAGAGGAACAGAAAGCTTATTATGTGCTTAAGCACTTAAGAGCAAATGACAATGCAGAAAATAAAGCCAGTAACGTTATAAAAGCTGCATTGAGACTAAAAATGGCCAAAGAAAGAAGGAAACGTGTAGGTAATGTAATTAAACAATTTATTTGGTTTACTAAACTTAGAGCTGCCATTTCTGAGTTTAAGAACTAAACTAAAATAGCTAAATCTCACGATGTACCAGTGGATGAAACTTTGCGATAAATACAAGAAAAGTTGGAAGATGATTTGCAAGAAATAAGAGATTATATGAATGATTTACCTGCTGTTTCTTCCAGATGTCTATAGTTAAAAGAACGATAAGCTTAGATATCTGATAGATTTGATTCTATTCTTAAGTCTTAGAATAAAGTTACTGATTTATTACAAGATCTTCACGCTTTTCGAGGAGGAAGTAACAAAGAAGTAAATAAATCTGAAAGTGAAAGTGAAAGTTAGTCTTCTCAAACTTCGAGTCACTCAAGTTCGGAAATCACTGAAGAGGAAGATGAAGATATGAGTCAAGATGATGAGTGATTCCATAGTTCATATATTAATATATTACTTTTTCAATTATATGTAAAAATAAAAAATCTTCTTTAAAAAATGAAAACATCAAGATATATACATTATATGAATGCTCAGATTTTATTAATTGGATCCACTTTGAAATTTTAGATAAATAGCTATCTTTAACTCATGCAAATAAGAAAGAATTTAAAGTATATTTAGTTTCAGTGACTGATATGTAATTTAATGAAGTAAAGTTAAATTCTAACATTATAAATTAGTAAAAAAATGTATAATAGATCAGAATTTCGGATGTTTAATGACTATTCTTGTTGGCTATGTAGCCATCATATCTTTAAATGTTCCGGTTCTATCCCACTAAGCACGAGAACCACTTCCAAAATGAGCAGAACTTGACGATCTTTTCTAACTCAAAACTTATTTTCCAATTCCTTTTGTAGTATCATAGGTTTAATTTTTGCTTGTTTATTTTACAGGTTTAGGAATTCTATCTTATTTTGGTAAAGACCATTTTGGAACGTCTTGATGGATACTTGTTTTAGCACTTTATTCTGGTATATATCTTCCAGGACCTACTATACTCGTTGTGCTCACTTAGTTTTCAAGACCTGAAGTACCTGCAAGAGTTCGACGATAACCAAAAGTAAATTTTGGCTAAGCTTTATATTCTGGCTTTTCTGGTGGTAAATATTGAGGGCCTGGAGAAACTGTCTAGGCATAATCTTAAACAGCGCTTTCAGTTCCAAATTTAACTGCAGGAGCTTTTTTCCTCCTTGTTAAATCAGCAGCATTAGGATCATCCAAATATTCTTTATTATTATAATGATCATACCAAACTACAGGCTGTGCAGTTTTTCTTCCATCCTTTCCGAAACTTCATTAAGCATCTTGTTGATAATCAACTCTTTAATATACGCAATACTTAGGTCCTGGACTTGATTTTCCAACAGCTGAACTAAGTTCTTCGCTCTAAAAATTCAGCTAAGCTTAGTCACGAGATGCAGTTCCGAAACCAAATTTAGGAGCAGTTTTTTCATGCGACAAAACAAGTCTACCAAAACTCGATCTTATTTAAGCTGATTCCATTTTAGCAGCTAAGATTGCCGCTGTAGGAGGTTTTTCTTTTTTCTTTGGCTTTTGCTCAGTAGTTACATCCATTTTAGTAAAAATATGAAGTTAATTTCTTTATTATTTATAATATCATAACTAATTTTCAACTAGCTCAGTAAGAATAAATCAATTGTATTATTATAAGATAAGTTAATTTAATATCTTTCTTTGCAATATAATTACAATATCAAGGACAGCACTAAGACATTTAGTAAAAATTAAAAGCGAATCAAATAAAGTTGATCTTCAAAATCAACCATCCAAACGTCTAGATAGACTATTTCTCAGATTTCTTCAATCTTAACACATTAATTTAATAGCTTAAGTTAAATTAATTTAGTTCTAAAATCATTTTATTAATATCTTCTTTAATTTATTTTAATTACGAAGGATTATTTTAAGTTTAAAATACTAGATTATTATAAACCTAAAGTATTATAAAATTTCTTTTAATAATAATAATAATAATACTAATTTAAATGTTTAGAGATCTTTAAGGAGTTTCAACCTCGTGATCTCAGGACCGGTTTTTTGAATTGGCCGAAACCAATCCCCTCTGCTATCTTTTACCATCCCCCTTACACGTTATATCATTTGGTTTGTAAATCTATCCTTTGGTCGTTGGATAGAATTAACTGCAAAAATAATCTCGTTGCTATAATTACTATTTGTAAAGTTATTTTTCTTGATTCTATTTTTTCCAATATTATTGTTTAATTTTTTATAGTTTTCAGCATTATCAATATTTGTGATTCCTGTTTCCACAAACTTGGTATTTTGGTTTAGGCATCTTGGATATTTTATTCTAGATCTGATGATTTAATGGCTCATTCCTCAGCTCAATATCCACTGCCGAGGTTTGCTTCTGAATCAATTCTGCTTACCATTGGGAGTAAGCTTCAACATCTGCTTCATCCGGAATTACTAGAACTATTCCTATCGAGCGAACAGTTTTTCCTACTGAGCCTATTTCATTGAATACACCATTTTATTTCCGATCGTAGGCCTCCATGAAACTCTCTTTCCATTCTTAGATGTCTGCAATCTAAGTCCTGAGGTTTCTATTTTCGATCCTGAGTTTCTTGATTTCCTCTTTGAGCTCTGAAAAAACTATCAGGATTTATGTCTGTTCCTCTTGATACAGTGGCATAGTGAATTCTCTTACAGCAGCTGCTTCTTAAGTCTCCAGCACTTTTCTTGGTTCTTCTTCTTCGTTTGATGGGACTTAATTTCCTTTTTGCCTCTTTATGCCCATCTTTTTTGTTATTAGAGGAGTTTCTTAGGTCTGTTACTGTTTAAATTGTCGACCCGCTCCTTGTTTCTTAGTCTCTTCAAAAGCAGAAAAGGAGCTTTTTTGAAATCTTTCTACCATATTTTTTTTAATAAAATGTCTTTTAATTAAATAAATTTCATATTATATTATTTCAGTCTGATTTTAAAATATTGCTATTGCTTATACTTGATACTAATTAAAATAACTATAATTAAATTTTTTAATTATGTAATACACTATGATTTTACTTATATAAGGATTTATTATCCTTATAATGATTAGATTATCTTTTTAGCAGTATGATATAATTTAAATATTAATCTATTATTATTTTTTATATCTTATTATATTTATTTATATTAAAGTTTCTACATTTTATTATTTTAGATGATGGTAATAATAATCAAAAAGGGAAGAAAAACATTAATCGTGCAATTTTAGAACATAGAGTATACGTAGAAGATAGAGAAAGAATGGAGTAAATGATAACAACTCTACAGTATATAAAAACATGGTTTGATGAATATGTAGTAGGACCACCCAACTACCTGAGATGCAATAAAAATAGAAAAGAAGAAATATGCTATATATTTAGAATAAGAACGAGATGTAATGGGGACCAGGATTGTTTAAAAGAAAGACACCTAGTTGTGACAAGCAAATGCTCTTTCTGTAATGATGCAAGAGAAAACGAAAGGCATATCATAGAAAAATGCTCAGAATACAAAGAAAGTAGATAAATATGTATTTGAAAGTTAAGAACAATAGGAGTAGAGAGACGAGGAATGGAACTATTTGATATAATATATGGTACGACAAAATTCGAAAAATTCATTAGAACCTAAGAAGAGTAAAAAAGAGCTAAAACTGACTTGATAATAAAAGATTATATCAAAAGCATATTAGAAAAAAGAAAAAAAGGATACTTAGAAAAGAAAATTGAATGAAAAAAGAAATAGGAAAATATTATTGAGCAGGAAAAGGATAATTTTTATGAGTTTATAAAAGCTTGATTAAGAAGAAAAGAATTAGAAACGAAAATTAGCAAAGGATGTAAGAAAAAATAATGGACGCTTGCAGCAAAGAATCAATAAAACGTAGATAGATAGAAGACAGAAGAACAAGAGATAATGAAGAAGAAAATGATGAAGATATGGAACTAATAAGAGAAGAATTTCTATTACCTGAAGGCTTACTTGAAGAAATAGACATATATTGAAACATTTATTAAAGAGCTGCGCACCAACGAGGTGCTACGCGCTCTATAATCAAATTTATTTATTTATTTTAAATCTTAAATATTTGTTAAATATGAAAAATTAAACATTAATTATAAAATAAAGATTAATTTTTTATTTTATTCTAAACTTAAATATTTTATGGCTTCTTTAAATGTCGGGATTGTTTCTTTCTTTTAAAAATATTTTATCATTTTTAGAAAAATCATCATAATTTCTTCTCCTCTTCTGCCGTCTTGATATATATGCCCTTTACTAATTTCTTTAGATTGAAAACTTAATTCTGAAAGAAAGAAGTAATATTTGAAGTATCCTGATTTTAGCGTTCAAATACTCTATCTAATTTCTGAAAATGAATTAATGCACAGTAATCGCAAAGTATCAACCTCTTTATAACTTGGTTTTCAACTTTTTGCTGTCTCCTTCCTTCAAATCATTAAAATAAATATATTCCATTTTATG
The DNA here is from genome assembly GCA_946699065.1 of Loxodes magnus. Lineage (NCBI taxonomy): Eukaryota > Ciliophora > Karyorelictea > Loxodida > Loxodidae > Loxodes > Loxodes magnus. The sequence goes on from CAMPDV010000018.1 coordinate 690,755, forward strand.
TATTAAGTACCCATACTTAGGAAATGTTTTATATACAAGATAATAACGATTTTATAACTTCTTTTGTAAGTTTTAAGATTGAGTCTTAATTTTATAAATACTAATAGTTTCTTATCTATATAATTTATTAAAATTTGCAAATATTTATATTTATAAATTTCGAAATTATTAAGTTTAAATCTAGGCAGTGCCTATATGTTGAATCTTTCAGTTGCAGTTTTATAAAGCTTTTTTATATTCTATATTTTGTTGTTTACTAGAAATGCTAAGACTGCTGTTAATTTATTAAATTCTCAAACCAATAGCATAATAAGTAGCTGCTTATTAACGTTATTTTATTATTGATATTTTTCTCTCCAATTATTTAAAAGCATTTTTACTATTAGTGAATTATGTTAACTATATTTTATCCTGATTTAAGAATCTATGAACCATAAGGTACTTAAAATTAAGTAAATTAAAGTCTATGTAACATGACTTAATGAATGATGTTCACGTTTTTAAAAGACCCTTTGCTTAATAAGGAGCTTAAATTTAAATTTAACTAAAAGAGTCTTGAGACATCTTTTCATTGTTGGAATTACTTCCTTCAATTAAAGATGTTATAATGTTTTTTAAAAGTTTTTTAACTCAAACACTTTCTACTTCATCTTCTTCTTCAGCTATATCATCTTCGTCACCAGTTTATTCATTCTAGTCTCCCACTTGCTCATCTTTTTCTTCTTGTTCTTCTTTATAAGAAGCTTAATAATCTCTAATTTATTTAGCATAAAAATTACTCTTTATTAAAACGTTGATTTATAATTTCTTCTTCATATTCTATTTTGGGTAATGCAAAAAGCCAATAAAGGGTTTTAAAATGTCAAGGAGCTATATTTAATATCTTGATAACTAAATTATTAATTTTTATATGTTAGCAAGATATTTAGAAACTGATTCCATATAGAAAAAAACAAACTTTTTTAGAACTTTAAGACTCCCGAGAGACTTTTTATTTCCCTAAGATTGACATGACATCAATTTTAAAAGCATTCTTACCCTTTTATTTTCCTTTTCAAGAGATAGTATGTTTCACGTTTAGAAATGCTAATGTTTAAATAGATGATTCAAATATTTTACTTGCTTCAATTTTTACATATATTTTTATATTTAAATGGCAAATAAAAAAATCTGTTCATATTCTATAAGAAATTCTGTTAGCAAATTTATTAAACTTTAGCCTACACATATTAATTTTGCTTTCTAAATAACAAATGTTAATATCATAATATAGCTGGTCATATGAGCTTGTTTGCATTACTCCTTTATTAAATTAGATTTTTCTTAATTATATTCGATATTAAAGAAATAATGAATTAATATTTTGTAAAATTATGAATGCCTATTACTAATTTTATTATTTTAAAATTAATTAGTAATTTTCTTTTAATAGAATGAATATTTTCTCTACGTCTATTAATGTAGCTAGTAGTTTTATTTTTCCTACTGATTATATACGAAATAAATCTATGTTTATTATATTGTTCATATTTGTATGGTAACTTATTTAATTTGCATAATCCTATTTAATCTAATTAATTTATGTTTGTTAATATAAAAAATGAGATCTTTATGTTAGAGCTTTATCTTGCATTTTAAGAGTGTTATTAATCAAGGAAATGGGACACCAATTTTTAAAGCCACTTTTCCTATCATTTTTTAAATAGGAAAACTGAATAAATATTAATTTCTTGGGATATGCCACAAAATCTCAAAATATTGTTAGAATAAGAATGAAAATTTTAGTTTAGATATTTTCTTAATATTTCAGTAGTTCTGCCTTAATTCCGTCTGAATCAATACTTTTTCTATTGGAACTTGTTCTATTTTTAGATTAAATTCTTACAAATATGAAATTTGTTAATTTTTTATTAAAGTCGCTATTCTAGTAAATTTATCAATTTATAAATTTGCCTCATCCATTTCTTATGCAATAAATTCTAAGTGGTCTATAAAACAGATTCACCTATGAATTAATAAGATATTTATTTATTTTTGCTATTAATTATTTATGTTTCTTATTTTTATTTATAATGTACTTTGTCTATTAAATATTTCATTAAGATTTTGCTTAAAGGTAGAAATTTTCTTTTAGCTTAATCACTTAAGAATTATAATAAATGATATTTATAATTTTACCAAAGTTTATTGATAGCTTTTTTTAATTTATACTTATAAATTAGCACTTCCAAATTAAATGAGAGTTTTATTATATCCTACGTAAGTTCTTTTAACTTCTATATACTTTGTCGCGAGACTTTGGAGATTATATTTAGGGCTAGGATAGAATGTCCTATTATTAAATCTGAACTGTTTTCAATGTTTCTTTAATGTAAGTGTATTAATCCAATAGGTAGCTTAATATATTAAATTAATCAAATAAGTTTATAAAAGTCATTATTAATACCTTTCTTTCCAATCATATCTTGCAACCTCTAATTAATATTTAATTTAAGATATTTTTCCTTCTTAAAGATATATGTCAATTATATGTTCCTAATAATAGGAATATGATCAGTAACTAAGTTTTTATTATAAACTTAAAAATTATTAAAGCTAATTGAGGATTAACTAGCATTTTAAAGGTTCTTAATGATTGGCTTTTAACTAAATATAGTAATATAGTAAATTTAATTAAGTTATAGATAGTTATACTAGCTTATGCTTTATTACTAGCTTTATAGAGTGTATTAGCTAGTTGCAATAGTTCTGCTTAGGCTTTTATATTATAGTAAATGTTTATAATTTAACTTATTATCCTTTATACTAATGGATCTAGGTAATTGCTAGAGTTGTAAGAAGCTCTTTGATTAAAATAAAAGAATGTCTAAGATTATAGAATATGGCTGCATTAAATGATAAGATGCATAAAATTATTCTTAGAAAAGGCAGAAACTATTAGGTGCAAGAAGATAGCAAAATTGCTAAATAAATTTGAGCATTATTAGGAATTTCTACATTCATAATCATCTAAAGCTAGAGTTAGAAAGATTCGAGAAAGGATATAATTTAGCTGGCTTAATTTAAGATTTTACTTACTATAGTAGCAATTTAAAATAACGGTAGTTGCTTCTTAAAAAAATTGTAGAGATTTTCAAAGAATGTTTGTGGGTATTATCTAGAAAGCTACTAAATTATTGCATTAGAAAGAGTTGGAAAAAATGAAGGAAGCATCTTTAAAATAGATAATTTGCTAAATTAATTAAATGAGATTAATTAGAATTTCGTTTAGATAAAGGGAACAGCAATGCAAAATGAATAATAGTCTATTAAAACTTAATTAAGATAAAATAAATTATATAGAAAATTGACAGAGTGAAGGGAGACTTTGAGTTAATAAAGAAAATTCAAAATTTATTAAAAATAAAAGCTATATAACTGATTAACTATAAAAGCATGTAATGGGTTTAATTAGTTTATAGTAGGTAGTATGAAAGGATAAATATTGAGTGAAAGTATTATATAAATTTGGCTAAGTATTATCTCAAATAAGAAAAATAAAAAAATTAAGTTTAGTGCGTGAATTTGTAGAAGAGTAAAAAGGGATATGTAGTTAACTTAGACAGTAAGTATGAAAGTATGAGAGCAGTCAAATAACATAATATAGTGTTGTAATAAATTTAAAGTCAGTTAAGTGAAATCACAACTGTTTTAGTAATTATAGCGATATTTATAAGAGATGAAGAATTGAATATTTAAATACCTTAAGTTTCTTAGAGTTTGCTCAACAAAGAAAACATTAAGAGCAATTTAATGTTATCATTGTCATAATTTAAGGATAGTTAAATTGGGTAGAAGTTAATTTAATAGTTGACTTATAAAAAGAGTAAAATGAGTGTGCAAAGGCTGAGGCAAATACAATAGCATGTTTGAATCATTTAGGATATAAATTTATAAATTATTATTTAAGAGGAATAAGAATAGAAAATGCGGATTTGAGTGATGCCTATTTCGAGTAATGTAATTTAGTTAAGCAAATTTAACTAATGTAAATTTGAGAAATGCAAGATTTAAGAATTGTAATTTGAAAATTCCAGTGTTGCAATCATAGCAAATCGTTTTAATCATAATTTGTAGGGGCATACAAGTAAAATTTAATCAATAGCTGTAACAAGTAATCAGAAATGAATTGTTTCAGGAAACTCCAATTATACTATAAAAATATAGGTTTTTCTTTATGGCACTTGTAAAAATACTTTGTAGGGATATACGAGTTCAGTTGTATCGTTAATTGTAACAATTGGCCTGAAATGAATTATATCAGGAAGTTCCGATAATACTATAAAGATATGAAATTTTAATTCTGATCAAAGTATTCGAACTCTCTAAGGATATACATAAGCTATAGTAACAGTAGTATTGAGTATAGACAACAAAAATTTGTTCTGGAAGTGAGGATAATTCAGTAAAGATATGGGACCTTTAGACAGGTTAATACATCCAAAATCTTTAAAGACACTAAGGTTGAATAGGAGGAATAACATATAATATGAATAATATATTAATATCAGGAAGTAACGACAAAACAATAAAGATATGAAATTTAAAAACTTATGAGTATGTGTGTATATTGAGTGAGCACAATTAATCAGTAAGAAGTATGATAGTAAGTAGAGATAATAAGTGAATAATCTCAGGAAGTTATGATTATAGCGTGAGGAAGTTAAATGTATAGAGACTGTTTGACTCTAGGATGTAAATCAGGAATAAAGGTAAGAATATATAAAGAAAAAGAATCGAGAGTAAAATTATGGAAGTTACGGATTAATGTTGGAGAATTGCGGATAAGGAAATTTAATAGAAAGAGAAGAGGACAAAAAACCATCGAGTTTTAAATGTGAGAGACATTAAATAATTTAAAATTAAAATTAAAAAAATACTCTTTAAATTTATATTTTTAGCTTCTTAGACTCTCAATTTTTAATAATAAATTAATTTGAAGTTTTTCAACATTTTATTAAGATTTTCTAGATATTTGTGAGAATCTATTACTATAAAAGCTAAATTCAGAAAAGATTCGATCTTATATCCTATTTTTATTTGAAAAACTTAAAGACATGTTTAAACTCTGTAATTATCTTTGGAAATCGCAACAATTAGAAGTTTCTCCTAATTATTAGCGAAAATTATTCTAATAGATAGATAGAATTTAAGAAATAGCGTATTGCTTATCTAGGAGAGTTTATTCAAATATGTTCGAGTATCAATCAATATTTAGTTTCAACTTTTATGCTTTTTACGTCAATTAACTCAGTTAAAAATTTTTTAATAAATGAATTGGAGGCGAAATTAATATTTTTAAAATTTATAATAAAATCCTAATAATGAAAAATAATACAAGTATAAGCCTTTATAGATAAATAGTAAATTGGAATAGTTTAGAAACAAATACGATATTGCTATTTAAAATAAAGATTATTTTGACTTTGTAATTTATAAAATATTGCTGCCTTTTTTATTTTTAAGATACATAATCATAGTTTTTAAATTATAAGCATCTTCATATTATAGATAAATATTATAATCTGTAAAAAACGCCACCGGGTGGACTTGAACCACCGACCTTTTGGTTAACAGCCAAACGCTCTAACCTATTGAGCTACGGAGGCTCTTATAAAATTACATTTAAGTTCTTTAAATTATTTATTTATTGATCATTCTAAGAGTAAAACTTGATATATAAGCATTTATTTAAAGATAGAGAAATAAAACTAACAATATGAAAATATCACTCTAAGTAAGAGATCACAAATTTATTCTATTACTACAAAAACTTAAAGAAAGTAAGCTCGATCCAAATGCCAGATTACTATAAAGTAAAAATTAGAAAAATATAGATCACAAGATAGTAGAACTTAAAAAGATACAAATAATTATTCTAATTACAAAACCTCTTAATCTTAATATTCTTTTTTGGAACTTTTTATTAGATAGTTTAAGATAATCTCTATTTGCATTAAAGTTTCAATTAGTTTTAATTAAATTTATTATATAATTACTTAAAAAAGATGATATTTTAAGAAAATCATTTAATTTCGTTTGCTTAATTACTACTTTTTCCTAGATTTTTAAAATCTAAATGTACTTGTTTATAATCTAACTTTCTCTAATATTGCTAGAAATTAGAAAATCAGCAGATCAAGTATCTAGAAATGATTACTTATTTGGTATAACTTATTGAACATAATTACATAATTAAATATTATTATTAGTTTACATTCAAAAATCAGTTTTTCTCTTTTTGTCTTTTGAACTTAAACTTTCTTCACCTTTACGTTTTAAATTGACATTCATATTTCCAACATTTATGTTAACAAGATTTGTTCTTTCGCATGCAAATCCTAATCTTTCGATTCTTTTTTGTTGTAGAATAATAACTTCTTAAGCGGAGTAACCCATTTAATAATTTTATCAGAATGGCTATTCTTCAATATCAATCTAATTAGATTAGATATCTAATTTCATTGGCTCAGTCTAATCATAAAACTCAATAAATACATTTTAATTTTCTTCGCTTCTTCTTTCATTCTATATGTGATTTTCTTCTTCTGATTCAGCATTAAAATAATCCTCATCTTCTTTACTTGTCAATTCTCTCTTGGAAAGTCCACTTTTATCTTGATTTTTTATTCTTTCCTCTTTCTCCTCCTTTTGTTTCAAGAGATCCTAAAAGCTTTAGGTCAATTACCGAATTGCATATTCGCAAGGAGTATGTATAAACAAATCAGAGCATTTATCAATCTAAATAAAAGCTTACAATATGCTTAATTAAAAATACCTAGCCATTTTACTTAATGTATTTCAGCATTTCCAGAAAGACTCCATTCAATAGATTCTGCTTATTTTAATTTCTAACAAATGACTCAAATATAACCTAATAAAATTTATTTTTAATCAGCTGCTACTGCATTTACTAATTTTTTATTATAGCTACTTGCTTGAAAAATCTAACAGCAGCTAAAGTTATTATTTTATCATCCAATTGAATAAGCTATAGCACTTATCGTATTAAAATACAGTTATTATACTGAATGAACTCTAATGATTTTTCTTAATTATAATGAAATGAAAGTTGAAGAATGTTTATAATATCCAGAAGTAACTATTTTAATTATTCTGATATTAGTTTTTTCTAAGGCTGTATAAAATATCCATTTTGAGTTTATTATGATTCAATTTGCTAGTAGTCATTGCTTTCTTATTAATTATTTACTTCCTTACCATTTTATGAGTTACTATTTACTGGGGAAAGAAGAGAAATTTGATTTTGCTATAGTTTATTAATTGAAGTTTCATCTTATTACTTATGAACTCCATTCATTTCGTTCTATTTTTTCTTTTACTAGCTTTCATTTTCAGTGTTTTGATATTATTTTACAGAGTTTTCAGATTGAATACTTTTGGATATATTTAAGCTTTCCAAATTAAGTTCGCTTTATAATGCTTAAAATGTCTCAATAGTTTTTTATATAATATAGTCTAGAACATAGTTAAAGAAGATAAACTTAATGTTTGTCTTCCTGTATTCTTCTTCAGGATCTAATAGATATCTGATAATTTCAATGAATGAGCTTTAAGTATCTGATTCACTTATAAGTATTAAGTCAATTATTACTTTTAAAATGCTTCTGTTTTCAAATACATGCTTATTAATTTATTCTATTTCCTACAATGATTCTGTCTTTTTACTACCTTAATTTTTTCATTACTCTTCAGTTTCTTAATCAGAACTATATTCTTATTCGATATTTTCATTATGTGAGTTTTAATTAAAGTAAGATTACCCTTATCCATTGCTATTTGCTACTAAATTATAATCTGTTTAGTTTTGGTCTCTTAAATTAGAGAAATACAAGTTTCTTTACTGTTCCTATTTTTAGCATTCACTTTCATCCAATACAAACTACTCAACACAATATTCCTTAAAAAACTATGGAGCAATAGCCATTTATTAGCATATTATTTAAGCTATTTTACATAGCAGTACTTGCATCTCTTAATTATTCTTATCGAATATTTTCTTTAAATTCACCAGAAGTTACTAAATAGTAGGAAAAAATTGCACCTCCTTAAATTTATTGAACAGATCAAATCTATTAAAAGGCTAAAAATTAAAGCTTACTGAATTTTATCGGTTTAATTGCATTAGTTCATCTAAGAAATCTACGAAATCAACTATTGTAGGACCTATTTGGATGTCCAAAGACGATCAACCGTATGTTTAAATGTTTTAACCACTTTCTTTTAACTGTAGCATTAATTATTCCAAGTACTGAGCATCTTAAGTAAATACTTTAACCACTTCATAGCAGCTATTTTGCCAAGCCTATTCATAATAACTTACTTGCAATAGGTATTAATTTTAAACTTCATCTAATCTTCTAACCAATATTACATCTTTTAGATACCAAAGCCTTATGTTTGTTTGTATTTTTTATAATACATTTTCATTTTAAAATTGCATAGGATTTTTAAAATTTGACTTCATTATCTCTTGTCTTGCATTGATTCATCTCTCACCTTTCTCTCTGTCATCTATATAGAAAATTAAATTTACATTCCAAGGTACCAAACGTAGTTTCATAGTTATCATTGCTAAGCATAATCTAAATGACATTCCAGTTGCCGATAGTTACTATAATAATTAAAGCTTACATAAGAATCTTGTAATATAGCATAAAAGAAATAGGTTCTATTCTTAGTGGGTTTCTTCAGAATCTTTAAAGATCTACTTAATTTTTTCCATAACAGTTGTCTGAATTAAAAAATACACTTTAATGAAAGTATTCTATAAACTTTATTTTCTAAGATTCTTTAGCCTCTAGTAAGCATTCCAGAAAAAGGCCTAAGCTTTTCTTATCTATGTATTGTATAATATTCTAGCATCAGTTTTCATCGTTTTCTTGATTCTACTCAGGGAGTTTATTTGGATCTCTGTCGAGTAGGTAGTTGAAAAATAATCAATACAATTGACATCCTTCTACACTTTAAAAGCTGAAAGCTTTAGTATTTAAATCAGCATCAGTAAAAGTAATGATAAGATCTCCCTATTTTTGAAATTGCAAATCCTAAGTAATAGGCATATTAAGTATTATTTTGCTCGTAACTTCGCAAGTTAATTTTACATAATTTGGAGATTTTGGTCCATTAGGAGGCAATATTTCAGTTTAACCAGTTCCTCCATCGTCCCAGTTTCCTTAATCGTCTAAAATATAAAGTTTAACTCTGTACGACATTTTAAAATCTTCTAACAGATCTTTTTAAATTAGATAACTTAAATCAGATAAACTTAAATCAGATTGACTTAAATCAGATAAACTTAAATCAATATCAACTTTCTTTATTTAATTCATCCTACTCTAAACTTCTTTAGCTCTCATTCAAACTACTATCGTTACTTTCTTAATCACTCTAAAATATAAAGAATATATTATTTTGCTTAAAGCTAAAGAACTATAGTATTAAATAAATAGAGAGTAGTCTGAAAATAAAATTAGATATCTAATGTTTTAAACCTAAAAGTGCTTTAATTAATTGTTAATAGTTTAAGATATGAAATCAAATAGTGATAGGAAAGTATCAAACAGGATAAGGTGTAAACATAAAGGTAATTACTGGATTTTAATCTGAAAGAAGGTTAAAATGAATTAAGTTAAACTACTTTAGCTTATAAAACTGCTTAATGGATGCTTTCTAGTGGAAATTTAATGAAGCATTTAGATATTATCAAGTATTTTTTAATTCCAGTTTACTTCCATTTTAAAATTGGTTAAAATGGGTGCATCTAATGCTACAGCTAAACTCGCAACTAAAGACCGATCTAAGCATTTATAAGATAATGAAGAGGAACAATAGTCAACTACTGTGGCTAGGAAAAAATAAGCAATAGGAGCTTTTTATACAACTGTTATGGAAGATGCAAAAGGAATAGGACTTTAAGATTTTGAGCTTCTAAAAGTTGTTGGATAAGGCTCTTATGGGAAAGTTTGCTAAGTAAGATATAAAAAAAATTAATAAATTTATGCAATGAAAATACTGAGAAAAGATAGTATATTTAAGAAGGAATAGCAAGAACATACTAAAACTGAAAGAAGAATTCTAGAAAAAATTGATCATCCTTTTATAGTTTCTCTTAGGTTTGCTTTTTAAACCCCTGATAAATTATATTTAGTTTTAGATTATTTTGTTGGTGGTGAACTCTTTTATCACTTAAAAATGTCTAGGGGTTTTGCCGAAGAGAGAGCAAAATTTTATGGAGCAGAAACTCTACTGGCTATGGAACATTTACATTCTTTAAATATAATCTATCGAGATCTAAAGCCTGAGAATGTTCTTTTAGATGAATAAGGACATATTGTACTAACTGATTTTGGGTTGGCTAAAGAAGGGATAGAACTTCCGAATGCAACACAAACTTTCTGTGGAACACCTGAATATTTGTCGCCTGAAGTTCTTAAAGGACAAGCCTATGGAAAGCCTATTGATATATGAAGTTTTGGTAACTTCATGTATGAGATGGTTTTAGGTCGTCCTCCATTTTATAATCGAAATCGATAAGAAATGTATAATCGAATTCTATTTTCTGACACTAAATTTCCTAGTTGGACTTCTCATAAATTCCAAGTCTTAATTAACAAAATTTTACAGAAAGAACCATAAGACAGGCCTTCGTGGTAAGAAATTAAAAAGCATGAATTTTTTGAAGGAATTGACTGAAATAAATTATTTAAGAAAAAAGTAGCTCCATCTTTTATTCCAAAAGTATCAAGTCCAGAAGACTGCAATAACTTTGAGGAAGCATTCACAAAAATGACTCCCAAAGACACTCCTCTAGAAGAGTCTCTTGAGAGTTATCAAAGAAGTAAGCTAATAATACAGATTATTTTGAAGAATTCACATACGATGAATCGGATCCAAACCAGTAATGATATTTCTATTTTTAATAGAAAAAACATAATTTATATATTTGAGTATTACAAACTAATAAATCTATTTTATCTTCTGCTAAACAGTTAATCTTTTATTTAGAAAAGTTCACTAGGTTCATCTATTAAGGATAAAGTCATAGTTTTTGATTAAATTATGATTTATTAGTATATTGCTAAGAATCTGAAAGATATTTAAAACTATATACTCACTAATCAGTTTAAAGTCATCAATTTCAAATCTTTAGTTCTTTACGTTTATTGAAAGTAGTAAATGAAGTTAGGATATTTAACTGATGATAAAGTTAGATTTACTTAAACTTGCAGAACTTATTGTAAACGAGCATTTAATTGATTAATCAATTTATTTATATTCAGTAAAATCTGCTTAAATCTAGAAGCTAAGATTATAAGGTATGAATATCCTTTAAAGATATGAGAGTTATAACTTAGAAAGTATTAATTTGATTGTGCTATAAGATTGAATTAAGCGTAACTGTAATAGTATAAGGAGGATCTAATGAATATGACTAATTAATACGATAATGGTGATTTATCAAATTGTATAAAGTGTAACTAAACTATTTCCATTAAAAGTTACTATTAAACAGATGTTATTTCCTAATTTATTTACCCTAGTAGTTGGTATGCTATTCTAATATTCCAATAAATATCTTAAATTTATAACTATTAGACAGTATTTCTTTTATTAATTATTCATTTAGCTTTGTTAAATAAAGACCATTTAAATAAACCAATGCTACCTAACAATTACCATTTATATCTTAGTTTCTTTTCCTTTAATTTAAAAAGCTTGTGAAATATAATCTAAATGAAGTTAAAAGATTCCAGAATGTTTTATAAAAGTATAATTGTTAAGAAATAAAGAAAGTGAAGAAGTTTGATTGATAAGACTGAATTAAGGAATTAAATTAAATAACTTAAATAAAATAGTAATTAATAAATCTCTCTTAGCTTCACACTTTTAAATACTTTTACTTAAAAATCCAATTACTTTTAATCCTTTATTTTATTTCTCTTATAATACCTTAAGGACTCGAATCTTTTCTTTCCTTCAGCACCAGAAATATCCATATAAACAGAACTAGACAATGAAATATTATTAAAAATACAACGATTACATAGATTATCGTAGAAAATATGTTTTGTTGCATCTTTTAATTTAATTGGTTTTATTATAAATAAGCAGCTTTAACTTAAATATGCCCTTATTTAAACAATACGTTTAAGAGAATTATTATATTAATAGAAACATTCAAATCTATTTCATACGAAATATAAAATTTCCCTAACTAGTACAAAAGGAAGCTTTGCTACTTGCACTACTTCTTGCTTTCCTTATAGAGATTAATCTTGCTTTTTTGATAAAGATTTTTTGTAAATCCACAGCAACTTAGACCTTCGCTATCAAGCATCTAATACCTTAAGTTTAATGATCAATTAATTATTCTAATAGAAATTTTAGATTTCTTATCAAGGTTATTAGCATTGATCACATTTATCCTTCTATATGGTTAATTCAAGTACTTTGCTATAAGATAAAAGTCTAATTAGATTTTATAATATCTATTTAGAAGACTCTTCTAACTCTTTGTTAACATCGGAAATTGCTAAAAAGCAATGAAAAAGCTTATTTAACTTTCTATTCCAGAACTCAATTCTAGCATTTTCCACTCGATTTAATTATTAAGCGGTAAAAAATAAAAAGCTGGCTACTTGCTCATTAAAGGCCATTTTTATAAGCTCTTGACAAGTTTTGGTTTCTGCTAAATAGCCTTAAGCGCTTTTAAGGTAACTGAGTTCAACTCGAGCACTTAACTCATCTAATCTAACTAAATTTTTAACATTCTCAATTTTATAGAATTTGAATAGAAAATTTTATCAGAATGGATATTGAGAATCCTTCTATAACTACTAGATAAGTAAATCTTAGTTCGATAGAAGTAGAAAAATTTACATTACTAAATCTTTAGTTAGTTGAACTTAATTTGCATACTCTTCTGCAAATTTAAATTAATTGTCTTCTTACAGAAGATAACTTAAAATCCCATGAGTTCCTATCTACCTCTCAATAAATTCTGAAATAGATTTTTTGTTTAGATAATAAAACAAGTAGATCAAAAAAACATTGCTAGTACTCAAAATCTCACTCAAAACATCATCCAGTGTTTTTCCTTTTTATTCGCTTTTTATTTCATCTAGTAGCTTTAAAAGCATTTAATCATCTAGCTGAGGGCTATTAATTAGTTGCAATTTTTAATTAAATGACTATTCCTTTTCAGGTTCTTACATTTTATAAGAAAAGTATATACATTCAAGTAATTATAACTAAATAGAATTAAAGTCTTTAACTAGATTAATAAAGCTAGGCTTAGTGTAAGCAAGCTAAGCTTTTATATATTTCTACTTTATATTTTAGTTCTATCTTTACTCCTTTATTTCATTGCTTAAATATTCTCCTTTTATCTTTTAAATTCCTTAATATTAGTTCAATCTAAAAGTCTTTTAAAACAATAACCCAAAGCAATTAAGCATCTTCCTCTAAATTATTAGAAGCAATAAAGAATGAATGGATTTTATTAGATTGAGTATTATAGCGTTAAATATTAAAATACTTTAATAAGATACTGATTATAAGCACTTTATTCATATATTAAAATAGTTACTCTTTTAAATAGGCATAAGTATCTACTTCAATTTAAATCTAAAAGTGCTATAAATTAATTATATATCAGCTTTATCCCTTATACCTATATTCTAAATAAAAGCTTATTGTGCTTATTATTTACGCTTTAGTTTACTCCTTTTGTATATTTAATAAGCTAACTAATTGATTCTATTACTATATATCTTATATTATATGTAGTTAACTTTATTTAAATCAATTCAATCTAACTAATTTTTAGTTGCCAAAGTTTTGAAATGTAAAGGTTATTCTAATATAGAAACCTTATTGCTCTTACTAAAGATCTAAATAATAAGTTTAGATAGTGCATAATTTCTATTGACAATGATTTTATAGCAACTTGCTAATCGATAATCTACTAATTACTTAAAACTTTATTTCCTAATATATAAACTAATATCTATAAAGGATTTTCAATATAGGACTAGATTTAACCATATTAAATATTATTTAGCTTTAGTATTTTATAGTAGATTACCATCTCCAATAAATCCTAGTTATAATCCTATTCCTGCTCACTTATAGCTTTCCTTAGTTCTAGTTTGATTAAACTTTAAACTAGTTGTTTTATTAGTATCTAAATACCTATTTAATAAAAGTACTTTATGGTTAATGCTAATCAGTACTATTAATACATAATAATTAAAAGTACTTCCTTTAAGATTATGTTATGCAATTATATCTAAATATTTGTATCTTAAGCTACTATCTGCTTGTAGCTTAAGTGTATGACTAAAACCTTAATATACTAAGAATAAATTGAAGGAATATATTCTTTTAAAGTAAAGCTTAATGTCTTTATTTTATCCTATAATACATTTTTCAAAGTACCTTAGTTTTTCGTTGAAGCAGCTCATTAATAAAGCATGAAAGTATCTTTCATTTAAGCATAAAGGAACAAGCATCACAATATACATAAAGCCATATTATATCGTATAAAACTGTATCTCTATAGATAATAATGCTCTTAAATGATACAAAAGCAAGATAAAATTAGATAAAAAGGTAAAAAAGCATGGGTTTAAATTAAATAGAGGTAAGAAATTATATTTAAGTAAGAAAGTGATAATAAGGGTGTTTAGTAATCTAGATTTTAGAATTAATTTACTGTAATTTCATTTATAATGAAGAGAAACAAAAGTTTTAGCGAACTTAATGAAGAAGAAATATTCTAAAATTTATAGACCAAAATTATTTTCAATAAAACCTATGTTCAGATTACTTAGAGAAGCGAACTAGGGCACTAGAGGAAATTCTCAATTAACACTAAATGGGAACTCTACTTACAAAGTTTATCCGAAAGATAAAATATATTGGAGTAATAGCCAAAGCCTAAATATACCTATTTGAAAAAAGAGAAAAATTAAGAAAATCAAGATTAAAGCTTAAACTGAACCAACACTTCCACTAATAATGAAGCTTCTGATAATTAGGAATAAAATTTTGAGTTTGATAGATTTTCTGTATTTCCTTGAATTTATTTACTTTCATGTCCTCTTTTCCCTCCACCTTAGTTCATAATAACTATGCCTTATGAAGAATTCAGCTACTCTAAGAGATTTTCTAAATAAATGCTAACTCAACAAACTAACGCAGAAACTTGCTTTGCTCTTGGAAGAATATACCTTCAAGAAGGTAAATTCAACGAAGCCTTTTAAAATATAAAGCAAGCTTTTAAATTAAAATCCTCTGACTGACTATATAAAACATACTTACTTGGAACAGCTATTTTCATAGGGAAATTTCAATAGGAAGAGTTTGAATTAAATATGGATCATATGAAAAGTATTTTTTTAATATAGAGTTTACTAAGGGCAAGACTAAAGGAATGAGCATGGAATTCCTATGGATTTAGTTGCTTATAGAAGAAAACATACTTTTAGTTAAGAGATCTGCCAATCAAATTAAAAAGCTCGATAAGTTTATGGGCTATTTAGCATGAGCAGAAGTTTATCTCAAAGAATAGAAAATAAATGAAGCCTTATCTATATATAAAGAGTTGACTACACATTTTCCAACAAGGCCAGAAAGTTACTTGAGACTTGGGTTTTACTTTTATTAGATTGAAGACTATGATTCTTGTGAAGAATTTATGACCAAAGCTTATGTTAGAGCTCATAATACAGAATTTCAATGCTTTAGGATTTTTATAATCTACTTGTTTGCTAAGGTATTGCAAAAGAATGGCCGAGGATAAAATTGCTTACTACTTCTTATATAATCCTTTTTACACAAACCTCAATACTCTTTTTTCTTATACCAAGCTGGAAAAATAGTGGTGAAGCAATAATTTGACTAATATTATGGAGTGTGCATTTAGATGCTGAATGAAGCCTTGAAGCTATCACATAAAATTTTTAAGTGGAAGATAGCATTTCAATTAGGAAAGTTGTACTAACTAAATAAATAAAACCTAGAGGCTTATTATACTTGATAGCAAGCCTTGCAGTATTACGAGCAAGTAATGAATAATAAGCTATTCCCTCAAATATTTAGAAACTAATAAAAGGTAGATGCTAATATATTGCTTATGGTTGAAAATAACAAAAAGGCTGAAAGCTATGTATAGAACATTTAAGTCATAGAGTAAGCTTGCAAGGAATAAGACTAATCTAAGCTATAGCAATGTTTGAAGCTTTGCTAATAACTCTAAAGCTTTGATAAGTATTAATTTGAATATTACAATCAACTTATTTGGTATAATCTTGACAATAAAGGTTTCATACTTGATTACCTCTATTCTATTGCTCATTCCGATTAAAATCATATACTTGCTGAAAAATTGATGATTAAGATATTATGCTAAAAGAAGAAGTATCAAGAAATGGCTTCTATAGCAACTAGGTTGATATAGAAATGCAAAGGACCTTAAATCCCAACCCAGTTCTGAATTAAGGCTAAATGTATTTTGGCTAAGACACTTTGTTACTTGGGATAACATAAGAAAGCATTAAGCACACTTAAAGATCTCAGCAAAACGTTCATTTATTACAATATTTAGAAAACTGAGTACATCTAAACACTTAAGCAGCAGATTAAGAGCGATAATATTGAGATTTCTTGCTGAAATAAGCAAAGCAGTTTCTTTAAAGTAATTGGACTTGAGAATGATAAATCTAGGAAAAATAGTTTGTCATATCATAGAAAAAGAAGAAGTAGTTTAGGTGATTCAGCATCTAATTCAAATAGGAATAGTAAAAATAGCTTTGACTTTTCATAAATTCTAAGCAGAAAGAGTGAAAGCTTGTTTAATCAGGATTTTATTAAAAGTAAGTTATAATATTAGATTTTGCTTTTACTTCAGATCCTTAATTTTTGTTTGAAATAGGAAAAATGTGTGCTTAACACCAAATTAATCAGAAAGAAGATGGAATTAGAGCATTAAATGAATATAATTACATCCTTGAGCACTGGAAGTAAGAATTAGCTACTGTTAAGATTTTGAAGGCTAAATACTGGCTTTCTATTCTATATAATTAAATAAACAAAAAAGAGTAAGAATTTTCATTCAGAGAGGCTTAAAGATTATTTAAAGAAATAGAGCCTGATCTAGCAAGCTACTTAATGAAATAGAAATACTAGTTTCCTGCATTTAAAAATCAATGAATATTTAACAAGCAAAGATAATTATTTATTGCATCTTACTTCACTAATCTACGCATTCCATTTCATTTATATGGTACAATCTTCTCTTTTTAAAGTTGAACAGTAAATTAGAGTCACTTTTTCTCTTTAACGCTACATCTTTTTCATTCTTATAACTATTGAAAAATATATACTTTTTGTCTCATTCAAAACCTTTAAGAGTTGTTTTAATGAAAGTTTCAAAATTTTGTTGATCTTACTTCATTAATTAAGCAAGAAGAATATTGTATTAGTTCATAGGAAGAAAATCGTAATTAGGAAATATAACTAAGCACTCTAAAGACATAATTATACTGTTTAATGTGATAACTGGATTTCAGTCTTCTAATAAGCGTAGAGCTACCACACCATTATCCAAGTTTATATTAGGATGACACACCTAATTCAGACATTGAATTGAAGGCTTAGTTAAAGGGAAGTTTAATTAGAACGTAATTTAAAAGTGAAAATAGGCGCCGAAATAAATTAAATCTGATTTAAAAGGTTCTATCTCTACGTCTAATAAAATCTACTTCTATTCTAGTAAAGGAATCCCTAGCTTTATTTCATTCATTCCTGTTATTTGTCTGTTAAGTCAATAGTTTTGGATTAAAATTTGAAACTTAGAAAAAGCACAATCAACCGGGTTTCTCATTTGATACATTTTTAAATATTACCCAGTTTGGTAAAATTTCTAAGTTAAATAGCTTATATTAAATTCAAATAATATTATCTAGACTCAATCTCTTTTCTCATTCTCATCTATTCTACTATCAACTAAAGCAAAAGAAGCGCCTTTAACATACGTTAAGATTTATTTTATACTAAATATCATAATTATGTTATCACTACTTCAAATTTCCCTAGTTTAAGTTAAGCTTAAATAAAGAAATTAAGAGAGAGATAAGTAAGGTATAGTGATGGATAGTAATAGAATAAAGGCTATTTTTTATTTTATATATACATTCTATTTTTTATTATCTAATTAGTGCTTTCAGGCCAATATTGCTTCTATTTAAACTCAATAACTTTCTTTAGCTCTAAAATATTTTGCTTACTAGATATTTAAAATTGAATTAGAGGAATTGCACCATATTCCAGATAAAAGAAATAAAGACTACAATAAAAATGAAATTAAGCCTTATTTGAAAATAGTTGAAATGATATTATATCTAAAAGTCTTAAAAGTTTACATTTAAAAATAAAGATTAGAAGCATGGGCTTCTGATTATGCTTTTAGCAATAACTTTTATTTAATTAGATATAAGTAAATCTATTAATTTTATGCTTGAAATTTCTAGCTCACTAAGACTTAGAGTATAATCTAAATAGATAATAATGCAAATGGAAACTATAGATTCTACTTAAAAGTAAGCTTATTCTTTACTAAAAGAAAAAATTAACTAAAATATGTGAAAATTAGATAGAAAGTAACTTGAAAAACACATAAATAGTATAATAATTTATCTATTTAAGCAACATAATTAGGAAAAAATTAAAAAAGCATAGATATTTACTAATTTTTGGTAAATTAACTTGTGATCTAAATGCTTTGACAAATGAAGCTAATTTAATTTTGATTTATTAGATTTATTTAAGTGGAGTTTAAAAATGCATTAATTTAGTAAGAGTAGAAAATAAATTACGCTTATGGAAATGACTGCTTGAATAAGAATTGAATATAGCTAAATAGTGATTAAGAGATACTGTAATATAAAATTTAGATTAAATAATAAATAAGAGTTAAAGAGTTATTGCTAGTTCACATATTTGCTCATTGGCTATAATAAGGCTTCTCTGGTGATATGGCAATCTGTTGAGGCATTGCGTTACTTACTATCTGCAATGGTTTTTTTTAAGAGCGGTCAGTTTATTATAGTTAATAGTTTTCCTTTGAATCGTTAAGATCGCCACCAACAAAAAGTAAAATTAAAGCAATGAATGTTGGAGCTCCAGTTGCAACCCAGAAACTGCAAGCAATGATTGAATTTACAGATATGACATCAATGTCACTATTTAGTTCTCTATCATATACTTTAATCCAGGTTCATATTTAAGTTAGCTACATTGTCTATTGTATTTACTCAGAAGGAAATCCTCTTTCAGTATGCATTTTGTACCATACACAAGTCCATTCTGTTAAAGGAACTTCTCTTATTTTTAGCCACTTATGTATCGTAGTCAATTTAGATATTTCTAATGGAGCTCTTAATGTCGAATTGGAGCAGAGTCCATATGCATTATTCATGTATAACACAGGATCAAAAGTCTCATTTGATTACATCATTCTAGTTGCTTTATTTCTGAAAGGTTCATTTTATTATGTGTTTTGAGCGTAAGCAAGATAGACACAAAGTACTAAAATAGATAGTAACTTCATTTTTCAATTATAAACTTAAAACTTACATTTCTTTAAAGTAATCGTTACATTAACAAGAAGTTTTATTTAATTAAAAATTTTCATCTGATCATGCTCACTCCTTATTCACAACCTACTTATAAAAATCAAATCCCAAATCTTTGATTCCTTTTCAAAATCTTTAGCACATTTATTTGATTCCTTTACTAATACTCTAATAATCAAACTCCTAATGATAGATTTTTCCTCTTTTGGCTTTAATTAAAAAGAGTAATTAAATATATTTAGTTTAAATAATAATAAATAAGTTCCCTATTTGATTAAAAATACTTATTTAACATTTAGATCTTTAATTAGTTTAATCAAATTACATTAAAGTCTTCTAAAGTAGACTACTACAATCACTATCATTTTTAATTATAAAGAATCTAGTTTTTAAACACTTTTTAATCTATCAACTAACTCTAGTTCCATCTACTCTATCTAATTTCCCTGGCCTATAAAAGAGTGCTTCTAAATATTCTTTTAAGTTAAAATATTTAAGAGTATAAATTATAGCTAATATACAATAGAGTAATCATACTATACGTACTACTAATCTAATTTTTATTTATATATGAACTATGTAGTTTGCTTACATTTAACTATTAACATTTTTAAAAGATATAGAGTAGATATTATAGATAGATATTAATAGAAGAGCCATAGCTTTAATTAGTAATGATAGTTGATGTCTTCTAGTATTCTTATAACTAATAGCTAGCTAAGTAGTATAGAGCTCTCTATTACCAAATATTTATTCCATACCCTCAGAATTCTTACTATTTAATATGAGAGCCACATATTTTATAAGCTAGCTTCACTTTCCGTTAGTGCTGATTATATTTTAAATTTGCTTTCAATTTTAAAAGTGAATTGTTAAGCAAGAATATAAAATATAAGCTTGATGGTTATTATGGAAAAGTAGACTAAAACATAAAAATGTTAGGAAATAAGTAGATAAAATATAGCAACTATACTATTTTATTATACCTAAATATCCTTTATGCTAAGAGCTTATGGGAATGCTTTGCAATAACTAAATTAAACTTATTTACTAGAGCAAATATACAACACTAAACTTATTTATTTTAAAATCAAAGCCTTAAATAGTATAAACTTATTAAAATTTAGCCAATCTAGTTTAAAAGTAAAAGCTCTTATTAAAATTGGTTATAAATAAAATAATTGATATAGCTAGGACCTAAAAGCATTAGTAGTAATAGATTACCTAAAAATATAAATTATTTCTGGAAATAAATGAAGAAAAATAGAAAGAAAAGGAGATTAGTAAATATAAGTATATAATATTGTGAAGATATAAGAGCAATAGAATAAATAAGAAATAAATAAAGTAAGAATATTTATAATAGAAAAATACTTTAAAGTATTCTATTCTTTTAACATTACTTCTTCTTTAAAAATTCTATAAAAGTCATTCTTGTTTTATATCTTCATTTTAGATTCTATCTTTAATTCATATTTCATCTTAAATTATAGATAAAATTTAGAGAATAAACTTAGCTTATGGCATATGCTTGGAAAATTTATGTTAAGAAATTGATTAAAATAAAGTTCAAAGATTTTTATTATATTTGAGTAGCAAACAATGAGCCTAAAATGATGTAACTAGAATAAACTAAAAAAGCTATGATTATAAATGAACTAGCAACTAATATATAAACAATATAGCTACACTATAGATAATTAAGCTTAAGCATTAATATCAAAAGCTTTTTATTATTGCAGTCCTGATTATTATTATAATTTTATTAGATTTAAATAAGTGCAAATCATTATTAAGTCTAATGTAAATTTAGAGATAATTCTAATTAAAAAAATAAAATAATTAAGCTTAGAAAATTTCGTTTTCTATCCATATTCATTTATGATTTAAATCAAAAATTGTATTTTCATAAAATTAACTAAATTTTTCTCTTATTTTGATATTAAATAAGCATATAAACATTAGAGAAAATAAAGTAGTTTACTTTAATAAGTTGCTTATTCATATAAAATATAAAGGATTTAATTTATGCGATTCAAATTAGTATGTAGTATGGTTATAAGTTACGTAAAGAGTATTCTACTAAGAATAAATGCTTGCATTATGAAGGGCTATACTTATAATATAATCATATTCTACTTTAAAGTATGTGAAGGCATTATTTGCTTATTATTGATTATAACTAATTTTTATTATTTTGCTGTTAGCTTCTTAAAGATGTTTAGTAGAATTCCAACTAATTGGTCATTTTAAAATTCTAAATTATAGTAATTTTGTCTTCTCGAAATACCTAAAGCTACTTAGATTTTACAGTTTTAAAATTTAAAGTATTATTTAAAGGTTGACTAGGAAGATTGAATAGTTGGTATAATTTTAGGGTGCAGGTATTATATATATGTAAAATAATAAAATACTCTATGTTTGATTAACTTAAAATATAATTCTGTAACTAAAGAGTACAAAATGCAAAGTTTGTTATAATCGAATGAAAGATTAGTAAGTTAATTTAAAGATAATCCAAAATTAAATCTGTTAAAATTTAACATTTTAAGAATTAGAACGAATTTAATAAAGTGTATAAAAGAAAAGAGAATTATGGAATAAGGGAAAATATAAAATTAATTATAAGAACCTTTTTAAGTTATATAATTCATTAGAGATATCACAAATACTATTTCTTCATTTGCTTAAATTCTCTATTATGCATACTTAGTACATTTTTTTTGCCATGGCTATTGAAATTTTTGTTATCAATTGGCGTTTTTGATCTTACAACAGTCTTCAAAGGATTAAAAGGACTATAAATCTAATTAAGAGCATTATTTCTCGGAGAAATAGGATCAATTTTTAGTTGCTTCTTATTGGTTGAAGTGGACCTAAAAGTATTATTTTCAAAAGTTATTCTTTGTGTTTTAGGCTGCCTGATTAAAGTTTTTTTATCAAAGTTTTCAGATTTTCTAATTGATTAGCTGTACTCTTTAAGTAATTATGAAAAGCCGTAGTTTGTTTATAGCTCTCTACTTGTATAGTTTTCTTTCTGAGTAATTTCGTTTTGAATTTATTTTAACTTTTTCTTGAACTCTTCCGTATCGCACTTCAAGTTATTTGTTCTTCATCTTGGAGGTTCGGTTTTTCTTGGCAAGTTCCTTTTTTAATTTATTCTGATATTTTTGATTCCTTTAACACTCATTTATCCTTTTTGTGAGGATTTAGGTCTGTTGGTTTTTTAAGTCATAGATCCTGGATTTTTATTAATATTTGGCACGAGTTCTAGTTTCAATGCGGGAACTTTTTATGCCTTTTTCCTACTATGATTTTACTAAGTTGCATTAAAATCGAATAAACCTTAAACTTCTTAATGGGTCCAGTATTCAACAGCAGAAGGAGCAAATTCACCACCTTGTTAAGAGTATTAGATAGCTTTGAGCAATTTACAAAGATCATAATAATCAAAGTGTACTCCGTACTTTTATTAGTCATCTATAGTTGCCTTTTAAAACTTTTCTCGCATTGCTTCAAATTCTTTTGAGAATCCATTCTGCATTTTTGTTTTTAATTATAGGTGATTAATCAAATCTGACTTTAATTTTAAATTTTAAAAATCCTTTTTGAAAGTTAAATGGATGATTACTTTTTTAAGATGATATTGTTATTAAATTACTGAACTATATAGCTAACTTGCTTATTTAACTTTAAACTTAATAGTTCCAACTATTGTTTGATTAGATTAATTTATTTATTGAATTGATCTTCCAGTATTTTTCTCTCTTCGACTTAGATTTTAAAAAACTAATACATATTTCATTCAATGTTATAAATGAATCGCTTATTTAGCTTCTAAATTTATAATTATGAATTTGAGCCCATTTATGAATAGCTTTGATTAAAGTAAGTTAGATTGATTATTATAAAAAATAGACATTTTACTGTTATACTAATAGTAAGTAATTAAACTTAAATAAAAGCTTTTCTATTCCTTTTTTAAGTTATTCAATTTTAAAATTAAAGCAAATAGCTAATTATCTGATCCTCTATAATCTTAATTTATAATAGCATCCATTTAGTTTATTTCTACACTCATAATTATTAATTTCTCATTAAAAGGCTTCGATTAATTTTCTGTAGAAAATTAACTTAGATGATTTCAACTCTAATCACTTAGAGCACATTTTAAATATAATAATTCACTAAATTTGATACACTGTTCCTTTTATAATTGCTTAAGTACTAAATTATACTTCTTAATTGAACTAATGTATCAAGTTAGTTAAATAAGTATTAATTAATTAATTAAATCCATTAAATAGTTTTGCATTCTATTACCCTGCTATTATTTCATTTAATGCTTTCTCTTTCTACAATCATTAAACACTTAATTTACTTATATCCTCAAACTTAGCAAGTTTATTTATTAAAATATGGAGGAGTCTAATTTTATAGAAATATCCTTGTTTAAATTTTTAAAAGGTAGCATTGAAGAAGAAGTTGAGTTAGATTTATCTATTAATTGGTCTTATGTAAATAGATCTTAATATTATACTTTTATGTTCCATAACTTTTAAAAAGCATCCTAATTAGCTAATATTACTAGCACTCATATATTAAATACCTTAAATCTAGATTTTACTGGATTATCTATATAATTTATTAAAAAGCTTGCTCCATGAAAGGCTAAATATAGTAGCATTTTCTCAATTTCATAGAATAGTAAAAAGCAGCAGAACAGCAATCTATAAATACCAAAAAGATTGAATATTTGAAGGAATTAATGAAGCTTTAATAAGAAAAAGCAAATAATATGAATAAGAGCTTTGATAAAGCAGTTTAAAGGTTTATTCTGGTTTAAATAAATTTAACTTTAAATTAATTTCTTAAATTAAGAAAAAAAAGAAAAATGTTCAGTGATACTGAAGAACTCAATTATAAGTTACTTTGCGAGGGTAAGATCAAAGAAAAATAAGTATAAGCCGCACAAACCAAACGTAAGCTTTACTTTATATTAATTTCATGCTTCCTTGTTATTTTTATTTACTTAAGCATGATAGTTACTCCTCCCTCATCTAAAGACTAACTATTTTTATAATAGGAGACAGTGCTTAAATAAGAACTTAATTAAAATACGACATTTGTGGAGCCTATTGTTAAATTCCCTGATTTTAAAAATGAAGCTAATGAGGGACAAGTAGATACACTTTTAGAAAAAGCTAATATATTAATAAGAACCACAGAATCATTTGGGTATGAAATTCAAGAAATGGAACTACCACGAGCAGTTATCTTGAAATCCGAATTAGGTCATTCGAAAGAAGCTGAAATAAGCAGTTATAAAGCAAGAAAATCATACCAGAAGCTTCTTAATCTCTTAAATAAAAGAAACTCATGATTATAAACTTTTAATCTACTTCTTTATGCCTATTCTTATCTCTTTATTTAGCTCTCATAGTATTATTCAATTTTAATTTTCTTCTTGCTTTGCTTCTTAGCATTTCTCTGGACTATTAAAGTCAAGCATAATAAATAAAATACTGATTATTAAGTTTAAAATAAAGAAGTTCTAAGAGATTACAAGTAGAAGTGAGGAATATAACTAAATAAAATGAAAAGTAATAGTTAGCATCTAATATCTATTAGATATACTGATTGATATTAGCTAACTATGATATCTTTTAGTTAAAATAAACTTAAGGGATTTAAATCTATAAATCATTTTTTAACTTAGTTCTTTAATATCTTAGGATGATATTAACTTATAATGACGCAGATGAAGGAGAATGATATGCTACAAATTTTTAATGACTGCTAGAGTGATAAACCTTATATATACTTTACAGTTGAGCTGATTAAACACTTCGGAGAAGATTATTTCTAATTAGCTATGGAAAACATTCTTGACTTATTATTTAAGTGTAAAAGAAAAAATTTAGCAGAAACTAAAAGGGTGAGATTGGTGCTAGCAGGAATTGCAAGGATAAGTCTAGAAAATAATAGTTAAGTTTTTAAATGTCCTGATGAATTTAAGGAATATTTGAGAAGATGAGCTTTCTATGAATTCTTATTAGATAGGTGTTCATATGTTCTTCGCTTTAATGCTTCAATAACTGTCAGAGTAAATTCTTCACTGTTGTTAAAAGAAATTTTCTATTAGAGTTATCAAATAAAACGAAACCTAATAACTGACCTAAGTAAAGAGTTTAAAAGTGAAGGAACTAAATTTTACAAAAGCACACTAAAGACAATTAATAACATGATATTTAGTAAAAGCGACAAAATATCTCATATTGGTATCGACGTCGCCAAATGAGTTTAACATGAAATTCATGAACTTACTGATTCAATTTGCCTCATGCTTAAACATTAGAATCAAGAAACAAGAATAAAAGCCTTGGAAGCTATACGAATAAGCGATAAAACCATAAAAGAATTAGTAAAGATGAAATGAGACTCCAATGTTATGATTTAAGAGCTTTTGTTTAAAAAACTAACAGAATAATGGAATATAACTGAAGTCCCTTTAAACGACAAAGACCTTTAAGAACTGATATATTTTGGAATTAAAAATTAAATAGAAAGCATTAGTTACAACTGCAAAAAAATGATAAATACTATTCTCTATAGAATCTAAATAAAAGTTGACTAAACTGATTAAGATCTTCTAAAACCAATAGTTTTCTTAATTATGGTTGGAAAGTATTAAAGAAGATCAATTGCAACAATAGACTTAGTTGCTAAATATTTAGTTAGAGATTTATTTTTTGGTGTTAAGAAATAAGAACTAAAAAGGCTATTAGTCTAACAAATAATCCCTTCTATTTTAAATGAGTTTAAAATTCCTCTTTCAACAGAATTTAAATCTGTTATCTAATATAGAGTAGAATCAATAACACTATTAAGAGTAACCTTAGAGCACTGAATGTAAAGGGATGTTGAGAGTTTTCAAGAAATAGTGACTGAATTACCAGATTGTGATTATTTCATTGAATAAATAACAAATCAAAGAACTAAATAAAACTACTAAACAGTATATGAATTAACATATCTATGTGAACTTATAACGCAAACTAACGAAGGAGGCAGGCGAATATACTTAAAATTTATAAGTGCCTAGTTAAGTAACTTTCTAACTCCAGAAGCAATGCAAGAGTTGACTATTTAGTAGCAATGAAATGACATTTATGAGGCTCAAATAAATATTAGAACTGATTAGTAAATGATAAATGAATTTATCAAAATACTGCTAAATGAAAGGAAAATAGATTCCTTTGAATAGATAATTAAAGCTTTGCAAGAGCTTACAAATTTTTTAGAAGAGCCTTATTACAATTCTTAAAAATATGAAAATAATTAGATTTTACCAATCTAAAATGGTCATAGTTTACTTGATTCTCTATAAGTTTTAGAAAATAAGTTAAGCGTAAATAAATAAAATCAAGAATAGACTAACTAAATCTTAAATGAAAACAAAAAAAGCAATAATAATGAAATGTAATACATTCAACAATTTCAATTTTTGTAGTTATAGAAAGAGTAAATAGAAATGGATATCGAATCTTTATTATAAGCCATAAAACCTATCCTTCATCGAATTTTTTCTATATGTTAATTTGTTTTCCAGAATGAGAAAAACATATAATTAAAATAGCAAGTTTTCGACTCTTTTTTCGTTCATTCAATTAACACTCATATTGAATCAAATGACAGACTTAATGAATTCTTTGGGGATTAAATAATAAAATGCTCGGCTGATTATGCTGTTACTGATCCTAATTATGCCTTATAAATTTTAAGTTTCCTATCAAATATACTGTAAGATTAAGGATATGGAAATATAGCTAAATTTTATAGTTTATGTACAATGCTTGATATCTTTAAGTTTCATGGATTTCTATAGATTGATTAATTTTTTGAGTGATTTGAGACTTAACATTAGTAGTACTTAATTGATAAGCAGATGTCAGATAACTTAAAAAATAGGAATGAGTATTTTAGATAGAAAGTTGGAGAGATATAGCAAGCCATTGACAGTTTATGTGCTTTTCTCTTTGTTAATCATAATGAATTAAGAAGTATAGCATTTTAGGGATTAGTAGGAGTTACTTTTCTAAACAAAATAAGTAGCTCAGAATTTTTAATAGCTTTATTCCTTATTTTTGTGAATTAAAGAGAACAATACAAAGAGTGCTCCTCATGTCTATTTACTTTTTTGCTTGAATACCCTCTCATTAGCCTTAATAATGCTTAATAAATATTTGAAGGATTGAAAATAGCTTATATTTTATTAGGGATAGAATATGAAAGATTTTAAAACAACTGCAACCTTGTTTAGCTTACCAATATTTTGGAAAGTGATTTGAATAAAACAGCTTGTTAGCAAATGTAATCTCTAAGTACAACTATTTATAAATAGCATGAATGAGGAAAGCTGATAGACGATAACTTCTTTCATATTCAGATGGCTATTTTTTTAATTCTAGCTATTGAAACTTTTCCTGATTGTGCTTAGATATTTACTCAATGTTTACCATATCTTAACTATTAAGCAGGATGGTAGGATATTCAGATAAAGTTTCTAAGTGAAAGAATAGCGTAAATAGTCCATATATAACTAAAAAAAAATAAAGAAGCAAAGCAGTAAGTTTTTATATAGATCTCTTAGTGATTTTAAAGAGAAACTCATAAACTAAAAATAAAATCAATGAAAAGCTAGCAATTTAGTCATGTAAGATTTCATCAACTAGCAAGCCTAAATTTTTAATATCTCACTCTAACATGGAAGAGCTTTGCACTATCAACTTAGAAATTTAGATTATAATTTTGTTAAGTTTTAACATTTTTTTGAAAAGCAAAAGTCAAGCATGTAAGTATTCTATAACTCCAACAATGAATAGAAGACTTATTTATAATGAACTCGGGAAAATTAAAAAAACGAATATGAATTATTTAATAAAAATATAAGAAATAGCTCTTGAATGGTTATCATTTTAAAATCAATATTATCTTAAATTCCTTACATTTAAATATAAAATGTTTAAATATGTAATTTCAATTATTCTATACCATAAACCTTGCATAATAATTAACTCTCCTTATTTAGTCCAGAGGTGACTTAAGAGGCAATGCAATTAAAATGCTTATACTTTTTAATGGAAAATATTACTTTGTTATAATTAAATTAATAGTCTAGTTCATTTGATAAGAAATGTTCCTTTTGCGCATACTAGGTTATTATTTAGGCTGTTCATTAATTAAAATTCAATTACATATTGACCTGGAAAGATGGAATTTGGAATTTAACCTGCTTTATGCATAATGCAGATAACAGCTGGACAATAAATTTAAATTGGATAGGTTTTCGTTTAGAGAGGTATTCCAGATATATACATAGTCATCTTAACTTTAGTTACTGTAAAAGAGGATTTGGTTTAACCTTAAACAGTAAACGTTGCATTTTGGCCAATAGTAGGAGGATACGGAGATACATCAAATTAAGTAACAGTTCCTTGATCACCTCCACAGTTTATAAAATCAACAGCTTATTTAAACTTTCTGGAAGCTATTTTTAATTATCTTTCTGTTTTTCCACACATTAATTTCTTTCTTTAGCCATACTATGCTTTTATCTAAAATTAGTAGTTTCCTCCAGGTATAATACTTGGTACGATTATAGTTGTAAATAAGCTACAAAAGCAATTATCAGAGCAAGAAGTATTTACTTGAAAGCTCTACGTTGATATAGGAACACCTGAAGAAAAAATAGTTGAATGAATTTTATTTATCATAAAAGCTTCTTTTGCTTTTCCAGATAACGCTAAATAAACTGTCTATCCAATAGTTAAAGATTGAGGATATGTATCTAAAGATAAAACCAAAGCTTAATCACCTCCACAATCTTAAAATGGCAAAGATTCTTGCAATGATGAAAATATTTAGATATTAACAGCAAAGCATATAACATTATCATTAAAATCATTTTAGAATTAGATTTTTATGTCATGATTATCAGGAGAGACAACTCTGGGAATAATAACATTCTATATAATATTGCATTGTCCAATTTCACAGGTTCTATCTATTTAAATATCTCCTTAAACAATAATCAAGCCATTTCTTATTATAGATATTTTAGTTTTGTTTACTGTGAAAACTTCAGTTGCTTATCCTATCCAACTTATAGAAAGTTATTCGCCAACTCTGGGTGGAAAAGGGAAAACATCAATTTTAGTGGTTTAAGCTAATGAATAATCACATATAGAAAAATCCACTTAATTTTATAGCGTAAATCTGTTTTCCACTTCTAATTAAACTGTCACTTTTCCACATATCAGATTCTCAGACTGTTCATTCTTGGCTTTTATCTCAAATTAATATACACCAAAAGGCATGTTTGATGGTATATTATATTCTTAGATGAAATTACAAAATCCTTCAGGGCAACTTGTATAAACAGGAATTTTCTAAGTGAAAATTTGAATATCGAATGCATAAGTAACAATACTTAATTAAGTAATAACAAAAGACTACTTAGTATTTCCTGCTATCTTCAGTATTACACTTTACCCTATTATAGGAGGATTTGGTTCTATATCAATAAAAGTAACAACTGCTTATTCTCCTCCACAGTCTTCGAAATTAATAGGCTATTACATTTTCTACCTAGCACTTAAGTAATTTTCTTCGAAGTTCAAATCAAATGAATTTTCTACAAAGTAAGGAATTGAGTATGCAAAGGAAAGAAGTATGAGGAATATTTTCATTAAAATGTAAATTAAAAATAGTTCTAATGGGGATAAGCACTTAAACACATTAAAAAAATAGCTCACTTTAATATATTTATACTATGAGGCTTATAATAACTATAAAAATGGCTCTTTTCAATGAAAATTAAACTGATTTTAATTTTCAAGAAGTATTTGATTTGATAAACAAGTAAAAAAAAACTTAACAGGAAGTAGCAAAACTAAAGGAACTTCTTTCTTTTATCTCCTACTTTCAATAATTCAATCTTTAAAACGATGATCTATTGAATAATATAATAGAAAATCTAAAGCTGAAAATCTATGAGTGTGGTGATATAATTTTTCGTTATGGAGATCCGGGAAAAAACTTTTACATTATTTTATATGGATCAGTTGAAGTCTTGATTCCTGTTGAAGCAGGGTTAGCAAATAGGATTGCTTAAAAAATGTAGAGAAAAAAGGGAATTGACAGTGAACTAAAAAAAAAAGCTAAGAAACAGAAAGAAAAATTGATTTAATAAGACTACGAAAAATTCAATTAGATTAGAAATTTTCCTTCATTTGATAGTTCAATTGGAACTATTTTTGCAATCAAAAAAAAGTTAATCAACGGTCAAGAAAACGAAAAAGAGAAATTAACTTAAGAAAATATATCTCATAAAGACTAAAGGAAAACTGATCCAAGAGATTTTCTAAAATATATGCTAGTTTCTATTCTAGATAAAGGAAAAGCGTTTGGAGAATAAGCTATTATCCAAAGCACTCTGAGAGCTGCAACAATGAGATGTAGACAAACTTCTATTCTGCTCTATATCGATAAAGGAAAATATTAGAAGTTTTTACAGCTATAAGATCAATAAAAGTTCAAAGACATAATAGAATTTTTATAATTCCATGGGTTCTTTAAAGACTGAGAAATTAAAAAGCTATTTTTACTTTCTTACTACTTCAAGAAAAAAGCGCTAGTAAAAAATTAGTTTGTCTATGTTGAAGATAAACCTGCAGATAATATTTATGTGATTCACTAAGGCGAATTTACTGTAATTTTTTATTGTAGAAATCAAAATTTGTTAAAGATCATAGAGGATAAAAGCCTAAGAAGTTAAATATATCTATATGTACTAAAAATTCCATAGAAGGTATTCATGAATGCTTACATAAATTAAACTATTTTACTTCTATCTAGTGTGTTTCTTTAGAAGGTATCGTTTATCAGGTTTAATGGAAAGAATTTTGATACAAAGTTTAAAAAACGGAATCGAGTGTGCATTTTTGAAAGCTTGCGAAATTAACTTACGATATGGAATAGGAAATAATTTAAAAACTAGTGTAGAGATTAAATAAAAATGAAGACTTATATGTAAAAGATAA
Organism: Loxodes magnus; assembly: GCA_946699065.1. NCBI lineage: Eukaryota > Ciliophora > Karyorelictea > Loxodida > Loxodidae > Loxodes > Loxodes magnus. Next base: position 722,559 of record CAMPDV010000018.1, read on the forward strand.
AACTCAAGATTCAAATATTTTTAAAAAAGGGTATATTTCAGCATGTGCTGGATTAGAAGATCAAAGTAAAATGCTCAATTTTAAATAAGATGTTTGGGATTAAAGCAACTATTACAAAAGAAATAAGAAAGATATCACTCTTCAAAGTATAAAATGCTTCTATAACAAGAAAAATAATCGTTAGAACGAGAAAAGATTTAATTTAGTGAGAAAAGGAATCTTAAGATCTAATAACGTATCGAATCTTAATCTATAGGAATCTAATTAAAAGGAACTTAAAAACTTTGAAATATAAGTTAAATATAAGAAAGATTAAGAATAGAAACAGAAGGATAAGTTGCATAAGAGGCTTGACCTATTTGATCATCATTATGATAATTTAATATTTGATAATTTATTAAAAAGATCTTCAAATAATCTTCCTTCCATTTTATAATAAACATCTGAAAGGCTATCATTATAAAGACATTATTCTCCCTAATAAAAAATTGACAATAAGCTTTTAACAATTACCTAGAAGTTCATTAGCAATCCTTCATCAGTAATAAGTTCTCCTAAGACAAAGCAAAGCTCTGGTACCTTCCTTTGTAATAGTCCCTTGTTCACTTCATATAGTTAAATTCCAACTGATCTGACTTTTTATGAATACAATACTGAGCCAAGCGATGTTTATTCTGAATAAAAATTATCTCCAATTTGCAGTAAATTGATGTATAAGCAAAATAAAATGGGAGATAAAATTAAATAAAGTATGAAAGCTAATGCAATGAAGCTTGCTTTGAAAGTAATTAGTAAGAAAAAGACTTCATATAAAAAGGAATTTATTGCCTTATTAAAAAAATTATGCTAAAAGTATAAATCAGATATTAATTAGCTACAAATGAAAAACAAAATAGTTAAACACTAAAAATAGTTAACTTTTCCTACTGAGTTTTATGAATAAAGTAAGATTACATAACGTTATCATAGTTGTAAATTTAACCTAAGTTCAAGAAATAATATTAGCACTAAAAATTTTACGAATGAAATTTCTAAGCATGGAGTCAAGAGCTTAAGTAAAATTAATCTTTAAAGATCTCATTAATATTTTGATTTTCTTATATTTGTCTTAATTGTATTGCATTAATTTGCTTTTAGTCAGATCTAAGTCTTAAAAAGCTATATTTGAGAAAATTCATGCACCTAGATTTTTTGTATAGATACAATCTACTTTGCATGACTTCTATTTGGTTAAGAGTATTAAGCATTTCAAAATTTATACAATGAAGGATAGTTGAAGATATTTCCTACTTAAGTAGAAAGTATAAATTACTGGGTGGAGTAAAATGTAACGATAATAGGATATAAGATATAATGATAAATATTTAATTTATTAATAAATTTTTTAATTCACATTTTGGCTAGAATTTCCTAAATTTCACCTGTTTTTATTTTAGCTTTCAAGTCATCACATCCTCCAATAAACTATTAGTTAATATAAATGACAGGAACAGTTTTATGCTAACTAACTTAAATAACAGCACTTCTAAACTCAGTTTGCTCGCTTTCCATTAAGTCAATTTCTACAACTTTTATTTCAGGTAGTTTTAGTTTATTTTATAAAATACTCTTTGCCTCATCACAATAAGGACAAGTAGTTTTACTGAAAACCATTATCTTGTTCTCGCTTATCAAACTTTATACTTTTTGAACTAATGTTGAAGAAGCTTTTGCAGATTATCCTCCCATATTTTACTTTTGAGATTCCATAAGGTTTTATAATTAAAGGTTCCTTTAGAAATTTAAATTTTTAATTTAATATGATTATCAAGTTTTTGCAAGCAAAGTCATAAAATATTTAAAAACATTTAATGATAAAGACAAGATAATAAAAAATAATAAAATTATGCTTAAACAAATAGCAAGGTATTATATAGACTATTAATATAGTTACTTTTATTTATTCTTATCTTATTAAATTCTTTATTTTCTTGCTTTTTCTTATTTAAATACTATCTTCACTCCTTTTTCTCCTTAATATATGAGATTTAATAAAAATATCTTTGTTGCTTTTAACTAGCATTAAAGTTTGATTTTGATTATAATCTTAAACCTAAGTATTAAGATTTATTGAATAAGTAATAATTAATTTAATGCTAGGTATTTATTTTGGAATCTCTTTAATTAATAGCTCAGTTAATAACTATAACTGCATATATTGAAAGCATTATGCTATCTTTGTAAATTTATAAGATCTCAAAGTTGAAAAGTTAATAGTTATCAATTTTCTAATAATGCAGATTATAATCTTAGTGGATAAATCTAAGTAATCAATTTTAGCAGATGAGTTGTGTATTTCTGATATATTTGAGTTATATTAAAAGTACCTTGCTGTAAATACTAAGAAATAAATGGTTAATCAGCATGAATATTATAAGGAATTATGTAATATGGACTATTTATACGTAATTAATTGATAAGATATAATACAATTACTCGAAATTATATCCTCTACATTCTAGAAATTATATTTTATAGTTTCTATGGATTATGAATTGTCATATCTTTGTGCTACTAACTATTAACAAATAATTATTACCTTTAACTACTATATGCTTTACTATTTTAAAGTTTAGGCTACCTAATTTAAAATTTAATATAATTGTCTTTTAATTAATTTCTTCTAATTATACACTCAATTAAAAGGAAATTTCAAGTAATATAAAATTAAATAGCAAGATTTATACAAAAGATTTGATATAAAACAATTAAGAATTTTTGATATTAGTAAAGTAAAATCTGGCATAATCTAAAGCTAGAAAGCCTAAATGCATAAATATGATATCTTGTAAGAATTATATTTAAGGCTACTATTACAGCGATGTATATTTACACTAAGCTTGATGCTTTGAATTATTATAAGCTAAATTAAAAACTTTAAATTACAAGATATTGACTAGAAATTATAAGCTCACTTAATTAATTATCAATGTTCCATCTAAAACTTAACTCGCGCTGTGGATTGAGAATTAATACAAGTTCATCGTTTGAGCTGTAATGTTTTTTAGCAATATCATAAGCAGTTTAACCATCTCTATCTTTAATTGTGCGATTAGCACCACTCATCACTAAAATTTAGCAAATATCTGCATCTCCTTTAAAGGAAGCTATATGAAGAGGCGTTTAATCAAAGTTGGACTCTTTAATATTAATTTTTGCATGTCTTCTTACTAGCAAATCAACTATTTTTAATTATTTGAAGAAAACTGCACTATGTATTAGTGTTCATTATTTTCCATCCAATGGAAAATCAACTGGAAGTCCTTAATCAAAATATTTAAGCAATTATTAAAAATTACCTTAGTTAATACATTTAGATATTTCATCTTTCAAAGGATCTCATTTAGTAATATCTTATTCAGTTATAACTATTTTGCTACTCGATCTTTTATTCATCGCTATTTCTTCTTACTTAATTTCTTCAGACTGGGTATTTTTAGATTTCTTTCGACTACATAGCGAAGAAGATGGACTCAAATTTATTTAGTTTTCTTTTTTGTCGCATTTGCTTTTTCTTTATATTAGTGGAGTCGAAAGAGAAAAGCCAGTTAATTTTGAAAAGCATAGTTAACAGTTTCCCATAATTAAATTAAAGCCAATATATAGCAAATATACTCTTATAATTATTAAAGCTTAGCATTTTAATTTAATTTACTACTTACTCTTTTTACTCTTCATCACTTTAATTAATTTCTCTACCCTGCATTTCTTTAATCAAAAAGATTCAAAAAAGTCTATTTCTTTAAGATTAGTAGTTCTAGCTATTCTACTTTATTACTAATATCACTATTCCTTTTCATTCTATTATTACTATACTTCATCCTTTACTTTTTATCAATTAGCTATTTAAAATAGCTGCTATTATACCTTTGAAACTATTATCATTGTAAGTATTAAGTTGTCACTGCCAATGGTATTAAATGTTTTAGGACTAACTCTTAGCAATAAAGGAATATAACTATAAGAATGAATAGGAATAGAATTTATCTCACTTTAAGCAAGGAATAACTAAATTAAACTTAAACTATCTATAAGAATTAAGATCTTTAGTAATTTATCTTGAAGGGTAATATGTTACTCTTAATAGATTTAAATAAGGTTCATCTAATGCTTTATCTAGAAATTATAATTTTATATAAAATTCCTAATTATTTCCTTAAGTAATTCTTTAATTATTAAAGATAAATCACTAATCTTTATTTTGATTGCTATAATACTCTAAATGTACTTTATGTGATAATAAATTACTAGATTTATTTAGATTTATTATATACAGAAATCCTACTTAGCAATTTTTTTAGCTTTGTTTATCAATCCTATCTAAATTTAAGTTATTTACAAAACAAAATTAGCATTTATCATGCTGGTAAAATAATAATATACTAATATAGAAGCCATCAAACTAGATTATAGCAAGATTAGTGATTATTAATGCTTATTCTAAAATTATAAATCTTTATAGTTTTAGGCTTGCATAACTTATTTTTATTTTATCCTTTAATAAGTAATTTATTTACTTTACATGCATTTAAGTTTAAAAATAAATTAAATGTACTATATTTTGAGTTATTATGTAATATAAACTATACCTAGTGGTTTATTAAAGGAAATTAATGAAATAATTGATTAAGCATAGTTTAAATTAAATGTGTTTGATCTAAATCAAAAGTGACATTATTAATGGAAATTAGATTAGTATAGAGATTAATATCCATATTTATAAGCTCTTTATTATTTTAAGTCTATCTATCTTCCATTTAAATATTAGCATCAAATACACTTGAGTTACATATGCATTATATAATGAGTGTATTGCTTTTGTATAATAATCACCTTAGAGCTAGATTCTTCTTTGTTTTACTTTTATTAAAGGAAAAAGAATATAAATAGAATTAAAGTCCTAAAGAAGCAGAGTTTTATCTATATAGTCTTTTAAAGCAGATGAAGACATTTTAATTTTATGAGTAAAGCTAGATTGATTAATAATTAATTATGAAACACTTTCTTATTATAATATCCCTTATAATAGTAAGCTAAGGTGATTGTCCTATCTGGGAATGCGGAGATGTTGCTTTTTCTAAAAAAGATTATTGTGGTTTTTACAGTAAATCTGTTATGACTGTTGTTCCTTAGAAAATATCATGCTAATCAACATATTATTGCTCATTGTACGATGTAGTCTATGATTTTTTCTACTATAAAGATACTTAGACTTTTATGGGACAATGTAGCAGAGTTAATACGAAGTCTGATGATGGAAATTATAGAGTTATAGGAAATCAATTTTTTATTTAGCCTGATTGCTATTCATCTAAATATTCTTACTGGGCTGCATAAGAAATTGATATAGCAGACGAAGAAGATATTTAGGATTATGAAGATGGAATCACCGAAATTAGAGATGCTTTTTCAGAAGAAAAATATATTAAAGATTGAGGAGTTTGTAGCAAAGATGAAGATTGCATCAGTGCTTATTGTATCTGTATACCTAGAAAAGATGGCAAAGGTAGATGTGCTTCTGGAATTTTAGAAAGAGATACTGTATACCTTGCTTAAGAAGCTGCGGCTATCGTCCAAGATTAGAAGACTTTTTGTTCTTTGTACGAATTATTTAATGACAATTACTAATACTAAGACCTTTTAAGAGGAGCTTATTGAACGGCAATTCTTGAAAAAGATTTTTCTTGTGAAGGATTAGATGATTTCGAAGATCTAAAATATGCTGATTCTGATTTAAATCTAAAAGAAGCTTTTCAATATTATGGAAAAGTGAGTGGAGGAAAAGTTTTATATACGATACTTGGCTTTCTAATCATACTATTTTGACTATCTGTTTATTCATTTTTAAATGATTTGCTTATAGTCTTTCAATTAATATTTCGCATCAAAATCTTATTGATATATCTAATAGTAGATTTGAATGTTTCAGTTATTATCTTTAAATCACCGATTGCTTAGTTAAGCATAAAGCTACTAAAGCATTGAATTTTATTATTTCATTCATTTAATTTCATCTTTCTAAATTTTATTTACTATCTTTTCAAATAGTCCTATATTACTATTGCAAGCAGGCTATTTTATTACTTCTATTAAATTTTAAAAACTTTCACAAACTAAATATTATACACGAAAAATAGATAAAAATTACTTGAAGCATAATAGCGAAAAAATAGATAAAATAAGAAGTTCCATAATGATAATAGAAATTGCAAATTAGCATTAATATAGATTGCTGATAAAATATAATAACTAACATATCTTTATGCCTTATATTTTATATTAACAATAGCTAGCATTATATCTAAAAGCTTAATTACTTTCAATTAGCATTTATTATATAGAAATAACTAAGGCATTAATAGCTTAATTATACTTATAATCTTTAAGATGCTAAAGGTTATTAGTAAACTACTTATTTAAATGAAGCTAATTCCTATTAATATTTCTTTCTTAAACTTTAGTTCTAAACTTTTATTTGTATTAAAGATTTCCTCTATTATAGTTTAATGATAATTTAATTATAAAGATAGAGAAGTAATAGCTTATGTTTACAATTTTCTCGAATTTAAGATTAAGTATTTTAAACTTAAAGGAGTTATTTAAAGTTATTGCATTCATAATTTCTTTCTCATTAATCTCAAGGTTAGTATAATCAAGATTATGCCTATGCTTACTTTCCCTATCTATATTATTTATAGAGTATGAATTTAGTATTATTTCTATTTACGCGCTTCTGCTGGACTTTTCGTTCCCAATTAATTTAGTGCTTACTAAAATTTATAGTCATCATATCTAGTTGAGGACATGTAAACATGAGAAAAATTAGCAGTTCACCAGTTTTAATCTTAATCATGTTACTTGGTAAATCTATAAAGTCATAAATTGATTTTTATATAGTTTGGAGGAATTTCAGAAAATGGATTGTCCTTTAAAAGCGAAATAACTGAAGGACTGTTTGAAAATAATTTGGCAACTGTAATATTAAGCCAAGCATTCTATTAAAGATTTCCAAGGGCAGCAAACCACATTTGTCAATCTAGTCTTGGCTAATAGGGAATTATAAAGGGGGAGATTTCATTTATATTTTAGGGCTTATAATAGAATTAATAATTTTTCCAGTTTAAGTTGTCATAAGATCCTTAAATTATTAGCTCAGGTCTTCCTCCAACTCCTGTCATTTTTCTAAAAAGTCCATAAGAATTAACAACATAAAGGGAACTAAACTAATCATAAGACACTCGAATAGGTAAATATGTAAATGTATTAATCTGAAGACTTTAAAGTAATACATATATATTAGCAAAGATCATTAAGATTGAAAAAATCAAAGCTGTAATAGAGTATAAAAAGGCTATTTCATCATCAAATTCCTAGCTGTTATAAAACTTTATGCAGAAGTGAGTAAAAACTTAGAATAGTACATAGTAAAAGAATCAAATTAAGTACATTGAATTCAGCTATATATAAAAAGCATACCTAAGTTTTCATCTATTCAAGATTGAAAGATAAATTGCCTGTGAAAATGCTATCAAAAGTGAATATATAGCCATAAACTCATATGGTATATACAACTATAAATAAAGCGCTTAGCATGAGAGGTTTATAGTTAAAATCAATTTTCTAGTCTTTTCCTTGCTCTTTCTATTCTTCTTTTTCATATTTGATTCTTAATAACTTTTTAAATATTAGTCTCTATAAAGGTTTTGGAGTTATAAATTCAATAAAATCATCATCGAATAGAGTAAGGGCCATAATAGCTGCATTAATATTAAATCAGTTATAGTTTCCAGTCAGCATTATTAAGACCTGCATAAGAATTTGGATTACACCTGCATAGATTTTGATGTATCTAAATGGGAAGTAAAATAGAAAAGGCACGAAAATCATTATATAATAAGTACTTAGCACTGAAAATCTTTAAAATGAATCTGGAAGTTAATGAGCATACCAACTAATTGTATTTGGAAGGCATTGAGTTTCATAGTGATAATTTAACGCTGTTAAATTCCACCAAGTTGGACAACCACTTAATAGCTTAACTACCCCACTTGAGAACATTAATTTAAAAAATAATAATTTTATTAACTCCTTTCCTAGCAAATTTGCTGGAGTATAATGATTTTTTCAAATAGGGCATAGTAAAAGCGATATAAATCCACACTCCAGAATTAAAGTGTCCCACTAAAACTGCATAAAAGTCTAACCAACCTTAAAAAAGCAAAAATAAGCATATCACAACGCAAAATAGAAAATTACATTTTCCATTATTCCTATAAACAACAGCAGACTAATTATGCATGAAGCCAAACAAATCAAATGAACATTCGTGTCAAGAATGTTAAACTCTGGAAACAATCACTAAGTAAATGTCACATTCTAAAGTTTTAAGAATAATCAGCTTTAAGTTTTTTAAGATTTTAGGGTCTATGAAATAGGATATATTCCATCTTCTCCATATAAGCCAGGCAATTACAAATATAAACTAATAAAAGCTGATAGATAAACAAAAGCAAGTCCTCTTAAAAATAGGAATTTACAAGTATCTCATTTAAATTATTTTTTCATCTTTAATAAGCAAAATTATTAAAACTAGTAAGCTTATGGAATATAACATCGCTTCTTAATAAATCTATACGGCTAAACAAGATAAAATTAATATTTTACAAATATTATCCTCTTAAACTATAATATCATTTATATCCTTTAAATGCTTTAATATTTTTATATCATTGCTTTGTATTATACACTATTCCTCTTAATTTTCAACTAATTAACTAAAGTTAAGCTATTAAATTGGTAAACTTAACATCGAAGAAAAATAGATAATTATCTTTTGTGAACAACCTTGCTTTGTGTTATTTTGGTAAGATAGTGTTTGTAATATATTAAAATGATAGTAATATTAAAATAGACAGTTAGGAATAATATAATAAGCTAAGCTATTAATACTTAAGAATTTATTATCTAAGATATATCTTTCATCATTCATAATCAAATTAGAAAAATCATATTGCTATTCAATTTTTGGATTCTTAGTGATTTACAAATAGTTCTTTAATTAACTTAGATGGAATTTCCAATTAAATATAAATTAGTAAGTAATATCATGAAGCTTTAGTAGATAACAGTTGGTGGAAGGATGATTAAGGAAGATATTTAAAAGTAAGAAAGTGTTTTTCATATGATTTGCATAATTCTTAATTAAAATTTAAATTGGCATTTCTTGACAAGTATTACTTTACATAAGCATCATGGATTTTATCGAAGATAATGAAATGACTTTCGGAAAAATCAATATTTAGTAAATATTAGATGAACCTAAACCTCCTACATTAAACAAACCTGGCAGATATTGTTTTAGAGGAAGATTTTATACTAAAGCTTTACCAATACATGCTGCTAATTAATAAGAGAGTGAAAATTAAAACTTAGCTGATCTATGCAGATAATAACTTAACTAGAGATAAACTCCAAGATTTGAAAAAAACAAAGTTAACACTTCACAAGGTGAAGCTATTGATTAGAATAGTAAAGAAAATTATATAAAGGTAAATAAATTGAAATTAGTACCCAAAATTCATAGAAGAGTCAAATCTTAGCATGATTCTAATTTATTAAAGAAACAACATGATTAAAAGTTTAATTGATCACCTTTTATTATTACAGAAGCAAATAACACTCAAGAAAAAATATCAAATCCAGGTAAAAGATACTAAAATGATACTTAAAATAGTACTATTACTGAGAACTATAAAAATAATTAATCATTTGAAAGTGATTTACAAAATTTAAAAGACTCTTTCAATAATTTTTAAGAAGTGAATGTTCAAAGTAACAGACATTATGAGTAAGCTAAAATTAATTCTGATAGAATTTCATTAAAATATAAAAAATTAACTGATGATAAATAAACTCATAATATAGACTTATAGAGTTAACCTTAAAAATTAAAATTGATTTTTAACGAAAATAGCTATTATAACTATGAATAGAAACAATAAAACCGAGCTAAGAAAAAGTGTTTATAATTAAAAGAGCCTGATTTTAGAACGGGTAAATTAAAGCCTCTGAAAGTATAGAAATTCCATTAAGAAAAAATTAAATAGCAAAATGAATAAAGTCAAAGGTAAAATTAAGATTACATTAAGAAATAATAACCATAAAATAGCATTGGTAGTAAAATATAGCCATCGTAATTAAAGAATAAACTTAGCGGAACTGGTAAGCAAGCTTATATCTAAAATATAAATTATGAAAATTCTATTTATAAATTGGATTCTAGTTCTATAGAAAGGAAAAGTGATCTTCCTTAAATAAGTAACAAGTAAGTCGAAATAAGTTAAAAATGTAAAATGAAATTAAAAATAGTTCCATTTAATTATAGTGAATTTTGAATTGACACTATGATGTTAAATAAATTATTTTATAAATAATATGTATTTCTTACTAAATTATCATTCTGATATTAAGTTATTTAATTTCTATTTTAAAACTTTTTTCTTATAAATATAATTAAGTTCATATAATCTAAATGCAATACCTACTTTTATTTGATGTTTTGGAAAGATAGAGAGAATGGAATAATTTGCAATAATATAGTTAATTTATACATTATTTTAAGTATTTGTTCTATAAGTAATTAATTAAAAAAATTGTTTGCTTGTGTAGTACGAGTACTTTTAGATTTTGACTAGTTAAGTTCTTTTAATTATTATTACAACATTAAAATTTTTTTCTATAATTTCCAAGTTTCTTTGCCCCACATTTAATGCGAAATTTATTTTTTTATATCTTCTTTAGTAGGCATTTATAAGCACTTTGGTAAATTAAAGCCTACTGAATCTTATTATATTTTGGAAACACGATTAAACGAAGGATAAGCACTTTTTCTAATTAGAATCTACTTATATTTTATTTTTTTTAATTTTTCTCTTAAATTTTCATGTTAATTTTGAATACATTTAAGTACATTCACTTTGTTAGCTAAATTTCTCTTTTCAAAGTATTTATTATTGTTTTCTAATCATTGCTATTCCAATGAGTTTAATTGGTATTCTCAATTTTTTATACTAACTACATTTTTATCTTCACTTTTGAAAGTATATTTTGGTTACTTTTGTAAATTTTATTCAAATTCCATTTCCTGGTTTGATAAAAATGGTGTATTGATAAGTTCTTTTTTATATGAAATTCTAAAGTTTTCTGTATCTAAAGTATTGAAGTCAAATCTTGTACTTTATATGATTAAATTAGGATCTTCTACCATTTGCTATCTCCTAACGATTTATTGAGTTTTACTTCTTTTGTGAGAATAAGGGACATATTTTCTGATTTCAGGTTAGTCATTTCTTTTAATCGAGTCATAAGTAATATCCTACTTATTTAGATAGAAAGGCTTTCTCTTCTACTTTTTGAAATAAAAACTAATATTTGCCATTATATAATTAAACTAATTAAATTCCTTATTTACTATATCTACCACTATGTAATTAATATCCCTATTTAGTATTTCCTTTTATTATTTAATTGCAATACACACTTAAATAGAAAAGCAATCCATTTATACTAAGTACTTTAATTTCTAACTATTAATAAAATTTAGCAGTAAGGTAATTTAAATAGTAGTTTGGGTTTAGCTTCTTTATAAGCATAAAAGTTATAATAATTACATATTAAATAGCTATATTAAATAGATTTATCATATCATAATAATATCTTATGCTATTACTATTTAATCATTATATTGTTTTATCTAATATCAATAGCACTAATACTATTAAAAATACTAAGTGTAGTTATTATATTTAATTTAAGTGCTTATTAACTGTTTATAACTCATATTGTTCAAATGCTATTAATTTAAGATATTACCAGTCAGTACATTTAATCATTATAATAATGATTATTCAGGAAGATCTTATATATATAACTAATTTAATTTCTAAGAGTTTGAAAATATATTAATTATTAGTTTATCTATTCCTTTAATAAAACAATTAAATATACTTACAGCTGCTAAGTAGATACTTAGAAGTTTAATAGAAAAATAAATGAAATTATACAAAAATAGGGTATTTATTAAATATATTACTATTAGGATATCTTTTAAAATTATTTAAGCATTCTACAAGTATTACTTAATTCATTTAAATTTAAATAAAACATTTAATTCTTATTAGGATTAAGTTAAGCTTAATTTATAAGAACTTTTTAATTTTTTAAATAAAAGTATACAAAACAACCTAAAATCTAATTTTATGGAAAAAGAATCTTTAAAAAATATTTTTATTGATTTAAGCATCATTTTGCTATATATTAATATGAAGAAGAGTCATTTTAAGAAATAACAAAAAGGGTATTACGTAGAAATAAAGAATTAAGAGGAAAATTTAAAAAGTTTTAACTATAAATTTAACTTTAGCAAATTAGATTTATATCTATAAAAGCCAGCATACTTCTACTAAAATAAAAAGTCCCTTCTCTAAGTTAGTAAAAATAAATAAAATTCTAATAAAATTTATTTTGCTATTTTATCTTCTTCTATTGTATCTTTATTACAAATCTAAATGTTTGCTTCTCAACATTTTAGATTCTTTATCTTGCAAAAAATTTTAAATAGCGAGAAATTTTTGGGGAAGTTTTATTTGTTTTCTATTTATCTTATATCATTTAAATGAGTTAATTGATAATTACTAAATTTGTTCAATAATTAAATGAAAATTACTAATTTTATTTTCATATTTTTAGTTTTTAATTTTCTTATTTTTTCAAATTAATGCAATTTCAAGATACTCAATATACCAATCTTTAGAATTTAACCTATTTATTAAAGATACACTAACTTTAATAGCATGCTTCAATTATATATAAATTAATTTTTTAAATATATATTATTTTGTAATATCTTGATATGATTCGTGCAAGTACTTCAAAACATTAACAATTAAGATAAATTAACTTCGCTTTTATGCTCTTAAAGCAGATTTTAAATAGTCTTTTTTTACTTCCACGGATTTAAAATAATAGAAAAAATAGTAGTTTAGCTTTAAATTAAATGTATTTCCTTCTATTTTGATTTATAATATTTAAACATGTATTATCTCACAAAAAATTTCTATTAAAATTACTTTTCAAAATTTATATTTAAATTAAAAAACAATCTTTAGCTTTATATAAATCATAATAAAATAGATTTGATTCTTAGTTTATATATTAATATAGAATCTCTTATCTATTTTAAGTTTAATAATAGATATCAAAATAAGTTAAATCTAAATGCATATACTGCTTTAAATTTAAAATATAATCCTTTTTATGTTTTGTTTAATAAGGAAATAATTGGATATTCTATTTTCAAATATTAATTCTTTATGCATGTATTTTATGATTATTTATGTTGATGAATATATGAATTAGAATATTTCTAATTCCTTTTTTATTAACTATTTGTATATAAACTATATACTTCTATATTTAGTACCTTGTTTGTCATATTTTTAAGCAAAAGATTTGATATAGAAAGCTTGATTACTGAAGTAATTTTTAAAATTAAAAGAAATAAATTAGATTAATTGGTAATGTTTCTTGTTATGTTTCTTTAATGATTAGTATTTCATTTATATTAGTGCTTTTTATTAATTTAACTTGTGTGCACATTCTAATTTATGATTATTTGTAAAATAGTAAGATTTAATTAGTTATTTGCATTTAAAGAGTTTGTTTTCCTTTCTAAAGAAAACTTGTTATAAACAATTAGCTTAGTGAATATAGTTAAATATTGATTGATAATATGAGTTATATGAAGCTATTAATGTGTATTTTTCCTAGTATTACATTGCTGTCTTTATTATGCATTATATAAGCTTTATTTTTCTACTTGATTCTGTATTATAATCTATTTAATAGCTTCAAGATCTAAAATAGAAGGTTATAGAATCAAATTAAATCTACTACTAGACAAATAGCAAAGCCTTTTATTAAAATTTCTAAATTTAATAATACTTAAAGAATTTTGCTTATTAGGACTACTTTATTATACAAACTATTTTCCTGGAAATTTTGAATATCTATTAAATAGATTTCAAATATATCTTTATGCAATTGGTAGAAAAAACATCTTGATGCCTAGAAAAAGAAATCAAAGTTATGTAAAGGATAAAGGGAATATAAAAGCAAGAAAAAGATATAAATAAGAACTTAAAATAAGTTTTTATCTTCCAGTTCTTAAACAATTTCGATGTACTTATGGCGAAAATGCATAGTTGGCTTAGATTTTTATTTTTTTAATTACGTTTTATCGCAACTAAGTAAGTTTTTCTATAGGACTTTTATTTATAAAGTACTTAGTTGTAAGCACTTCTAAATATGATTTTTCTCAAGATTAAAGCGTAAAGAAGCTAAATTTAGCCATTTAATAAATAATCAATTCTTAAATAATCTATTATATTTTTGATCAAAAGACTCCTTAAATTCAGCTAAGCTCTATACTTTTATTATTAGGTTACTCACATCACTTGCAAAGGTATACATAAAATTGCTCACACTCTATAAGTAACTAAACGAGCTTAAACCTTGTATTCGACTTTCTAGTTTCGCATACAGAGATAAAATATCATAAGAATGGATAATTCCATAGATTTCCTCATTTAAAGTGACTGAAAGCAACAATAAAGAATAAGACAGAAATTCCTGCAGCTTACTTCCGTTCTGTAGAGTTCCTTGCAATGATTAATCGTGATAAAGAGTTATTGCCTCCTCCATTATTGTAACTAGATGTTTAAGTATTCCTTTTTCCACCATTTATATAAACACTTCTTTAGATTCGCTCAGTTTAATTGCTAAATCAACAGCAGCTAATTAAAACTAGCCTAATATAGCAATCTCATTTTCAAAGCCATAAAATCCTTCACAGTATTTGTAAATAATAGTGCTTAAGATAATTTATACTTTACTAGCTATAATTTTTTCTAAATCTTGCTTATTCATATATTCTAATAGAAATGTAACTCTTTCCAAATTATTTGTTTCTTCTAGCAAAAATAGCGCTGATTTCATATTATTCGGTTCTTCAAAGTTTCATCTAACCTTTACCTGTTCTTCTTACTCTTCAACCTCTTCATTTAGCTATGCAATGATCTCTTTTGCTTTTTAGTGTTCGATTTACTCAAGCAAAGATATTTCTTATTTTGAAAAGTATTTTTAATATAGAGTTGCAGGAAAGTGAATAGGAGACGAAATTAAATCCATACATATATGAAGACCTTTTGGCTCTTGTTGCTTAATGCATAACTCAAGTACAGCAAATAAATCTTCTACTTCTTCTTTTGAGAGAACATAAGGCTCGTCTTTTCTAGACATAATACAAGAGATACATCTTCTTAAGTCTATTAGTTCAGGATAACTATACAGTACAATCTTCAAATTTTCTTAAAACAGTTCTATTTTAGAAGGATAGTTTTCCTTTAGTATTTGCAAACACTCTCAGCTTAACTTTGCGAAAACTCTAATATCTTCTGGAATATTTTCTCCTACGTCACAAATTCTATAAAAGCTAGTTGTAAGTTACTAAACGTTTAGTGGTAGACTAAATTCGTCCGATCCATAAAGAGCTCATAATTTGAAATACCTAGGAGCAATAATTTAAAGCATAACTTCATTTGAATAAACTTTCAGCATTTGCTATATTTCTTATTACACTCTTTCATATCTCTTCTAGTTCTAGGGCTGCTTTAGAACTTTAAAGCCAATTCAAATACTCATTTTTAAATAAATAATAAAATTGAATAAACAATAAAGAAATTAGAATTAAAGCCTGTCTATTAATTAAGTTTCAAGTATCAATAATTAAACTAAGATGATAGCTTTGTAGTATCCGTTTAATTATTTTTATAATACTTCTAGTTACTCTTTACTTATACCTAGTTGCTTCATTATTGCTTTCAACTTATTTACCATCTTTATTTTTCCAGATATAGCCATATAATTAAAATGATATTCTGACTTACTTTGCTTATATGAATCTAAGGAATTAGAAGTCAATGTATTTCCTTTAGATAGTCCTAAACTAGACATCATGGTTGAATATGCTTAGAATGCGATATTGAGAAAAGTACAGTGTATTCCAGTTATTGCTTGGAGCCTTCTCGATAATATTGTACTTTGTAAAAAGATAAACTTATCAGCGTTTGTATGGTTACTTAATATGCTCCCGGATTTAGATGTTCAAGCGGCACTGATTGTCTTGTTTCTCTTAATTGTACAGAAAACATTTGTAGAGGCCTTAAATAAGCAGATTGCTCTGACTTGTTTGAATGTGATTTAGGATAAACATGCTTTAACGGAAAATGTATAGAATAGAGGAATCTTGGAGAAAGTTGCTACTAAAGTATCGATTGTCTGAATGAATATGTATGTGATGGACAAAAATGTGTTGAATTATTCTCTTTAGAAAATGATGCTTCTTGCATTTAAGAGTTTGACTAAAACGTAAATACATCTCTATGTAACAATTACTAAGAAATAAATAGTATTTTTTGATATAAGGAGTTCTCACTTGCTTGTAAGTCTATGTACTGTGTTGGAGGATAAAATAAAATTTGCTAAGAGCCTCCTGAAATGCTGTATAAAGTTCCTCAACCATGTAAAAATTCTAAAGACTGTCCTTTAAGTAACGGAAAAAACGGAAAGTGTAGATGTGCAGTATCTAATTCAACTAGCAAATTTTGTGAAGTATAATTTTCTTCAGAATATGCTACTAATTTGAGAGACGATTATCTAAAATATTTAATTCCATATTTAAGCTAAACAAATGGCAAATGCTTGTCCACATTTCGATATAGTTTTGAATGTGCAGAATTATGGCTAAATGATATAACAATCACTTCTTTAAGTGGAACTATGCTTTATAATTACCTGCCTCTCTTTAATTAAGGCATAGGATAAGAATATCTCAATGATAGCGTGCTTTTTATAGTAAATCAGCCTCTTACTAATAACTTCGATTTTTTTAAGGCAAAAAATTATCTCTCGAATTGATAGAACTAATGTACATCATTTAAATGTTCTTACTAAACAAATATGAACTGCTTCTAGATAAATAACTAATAAGTGACAATAAATGAATGCCCCTAAGATTATTATTGTAAAGTTGATTCTATATTTATCTAAGCAGGTTGTGAGTAAAAAGACTATAAGGATATAGGATTAAATTAGCCAGGTAATTTTTGTAGAAATGATTCTGATTGCTTATAAAATAAATGCCATAACTTTAAATGCATAGGTAAAGAGATTAACCAATCTTGCAGCAATGCTCTTGATAATTCTTGTAATGTTGGGCTTGCTTGCATCAATTAAGGAGATGGTTACAAGTGTTTATAGCAAATTACTGATAAATAAGATAATATATCCTGTGAAAATGATTTTTAATGTGTAAACTCAGCTGTATGTAGAGGAAATAAATGCATTCGCTTATTATCGCAAAAAATAGGAACTATAATAAACAGCTAGTGTAATACATAAACAAAGAAAGAAATGGCTTGTGAATCATTAACTTGCGAACCTTATAATTATTCCGAAACTGCTCTAGTTTGTACTGAAAACTTTGCTATTAATAAAATAATTTAAACAGACAGTAGATGATTCTGTAGAAATAACAATTCATTAGGCTAATAAGTGTTTTCTTCACTATAATGTGATTTTAAAGATGGACTTACATATTGCTCGTCTTAATCAGGAGACAATGTTTCTCTTTTGCTTATAGAAAGCTTAAAGAAAATTGTTCATCTTGACTAAGATAAGTGCCATTCTTTCGCACGTAGACAAGTAAAATGCTGACAGTATAATTTATCCCAAAAAGAGTTAGATTTATTATCAGAATACATTATCTATAAATGAAGATCAAAATATTACCCTGCTCTTGAACCTGAAATTGCTCCTGATTGTGTTTAAAGAACTTTATTTAATGAATATTGAGAAGCAAAAAAAGGATTTAAGTAGAAATATTATCCATCTTTGAAATGCTCTTATCATTCTTGTGCTTCCGATTTCAACATCACTTTAGATTACTATTAATGTGCATAATATTTTAATTAAACAGATTATTGATTATATAAAGATTGTCCTATTAAAATGGTTTGTAATAGCACATAAAAAGACTATACAAAAAATTGTATTAGACCAGATTAGTATTAATACGATCAATTTATTCCTGGATTTCCATGCATAACAGATTATGATTGCATCTCAGGTTTGGAATGCATTAATTCTACTTGTATTGGTAAGAATTTAATGGAAACGTGTAATAGTTCTTAAGAGTGCTCTGTAGGTTTAGCCTGCATCGATGGAATTTGTCGGGATTAAATACAGGTTGGAAAATTTGGTTGCTACCTTGATATTGATTGTGTTAATTATGCTATTTGCATTAATGGACTATGTGTTCAAATGTTTTCACTTCCTATTAATTTCACATGAAATGGATCCTGTGAAAATAATTATTAGTATTAGGTGTGCTAAAAAGCAAATTGCAATGTAGCATGCGAATCACTTACATGTTAATAGTTAGACAATTAAACAGCAAGGTGTATTCCTCCATTCAATTATACAGACAGACTATGTGCATATGATTAAGATTGTGAAGTTGAAAACGAATGAAAAATGAAATACAAAGGTGAATGTAAGTGTGATTTTGGTGGTAAATCATTTTGCAGATTTTATACTGGATCTAAGTAAGCTATTGCTTACAAAGAAGCTACTTAGAAAATAATGTTTTTTGATTAAGGAATTTGTCACACAAAAGTAAGACTAAAACCCTTCTGCTGATTTTTGCATTTTTGAGAATCTTAATATTAAGAGGATCTTTATAAATTCGAAATTGCTGGATAAGAATATGTGAACTATCCGGAAGTAAGTTACAATTATTTAGATATAATCAGCTGATGATTGTTCAGCAAAAGCTGAGTTTTTAACTTATTTCCTTACAAACGAAAACTACGATTCAATAAAATCCTTCCATTTAACTTGCCCTTCATATTAATGTTTTCCTAAAGAATTTTTTGAATAGAATATGTGCATTAAATATTGAAGTAACAATCAAACATACGGAATAGCACTCTGTAATGAAGAAGATAGTCACAATCTTTACTGCCCCCAATCTAATTAAACTGATTCACAGTGCAAAAAAATAAAAAATAAGAATGATTAGCCTCTTTATCCAGGATTTTAGTGTTAATAATCATTAGATTGCATTGGTGACGTACCTTGTGAAAATGGATGATGCAAAGGATTCTAAAAAGGTTATCCATGCAAAGAAGCAAATGATAGTTAATGTGATATTGGACTTGCTTGTATTAAAGATTAAGCTGGTATCTATAAATGCAATTATTAAATTAATGACGATACTCCTTGTGAAAATGACTATCAATGTGTGAATTATAAAGTTTGTAGAATGAATAAATGCATATTATATTTTTCTTTAGAGAATAATCTTCCTGTGGATAAAGAATGTACCGAAAACATTTTTGAATATGCTTGCTAATCATTTACTTGCTTACGAGACAACAAAAAAATAGCTTATTGCAGCAGTTCCTTCAATTAAACTCACAAAGCTTGCAAAAATATTTTTGATTGCTTATCAAGAAATGATAATAGATAAATTAGATTTACTGATTGTGTATGTGTGAAGTCTCCAAAAAATAATTAATCTTTCTGTTCTGCGTCAAGTGGCTCAGATGTAGCATAAAGCTATGTTAAGCAATTTTTGTCTCTTTATTTAAAAGATCAGGGAATATGCCATTCCTTTAAACGTTTAGACGCTTTTTGTTGAGAATAAAATTTTATAAGGCATTTTGAATATAATGATTTGTATGATATTTGAAGACTAAAATAACTCCAAATAGAATTCTATAAGTATCCTGAAATTTAGTAGGCAGACAATTGTACTTTATAAGTTTATTACCCTTAATATTGGTAAGCCTTGTAGAAAACGCAACGATACTAAACATCTATCTAAAATTTTGGCGCAAGCTTTGAAAATCAGTGAAAAATAGCAATGCTAATATTTTTAAGTTTGATTCTGCTGTTTTTAATATATTTGACTATCAACTATAGAAAAGTCAGAATCAAAAGAAACAAGCTAATGAGACTGTATAAAATCCTAGAATTCGAAGAAGTTAGTGAAATTTATTTGCAGATTTTAGAAGATTTAGACAATTCTAATATCTGAATTTTGTCATTTGAGTAAATCTAGAACTCTATAATAGAAAAAATAGGCTAAGGAGCTTTTGGAAATGTATATAAAGGAGAAATAAATGGCAAGCAAGTAGCGATTAAAATAGCGAATACTGGATTGAAAAACATGCAGTAGTTGTAGGATTTTTTGAAAGAGCTTATAATTATTATCGAACTTAGATAAGAGAGATTCTGTAAACTTCTTGGAATATGCTTTGATGCTAATAATCCTTTCTGCATGGTTACAAATCTCATGGATTATTCGCTTTATAAGCTACTATATAAGAGTGAGTATGGAATTCATATGAGTTTGAGCTAGAGATTAGAAATAGCATGGTAAATAGCTTAAGGGATTTCATATTTGCATTTGCATCCAAAATAAATAATTCATAGAGATTTAAAACCAGAAAATATACTGTTAGATAAAATGCTTAATGTTAAGCTAACTGATTTCGGTACTAGTCGATTTTTGGGAGAAAAAAGGAAGAAGAAATCTTTTAGGAGTTAGATGATTGGAACGTGTAATTACATGGCGCCAGAATAATTTTCAAGCGAAGGGATAGGAACAGGAGTTGATATCTGAGCTTTTGGTTGCATTCTCAATGAAATAATAAGCTTATAAAGACCTTGGTAAGATAATGATTCCTATTAAGTCATAAAATTTTTAGTTTAATGTAAAAAACCTGAGATAAGTCCAGCTATTCAAGGTGAGCTTAGAAAGTTAATTAAAAGTTGTCTTAGAATTAAAACTTTAAAAAGACCTAATATTCAATAAGTTCTATAAAAGCTAGAAATTATAAAATCCCTAGATAGTCAACAGATAATAGATTAAAATTAACTGTCAATATTGCATAGAGATTCTAGCACTTATAGTTTTTTAGTGGTTTAGAAGAATAAAGCTTAATCCAAAAAAAATTATTCTAATGAATAGGAAAAAGTCATAAAATTAAAAGATAGTTTACAACTTTAGATTCAGCCTACTTCCTTTAATATTTCAGATAGAGAAATAGTTACAAAAGATTCAAGCTTCATTATTTAACATTCCTTAAATTTTTAAATTTTTAATGTTATTTAATTCTATTTCATTATTCTTAGGCTGTCAAAGATACTAATTATAGAAATATCCTAAACTAATAATAAAATAAACCTAAATAAAAGCTAAAGTATAATATTTGCATTATTGTAGCTTTGCTATCAAAGCTATTATGTCAATTACTTCTAATTCTCATTCTTATACAATCAAAACTTCTTTATTTCTATATCCCTTTAATATCCTAACCTTAAAACTAAGCTTTTTGATCTTTAATTATCTAACTTTAAATCAGTTTACGCAATATCCTTAATACTATGTCATTTTTCACTTAGCTAGTTAATAAGCAAAGAGGTAGCAGTATAAATCTAATGAGCTAGTATTACAATAGATTTGGCAATGATATTTAAATTTGAAACGTTAAAGCATTAGTTTAATATAAGGTAAACTAAACAGCTAATTTGATATTCTAAGCTTATATTTAGTTATTCAACTTTTAATTATAAATAAAACTTGCCGGGTAAAGAAAATGCAAAGTTTCGTTGATTAGAGAGGTTTGCATATATAATCAAAGTTTTTGGATTTTTTGAAGAATTCATAAACATGCTAGCAAAGCATTCAAAGCATGATAGAGTAAAGCAAGGTAACGTTCTCTATCAATTACTAAGAGCTTCAATAATATGACTAGAATTTACTTAACATTGCTATCTAAGAAAATTATCGCTTGTAAAATAACTTCAACAAAGCTCTTCAAGAGCTAGTCTTAAGCATGGGAGGAGAGAAAAGTAACTATTCAGTAGGATTTTACAATTTAAATGAAGTTTTCTAACTAAGAAATCTTAGATCATGTGACATTGGAAAATTAATTAGCGTTTCCGGAACAGTAACTCGCAGTTCAGAAATAAGGCCTGAAATCTTGCAAGCTTGCTTTAGATGCTAAGAATGTAGTACCTTAATTAGCATAGACTAGTAATTCCAATTTACTACTCCTAAAAAATGTCAAAACACATAGTGCTAGAATGCAAGTAACTTTACATTAGTTGAGTAAAAATCACTCTATGTTGATTGGCAAAAAGTTAAAATATAAGAAAACTCTTCGGAAATTCCACCTGGCTCAATGCCACTTAGTTTCGATGTGATTCTTAGATAAGATTTAGTAGGCAAAGTTAAGCCAGGAGATTCAATTATATGCACAGGAAATTTAATAGTAGTACCCTAAGTTGTTTCTTTGCTAAAGCCAGGAGAAGTAGGATAAGCATATTCTTATGTTTAAAATAGAGCAAATTTAGATAGTGTCAGTGGATTAAAGCAATTAGGTGTAAGAGATCTTTCATACAAATTCTAATTTCTTGCTTGTGATGTAAAAGTAAAAGATTTAAAGCAATAGCAAAACCTAGGATCAAACTAAAATGAAGATGCAATTATAGAATAAGAACCTCAGTTTACAGAAGAAGAAAAAAGACTAATTTAGTAGATGTCATAATAAAGTGATATTTATAAAAGACTAGCTAGATCTATTTGTCCAAGTGTTTTTGGCCATGAAGAAGTTAAAAAAGGTGTTTTACTACTATTAATTGGTGGAGTTAATAAGAAGACATAGGATAAAACTAAACTTAGAGGAGATATAAATATATGCTTAGTAGGAGACCCTTCAACAGCCAAATCACAGTTCTTAAAATACGTTAGCGAATTTTCTCCAAGATCTGTATATACTTCAGGAAAAGCTTCTACTGCAGCAGGACTTACAGCTTCAGTAATAAGAGATAAAGAAACAGGAGAATTTACTATTGAAGCAGGCGCCTTACTTCTTTCTGATTAGGGAATTTGCTGCATTGATGAATTTGATAAAATGGATAAGAAGGACTAAGTAGCAATCCATGAAGCCATGGAATAATAAACTATTTCTCTCGCAAAAGCAGGTGTTTATGCTACTTTAAATGCTAGAGCAAGCATTCTTGCAGCTGCAAATCCAATTTTTGGTAGATATGATAAAACAAGAACACTTAAGTTTAACGTAAATATATCGCCTCCTATAATGTCAAGGTTTGATTTGTTTTATGTAATATTAGATGATTGCAATCAAGAAATTGACAGAAAAATTGCTGAGCACATTGTAAACCTAGATATATTTGAATCTTCAGATTTATATTCTATGCAATAGATGCAAGTTTATATTCGATATGTACGAACTATAAAACCTAAACTTAGTCAAGAAGCAGCCAATTTATTAAAAGAGTCATATGCAAGAATTAGATAAAATGAAGGAAGCACTGCCTATAGAATAACAAGTAGATAATTAGAAAGTCTAATTAGATTAAGCGAAGCTCTAGCAAGAGTACACTGTAGTAGTATAGTGAAAGAAGAATTCGTTAGAGAAGCAGTTAGACTTTTATAATCATCAATTATAACAGTTGAACAGCCAAGTATTGAATTAGAAGAATTTCAAAACAATATTCCTTCTCAAAAATAGGCAAGCAAATAGTAATAAATCTAAAGTGTTTCATACGCTGAATATAAAAAAATAACACGTGAAATAGCAGCTTATCTTCGCTATGAAAATCCAGAGGGATGTTATGATGATGACTTAGTAGCTCATTTCATGTAAAAACATTCAGAACAAGTGACAATTTCTGAAGAAGAAATATAGGATTTAGAATATAAATTCAAAAAAATAATCGAAAAACTTATAGAGCAAGAAGGAATTCTTATAGTAATGAGCTAATAGAAAAAAAGAAAGTTCTTGTAGCTTAATTTCAATTACTTACCTGAGTGAGTGTGAATTTATACTTTGATTTTTAATTTTGAGATTTTGTTATTAATGTAAACATTATTATTCCTTTCTAAATAAAAATAATACTAAATATCTTTGAAGCATTTAATTTGCATACTTTATTCAATGTATTCCTAATAATTTGATAGAAAAGCTAATTAAAATTTAATACCTTAGTATTCAAAAATAAATGATAAGCAAATAAAATTTTGAAAGTTTCAATACAAATTGAGTTTTGTAATAATCTGAATTCTGAGAGTCTAATCGAAGCAGACACACGCTGACAATCCTAATTTATCTGGACTAAAATCCCAAAATGCTATTGGTTAAGTGCTTATCTCTTTTTAGTTTAACATTTGCACTGTTCCAACAACTCCTTTCTATCTTCCTTCTTGGTCTTTTATTGAACGCTGATCAGGATACATATATTTGTATAAAGTAGCAGATCCATTTCCACCTTAAAGTATGAATAAATCTCTGTTTTAAGGAACATGAGAAATTCCTCAAATTGTTCCATAAGCAGTCTTTTCTGTTAAATAGGAATAGCCTTCTATTGGATGAAACGTTCTCAAATCAAAGATATGGAATTATCCTTCTAAAGTAGTAACTGATAGTTTATTCATCATAGTATCTTTTCGATCAAACTAAACAGCGCAAATACCGTTTTTAAGATTGCAATCCCATAATAGTTGATTTGTTCTTAGGTCAAACAGTTTTACATCACCATTATCATATCCAGCCGCTAAAACTCTTTCTTATGCGTTATAACAATTTCCAAAAGCAACTCCCCAGCAATCAGGAATAACTTAATTTTTATCAGCTGGCTCAAGTGTTACTACTGGGTAATCTTATCGTGGATCTCAGACTTTCACACTTCCATCTCTTGACCCTGTAACAAGTTCAGTAGGTCCCTATTATCCAAGTCCACCAGCACCGTCAATAGAATTAATGATTTTATCATGAGCTTTATTCTTACAAAAAGATGATGAGCCTTTCTCAATATCTAGAATTTCAAGAGTTCCATCAAATTATCCTGTCGCTACATTTGTATTAATAGAGCTTGCCCCAAAAGTAGCTGTTTTAAAACCAGCTCCACCTATTTTTTCGCTTAATTATTTCATTCTTGTTTCAGTATTTTAATCAAGCTAATAAATTTAATAAATCCCTTTAGCTCCAGGTGTTTATCCAAAAAGAATATATCTGGCTGTACCTGGTATTCATTTAACGCAGAAAGGAGTTAAAGCTAAAGATTTATGGCCATGCTCAATAATTTAAGGTGCCTCAGTAGTATCCATTTTATTTTTAATTTAAATAAAGACTCCTTAACTTTATTGCTTGATGAATCATAAGAAACTTTTATTTTACGTCTAAATATTTAATTTAAACATTTCCTTATGAAACTTAAATCCTATTGAGTCTTTTATTCATAGTAAAGCAATATTGCACCTGATATTTATCGTAGTCAGCAATATTTTATTTTAATCTAATATCTTAATTAAGTTTCCTTTCTATTTTAGCTTTAAACATATTATATCTATTTGCAATCATTATCTTTAAGTTAAAATTTAATTTAGAAATTACTATTATTTACTAGTTCTTAAACACTTTTTATTGATAGTTGTTACAAACTTCTGCGTATTAGAAAGCTAAATAAAGTATAGTAATAATTAGAATTACTATTGATTCAAATATTTTATTTTTTGACTTACCTTATTATAGCTAAGATGAGTTATTATATATCTTCTTTATAAATACATATTTAATACCAGTATAAATAACAGCTTAGATACGCTTATGTAGAATTAATAATTTATAAATGGATAATTATTGATATTTCCATTTACTATATACTAGTTAAGCAACTTTAATTCATTATGTGGTATTTCTAAAATCCACAAGGTGAAGTTAAAGTATTGGCTAATATTAATTTAACCAGAATTATATTGCTTAAAATACTTAGCTAGAGTTCTATTTCACTCCATAGCATTTATTAATATTTCTATTCTTATAGAATAAATACATCGTTATATTATACTTTTAGCTTTAATATTTAATAAGAAATTGAAGTTTATTAGATCCTATTAATAAAGATAGTAAAGTATAATAATATTAGAGGAAGCTAAATAACCAATCATAGAATTAAGTAGGGATAGCTATTTGAGTAACTTTATCCTAACCTTACACTATTAACAGCTTCTAGTCTACTAATCTAGTGTATTAATTTATTTTACCAAGTATGATAAAAAAATTTGTTTGCTTTTAATAGAAATTTTGATCTTTTAGCATAATTTAAATGTTTAAATTGGTACAAAGAAGAGAAGGAAAGGTTCTTAAAAGAGTGTTTTAATTGAAAATAAAGAATGAAAATAGAAAGTTTAATAAAAATGGATAGATGTACTTAGTTGTCAGTGATGTTTCTAATAATAGCTTGCATAAGTTATACTATCACTTTCGCTTCTCAGTTTGCTCATTTTTAGAAATGTGCTGCTCCAATTAATATAGTGGATGCTGTATAATTCTATTGCATCGTAATATTAGGAATAATATTTTTTACAACTAAAGTATAAAGATAAGTTATAGATTTCTAACGTTCCTACATCATATTGAAGTTTGTATTTAAGTGAGTTATGCCTCCAGTTATTACAGGGAACCTTTTACTTCTTTTTGTTGGAGTTTATTGGATATCTTAAATCAAATAAAAGACACCAAACTGCTTTCCAAAAGACTAAGGGGAAAATTAATTTATAATTGACTTAGCTATATTTTTTGTCTTTTGATTGTGAATGTCAATTGTTACATTTAAAGCAGTAAACAATAATATAGAGAAGTACATTTGGCTTACAGCAAAATGCATTCATTTTTTAAAACGAGCAAATACAACAAATTGGCTTGACGGAGCAGGAAATATAAAGAATATTAATTGTATCTGTTTAAGAAAAGTTTACTTGCTCAATTTGCTATGAAGATCTAGAAGTTAATTCATAATGCAAAAAACTTAGCTGTGGACATTAGTATCATCCTGAGTATTTTTTAAGTATTTAGATGTATAGATATGTGGATAAGGCGTAATGCAAAATGCCCATACTGCAATTAGCAAATTTCTGTTTCTGCTTAAATAGTTTATTAATATCAAGCTTTTACTCTCCTATTTATCAAATCCCTATTTCTATTATCATTCAATATCCATCATATTAGTCCTATCTTATGAATAATCAATCATTCCTTATAAAATAAAATTTAAGCTATAAAAGTAAATATTTAGAATATAAAGCTATGAAAGCAGTAGTTAATTTAGATAAAATAGCTAATCTTAGTAAAAGCTATCATAACTATACCAACTTATTACTAAATTTAACCAAATTGACTTTCGTAATTCTTAAATAAATCTAAAATTAATTGACTCTAATTTAAATTATTTATGCTAGCAATAACTAAACTTATTTATATCTATCATTCTCAGTTAGTCTGCTACAATAAGAGAAATAGAGAGTTTATATACTTATATAAATGGAAATGATAGGTAGTATGTATTTTAATTAAAGGATTACAATTAAATGATTGTAAAGCTTAAGATATATAATAAGAAGCTTTAATTGCTAATATACTATTTGCTTAACTAGTAGCTTAGAAGTAGCTATCTTATTGTTTTAGATAAAGTATTAATTTATTAATTAAGCAGATAAAATGATTTAGAAAGATAGGAATCAATATGATAAGCTTGTATCACAAAATCTTACTTCTTTTTTATAATCTCCTTTGTTTTTGAATCCTTCTTAAATTAGATAAAAACCAATCACTCCTTTTAGTTGGAGAGAGTACTAAGAAAAAAAAGAAAGCTATATATTTCCAATTAGAAACTTCTCGAAAGAAATATACGTTACTAAGTACTAGAAACCTAGAAAAAGTTGATATGCATACAACTCTGACTTTTAGGACTAAAATTAAACGCTTTAGAATTAATAACTCGAACAGCTAGATTTGTGTTCTAATCTAAATGAATTTTCTAGAAATAGGACTAATAATTAAAGAATAAGCAATAACTAAAATCTAAGAAATTTGAAACTTAGAATTAGTTCAAAAGGATTAAATCGAAGTTCAATCGCAGAAAAAAGCAACAAATTTGGTTAGCTAAATAAAAGTTATGAAATATAAAATAAAAGCAACCATAAAAAACATTGAAGTTTTAATTAAAGAAACAAAACAGACGAAATAAATAAGCCAATCATTAAGTTTGACCTATAAAAAGAGTCAATAGAATTTAAAGAAAATCTAATTAAATCAAAAGAATGAGCTAAATTTTAATAAGATTGCTTAGAAACTATAAATGCAGCAAATAAAAAAGAAACAGCTTAGATATCAGCTGAAAGAAATTGTATTATGTGAGCACTTAAAAGAAAATCAACTTAATGATTGAAACATCAAAATTTCAGTTAGAAAAGAAAAATTACTAAAAAAACAAATCTGAAGATAACAAATTTTAATAAGGTACATTTAAGAGAATAGTGCATCAAATTTTTAAATTAAGGAATTGATTTATTCATCTAACTTAATACGCTAATCCTTTATAAAATTAGATAAAAGTATTTAAATAATATCAAACCCTTTAGTTTTTAAATCTAATAAATTAAAAAACAAAAAAATTTTTCTCATAGAGAATTTTCAATTTTTTAACTAGCAGCAATAAATTTCTAAAGATATGAAAGAAAGAACATAAAGCAATAAAAACAAATATAATATATAAGGCTTAATTAAAGGATAATCAAAAGCCAAGTATTATACAAATAAATTTATAGATTAAAAATTAGAAGTGAAGCCTTATTAATAGTTAATTATTGAAGTAGTATTATTTTAGTTTAATTGTTTCATTTTACTTTTAGGAAATATCTTTATAGATATTCTAAGAAATGATGTGGTTACTAATAAACTTTATGCAAGTCTTCATATTTATAATTATTATAAAAGCGTAAAATAAAAAATGGCTTTAAGAGATTTTAGCATCTTTGATATACTAAAATTCAATAATATCAACCTTGATTATTTCACAGAAACTTATAACATGCTGTTTTATGCTAAGTATTTAGCCAAATGGCCTGAATATTGCAAAGTAATGGAAGCTCCTAATGGAAGAATGATGGGGTACAGTAAGTTTTTATATAGTTATTGGAAAAGTAGAAGGAGATAGATTTAATAATGAGAAGAAAAATTGGCACGGACATGTAACGGCAGTTACTGTGGCACCTGAATATAGAAGATAAGGCCTTGCAAGACTATTAATGGACTACTTAGAAGAAATTACAGAAAGATTCAATGGTTGGTATGTAGATTTGTTTGTGAGAAAATCAAATGATGTAGCAATAAAAATGTATTAAAATTTAGGATATGTTATTTATCAAGTTGTTCAGGAATATTATTCTGGCGAAGTTCCTGAAGACGGCTTAGATATGCGAAAGCCAATGAGCAGAGATACATAGAAAGTTACTTGTATACCAAGAGATAAACCTATTAAAAGTTACGATCTTGAATTTTTATGAAACATTTCAATTAAAACTTATATTCCAAATTTGATTCCATATAGTTATATATCTCATTCTTGAAGGATTTTAGTATTCTAAAAACTGTCTTATTTAACTCAATTTAACTGAGTATTATCTCTATTATCTTAACTCTTGCTATTTGGCATTTATAAATATTTACTAGATGAAAAATTATTTAATTAGATAAATGGAAATTTGAGTAGCAAGACATGGTGAAACTATTGAAAATTAGTAGAGGATATTACAAGGACATAAAGAAGGAACCTTATCAGAAAAAGGTTAGCAGCAAGCACTTAGTTTAGGAAAAAGATTAAGCTAGCAAAAGTTTTAATATGCATATATTTCTGATTTAGGTAGAACAAAAAAAACTTCTGAATTAGTCTTTTCTTAGTTCGAGGAAGTTACCTTTCCAGTTGAATATACTAAAATAATAAGAGAAAAGGGAAGTGGAGAGTTAGAAGGCGGGCCTTTAGGAATTGTTGATACTATGTCATAAAAAGAAAATATTCCTATAAGACAATATAGACCAAAAGGAGGCGAAAATTGGGAAGATGTTAACGCAAGAGGAAAAAGTTTTCTAGAATCACTAATAAATAGACATCTAAAAATAAATCAAGAAAATTCTCAAGATATTAAAATTCTATGCATATCTCATGGAGGTTTTATGATGGAATTCAAAAATATAATGAAAGATATTGGAAAATGAGAGATTTATAATGTAAGAGGAAGCAATACATCCATTGATCTTTATTATGTAACATGTGTTAATTGTAAGGGATTATGCTAGGGATGTTAATCAAATGAAATAGATGTCAAGTTAGTTTTGAATAATGATGCTTCACACCTACAACTTTGACAAAAGTAAGTTAGATTAAAAGACGAATAATTTAACTGATTACAGATATTTTAATTTTAAATTTAATAAAATTGAATGTACTTATTTAAGAAACTTCATAAACTAGATAAATAGTTACCAATAGACAAGTAAATATACAATTTATTTTGATACAGTTTATTTTAATTCAATTCAAACAGAATTAGTTATAATCATAGTTAATGCAAGCATTCTTATTCAAACTACTTTTACTGTTTAATACTTTTCAACTCATATACACAGAATAGGACAATTTGATCATACTTCCATCAATCGATGGCAAACTTACTGCTTTTGATTCAAACACAATGCGTGAAAAATGATCTTTTGAAACTAAGCAGAGTTTAGTGAGTTTCGAATCAAATTAAATAGACTAGAATCAATAGAAAAGCAAACAAAATGAATATTCTTTATAGTAAAATAATGAAAAATCCTTATGGAAGCAATTTGACGAGTAAACTATCAAAAATTTAGTTAATTAATCCCCTTTTTTCTTAGATGATGGCTTTAAGACCCTGATAGTTGGAGATAAAAAAGTAAAAACATATTTTTTTGATGAAAATGGAACTTTGCTGTAAGTATTTGAAAGCGAATCATTAACTCAAATGTATTCTCCAATAGAGAACAAGAATGTAGCTATAGTCGCTATAGTTGATTACATTTTAACTGCTTTTGACGGATTTGGATAAGTTTTGTGAACTGGTAAAACTTCAGATGTAGTAACTAATTAAATTTCTGGATTTAAACATGGATTAGAAGACAGTAATAGACAAAATTAGGGAGGATTAATTTTAAAAGGATATGAAATATAGCAGCAAAATGCTTCATTTAACGATTAGCTTCTTCTAAGTAGAAATAATTATTAGAATGAATCAAGTTAATTTGACTTTCTCATATTCTTGCTGTCTTTCATGAGTATCTTGTCAGGATTTTACCTAGGATTTTAAAATAAAAATAAATAAGAGTTCATAATAACTGATAAAATCCTAGGTACAGGATGTTAAGGTACTATAGTATTCGAAGGCTTCTGATAAAGTAGACACGTTGCAGTTAAGCGAATGCTACTATAGTTCTACGATAAAGCATAAAGTGAATTAAATGCCTTGATTTAAACTGATTATCATCCCAATATAGTTAGATTTTATAAAAAAGAAAAAGATTAGAATTTTGTGTACTTATTTTATGAGAAATGCAACTATAATTTAGCTACATTTTTAACATAAAACAACGAAATCTCTATTTATTTAGATGCTAAGATGAAGTCTAAGTTATTACTGGATGTTTGCAATGGCTTGTAACATTTGCACTAATTAAACATCGTACATAGAGATATTAAACCTGAAAATATCCTAATCAAAATTATTTAGAAATCAAAGAAAAAAAATTAATAAGAAGATAATAACTTTATGATTATTGCTAAGGTAGCTGATATGGCAGCTAGTAAATAGCTAGAAACTTCTAATTTTTCTTCTAATAATAGAGGAAGTATTGGATGACAACCTTAAGAAGTTTTATAGCATTAGAGACAAGATACAAAAGTAGATATTTTTTCATTGGGATGTCTTTTTTATTATGTTTTAAGTAATTAAGGGCATCCTTTTGGGCCTCCCGAGTAAAGGGAGTTTAATATTCTTTAGAACTAATTGTAGTTAAATGAAGTAGATCCTATGTGATAAGATTGCATTGCAAAAATGCTTTAAGCTCAACCCAGAATGAGACCCGATGTTGAAAAAGTGATAAATCACATTGCATTTTGGACTCCTCGAAAATGCTTGTAGCTTCTTTTAGATGTTTCGAATAACTTAGATCGTAATTAAGGATATTTAGACAATTAAATAGAATAGCTAAGAGTACCAAGACCATGAAATAGGATATTGGACTAATGTTTACTAAATGATATCAGCTAATACAGGAAATATTACTTTAGGAATATTAAGGATTTATTAAGAGTTATAAGAAATAAATACAATCACTATAATGAGTTGGATTCTACTACTTAAAGAATTATAGGATAGTTACCTGACGGATATTTCTAATACTTCCACTCCAAATTTCCCTATTTATTTATAGATATCTATACATTTGCAGAAACGCATTTCAAAGAAGAAGCATAGTTTAAATAGTATTTTTGACTTTAATGATTTTATTGTTAGGCTTATATTTGCACCTTATTATCTTTATTACTTTAGCATTTGTAATTAAGCTTTTATGAATCAGTAGCACTCCAAATTAAAATTGTGGAAATAGTAATTAAGAGAGTAATAATCTATAGTGAATAATTATAAAATAACTAAAAGAATAAATATTTATAAATCCATATATTTTATTAGAAATAGCTTTAATTAATCATTTTTTCTAAGACTTATCTATAAGGTTAAGCTTAAAACATTTATTCAACTTTTATATTATAGATATATCAAAAATTTGCCTTCGCAGTAGCTATCTCAAAGTAATTTATTTGTCTTATTATATGAAATTGGATAACTTGATCCATTTAATTCAAAAGTTTAATTTTGATATTTTGTACTTAATAACAGGTATCATAATCTTTTTTATCTATTTTATTAGAATTTCTTTAGTTTGAGTTATTATTGGAATATTCCGACAATTTAAAATTAAATTATTATATAGACTTCAGATCGAATTATATATAGAAAACCTGATAAACATAAAAGTTTAAAGTTTAAAATAGAATTAAGCATTAAAAAACAATTAAATAGCATCATATTAAAACTAATATATTTTTGCTTAATTTAGTCTCTTAATGTTAGTTTACATTAATTTTGTAGTTAGAATAATTTAACTTTTTATAAGCTTTTAATTATTAAATATTATTAATTACATCTATTAATAGATGCTTTGTCGTTGTACTATTTAAATTACTATTATAATTTTTAATTTAGCTTAGTTTGGATATATTATTTTATAAACTTAGGCATAATTATAATGAGTTTAGAATAAAATAGTGATAGAAGTTTAAAATAAATAAAGAATAGTATAGATATTTTATTATTTTCTAATATTTTCTTTTATTCTATATTTAAATTATCATTCAGCTATTTATTTAGCTTTTATTATATTTCGCTCAAAAAACTAAGGATTTAAACCTAAATTCTTTAAGCATTATGAACCTTAAATTTATACTTGTTTCTTAATCATTTTATTATTTTCATTAGCTAAGCTTTTAATCGATTATTCTTTTAGCATTATTGAAAGATATAATTAGCTTTTGAAGACTGAAGATAATTATTATATTTCTTAGTTAATAAA
Organism: Loxodes magnus; assembly: GCA_946699065.1. Classification (NCBI taxonomy): domain Eukaryota; phylum Ciliophora; class Karyorelictea; order Loxodida; family Loxodidae; genus Loxodes; species Loxodes magnus. The sequence goes on from CAMPDV010000018.1 coordinate 756,299, forward strand.
ATTCTAATTTATCTTTCGCAGAAATTATATCTTTCAACATAAAATCAACCTTTTATTTTGCTAGGTTTTACAGTTAAAATTTTAATAAAGATGCTTAAAACTCTTTAAATTCCTGCTAAATATGCCAATTATATGTATTTCAGTATTTTTGAATTGTTTTCTAATTAAGTCATAGGATTTATTTAAATTTTTACTTGCTCTATTTACTTAAATTATATAAGAGTTTTGATTTATTAGCATTAAAGCATTATAGATTAAAAAAGACAATGCTTTTTAAAGCAAAATTAAATTTTGTTAAATTCTACTCAATCATCTTCAAGATAATTTTCTAGCACCTCAGGAACTCCACCTTCGCCATTATTTTCAGCCTATTTGTCTTCTTTTTCCCCACTGGAAGTTTTATTTTTTTAGTTTTCTTCTCCCTAAATTTCGTCTTCTCTTAACTAAACGAATAGGTCAGCTTCGTTGTGATCAAATTTTACTGCTTGTAGCGAAATATTTTTCTATTCTTATTCTTTTATTTTCGGAGTATTGTCTGCTATTTATTTTTCTGAAGATTTTACATCTTCTTCTTAAAATTATTCCTTTGAATCTTAATGTTTAATTGATTACTCCTTATTATTAACTTAGTACTAACTTTATTCTTACTCTTCAATTAATTTTTCATTAGAATTATACTAATTTAAATTTTCTTCGAATGAACTTATTTATTAATCAAATTTATTTTCTTCTTTTTATAAGCTTTGTTATAAGTCCTCTTCTTATTTAATTTCCGAATTACTTTTTATTGATCTTTAATTTTCCAGATTATTTTCTTCATTCTCAATTTCCTAAATATTGTTTTCTTTTTATTATTAGTTTGGTTCACTCTCATTTTCTTGTTTTTCTCTTGTTTGGTTCCGTAGTTAATTTTCATTAAGATCTTCTTCGTAAAGATTTTCTACTTTTTATACATTGTCTTAAACGCTTTAAGTTTAAAGTTACTGAGAAAAATCATTAGATTCATTTTATTAAATTTCAGATTTACTTCCTTATTTAGAATTTTTCGGTTTTTATTTACTTTAAGATTTTTGCTTTTTTATTTCTTTTAATTACTATCTTTCAGCTTTTCTATTGATAACTTCTTGACTTTCATTTTCCTTATCTTTCTCTTATGGCTTTGTCTCCTCCTTAATTTCTTACATTTCATTATTCATCTTATTGTTGCTGAAAGATGTATTAACGTTTTGTTGGTCAACGGTTTTACTATTTGGAGATTATAGAAAAGAAGCATCTGAATCAAACTAAAAATTGTTTATAAGGCTATTATCTATGTCCTAATTTTTAGGTTGAAATTCTATTTATTTTATTGGAGAAGGGTGTGCAGTACTAACTTTTTCATTCATCGTTTTGAACTATTAACTTTAATTTATTGGCGAGTTAGCAGTAGTTTGGGAAATTTTACCGTTGGCCTTATTTTTAGTCAAAATTTGTTTTGCATCAATCGTTGACTGATTTAATGAAGAGTTTATAACTTTGTGCTAAACTTTACTCCTTTTTGTTTAATTTTTACTTTATATTGAAACTGAAGTATTCAAGGTATCATCTCTTTGATTGCTAACTGATCTCACATTTCCTTATTTTTTAAGTTATTGATTTATGTTTGTTAATTTCATCTTGGAAGTAGTAAGCACTCTTATTTCAGCTTTTTATCCTTGTAACATATTTTTAAGTATTTCAATTTCCATATCTTTATCATTCAGTATTTTAGTGAATTCCGAAAGTTTATCTGTCAGTCTGCCTTTTACCATATCTCCTTACTATGCACTTTGCTAATTTCTCTTTGATAATGAATTTTTTAACTTCATGTTTTCTTATTAGAATCTACAGATTTCTTGATCCCTTAAGTTTATTTCAGCCTCCAATGCTTTAATTTTTTATAATGCCTTTAATATCTAAAAATTAAGAAATTACCTTTTATTCTTTTTCTTTCAACTCCTTCAAGCTATTATTATAATATTCATTGACTTTGGATTTCGTTCAGTTCTAGTCATGCAGATCCTTTTAGAGAGCAATCATTTTACCCTCACTCTACTTTACTTCGTTTTTAAAATTTTCAACAATGTTCTTATGTTCTATAAGTTTATTCTAAAGATCCTTAATTTCCACTTCTTTAGTTTTCATTTGGGATGATAATGTACTATTTAATTCTTTGAGTTTTAGAATTTAGGTTTCATAATTGTTAAACTATTTTTATTTTTTTTGAACTTCAGGAATTTAATCTTATTTATACTTAGTGAATAAAACTTCATATTCTTAAATCTTTTTATTTAGAATCTAATTTATTTCTGACTGCTTTTGAATCTTCTCTTTAAATTATTGAGATTACTCCTCATTTAACATCTTTTATTATAGTAGTTCCAACTCATTCACTCTATTTGACAAACTTTTATTCACTGTTTTTGCTTATTTTAGTTTTGTCTGCATTTATTAAACTTAAATTTAAGGGCAACAACTCTAGTGTGCGATTTTGAGCTCTTAAAATTACTAGTTCAAAGTGTTGAATTCTTATTGCAAAGCTTCATTATTTGGAGTATTATTTTAGATTTAAGCTTGAACATCATTTTTGGTTTCTAATAATTATTATTGTGCTTCAGATAGCTACTTAATTTTAGCTTGCATTTCTTAAGAATTCTTATTATTATCTTCAGTCATCTATTAGTTCTACTTTTCTAATGAGGCTATTTAGTTTAAATAGCAGTGCTCCAATGAATAAACTCTCTCAAGTAATTACATTTAAGCTTCCGCAAGCATTTTTATTTTAATTTCATAGACTTATTAAGTTGATTGATTGTCCTATACAATTTTTTTCTATTAAACTACATTATGTTTTTATGTAAGAAGTGTGCGTTAAGCTTCAGCCAATTTTTTGTTATATTTTTTTAACTCATCTATCTCTTTTTACATTTCTTATTTATCCTAACTTTCTGCTAAATTTTTTAAATTCTAATTTCCTTCTTTTAAGCTTTAAAGCTCTTTCTTTAAGTTAGCTTTTCCTTTAAGGACCAAATTTTAAGACTCATTATAGATTCTTATTTAGTTGCTCTTACTTTTTACTTCATGATCCAGCGAAAGTTTTTATTCTAGAAGGCTCATTTAAGCTTAGTTTAATATTTTGTTTTTAATCCTTAAGCTTTAAATTTCTTATTAAAGAGTAAGCTTTACTTCTAAAAGTTACATTTGAGATTCTGCTAACTTTTTTATTTTAAAGCTTTAAAGATCCTTACCTTCTTAAGATTATTAGTTCATTTAATTTTAAACTTCTTTATCTTCTTCTTTTTTAATTTCTTAATTTTATAGATCCTATTGATGGCTTATAATGCTAGAATCTATTGTACTTTTGCTCTCTTGCTAGTTAGAACTATTATTATCTTCCTAATTTGAAGTTTAATTTTTTAATTCTAAATTTTCCATTTAATTTTAATGCTATTTAATTTATTTTTTTTATTAATTTTCGTAATTTTAATTATTAATCAACTAATTTTATTTATTTAATTCATTCTCTTTTGATATTTGTTATGGGTCAAATTACTCTTTTGTAGCTTCTTAAATTAAATTATTTTAGTTTTCTTCTTTATCCTTCTCAAATCGATTGCCTTCATGTTAATTGCTTTGCTTACTTTAGTATTATAAATTTCTATCTTAGGGAGAATCTTCCATATGTTTGATTGTATTTTAGTCACTTAGGTGACTATTTTCTTATGCTGTTTATTCTTTACTCTGTTCTTTGTGGATATTAGTGTGCTTATCATTTTGTTAGTAGTTATTTTATTGCAATTAGTCCTTTTTATGCTCTTCGATTTCATAATGCTAACTAGACTCCTAACCTAAAGACTGTTTTTGTTCTTTATTATGTATCTTCCCTTTTTCTTCGTTTTATTAATAAATTTGATCTTAATGAAATTACTAAGGCTCTTCATTTTAATTATTTACTTTTTCAGGTTATAGTTATAAGCTTTGATTTTAAGCAATGTCTACCTATTAGTATTATTTAGTAATTTGTATTTCGTTTACATCTTGAAAATTTGTTTGATTTTCTTCATTATTATTTAATTTATTTTCTTTAGTTTGTTATTTTTCATGTTCATCTGAACTGTGATCAATTTTGTATTGTGTATTATTTTGTTTGTTCTGTTCCTTATTTTAATGACTTATTAAATCATTTTAAAATTCATTTTGATGTTCTTAATTTGGATAAATTTCACTTTATTTTTCTTCTACTTTATGCTTATTTTTATGTTCAGCATTTTCTTTGTTGTGATCATTTTCTTACTGAATCTTTATCTGTTAACTGTGCTAAACATTTTACTTAATTTCGATTTCTTTTTGCTAAGTTAAGTCATTTAAATTATCTTTATTATTTTAAGAAAAACTAGAATGGGGCTGTTATTCATTACTCTGTTTGTATTGATTTTAAGCAGGATTTTCCTGCTACTAATAATTCTATTCATTATAATGATCTTAACTCTACTAATTCTAAGAATTTTAATAAGATTCCTGACTTTTCTATTAAAGTTGATTTTAATTTTAAGCATAGATTTAATCTTGTTCTTCCATTATAATTAAAGAATCCCTAAACTATCTTAAAAACTACTTTCTTTTTATGATATTTAATACTTACTAATAGTACACTCTTTCTCTTTTTTCTTAATTATCTAAGCTTATTTATCTATACAAACCTTATTCACATCAAAAGCAAATTACTACCTTCTTCATATTCTTTATTTAACTTAGTGAGATAAGGCTTTAATAAACTACACTGTATAACATTCAAATTAAGATCAGTTTATTTATCTGTCAGCTAAATAAAAATAGCCTAAGATTTCTTTAAGCATATAACTCTTAGAATATATTTAGGGATTAATATTTCTCTTGGAACACTAAGCATCAATGCTTAGCAATCAAATAGGTAAAATTTAATAACTTTAGAGTAATATTTAAACTAAATCTAGTTCTATTATGTTACATTCAGTAAACTCATCAAATGGTATGGCTATATATTTTGTAGCAACGATGTCATCTTAACTATTTTAATATCCTGAATCACTTATATATATACATCCTTCAATGCCAGCTAAACACAAAGATTAAAAAGGCTTTAAATTTACTTTTAAGCTTAAAAGCATTTTCTAATTTTAAATCCTTCCAGTCTATTTAGTGTCTTTTAAACTCAAACATAATGAGATTCAGCTAGAAAAATTAAATAGTTATTTAGAAAAATAAAAAGAAATGATAGAATTAGATTTAGTACATAAAGGAGTACTAAAACTATATTAATTTAGGAGTAAAACTAAAATTACTTATAGCAAAATTGTTAGATCACCAATAGTTTAAATATGCAACCTTTTATGTTTAATAATTACTAAAGTCTTGTTTAAATCAGGCCAAATTAGATAAAAAGTCTATTTTTATACAAACATTGAAGTAAAAACTATTAAAAATCACAAATATTATAAATATTAACGCTTTAGGTTGAAGAAAATATTTTGTTACTTCGTTTTGGGCTTAGTATAAGTGAAGAGAGAATAAGGAATAACATACAAATATTAATTTATTTTTATATTTCAGTTAAGTTTTACAATTATCTTTAATATATTAAAATATCCCCTAATTGAGTTTATTTTCAGTCAAATGTAAAATATTATTATTTTTCTTACTCTCATAAAGCAAAATGTTTTAGTACAAGAAGTTTGAATTAATAATATTTATTTTATAAAGAATTATGAATAATCATTTAATAAAGGATAATGCATAATCTATTTTAAATTTAATGCTTTCTGATTTTCTTTTAATGCATTATTAATTTAAATTGCTTAAAAATGTATTTTTTAATTTAAAATTATCATATAACTTATTCATAATATCTACTACTTATTCAAGCATTTTAAATAATAATCCTACTTTTATAAATCCTGATCTAGATAGCTCTCCATTTAAAATTTCTCATTATATCTGCTTGCAATACAAATTCTGTTCTATTAAATAATTTTTTCAGTCCAAATCTAAAATTAATAATTGCTAGACATTTCTCTAATCATTTCATTCTTTAATATTTTTATAGTTTTATCAGATTTTTATAGTATTTGCCTGCAAAATACTTAGAGTAACACCAGCTTAAAATCTTTAAAAAAATATGTAAGTGTAAAAATATAACAGTATTTCTATAGAGCTACGTCATAAAAATTTAAAAGAATGAAGCAGCTAAAACATATACTAAGCAATTTGATAATCTTTAATAATTCCCACAAGATACTTACACGAAGCTAAACAATAATATAGACGAAAAATAATCAGTATATATAAACTTAGAACTAATCCTATAACTATTGGAACCATCTTCATGATCATCATTATTCTATTGATAATCCCTATTGCATGTATGAAGAATAAATAAATAAAAAATTTCAGAATTCAAGCCAGGATTCTTCGAGGCTCCAAAAAAGTAGGAGTTAATGACATCCTAGAAAGGCCAGGACCAGGAAAAGAGTACCAAAAAGGTCACCCATCAGGATGAATTTCTCAACTCAGAAAATAAGCCTAAGAAATAGGCTAAAAATATAATGCGCTCGGAAGTCTCAAATCTCACCACATAATAGTAAATAAGCTATGATTAATTGATCAAAGTGGTGTTGGATTTCCAGAAAGAGATCAAAAAGTTGAAGAAAGGCAATAAGAAGTTAATGAATAAACTTTAACTTGCAGAGGAAATAGAGACTCATGACCTAAGAAAGAGACCTTAACGCATTAAGAAATATTTAACAAGACTAGAGCAGCTAATCTCAAAACTAATAATAGGAGTAAAAGAACTGATCACCAAGTTAGAAAAAATAATTTAAGATGAAAAAACTCAAGATTTCAACCTAAACGGCAAGCAAAGAGATACTATTACTGTAAATCTCAAAAATATCTTGGAAAAGGTGCTCAAAATTTATCAATTTCAAATAAAAGTATTGAAACTAGTAGAAATAATTGGAGAACAAAAAGAAGAGATAATAGTAATTAAAGCTATCAAGAGAAAGAGAAAGATTATATTGTAACAAATTTAAGGAAATCAAAAAAAAAATTTAGTATCTAGGTGAAAGAAGGGTTCGAGGACAACATGCATGGCAGAGAGAAGAGTTGTAGAGATTTTCTTATTTTTATATTTAACCTCTAGATCAATTTATAGGTTGGTGGAAAAGAGGTTGAAATACCTCCAAGAACGCAAAATATTTAATTTTCATTTGTATTTGTATTTGTATGTGTGAAAATAATGATTATCTTTAAAGGTGTATACTATTCTAGTATAAGGAATTATTCTTAGTAAAAGATCAGAAATTATGATTTAAGGCGTCTTGTACTATAATCAAGAATATATAAACTATTTTCAAGGTCTTACTTGGATTATTTATATTTACAAATAAAAATATTTGATAAAAAGCTAATTTCAGGTAGAAGGAGTTATTAGAAATGGAGAATGTAAAAAAGGAAGAAGCAAAAGATGAGAAGAAATCAAATGTAATTAAAAAATGAGAAATCAAGAAGATATTTAATAAAATGTATGAACGTTTATAATTGAAGGAAGTAATTCTTGTAACTAAAGAAATCACATACTCTTATAGTTTAAAATTAATAAATAAACTTACTAAAGTTAATTTTATTTTTTATACTCTTAATCCTTGGATTTATAAGGATTATAAAAGTAATTTTAATGAGAAAAAGCAAGTTTCAAAACCTTCAAAGAGATAAATCTTATTTAATTACTTAATTTTATCCTAACTAAAAATATAATTAAATTAATATGGCGAAGAATCACTAGAAAAGACTCTCTCCGTATTTTAATAGCTTTAATTTAATTTAAATGTAAGGAATCTCCATTTATTCCTGAAGATTTTAAATCCATTTTTGTAGTAAAAACCATATCTTTGTAATATGGTTAGACTTCCAAGAATAGACTTATACTAATTGAAATTATCTATATTTTTAAGCATAAATAAATTTTTAATAATGAGATAATCCAAAAAAGCTAATAGGAAATGATATAACTCTAAAATTATCAATAAATATGACAAGATAAAGCAAGAATCTATAAAAGATTCATTTACAACTTACAAAATAAAAACAAATCCTTAAACAAAATAAGGCAAATAATTGTTTAGATTAGTCTATTTTATATAATCTTTTATCTGAAATATTCAAATATGTTTAACTAAATTTTGATTTAGTTATTATGAAAGTGCTATTTGGTTCTATGATATAAACAATAAGGCTAATTTTCTCTAAATAAATATAATTTAATTATCTTAATAACCAAAACTATCTTAAATGTTCCTCAACCATTTAATATTCAAATTTTTCTTATTTTACTATCTCTTTCATATAATCAAAAAGCATAACCAATAATTATATTTTTTAAGTTTGTTAGTAATTTAATAAAGTAATTATAGTTAAAGTATAACTAATAATGTTTTTTAGTTAAATAGCAATATAAAAATATCAGTGAAGTAAAACAAGCTAAATATATAACACATTAGACTATTTATTTAGACAAAAGTTATGATATAATTATTAATAAGCTTGGCAGAATGTAAAGGTAGTAAAATATTGGCGATATAATATAATTTATTATTTTAGACATTTATAATTAGCTAAATTTTTGATTAAAGAATAAAATATAATAATAATAGATATAAATTTAAACACTTTGAATATTGGAACATAACTACAAAATTGCTTTGAATGTAATTATAAATTATGCTTAAATTAAATTTTTATTTCATTAAATCTCAATCAAGTTTCTTGCTTAAATTAATTTTGCAAAGGTACTTTAATATATTCTTCATAGATTTGTTCTAATTAATTTGAAGCATTTATTAAACTTTCATTTATGAACTTTAAAATTTCTAATCTTAAAGTATAAAATATTAATAAATTATTCAAATTTAATTTTGCAGCTCTATTAGATAGTTTTCCAATAGCTTAAAAATATCCAATCCGATTTAGAAACTATGTTCCCTTATATTATGGATCTAGAATAAAATAAGAAAATTAAAAATAAGATAATTAAATTATTTAAAATTAATTATCTTTAAGTTCCAAATACATGCATTATAAAGGCACTTTTATAAATAACAAGTTCATTAAATGATATATAAACTTAGAAAATAATTATTTTCATCCTTAAAATTAAAGTGATACCATATTAATATAAGCATTTCAAATGCCTTCATATTATTATAAACCTATAAGATAAAGCAGTTATTTTCAATAATATCTGTAGAAAAAATAGAATATTGAGGTTTTTATTTAAGTTAAAAGGTATTTATCCTAATATTTTAAAAGAAAAACTTCAGTCAAAATCCAACTTTCTATCTTTTGTTTCTACGGTAAGTCCAAAGGAAGCCACTGTTGTTACAAGGGAAACAAGGAAATTTATAGACCAAAACAATGAAATGTTTGTTTTTGATAATGATATACCAATGAAAGGACCTATAATAGAACCTACTGCTATCCAAATTTAAGAGAAAGAATTTCCGCATCCTCTTATTCTAGTTGGGTAATATTCATTTAAATAATTTCCTAAAAATACTATAAGCACATATCCTGTAAAGTTAATTCCTCCAATTGAACACAAAAACAATTATGATTCTATAGGACATACTAAAGTGCCGTATGTAAAGAATGTGAAAGCGATTAAATGTATGCGAAGTCCCCATAACCTACTTTAGGAGATTACCAGTAAAGTATAGCAAAAAGCAATAATTTAGAAAATATTTGCAAAGATAGCGTCTTTAATCATATCTCTCATAAAAAATGTCTTATAATTATCTAGTAAAGTTGGTAAAGTAAAAGTAACTCCCAATTGCACAGAGCTGATATTATACCAAATTAAACTTGAAATTAACGTTCCAGGTAAAAACTCTTTTGAGAATACTTCTTTGCAATCATAGTCAACTTTTTATTTATATGCTAAGCTTTTCTTTATTTATTTTTTCTCTTCCTCAGTTAAAGCTTAATGTCCATTAAATTTAAATATGTAGTCACAAGCTTCATTACATTCTTAAATTTTTCCTTGGTCATATAAATAAAATGGAGTTTCAGGAATAAAATAAGTTCCACAAATAAGAGGAATCAAGTATACAATCCAAATTATAAAAAGATAAAGCCTCCATTTAGCTTCTTAAACCGTAGGAATTAGATAAAGTGCCAAGAAGCAACTTGATATATAACCAATTTCTGTTGTAAATTCTATGAATGCTAACATTCAACCTCTATGTTTGCTTACTGAAAACTCAGAGTTGGTGATTACAGTTATTACATTAGTCATACCACATCCTATAGCACAGAAAAAGTAGCAGGCTAAAAAACTCCAATATCCCGTGGTAAAAGCACTTAAAGCACCAGTAAACGTTAAAAGAGCTGTAGAACAGAAATTAGGCCATTTTCTTCCATAATTATCCGAAACTGGTCCTGAAAGAAATACTCCAATTCCATAACCAATATAAGCTACGAAAACAATTCAGGCTGCTTAGCTTGCACTTAAGAACCATTCTCTTGCCAAAATAACTTCAACAAATGAGATAGCAGTCACAATTGTAAAAAAGGACATAACTCTAAAACCATTAATTATCAGTTGCATTCAATGGAAAAATCCTAAATCTCTTTTATCATAAGCGTTAGCTAAAACACTTTACAACTCCTTGGGAATTTCTATCTTATCGTCACAAAGTAAAGGACTTTTCTCCATCTCTCCTTAATTTGTAAATTTAAGATCAATGTTCTTAATATCCATATCTTAATCGAGTTAAAGTTTCTCACTCATTATTAAATTTAATTTAATGCAGCTTTAAAAGCTTGTAAATTCCTTAGATTCTAACTAAAATACTATTTTAATGAGAAACTATTAAAATCAAAGTACTTTAAAACTTCTAGGATATAATATTAACTAAGTTTAGAAGATTTCAATAAAGCATGTATTGAGTATGTAAATAAATTACTTCATCTTAGGGTAACCTTGATTATTCAAAATTTAGAAACAAAATATACATTTATCTAAATAAACAATCTAAAATTTATTAGGATATTAAAATTAGAATATTGCTAGCAAAAAGATGGGAAATAGTAGAAATAAAACTAAGAAAAACTATCTTTAATACCATTATATTAGCTATTTAAAACATAATATCAATCTTATTTTGTTTCTTAAATCATTTAATATTTAAGTGTAAAAATAAATTAAATAGAACAATTAAATCACTAGAAGCAAAAATAATATTGGGTAATTTATATCTAGCAAGAATATTTAATAATATTATAGTTTATTAATACTAAATTCTTTTAGTTTATCTTTTACTATTTTCTTTAATGCAAGCAATATAACTTATCAATAAAAGGGTAATGTCTTTGCTTATCTTAATTTATGAAAATAAATCAAAAACAAAGACAATATAAAATTAAAAAAATAAAAGAATTTTCAATTAAATATTTTATTTAATTTTATCTATAAACATCACTTAAAAAAATATCGCTTTGGTTCTACTTATAAAGCTTGGATTAAAGAACTTTAAATTAAAATGTAGGTATAGAGATATTATAATGCTAAGGAAATAGAATATCTTAATCTACTAATTATAATTGTAATACTCTTAAATTTCTAATTTTAGTTTTATTGTTTATATCATAGCAATTTATTGATATGTCATGAAATATAATTAAATATCAATTAACTTAAAATGCTATAATATAATTAAATAATTATAAATAATTATAAATAATTGTAACTATCAAAACTTTTTAAAGGAAGCATACTTATACTTTTGAAAACCAAATTGAGTTCAAAAGCATTTTTCAATGATAGCCTCTTAATACTTAGAATTAGTAAAAATTATTTAATTAAAAGTGTAAAATATTTATTTTATAGGCTTTATTTCCGAAATAAAGCCTCTTTATACAAATTTTTGGTTTAATTTGCTTATTTATTAAATTTGTAGGATTTGTCTAAAGAAGCCTTCTTACATTTGAGATATGAAGTAATTATATTTAGAAAGAATAATATGAATGGAAGTTTTATATGATTTGCGATATTTAGGTAGGAATTGATTTTTCTTTTTTAAGTTTTTATTGGAAAAATCTAAAAAGAAACCAAATAAATGATTTTAGTTATATATTTCTAAATAATTTATTTATTTAAATTTGTAAAATTAGTGTCTTTTTAATATAATCTAAAAAGAAATTACAATAATTTTTAACTATTTAGAGAGGTGAACTCTATGAAAATTGTTGTATATAATGTTGAATCTAAATGATTTATTTATATAAAAATAAGCCTTTCATATTTAGACTTTTTTAATTAATATTGTTAAAAACTCACTTATGAAGATATCTTTGATATGAACTAATATTTCGCTATTTTTTACTATTTATAAACTATATTAGTGCTTGATTGTTTTTGAATTACATTCAAGTAAATATCTTAATATATTTTCAGCTAAATTTTATCAAAATATAAATCCTCTTTTCTATGTGATGACTTTTAAGGAAATTTAAGAATAATGGTTGGAAGTAGAGTAAGAGAGGTATATAGATATGTTGTGATATATTCTAGCACTAATAATATTATTTTAACTAAGAACCTCAAATATTATTTATCTAATCTTCTAAATTGATTATTACTATTTATTATATGGATTTGCATATTTTGTAGCTATTGCAAGAATTAATTAATTGCTTCAGTTATTTTTACACTTTTCTTACTATTTCCATAACATCTTGATCCACTCTTCAATCTAATCCTTATTCTATGATTCTCCAAACTTTAAAGCAAAATGTTATTAAACTTAAAAGGAAATCTGATATACAGCTAATATTTACAAATTTATGTATAGCGCATCGATATATGAGCATTTTAAAAAGATATGCATGTAATTCAAATTATTAGTGATGGAATAAATCGAAGATTTAAAAGATGACTAAGCTATTTTAGAGAATATTAAAGCTATTAAAGCAAAACCAAAGGAATTATATTAAAACTAAATTAAAGATAGTAAATTGGGTATTTTCATAGTTATCATTTTATTATAATTAAGATATTTATTTTCTTTTATTTTAAGCATTAGAAAATCTATATATATACCTTTTATTTAAATGCATAAAGGCCTCTAAAATAGATGATTTATATAAAACCTTATAAAATTATAAGATTTAGCTTTAAGATAGCAATTATATTCATATATTCTTACATGAAATCCAAATAGCTGTAAAATTTAATTGAAGCAATCTATTATTTTATTCTGATTAAGTTAAATAGTTACTATTAGCTGAAATATAGCCCTTAGTAGCTAAAATTTATCTACTAAGGAATATCAATTTATATATCTTATTATCTAATTAATTAATAATTAGTTTATTTTTGATATTTTCTATTAAATATAGCGTATAAAGTTAATTATATATAAGTATTTCCTTAATAATTTTATTTACTAAGTTCAGTGATCAATTTATACTTTCTCTTAAAGACTTATTATTGCTATATATAATAAATAAACTTTCTTTTATACTAGCAATATGACAAACTTTGGATTTAATAAGAATAGTTATAGCAATTATCTAATATTATATAAAGTTAAATTCTTTCTTGTTATAAATTAGTAAATAATAAATAAGCTTATCTTATTATAGAGCGCGTAGCACCTCGTTGAAGCGCAGTTCTTTCCATATTTTAATATATGTCCGTTTCTTCAAGTAAGCCTTCAGGTAATAGAAATTCTTCTCATTTTAATTAGATATCTTAATCATTTTCCTCTCATTATCTCTTGTTCTTCTGTCTTCTATCTATCTAAGCTTTATTAGAATTTTATTGCAAGCTTCTTTTATTTTTTCTTACATATCTTGTAATTTTCGTTTCTAATTATTTTCTTCTTAATCAAGCTTTTATACACTCATAAAAATTGTCTTTTTTCATGCTCTATTGTCTTTTCCTATTTCTTTTTTCGTTCTATTTTCTTTTCTAAGTATCCTTTTTTCTATTATATTTTACTATAATATTTTCTTATCAAGTCGGCTTTAGCTCTTTTTTACTCTTCATAGGTTCGTATGAATTTCTAGAATTTGGCCGTAACTCATATTATATCAAATAGTTCCATTCCTTATCACTCTACTCCTATTGATCTTAGATTTCAAATACATATTTATATTCCTTCTTTGTATTTTGAACATTTTTATGATATGTCTTTCATTTCTCTTGCATCATTACAGAAAGAGCATTGAATTGTTACATCTAGGTGTCTTTCTTTTAAGCAATTCTAGCTCCCATTACATCTCGTTCTTATTATAAATATGTAGCATATTTCTTCTTTTCTATTTTTATTGTATCCCAGGTAGTTGGTGGTCCTACTACATATTCATCAAATCATGTCTTTCTATACTGTAATGTTGTTATCATTTACTCCATTCTTTCTCTATCTTCTACGTATACTCTATATTCTCAAATTGCACAAATAATTTTTTTTTCTCTTTTTAATTATTATCATTATCTATAAATATATCTTTGTCCTCAGTTTCTAATTCTAATTTTATTGCAGTGCAATATTATTCCAATATAAAGTTCTCTACCTTACTTATGTCGAACATTAATCCGTCTACTGTTTTTCCTTAGTTACCTATTAATTTGCTCTTAATCTCAACGTTTTTTGTCATAGGTAATGTTTAAATTTCATAAAATTCGGTTCATATTTTCACATTTTATTTGCACTTAAAAAGGGGCATCATTGATTCCTCGTAAAGATTTTCTCTATATTATTTCTAATTGCTCCATCACTTATTTTCCTACAATTATTCGCAATATGGAATCACTTCAGTTCCATAACTGACAACTAAACTTACGAAAGTTCTTATCATTATTTCTGCATTATATGGTGTTAATCCCTTATTCATTGTTATTTTTTTCAGTATTAATGTTTACATCTATTACGCTGCTTCTAATCTATTCTCCATGTGTTTTTCAAAATTTATGTTCTCTTCTATTATATGACCTAGGTACTAAAAGTTATTTACTCTTTCTATCTTTAAATTTCCCACTTCGATGGTATTTCCAATATTTTCTTAGTTACTATTATCTACTGCTTTTCATATCATTCATTTTGTTTTATCTGCAATTTCCAATTTATATTTTTATACCTATGAGATTAAATTTTCGATTACTTCTCTTATTCCCATTCATTTATTAAGGCTAGGTCATCTGTGTATGTAAAGCATCCTGCATATATTTCTTATGTTCATCTCTTCGTTTTTATAGTCTATCGTAAATCCTAGCTTTTAATCTCCTAAGCTATGGAGAAGTCTTGCTATTATCAAGTTAAATAGTCTTGGCAACTTTATGCTTCCCTATTTTAACTCTTTATTTGTCGCGAATAATTTCGCTATTTAATTATTGATTTTCAGTTTAATTTCTTCTTCACAGTATAAGTTTGCTAGAAGTTTAATTATTTATTCCGGTACTTTTAGATCTTTAGGATTTATCATATATCTTTCCTTTACACCGAGTCATAAGCTTTCTTAATATCAACAAATATTAAAAAAACATCTTTTTGTTCTGCATTGATCATTCCTATACTGCTCTTAGATTGAAAATTTATAGTGCGCGAGATTTAACTTTTATGAAGCCATACTAGTATTCACTTTCATCACTATGTAGATATCCTTACAATTGCTAGAATATTCGTGCGTCTACATTTTTAAAGCATGATTCAATAAAGAGATTGGTTTATAGTTCATCGGGTTCATCTGTCCTCCTTTTTTGTTTATTAATATTATGTATTATTATTTCATCTCCTAAGTTATTACTCCCTCTTAAATCATCTTAGCTATCATTTGCTTGTTGCTTCTAAAAATTTTTTCCCGTCTGCTAAAGTTGTTCCTAATTATATTTCATCAGGTCCTGTTGCTTTTCATTTCGCCAATTAGTTAAAGTTTTCTCAAAATTTATATTCTTTAACCACTATTTGTCTCTTGCTTAAGATTTAGTTGATAACGTATTATCACCATCTTCAAATAACTACTATTATTCATCCCTGAAAGTCTTAGCATCTTCTTTTTATAAGAGTAATAATTAAATATTTTTTCTATTAAGCAGTTTTTTTAGTTTATTCCACATTTCTGTCAGGTTTCCTTTATTTGCATTATCTATAAGTTAGTTTCTTTTATCTTTTTTACTTGCATAAATTTATTCTTGTCTTCCTCGTTTTATTTATTTTAATTTATTTCTTCGATATTCTTTATCCTTTATTTTAATTGTATGCTGCATTTTCTGAAAATGTTATTACACTATTTTTTTGTTTCTGAGTATTTATATATCTTAAAGTTTTATGTTTTAACTGTTCCACATACTATTTGAGCTCTTTCTCATATCTTTTTCTTTCATCATTATAAATTTACGTACCGTTTAGGCTATCATTTGTTCTTCTTAGACATTTTCTTGTATAAATCTTTCAAATTTTTCTTAGATCTCTTTTTTCTTTACTAGTAAGTAATTATTTTTGCTATCTTTTATGGTTTTCTAACTTCTTTACCAATATTTACCTATATAATACCGGATCTAGGTCCCCTATTACGTATGAATGATAAAAATCACTTTTTATCACCTTTTATCTCATTATCTCTTCAATTAAAAATTAATCTATTTTATATTCATTGTTTTAGTAAACATAAGTACCTATTTTAGTTGGATCTAGACATATTAGGTTATTTTTTTCCATGAACTGTAGCATTCTCTTTCCAGCCGAGTTTTTTTTTTATAATAATTACTCTATGTGCACATTTCAATCTCCTATGATCATTACATTAAATCTTTTTTCTATTGTTTATAATTTAAATTCATTCACTAAGTTATAGAATGGCTATATTATTCGTTGTCATTTGCCTTAGGTGCATATATATTTATTATTGCCATTTTTTCATTACTTCAATGGCCATCACTCTCGCTCCTCCAAAAAGCGTCATTTGGTTTATTTCGTTCTATATTTCTCTAATCTCCTTACATTTGTCGTTCCTAATATAGAATGCTACTCCTTTCTTTTTTTATCCCCACATTTATTAAGTTGTTATATCCTACTATATTACACATATCTTTTTGGTCTTCAATCTAGATCTCTTATATTGCCATTATGTGAATACTTTTTTTGAGTCATAAATTTGACTAGTGCCTCTTTTGCACTTCTAATTCCCCTGACATTTGCTATCCTTATTTTTATGACTTATTCTTATTCTTCTTTTTCACCCATTCTCTCTGCTTCCTCTTCAATACTTTCTTCTTTTTATTCATCTTCATTCTCCACCTTTCCTTCTTCTTAACTATCATTCTCTCTTCATATTATTTTCGTTATTAGTTCTTTCCCCTTTTTATCTTTTTCCACTTATTATCTATCTTTTCCTTCTTCTTATCTATCCTGTTCTTCTTCTTTTGCTTTTTCCTATTAATTGTTTTTTGGTAAGTATTCATTTTTGTTTTTATGTTTCTTAGCATAGAAAATTCTAGTAAAAGTTTGTTTAAATTTGCTTCTTACTTCTCACTTTTATCTTGCATTTTATTTTTTCTCTTCATGAGTTTGTTCTATTTATTTTTGCTTTTATTACTTATTTACGCTTTTCTTTATATGCTCCATTATGCTATTTCGTTTGTTTCTTATTTCTTCTGTTAGAATTTAGTATTTTTATCATCACTTATCCTATTCTTTTATCTGATTCTTTTTATAATATATCTTATTATTTAGTTGATTGCTTTCTATTTTATTTAATTCTTTGAACATTTTTCTGTCCCTCTGTCGTAAGAGCAATTTTATTTTGATGAAAATTAATTCTTTTTTATTAATTTAGAATAAAAAAATTTATAGTATTTAATTGTTTATTTGCTTTAATTATTTTTTTAATTCTTCTCTTTTTATTTCCTTATCTTCTTTCCTTGCTTCCTCTATAATTATTTTTTCTCTTCTTCAATTATCCTCTTATTTGCTTTTAATTCTGGTTTGTTTATTGTTAATTTAACTTCTCCTTCAAGTATATCTAATTCTCTTATATGTAGTTTTTAACTTTTTGCTGCTTCCACCCTTCTGTATTGCTGGTCTATATACCCTTTCAATTTGCATAGACAGTAAATACAATTTACTGGATGTTGTATTCTCATTTTGTTTCCGTTCAGGTCTAATACTTCTGGTATCCTCTTTGCTTTTTCTATATCCTTTAAATCTAGTTACACTACACTGCTACCTGTTATCATTGTAGTGTTTGGGTATGTATTCTATACCTCTCCTCTAGATTTTCCATATTGCCTCATTATTTCCATTACTTCCTTAATGTTTGAATATTCGTTTATTATTAAGTAAACTGGGTAGTTATGAATGTCAAAGTATTCTAATTAGTTTCTTGCTTAGATAGGAATTTTAACACCTTAGAATGTTCATCCCTGAATTACAAAAATTGCTAGTATCTTTTTTTATTGCTGAAAACCAAATATACTATTTTGCTTTAATTGACGATGAATTTGGCCACTGTTTATTCTTACTCGCTCCATATTTGATTCCTAAACACTTGTATCACTTCTTAGTCTATGACCTTTTTCTCTACTAAATCATTATTTTCCCCAGATAGTGGTTAAAATAAACTGCAGCCACCATATCTGATAGATCTTCATAGGCATTTTAGTAGACTCTTACCATTTAGTCTTCAAGGACGTTAGTTGAAATAAAATATTCATTTTTTTGTTAAATTGAGACTTAGGTTGTTTACTTTTTTACCTCTTAATTACTTTCTTATTTTATGCTCCTCCTTTTAGTGAAGTTTATCCAATTATATATATAATGATATCCTTTTCCCTTTGAGCGTATTATTATTTCATGTTCGTTCAATCAGTGAATTTGGTTCGATGTATTCTAAGTGAAAGCGTTATGAGTTTGGTTTCTTTTCGTAATAAAGAAGATTGTATTTATTAAAGCGAAGGCGTGATAGAAGAAATTGTTTCATGTTTTTCTCCTACTTGATGAGGTGGTAAAACCCTTCTTGAAGCTAACATTTTTAAAGTATTTAATAATAACTTGCTTAGTATAAAGTAAGAGACTTCATATTTATTTATTATTTATTTACAAATAAATGAAATTATAGAGCGAGTAGTGTCTCAATGGTATGTAGCTCTTTAATATCAATTTTTAAAGTTAAAAAAATACCTTACTGAAATCTTCCAAAGTGCTAGCTTTCCCTTGTGAATTTTGTCTTCTATAGGGCCTCGATCAGAATGCTACCCTAAGAGACCTTAGTATCTGGCATCTTTCATCATTAATGCTACTTGAAACCTCTTCGATTTTGTCTTGTCTTCTCTTCTCTTAGCTGGTTCTTCTCCTATGAGGTATTTCTTGGTACCAAAGTTTAAGTCAGTTTCAGTTGGAGGATTGCTCCTCCTTATTTATTTATATATTTATATTAAAAAAAATGTTATTATAGAGTGCGTATCCTACAATAGGGCGCATCTCTTTAAAAAAGTCAATTTATAAGTCTCATTAATTTCCAATATTCCCATAACATTCTCCCTTCTATTTGTGGGCAAGGTTGTGGTTCAAAATCTCCAAAGCACAATACGCCAACAGACGATTACGGGTAGATTTCCAACCCACGATGAAGAGATTAATCAGGTCCAACATTTAGAAAAAGTTGCTTCACAGTCAGTTAATCTCTGGAGAATTTTTCTTACCTCCCTATTTAAATTAAATTATAATAAATAATATAAAATTAAAAATATATTTAAAAAGTCTCTCCTTAAAAGGATTCAACTCAGCCAAACTAAAACCAGTTAACAATACTTTAAGACCTCAAGATTGGGCAATAAAACTTTTAAGACAAGTATAAAGCTCTAAAAAAATTAACACTGGAGATTAATACAACTGTACAAAAACTAAAATAAGAAGACGGCAAATATCAGAATCTATTAATTAAAAACAAAAATTCTACCAATTCGCAGATCTGACGGAAAGTATATTCCTCTAAAAGATATCGATGAATGATCTGATGGATATGGAACAACAACCTACATAAATTATATACCATATCGAAAATAATTAGATGATGATATTGCAAGAGGCCAGGACATAAAGTGTGAAATTGTTTCTTAAAGAAAAGAGAATCATAGAAAATTAATGGGAAAT
Source organism: Loxodes magnus (assembly GCA_946699065.1). NCBI lineage: Eukaryota > Ciliophora > Karyorelictea > Loxodida > Loxodidae > Loxodes > Loxodes magnus. Next base: position 776,500 of record CAMPDV010000018.1, read on the forward strand.
ATATTCAGACTTTATTGCAATTAAAAAGGCAAAATTTACATTAAAAAAATAACCAACTAAACAAAGAAGTTCCATATATCTAATATGCGGTTAGAAGAAGCAATCACTTTAATAAAAATGTTAATGAAATGAAGTTACTGATATAAATCAGATACTTCATTTTAATTATGTTCAAAAAGTTCAAGCATAATATGCAGTTAATAAATTCAATAAGAAAAGAATGGGAATTCACTTATCGGAAATTATTAGAAAAAGCAAACTAAAAATCATAAAGACTTATGATAGACATGATCCAAGCAAATTTGAGGTTAACACTTTTATTCAACATTAAACTTTTAATTCGTGATGAACCAAATAAAGTTGGAGTTACGTTAGTTAATTATTATTATTACATCTTATTGAATTCCATATTAAAGTATAGATCAGATTGTAAGGTTTAATATAAAGTTTATATAAATGCAACATTTTTATTATGAAGGTTATTTATAATAGAATCAAAAGCGTTAAAAGATAAAAATTGATAAGCTCTATAAAGGGATGACTTAAAGAAAAATTGTTTTTTAGTAAAAAGCAACGTACTATTTTATAATATAAGTTGATGCTAACTAAAACAAAACCATAACAAATAATGGAGCAAGCTATTCGACTATCAATGAATTAACTCAGAAAACTAAAAAAGAAAAGCAGCGAAAAAACACTAGAAAAAACTTTAACAGCAAGAAGAGTCAAGCTCTTCATCTGAAGGTAAAGTTAGAGTTGGATCAGTTGGGATGAACGAATCTATAATTTGCAGCTAAAAAAATTATAATAATAATAAGAATAAATGAAAACTTAAATCTCAAAATATTAAGAAATTATCTATAATCAGGGAGAAAAGATGCGAGAATTAATGAATAACATTGAAGATCAAAATAATTAACTTTTACTTCTCAGACGCTAGTTAATTTAAAATTAAACCGTAACAGAATAATAGCTTTATGAATAATCGTAAGCAAACTTTAAGCAATAGCAGAATAGCTTATTGAAAACCCCTCAACTCAGATTTAAGACCAAAAAAACAAGTTCAAACTAACAATGAGACTAATTACTTACGAGAATTGAAAAAAAGTATTTAAGAAATAAGCATAGCAAAATGCTTCAAAAAATTGCTGGTTCTGTAAATCAAAATTTAATTTACTAAGAAGTTGTGATTCTTGAAGAAAACTCCGAAAAAAAAACAGTAAAGAACATGAAGACAGCTAAACTAATTATGAATAACGGAAAAAGGAGTATATAACCAGAAATTATAAGTAAGGAATTTAGAAAATGCCCTGTGGTAGCCTCCCACAAATTATAAAAGTTCATGTATCTCAACCATGTAAAAAAGTGACCGCTGGTACCTAGTTGAAAACTCAGGGAATACAAACTCTTTGAATTTTTACTTTTAGTTGATAATATAATATAAACAAAACCATATAAGCCATTAATGTAAAGTTATCATAAAGATTTTAATAATGGTAATATAGATAAAATTAAACATTTTTTATCATTAAACATTAAGCATTTTGCTTTAGATTGTAATTAGAACAAAATAAAAACAGATATATTGGGGGAAATCAGCTAAAGAAAAGGATAGATTTAATATTTTTAATTATTTTCATTTAGATGATATATTATTTTAAAGCTCTAATAATAAATACTTTTATCTAAGATAAATATTATTGAAAATAATAGATTCTAGACAATTCCACCTCCATCAAAGTTAATAAGTATTTGACTATACTTTATACCATTTAGAAAAGATAAGCATGCTAAATATTTCATTTATATAGTTTTGATTTTAAAAGCTTTTTAATCAAAGTAATAAAGTATTAGGATATACAATTAAAACATTTTCTTATCCATCGTCTGTTTTATTTTAAGACACTTATTATCAGAAAATTACTATCCCTTCTCACTCTATTATACTAATAAACTTACTAAAATTATCTAAGGCAGAATATGGAGGAGAATTAGTACCTTGGAGTATTAAAAAAGAAGTAACTGGATTAATGAATAGAATCGAATCAATCATGAAAATAATCTAAAGAAAAGTCTTTTAAGAGCTATTTCAACATTTAAAGAGTCATGCTATATAGATTAAGCTGGTTATTTTTCAAGCACAATATGACTATAAAGTTCTTTAAATTTTATTATAATTAAATATGAAAGAAAGCATTCTCCAACATCTATAATAGGCACTTTTTTCTTTAATAATGGAATAAAGAATTTCAATAATATGATTAAGTTTAACAGCTATCAGATCTTTATAGTATTTGCCTGCAAAATACTTAGAGTAACACCAGCTTAAAATCTTTAAAAAAATATGTAAGTGTAAAAATATAACAGTATTTCTATAGAGCTACGTCATAAAAATTTAAAAGAATGAAGCAGCTAAAACATATACTAAGCAATTTGATAATCTTTAATAATTCCCACAAGATACTTACACGAAGCTAAACAATAATATAGACGAAAAATAATCAGTATATATAAACTTAGAACTAATCCTATAACTATTGGAACCATCTTCATGATCATCATTATTCTATTGATAATCCCTATTGCATGTATGAAGAATAAATAAATAAATAAAAAATTTCAGAATTCAAGCCAGGATTCTTCGAGGCTCCAAAAAAGTAGGAGTTAATGACATCCTAGAAAGGCCAGGACCAGGAAAAGAGTACCAAAAAGGTCACCCATCAGGATGAATTTCTCAACTCAGAAAATAAGCCTAAGAAATAGGCTAAAAATATAATGCGCTCGGAAGTCTCAAATCTCACCACATAATAGTAAATAAGCTATGATTAATTGATAAAAGTGGTGTTGGATTTCCAGAAAGAGATCAAAAAGTTGAAGAAAGGCAATAAGAAGTTAATGAATAAACTTTAACTTGCAGAGGAAATAGAGACTCATGACCTAAGAAAGAGACATTAACGCATTAAGAAATATTTAACAAGACTAGAGCAGCTAATCTCAAAACTAATAATAGGAGTAAAAGAACTGATCACCAAGTTAGAAAAAATAATTTAAGATGAAAAAACTCAAGATTTCAACCTAAACGGCAAGCAAAGAGATACTATTACTGTAAATCTCAAAAATATCTTGGAAAAGGTGCTTAAAATTTATCTATTTCAAATAAAAGTATTGAAACTAGTAGAAATAATTGGAGAACAAAAAGAAGAGATAATAGTAATTAAAGCTATCAAGAGAAAGAGAAAGATTATGTTGTAACAAATTTGAGGAAATTAAAAAAAAATTTAGTATCTAGGTAAAAGAAGGGTTCGAGGACAACATGCATGGCAGAGAGAAGAGTTGTAGAGATTTTCTTATTTTTATATTTAACCTCTAGATCAATTTATAGGTTGGTGGAAAAGAGGTTGAAATACCTCCAAGAACGCAAAATATTTAATTTTCATTTGTATTTGTATGTGTGAAAATCATGATTATCTTTAAAGGTGTATACTATTCTAGTATAAGGAATTATTCTTAGTAAAAGATCAGAAATTATGATTTAAGGCGTCTTGTACTATAATCAAGAATATATAAACTATTTTCAAGGTCTTACTTGGATTATTTATATTTACAAATAAAAATATTTCACAAAAAGCTAATTTCAGGTAGAAGGAGTTATTAGAAATGGAGAATGTAAAAAAGGAAGAAGCAAATGATGAGAAGAAAGCAAATGTAATTAAAAAATGAGAAATCAAGAAGATATTTAATAAAATGTATGAACGTTTATAATTGAAGGAAGTAATTCTTGTAACTAAAGAAATCAAATATTCTTATAGTTTAAAATAAATAAATAAATTTACTAAAGTTAATTTTATTTTTTATACTCTTAATTCTTGGATTTATAAGGATTATAAAAGTAATTTTAATGAGAAAAAGCAAGTTTCAAAACCTTCAAAGAGATAAATCTTATTTAATTACTTAATTTTATCCTAACTAAAAATATAATTAAATTAATTTGGCGAAGAATCACTAGAAAAGACTCTCTCCGTATTTTAATAGTTTTAATTTAATTTAAATGTAAGGAATCTCCATTTATTCCTGAAGATTTTAAATCCATTTTTATAGTAAAAACCATATCTTTGTAGTATGGTTAGACTTCCAAGAATAGACTTATACTAATTGAAATTATCTATATTTTTAAGCATAAATAAATTTTTAATAATGAGATAATCCAAAAAAGCTAATAGGAAATGATATAACTCTAAAATTATCAATAAATATGACAAGATAAAGCAAGAATCTATAAAAGATTCATTTACAACTTACAAAATAAAAGCAAATCCTTAAACAAAATAAGGCAAATAATTGTTTAGATTAGTCTATTTTATATAATCTTTTATCTGAAATATTCAAATATGCTTAACTAAATTTTTATTTAGTTATTATGAAAGTGCTATTTGGTTTTATGATATAAACAATAAGGCTAATTTTCTATAAATAAATATAATTTAATTATCTTAATAACCAAAACTATCTTAAATGTTCCTCAACCATTTAATATTCAAATTTTTCTTATTTTACTATCTCTTTCATATAATCAAAAAGCATAACCAATCATTTTATTTTTTAAGTTTGTTAGTAATTTAATAAAGTAATTATAATTAAAGCTATATAAAGACAAATTAAAACTAAAATGTAAGTTAAGGAGTCTCAGAAGGGTAGTGAAATAAAAAGATAAATTAATTAAGCTGTAAGGCAAACACTATATAATTTAATTTAATAATTATAGTTATAACTAATAATGATCTTTAAGTTAAATACATATAATAATATCAATTAAGTAAACCAAGCCAAATATATAATATATAAGGTTACTTATTAAGACAAAAGTTATAATAGGAATATCCTAAATATTAGCAAAGTATATAGCTAGTAAAATATTGGAAAAGGAATATAATTCATTATTTTAAACATTATAGCAAACTATTTTTTTAACTATAGATTCTTTAGCAGTCGATTGCACATTTGCTGCTTTAACTAAATTAATAAATCCAATCTTCTCTTCATTTTTTTTGGTCCCTTATGTCTTCTATCTCCAAGATCTGTTAATATCAATCAGTCTTGCTTTTTCTTTATTTTATTTTATTTTATTTTCTTCTTCTTATTCTTACCTATATTTCTTCCAATATATCTTTTTGAAGTTTAAAAATATCCAACATTACTTATATATGTCCTTCCTTAAGATAATAGTGTAATTTTTTTCTTTTTTGTAATTTTTTATGTTTGTATTTATTATATTTAATTTTATTATATTTTATTATTATTTTAAAGAAATTATTAGCATATTATTTCTTATTTTAATTTATAAATTCAGATCCGATTTTTTCATTTTCCTTATAAATTTCTTCTGACTAGGAGTTTGACTGGCTGAGCTACTCTTGTTGATATTTTAATAAATTGTCAATCTCCTTCTCCTAGCTTGCCATTCTCAAATCCAAAGTATATTGGAGAGCATTTTTTTCAGTTTCGTCAGCTTAATGTTTTCTTTTCGGAGTTTCTTTACTTCTTACTGAAGATTTAGTACAATTTTGATGAGTTAACCCATGCTCATCTTACCAGAAGGATTAATTCAGTGATCTCTTGATGTAAAAATGACTTTGCTTACTTCCTCAGCTTCTCCTACGAGGTTAGTGTTATTTCAGTGTGAATCATTTTCTGTTCTTCAAATTTTTCTACTCCTCTGAGTTCTGTTGCGTTTTTGGCCCTATTTCCTTAGAATGGGAATGAATTCTTTTTCTGAGGTTCGACATTTTTATTTATGAATATATTTTTGATTAAAGCATAAAATATAATAATAATAGATATAAATTTAAACACTTTTAATATTGTAACATAACTACAAAATTGCTTTGAATGTAATTATAAATTATGCTTAAATTATATTTTTATTTCGTTAAGCCTCAATCAAGTTTCTTGTTTAAATTAAACTTGCAACGGTAATTTAATATATTCATCATAGATTTGTTCTAATTCATTTGAAGCATTTATTAAACTTTAATTTATGAACTTAAAAATTTCTAATCTTAAAGCATAAAATATTAATAAATTATTCAAATGTATTTAGCCATTCGATTAAATTGATTTCTAATATTTTTAGAAATATTTAAATTGATTTATACGCTATTTCCTCCTATTTTATTATTCTAGAGTAAGATAAGAAAGTAAAAAATAAGCTAACAAATCATTTTCAAAATAATAAATTATGTTTAAGTTCCAAATACATGCATTATAAAAACACTTTTATAAATAACAAGTTTATTAAGTAGATATTTAAACTTAGAAAATAATTATTTTCATCCTTAAAATTAAAGTTATACCATATTAAATATAAGCATTTCAAGTATCTTGGTATTAGAAGAAATCAATTAGATATAACAATTATTTACAAATAATATCTGCTATTTAAGTTAAAAGCTATTTATCATAATATTTTAAAAGTAAAACTTCAGTCAAAATCTAACTTTCTATCTTTTGTTTCTACGGAAAGTCCAAAGGAAATCACTGTTGTTACAAGGGAAACAAGGAAATTTATAAACCAAAACAATGAAATGTTTGTTTTTGATAATGATATACCAATGAAAGGACCTATAATAGAACCTACTGCTATCCAAATTTAAGCGAAAGCATTTCCACATCCTCTTATTCTAGTTGGGTAAAATTCATTTAAATAATTTCCTAAAAATACTATAAGCACATATCCTATAAAATTAGATCCTCCAACTGACCATAAAAACAATGATGATTCTATAGGACATACTAAAGTGCCGTATGTAAAGAATGTGAAAGCGATTAAATGTATGCGAAGTCCCCATAACCTACTTTTGGAGATTACCATTAAAGTATAGCAAAAAGCAATAATTTAAAAAACATTTGCAAAGATAGCATCTTTAATCATATCTCTCATAAAAAATGTCTTATAATTATCAAGTATAGCTGGTAGAACAAAAGCAACTCCAAATTGCACAGAGCTGATATCATACCAAATTAAACTTAAAATTATAGTCCCAGTCCTATACTATTTTGAGAATACTTCTTTGCAATCATAGTCAACTTTCTATTTATATGCTAAGCTTTTCTTTATTTGTTTTTTCTCTTCATCAGTTAAAGGTTAATGTCCATTCAATTTAAATATGTAGTCACAAGCTTCATTACACTCTTGAACTCTTCCTTTTTCATATAAATAAAATGGAGTTTCAGGAATGTAATAAGCAGCATAGATAAGAGGAATCAAGAATACAATCCAATTTATAAAGAGAAAAAGCCTCCATCTAGCTTCTTAAACCGTAGGAATTAGGTAAAGTGCCAAGATGCAACTTAAGATATACCCAACCACTGTTATGCACTCTATGGATGCTAGCATCCATCCTCTATGTTTGCTTACTGAAAACTCAGAGTTGGTAATTACAGTTATTACATTAGTCATACCACATCCTATAGCACAGAAAAAGTAGCAGGCTAAAAAACTCCAATATCCCGTGGTAAAAGCACTTAAAGCACCAGTAAATGTTAAAAGAGCTGTAGAACAGAAATTAGTCCATTTTCTTCCATAATTATCTGAAGCTGGTCCTGAAAGAAATACTCCAATTCCATAACCAATATAAGCTACGAAAACAATTCAGGCTGCTTAGCTTGCACTTAAGAACCATTCTCTTGCTAAAATAATCTCTACAAATGAGATAGCAGTCACAAGTGTAAAAAAGGACATAGCTCTAAAGCCATTAATTATCAGTTGTATCCAATGGAATAATCCTAAACCTCTTTTGTCATAAGCGTTAGCTAAAACATTTTATATATCAATTTATATCTCATTTTACATCTCTTTCTTAGAAAAAAGTAATAAGATTTTCTCGTTCTCATCTGCTGTTGTACTTCCATTATCAGAACTTTTAGTTTTCTAATCTTGAGCGAGTTATTTTTTCTCAAACATTTCCAAAATAAAATGTAATTTAAATTTAAAGTTATATAGCTCTCTTTATTTTCAACAAATAATTAGTTTATAAAGTGATAAAACTTTTTAATTTAATACTTTAAAATTTAAATAGATCATAAATAAACTAAAGCTAAATTAAAAAAATGCTTATTTTAATTAAGAGGGTTAGAATCAGCTTTATTAAGAGAAAACGTTTCTTCAAGATAAAGATGATATATTTTTTATTCTTTACTTAACTGCATATTTCTTCATAAAAGTCAATTTCAAACTGAGATAGTTCTTCTTTCTCTTTCATAAGCTCATAGAATTGTTTTATTTTCTTGTAGTTTTTCTCTAAATAAGTTATAAGTCATTGCTATCCTTTAAGTTTTTTTACTGCTATTAATTAAAATATTCTATTTTAGTTGTATTACATTTTAATCAACTAATGCCGGTTTCTTTCTGTAAATACTTCCGAGAAGTTAAATATAGTCTCCTTGATGTTCCAAGTTCTTTTTTCTACAGTTCAAGCATTCTTTTACTTCAGAAATTACCTCCATAGATGTAAAGTTCTTTGATATCAATAGTAACGTTTTATTAAGGACTTGAAGTAAAGTTTTATTGCATAATTTTTCGTTCAATTTCCATCTTATCTATTTGAGGTTAGTTAATTTAATTGGTAATTGAACTTCTTCTTGTATTTTATATGGATTTGCTGCTAGTTTTTTTCTATTAGTACAAATTTGAAAGTTAATGTTTCAATTTAAAACTAAACTTAACTTACTGAGTCTTGATTTTCCTTTTTATTCAACAAAAGAATCTGAAGATTCTAGTTTTACGTATTAAGAATATATGTTTCTGTAATCATTTGCTTAATTAAGGAATGCAGCTAAATAACTTCTTGCCCATGGGGTTTCTCAAGCTTTTCATTATGTTAGGAAATTAAGAATTTTCCAAGTCTTAGCAGTAGTAGATTTATCTTTTTTTGAATTCTTGGCTTTTACTTGCTAATTGAGACTTAAGATTGATCTATTAGACCAGAATTAAAGGTTTGCATTCCTGGGTTTTTTCATTTTTTATATACGATAAAAAAGAATGGAATTAGAATATATGCTATTGGCACATAGATAAAAGGATAATATAGACTAATTAAGCATTCCACTAAATAGAAGTATAGCTAGTTTTGCAATAATTTTAATTAAAGTTTGCTTGATTTATATAAAAATATGGAAAATTTCTATCAAAAAGATACATTCAAAATACTAATTTTAACTAGGAAGAAATATGCTTAGAATCAATTACTTAAGTAATTTAAATATTATACGAATATAAAATGGTTTGCTACGAGAAAAGTATTTTTTACTCCATCTCAGAGAAGAAGTGAAAGCCAGAAACATCTTTTCTTATCACGTCTTAAATAAAATTAACCCTTAATTTAAGCCAAAATTGACCAGCAGGAAGAATGTTTAGAAAATTAAGAAATATCATGCATAATATCCAATGAAAGGATTCTCAGCAAATGATTCTTGAAAAGCTTCAAAATATGTAAGAAGGAAACTAATAATATCAGTATAAATACGCTCACTTAAAGAACAAATTTAATACCTGAAGCTAGCATGATTTTGCTAAAGCAGGAAAATAGAATCTCAAGTTTTAAATTTCCTCCAATCTCAGTTCTAAAAGCTCGATTTGCGAATACTGTTGATGGAAGAAAAAAAATTTGCTGAGATTGCTGAAAGCCTGTTTGAATAACGTTCCCTATTAAGATCCAATGGATGTAAGTCCAATAGGGCAACAAGTGAAATTAGACGGAGAAAAGTGGAATATTAAAATTTTTTTTTGTAAAACGAATAGAGAAATTTCATAAGAAATAGCTAAAATTATTAAATAAGCAAAAGCTGAAAATAAGAAACTATAAATAATGAAATTAACTGGGTGGGCTGTATATTACCCCAAAGAGTAACATTTATAAACTTTAGATATTATACAGAAAATAAAAATAAAGAAGTGCGAAGAAACTCAAAGATTAAAACTCTAATAGAAATTTGGCTAAAATTGGATTTTAGTAAATATCTATAATAAGACCAGGAGAAAAGAGTTATAATCGATATATTATCGAAATACATAAGACAGATAAATATTATGGAGTTAAATTCTCCGCTTGGGAGAAATAATAATTTGTAAGCCAAATACTTATAGGATATGATAGTCATTCATGAATAATTCTACCAAAATAATTTATTTTAACATTTATAAACTTTAAAAAAGTGATGAACCTAATTGAAATATGGTACCATTATAATTAATTTTTATTATATATATTTTTTATTTTTATCCTTTTAAGAGTTAAAAACTTAAGTGATATACTTAATTAAAAATTAAGAAAAAATATAAAAGAATCTTAAAGAATAAATAACTCTCTTTGGAAAATAATACATATCATCATTCTGATTAGAGGTAAAATTGCTAATCATAAGTAGTTTAGAAATCTATTTAAAAAATTGTTAAACTTGGTCAAGTAGAATAAACTTAGAAGGTAAAAATTTAGAAATATGAGTTATTCTCTTGAATATTCCTTTAAATAAAATTAATAAATAGAATTCTCAAAATAAATAAATATATTTTATTATAGAGCGCGTAGCACTTCGTTAATGTGCAGTCTTTCCATATTTCAATATATGCCTGTTTCTTCAAGTAAGTCTTCAGATAATAGAATTCTTCTCTTTTTAATTAGATATTTCCATCATTTTCCTCTATATTATCTTTTGTTCTTCTTTTTTTATCTATCTAAGCTTTATTAGATCTTTATTACAAGCTTCCTTCTTCATGTGTTTTTCAAAATTTATGTTCTCTTCTATTATATGACCTAGGTACTAAAAGTTATTTACTCTTTCTATCTTTAAATTTCCCACTTCGATGGTATTTCCAATATTTTCTTAGTTACTATTATCTACTGCTTTTCATATCATTCATTTTGTTTTATCTGCAATTTCCAATTTATATTTTTATACCTATGAGATTAAATTTTTGATTACTTCTCTTATTCCCATTCATTTATTAAGGCTAGGTCATCTGTGTATGTAAAGCATCCTGCATATATTTCTTATGTTCATCTCTTCGTTTTTATAGTCTATCGTAAATCCTAGCTTTTAATCTCCTAAGCTATGGAGAAGTCTTGATATTATCAAGTTAAATAGTCTTGCCAACTTTATGCTTCCCTATTTTAACTCTTTATTTGTCGCGAATAATTTCGCTATTTAATTATTGATTTTCAGTTTAATTTCTTCTTCACAGTATAAGTTTGCTAGAAGTTTAATTATTTATTCCGGTACTTTTAGATCGTTTAGGATTTATCATATATCTTTCCTTTACACCGAGTCATAAACTTTCTTAATATCAACAAATATTAAAAAAACATCTTTTTGTTCTGCATTGATCATTCCTATACTGCTCTTAGATTGAAAATTTATAGTGCGCGAGATTTAACTTTTATGAAGCCATACTAGTATTCACTTTCATCACTATGTAGATATCCTTACAATTGCTAGAATATTCGTGCGTCTACATTTTTAAAGCATGATTCAATAAAGAGATTGGTTTATAGTTCATCGGGTTCATCTGTCCTCCTTTTTTGTTTATTAATATTATGTATTATTATTTCATCTCCTAAGTTATTACTCCCTCTTAAATCATCTTAGATATCATTTGCTTGTTACTTCTATTAATTTTTTCCCGTCTGCAAAAATTGTTCCTAATTATATTTCATCAGGTCCTGTTGCTTTTCATTTCGCCAATTAGTTAAAGTTTTCTCAAAATTTATATTCGTTAACCACTATTTGTCTCTTGCTTAAGATTTAGTTGATAACGTATTATCACCATCTTCATATAACTACTATTATTCATCCCTGAAAGTCTTAGCATCTTCTTTTTATAAGAGTAATAATTAAATATTTTTTCTATTAAGCAGTTTTTTTAGTTTATTCCACATTTCTGTCAGGTTTCCTTTATTTGCATTATCTATAAGTTAGTTTTTTTTATCTTTTTTACTTGCATAAATTTATTCTTGTCTTCCTCGTTTTATTTATTTTAATTTATTTCTTCGATATTCTTTATCCTTTATTTTAATTGTATACTGCATTTTCTGAAAATGTTATTACACTATTTTTTTGTTTCTGAGTATTTATATATCTTAAAGTTTTATGTTTTAACTGTTCCACATACTATTTGAGCTCTTTCTCATATCTTTTTCTTTCAACATTATAAATTTACGTACCGTTTAGGCTATCATTTGTTCTTCTTAGACATTTTCTTGTATAAATCTTTCAAATTTTTCTTAGATCTCTTTTTTCTTTACTAGTAAGTAATTATTTTTGCTATCTTTTATGGTTTTCTAACTTCTTTACCAATATTTACCTATATAATACAGGATCTAGGTCCCCTATTACGTATGAATGATAAAAATCACTTTTTATCACCTTTTATCTCATTATCTCTTCAATTAAAAATTAATCTATTTTATATTCATTGCTTTAGTAAACAAAAGTACCTATTTTAGTTGGATCTAGACATATTAGGTTATTTTTTTCCATGAACTGTAGCATTCTCTTTCCAGCCGAGTTTTTTTTTTATAATAATTACTCTATGTGCACATTTCAATCTCCTATGATCATTACATTAAATCTTTTTTCTATTGTTTATAATTTAAATTCATTCACTAAGTTATAGAATGGCTATATTATTCGTTGTCATTTGCCTTAGGTGCATATATATTTATTATTGCCATTTTTTCATTACTTCAATGGCCATCACTCTCGCTCCTCCAAAAAGCGTCATTTGGTTTATTTCGTTCTATATTTCTCTAATCTCCTTACATTTGTCGTTCCTAATATAGAATGCTACTATTTTCTTTTTTTATCCCCACATTTATTAAGTTGTTATATCCTACTATATTACACATATCTTTTTGGTCTTCAATCTAGATCTCTTATATTGCCATTATGTGAATACTTTTTTTGAGTCATAAATTTGACTAGTTCTTCTTTTGCACTTCTAATTCCCCTGACATTTGCTATCCTTATTTTTATGACTTATTCTTATTCTTCTTTTTCACCCATTCTCTCTGCTTCCTCTTCAATACTTTCTTCTTTTTATTCATCTTCATTCTCCACCTTTCCTTCTTCTTAACTATCATTCTCTCTTCATATTATTTTCGTTATTAGTTCTTTCCCCTTTTTATCTTTTTCCACTTATTATCTATCTTTTCCTTCTTCTTATCTATCCTGTTCTTCTTCTTTTGCTTTTTCCTATTAATTGTTTTTTGGTAAGTATTCATTTTTGTTTTTATGTTTCTTAGCATAGAAAATTCCAGTAAAAGTTTGTTTAAATTTGCTTCTTACTTCTCACTTTTATCTTGCATTTTATTTTTTCTCTTCATGAGTTTGTTCTATTTATTTTTGCTTTTATTACTTATTTACGCTTTTCTTTATATGCTCCATTATGCTATTTCGTTTGTTTCTTATTTCTTCTGTTAGAATTTAGTATTTTTATCATCACTTATCCTATTCTTTTATCTGATTCTTTTTATAATATATCTTATTATTTAGTTGATTGCTTTCTATTTTATTTAATTCTTTGAACATTTTTCTGTCCCTCTGTCGTAAGAGCAATTTTATTTTGATGAAAATTAATTCTTTTTTATTAATTTAGAATAAAAAAATTTATAGTATTTAATTGTTTATTTGCTTTAATTATTTTTTTAATTCTTCTCTTTTTATTTCCTTATCTTCTTTCCTTGCTTCCTCTATAATTATTTTTTCTCTTCTTCAATTATCCTCTTATTTGCTTTTAATTCTGGTTTGTTTATTGTTAATTTAACTTCTCCTTCAAGTATATCTAATTCTCTTATATGTAGTTTTTAACTTTTTGCTGCTTCCACCCTTCTGTATTGCTGGTCTATATACCCTTTCAATTTGCATAGACAGTAAATACAATTTACTGGATGTTGTATTCTCATTTTGTTTCCGTTCAGGTCTAATACTTCTGGTATCCTCTTTGCTTTTTCTATATCCTTTAAATCTAGTTACACTACACTGCTACCTGTTATCATTGTAGTGTTTGGGTATGTATGCTATACCTCTCCTCTTGATTTTCCATATTGCCTCATTATTTCCATTACTTCCTTAATGTTTGAATATTCGTTTATTATTAAGTAAACTGGGTAGTTATGAATGTCAAAGTATTCTAATTAGTTTCTTGCTTAGATAGGAATTTTAACACCTTAGAATGTTCATCCCTGAATTACGAAAATTGCTAGTATCTTTTTTTATTGCTGAAAACCAAATATACTATTTTGCTTTAATTGACGATGAATTTGGCCACTGTTTATTCTTACTCGCTCCATATTTGATTCCTAAACACTTGTATCACTTCTTAGTCTATGACCTTTTTCTCTACTAAATCATTATTTTCCCCAGATAGTGGTTAAAATAAACTGCAGCCACCATATCTGATAGATCTTCATAGGCATTTTAGTAGACTCTTACCATTTAGTCTTCAAGGACGTTAGTTGAAATAAAATATTCATTTTTTTGTTAAATTGAGACTTAGGTTGTTTACTTTTTTACCTCTTAATTACTTACTTATTTTATGCTCCTCCTTTTAGTTAAGTTTATCCAATTATATATATAATGATATCCTTTTCCCTTTGAGCGTATTATTATTTCATGTTTTTTGATCAGTGAATTTGGTTCGATGTATTATAAGTGAAAGCGTTATGAGTTTGGTTTCTTTTCGTAATAAAGAAGATTGTATTTATTAAAGCGAAGACGTGGTAGAAGAAATTGCTTCATGTTTTTCTCCTACTTGATGAGGTGGTAAAACCCTTCTTGAAGCTAACATTTTTTAATATATTATATATATAATAAAGTAAAAATGGAGATAGAAAAAAATGGATTAATCTCTTCGACTCTCAAAGAATTAACTTAAAAACCTAAAGAGAAAAGCGGCAAAAGAAATTTAGAAAAAACAATAGCAACGAGAGGAATCAAATTCGTCATCAGAAGGTAAAGTGATGGTAGGATCTATAGAGATAAGATAACCTAAGAACGAATCTGATCAATAACTTTAAATTTAACTAGATCAAATGTAAAAATTAATTTAAAAGTATGAAGAAATAGCTTATAACTAAGGAGAAAAAATAAGGGAATTAATGAATAGCATAGAGGATTAAAACAACGAATTATTAATACTCAGAAGACAGCTCATTCAAAGCAATTTGATAACGGAAGAACAACTCTGAACTTAGTCACAATAAAACTTTAAATATGACACGAAAATGGAAATAGAAAGAATACCAATAGAATTAAAAACAGAATTGAATCCAGAAAAAGAAATGATTGCTACAAGTTTCATTAAAAGATTAGAAAATATAGAAAATAAATTATCATAAAAAAGAACGAAATAAAGACAATAATACAAACTTTGTTGATGTTGCAAATCAAATCAACATATTTTAAAAAACTGTTGATAATGAAAGAAAATAAACGAATAAGAGCAGAAAAAAAATTGGAGACAACTCAATAAACTATGAATAACTCCAACAGGGATCTACAAATAAAAGCTTTTTGCAAGACCACTTGAACGGTTACAGTGGTAACCTTCCACTTAATAAAAAGGTCGTGGATCACACCCACGTTAAAAAAACTGTCCGCAGGAACTGGTTGCAATTCCAGAGAATGCAAAACTCTACTAACTTTAAGTATATTATTATTATTATTAAAAATGGAGATAGAATAAGTTTTTAAAAAGATGCAATAATGAAACAAAAGTAAAAATGTATTCTATAGAAATAAATATTACAAGTAGAGTCAATTTATAATAGTATATTTCAGAGACTTAAAAGATAATGTTAAAATAAAACTTTGAACTTTAGTCTTAATTATTGTCAACAACTTTAGATTAAAATAGTAAATATAAAAGTTTTAAACGTACAGCAAGAAAAAGTTTATAAATGAAGCTAGTAATAAAAAAAATTATGTTTAATCTCAGAAAGTGATTCTTTTGCACTCAAGAGAACTAGGAACCAAATACTTAACTACAGAATCATGAAAAAATAGTCCTCTAAAACCACTAGCACTACACTAGCTCCAGCCTTGGAAATAGACGAAATCCGCCCTACATCAGGAGGTTTCAGATTTCAATACTTTTGGTTAGGCGAGCTTGGAATAGTTTATCCAGAGGGAATAAACCTTCAGGAAGAGGTTAGGAAGCTTCGGGAGGAAAACGAGAAGATTGCAGAACTAGTAACTTATAGACTTGAAGAATCTATGAACTTAAGACTGGATAGCCAAAAAAAAATTGACGCACTATGGAACTGCTGGTGAGACCACTTTATTAAACGAATTCTTTGGTATAAAAGATTTAAGAGTAAAGTCAACAGATTGAAAACAATATATAGAGTTAGAATAACTTCCAAAGTCAACAGAATTTACTAGAGCACAGCATGGATATAGAATGCAAAGACCAATAAACTACATAGAGTGAAAAATATTCAGAAAAAAGGATATTTTTATAATAGCACATGGCACCTGTATAGCAATATCAGAAATTTAAAAATTTTAAATAACGTTATTAAATTCAAGAGAGGAAAGATTAAAAAGTTTTATTTCATCAGAAATAGAGAAATTAAAAGAAGGAAAGGAGACTAAATTGGCAAGAATACAAGAATAATTAAACTAAAAAGAAAAATATACCAAGACTTTAATGATCAAACAATTTCAGACTATAAAACTTATTTTAAGCAACAGTGATCCAAATATTGTTAAACGTTTTTGAATTTGAATTTAAATTTTAAATGAAGCTAATTTGATTTTAAAATATGAAATTGATAAGATATAATAGTTAAGAAAGAAGAAAATCCTATAATCAAATAAGAATGTGAGAAAGTCAAAGATCTTAATGAATTTTTAATTCCCCAGAAAATTTTAATCGCATAGAATAAATAAATGTAAAAGTCACAAAAGTTTAAAACTATTAATTAAACTCAAATAAAATTAAGAAATTTAGCGTATTAAGTATCCTTTGCTTAAAAAAATTATAAATTATAAAAGAGGATAAAAATTAAATTAAAATATATATGAAAAAAACTATAAAATAAACTTAGATTAGAAATTTATAAGCAACCAATAAAAACTATATTTTATTTGATAATATTATCTGATAATCTATAAATAATTTTTTCAAAGAAAACTTTAAAAAATTAAGAATCTTAAATTTAAATTATAAATAAATAAATAAATTAATTAATAATAATTAATTAAATAAATAAATAAATAATCTTAAAGAGAGTGTAGCACCAAAAACGTGCGCAAATTTTTAAAGTTAAAAAATTGCTTAGTTAAGTCTTCCTCAAAGCTATCATTTTTTGAATCTTGTTTTCTATAGGGCCATAATTGGAATGCTTCCTTAAAGACCTTAATATTTGGCATCTTTCATCATTAATGTTACTTTACACTTCTTCAGTCTTTTCTAGGATCCTGCAAAGATTCTTTTTCGGTTCTTCGCCCATGGGTGTTTTCTGATACCAGATCTTTATCTCAGTTGGAGGATTACTCCTCCCAATTTATTTTTATAATAAAAAATTTAACAAGGTCAGAGGAGACTAATTCCCACCATAATTTTTTATATTTATTATATATATTATTTTTTAAAACCGCCATAGTTGTTCGAAGGTGAACAACAAGGTCATCTTCATCAGAGGTTGGGGAAGTTAAGTACCCATAATCGACTTTATGTCTTCCTCTGCTTTGGTTTTGCCTCGAGACATAAGATTCTTAGACCTTCGACACTGGCTTGGCTTCGTTTATTTTTAATTCTGGAACGAAAAAGAAATAATATTGCGAGCTTCATCAGAGGTGGGGAATTTAAGTACCCATAATTGACACATGTAGTCCTCTGCTTTGGTGATGCAATGAGACACAATCCTGCCATGTCCTTGGACCTCCACCAAGTATTAAAGATTACGAGTATTCTAAAATTATATCAGTATTGAACATTTTTATCAGTACTGAATAATTATACCAGTATTGAACAAGGTTTATCAGTATCTGATAATTTTATCAGTAACAAACATTCTTGTCAGTATGAAACATTTTTTTTAAAGAGCTGCACATCAACGAGAGTGCTACGCTCTCTATAATCAAATTTATTTATTTATTTATACTGAATTTTAAATAATAAAAAATAAGAGAAAATAATTTAAATTAAATTAAAAATTTTATGGATAATGGAATGTTTCCTTAATAGGTCCATAACCCCCTGCATTACCTTTACAGGGTCTCGGACTCGCCGGTGTCTCCACTCGAGTTCACTTCCGAGCTTTCCGAATGGTCTTGGAGTTATCTTTTTTCTTCAAAGCTAACCATCCGAGGAAGGATAAAAATTTGTAATTTCTTTTCAAATATTTTTTCTTATTTACCAATTCCTCCTACACTTTTTTCATAAGTGAAATAAACTGCCGCATATATAACATTTTTTCTTGAAAAATTTTTCTGTCGTCATAGGTTATTCTTCTATTACCATTGGATCATTATTTCTTTTTAGGTCTTATTCATCTAATTTTCCTAGTCTCTTTTTTATGTTCGTTATTTATTAAAATGCGTTTTCATACTTTAAGAAATCTGTTCCCATTTATTCATAAATTCTTACTATATCGCATTCTATTTCTTAATATCTGTTGTTAATGTCCTCTTTGGTCACAAATTCATTATGCGGTTTCTCGTCCTCGACATGATCTTATAAGTCTTATTGTAAACTCATGACGTAATGTTCGAGGTTCTCTACCTTATCAATGTAATCAAAAATGATTTAAACAAGAGACTTTTTATCTTAGTTCATAAGTTGTTCGAAGGTGTAACTCTTTTTTGAAATCTTGGAAGGAAATTATTTTTCTTCTAAAATTCTATAATATTATTTCTTTTTTGTCTTTGTTGGAGTTTGTTAGAGCTGGAAAGATTGATCTAAGGAGCTACGAGAAGCCTTTTAGTCGAGAAAGCATTTGTTCCATTCCGCCATCTTTTTTTTAAGAGAAAATAATACTAAAATTACTTTATTAATGTAAATATGCTTGTGTTTTAAATTTTTTTTGCTATACTTTAAATTAGTCTTATACATTAACTTAGCAGATTATATAAAATATTATTTTTCATTTTTTCTTATATTGTAATAAATTTAACGTAAATGAAATTATTAAAACATTTAAAAAAACAAAAAAGGATTTTTTATTAGAACGAATTTTTAATTTCTATCTACAAGCATTACTTAACAAAAACAAATTGCTTTTGTTTGGCTAATAAATCTGAAATACAAGAATTTTAAATTAAATTGCTGATTAGAAAATATTATTATACCAAAGGAATAGAAAGGATGTCTAGATCTACTAATTATAGTTGATTATACTCTTAAATTATTATTATTATTATTATGAATAAAATTGTTTGACCTTCTTGTAAGTATTTCAACCTATTTCTAACCTGCCTCCAGATTGCTCCGGAGTCTAAAATTAAATGTTTGAACTCCATCTCCATCCACTGTCCTGTCTTGCTTGTTCTTGAAGTCTTCAATTTCTCTTTCATTACTAATTGTATTTTTTCTTGTTTATATTCCCAAGAGCGTTCATCCATAACTGTTCTCTATTCCTTCTTACTTTGAACTGTTGCTTCCTCTTCCTTTTTTCCTACTGTTATCTTTGCTTTTACCAATAAGTCTGCTTGAAATTTAGGAATTTCTTACACTTCCTTTACAAGTGTTCTCTTGAGCCACAGTAGTAGCAGGATTTCATTTCTCGCTTGTATAAAGGCTTGTCAACTTTAATTTCTTCGATTTCCATCTTGTCTTATTTTTAATCCCTTGATTCAATTTACTTTTTCAATTTTTGCTGATTTTCTACTAGATTTGCTAATTAACCATCGATTTCTTTGTATTTTTAATCTTGATTCTGGGATTAGCTATTCTGACTCTAAGATATGTTCCGAGAAGCGCTTAGATCTCTCTCCTGAGACATACTCTTAAATTATTAATTTTAGTTTTATTTATAGTTTATTTGCATAGCAATTAACCTACATGTAATGAAACTTGTTAATTAAATAATAAATTATCTTAAGAATGTTATACTACTATTTAAATAATTATAAAGAGTCATAGATATCCAAAATTTTTAAATGAAGCATATATTATACTTTTAAGAATCAAATTGAGTTGAAAGATTAACTATTGTTCGTTGATAGACTATAGATAAGTTAATTTAATATAGTTATGAACTCATTTATGGAAATACCTTTATTATGGACTATTAATTTTTTGCTTTTTAGTATATAAAAAACTTAATAAGTGTTTACACGCTTTTACAACATTTAAGTCAACAACTTTACAAATTTGTCAGGTATATAACTTTATTATATATTCATTTTTTAAATTGATGTTAGGCTCTAGCTATTCAAGTAGGTAATCTGGCGTAGTGTAAAATGTATTAAAAGTAATCTTGTAATATATGCCCCCAAAAATAAGTAAGAACGTGCCCTAGTATGATAAGTCTTATTTATTTGAAGGTTCTCTCTATCAGTGTAAGAATTTTACTAGGAAGCACTGAAGTCAAAGTTTCAGAATTATTCACTCTATTCATATCGTTAATTTGGTCGGGAATTTGAAAAACTAAATACTTATATGAGATAAGAAATAGTTTTTTATTTAGAATTAAATTTGAATTCTTTTATTTATTGTGGCAAACTAAATTAATCTGGATCAATATTAATTTATTTATTTATAAGAAAAAATTAAAAAAATCCAGCAAAGGAAACCTTTAATTCTGGTCTAATAGATCAATCTTAAGTCTCAATTAGCAAGTAAAAGCCAAGAATTCAAAAAAAGATAAATCTACTACTGCTAAGACTTGGAAAATTCTTAATTTCCTAACATAATGAAAAGCTTGAGAAACCCCATGGGCAAGAAGTTATTTAGCTGCATTCCTTAATTAAGCAAATGATTACAGAAACATATATTCTTAATACGTAAAACTAGAATCTTCAGATTCTTTTGTTGAATAAAAAGGAAAATCAAGACTCAGTAAGTTAAGTTTAGTTTTAAATTGAAACATTAACTTTCAAATTTGTACTAATAGAAAAAAACTAGCAGCAAATCCATATAAAATACAAGAAGAAGTTCAATTACCAATTAAATTAACTAACCTCAAATAGATAAGATGGAAATTGAACGAAAAATTATGCAATAAAACTTTACTTCAAGTCCTTAATAAAACGTTACTATTGATATCAAAGAACTTTACATCTATGGAGGTAATTTCTGAAGTAAAAGAATGCTTGAACTGTAGAAAAAAGAACTTGGAACATCAAGGAGACTATATTTAACTTCTCGGAAGTATTTACAGAAAGAAACCGGCATTAGTTGATTAAAATGTAATACAACTAAAATAGAATATTTTAATTAATAGCAGTAAAAAAACTTAAAGGATAGCAATGACTTATAACTTATTTAGAGAAAAACTACAAGAAAATAAAACAATTCTATGAGCTTATGAAAGAGAAAGAAGAACTATCTCAGTTTGAAATTGACTTTTATGAAGAAATATGCAGTTAAGTAAAGAATAAAAAATATATCATCTTTATCTTGAAGAAACGTTTTCTCTTAATAAAGCTGATTCTAACCCTCTTAATTAAAATAAGCATTTTTTTAATTTAGCTTTAGTTTATTTATGATCTATTTAAATTTTAAAGTATTAAATTAAAAAGTTTTATCACTTTATAAACTAATTATTTGTTGAAAATAAAGAGAGCTATATAACTTTAAATTTAAATTACGTTTTATTTTGGAAATGCTTGAGAAAAAAGAATTCGGCCAAGATTAGGGAACTAAAAATTAAGATTTTGGAAGTACAACAGCAACATTAGACGAGAACGATAAAAGCTCATTACTTTTTGCTAAGAAAGAGATCCAAGTTGAGATGTAAAATGCTTTAGCAAATGCTTATGACAAAAGAGGTTTAGGATTATTCCATTGGGTACAATTGTTAATCAATGGTTTTAGAGCTATGTCCTTTTTGACAATTGTGACTGCTATCTCATTTGTTGAAGTTATTTTAGCAAGAGAATGGTTCTTAAGTGCAAGCTAAGCAGCCTGAATTGTTTTCGTAGCTTATATTGGTTATGGAATTGGAGTATTTCTTGCAGGACCAGTTTCGGATAATTATGGAAGAAAATGGCCTAATCTCTGTTCTACAGCTCTTTTAACATTTACTGGTGCTTTAAGTGCTTTTACCATGGGATATTGGAGTTTTTTAGCCTGCTATTTTTTCTGTGCTATAGGATGTGGTATGACTAATGTAATAACAATAATTACCAACTCTGAGTTTTCAGTAAGCAAACATAGAGGATGGATGCTAGCATCCATAGAGTGCATAACAGTGGTTGGGTATATCTTAAGTTGCTTCTTGGCACTTTACCTAATTCCTACGGTTTAAGAAGCTAAATGGAGGCTTTTTCTCTTTATAAGTTGGATTGTATTCTTGATTCCTCTTATCTATGCTGCTTATTACATTCCTGAAACTCCATTTTATTTATATGAAAAAGGAAAAATTTAAGAATGTAATGAAGCTTGTGACTACATATTTAAATTTAATGGACATTAACCTTTAACTGATGAAGAGAAAAAACAAATAAAGAAAAGCTTAGCATATAAATAGAAAGTTGACTATGATTGGAAAGAAGTATTCTCTAAAGAGTATTTAGCTGGAACACTAATTTAAAGTTTAATTTGGTATGATATCAGCTCTGTGCAATTGGGAGTTTCTTTTGTTCTACCAGCTATACTTAATAATTATAAGACATTTTTTATGAGAGATATGATTAAAGATGCTATCTTTGCAAATGTTTTCTAAATTATTGCTTTTTGCTATACTTTACTGGTAATCTCCAAAAGTAGGTTATGGGGAATCCGCATACATTTAATCGCTTTCACATTCTTCACATACGGCACTTTAGTATGTCCTATAGAATCATCATTGTTTTTATGGTCAGTTGGAGGAATTAACTTTACAGGATATGTAGTTATAGTGTTTTTAGGAAATTATTCAAATGAATTTTACCCAACTAGAATAAGAGGATGTGGAAATTCTTTCTCTTAAATTTGGCTAGCAGTAGGTTCTATTATAGGTCCTTTCGTTGGTATATCATTATCAAAAACAAACATTTCATTGTTTTGGTCTATAAATTTCCTTGTTTCCCTTGTAACAACAGTGATTTCCTTTGGACTTACCGTAGAAACAAAAGATAGAAAGTTGGATTTTGACTGAAATTTGACTTTTAAAAAATTAAATTACTAAAAATAAATTTATTTACTTTAAGCAAAATTTATCTTCTTTAATCTATTTTTCCATTTACTTCAAGTAGCTTTTACTAAATTGAACTGCTTAAAATAAGAGCCTTATATAATAGTTATAATAAATGAGATGCTTAGATATAATTTTTTATTATATGCTATTATTTTAAGAGAAGAAATAAAAGAAAGCCTAAGTGATTAAGGAATGCTTTAATTCTTTTGAAGTAGCTTATAATTTTAATAATTCACTTAATAATATTCCACTTAGTAAAATTTAGGCCATATAAGAGTTTTTAGATTTATAAGTTAATAAACTATTTATAAAAGAAGTCTTATAGTTTATTCTTAATATATATGATATAAGCAACTATAGATTTGTAAAATTAAAATAAAATATATACTATATCAAATAAATAGTCTAAATATATCTCAAAACTTTATATTAAATATTATTTTATTTTACTAAGATTATCTCTAATCTTTATTTATGAATTATTTAATTATGAATATTATAGCATTATAAGTCATATCCAGTGCTAATGTTATTTTTTATTTAATGCTAAGCACTTTTAATAAACATCTAAGCTAGAGTGAATAAATCTGAACTCTTCAATCTAAGATACTTCTGCATTATATGTTTTATTTGTTTTGCCTAAAAGATAACTTTATAAAAGATTATTTTAATCTAATTAAACTATTACTATAATGATAATTTCATACTAAAATACTGAAAATAATCTTTCAGAATGTGTATTCGTTGAGGATGTTTCTTTATTTTAAGAAAAGAGATAGGCAGATAAAGTTAATTTAATTGGTTAGTAGAGAAATTTGAAGAAAAATTATTAATTAAATAATAAAAGCTTAACTATTAGGAGAGAAACTAACATTCTTTTAAATTAGTAGAATATATAGCTTTTATAATTAGCTTCATATAGTATTTACTTACCATTATATAATTTATAATTAAGGTTTAATATTTGATTGAAATAAATAAGTATGATAGCATATTTTGCTTATATAATTTAAGATTTTATTTTTATTTAAAAATTAAAAATATAATTATCAATGTTTTTAACAAGTCTCTTTCCCGCCAACCTTTAGATTGCTCTAGAGACTAAATATAAAAGTTTAAATGTCTCTACAACTCTTCTCCTTGCTATACATACTTTCACTGAGGTGTACTTTCGCCTAGATAATGATTGGAATCTTTGATCTCGTATATTTTTCCAAATTTATTGCAATATAATATTTCTCTTTTAGTTTTAGTTGTTGTTGTGTCTTCTTTTTATTCTCCAACTTCTTCTAGTATTTTCCGTATTCTTATTTAAAGCTTTTAAATTTCTAGCATCTCTTCCACAGAAGCGTTCGAGAGTTGCAATAATAACATCTTTTTACTTCTCGTTTAGATCTAAATTTTGAGTTATTTTCTTTTTCATTATCATTGGATAATTTCCTTATTCTTGTAGGTTCATTTAACACTTCAACTTTTGTTGCCTTTCTTCCATTTTTTCTATTTTATTGGCCAGTTCTTTCTACTTCTATTGCTAGTGCTATAATTAATTGTTCTGGTCTTGTGAAATATTTTAAAAATATGTTAAGTTCTCTTTCTTAGATCATGAATCCTCAAATCTATTTGTCTGCAATTTCAAGTTGTTTTCTTTAGCTTTTTGACCTCTTCCTGGAGGTATAGCACCACTTTTATAAGCTAATAATAACTTATTTATTGCTCTTTAGTGAGATTTAAGGTTTCCGAGTGCATAATACTTTTACCCTATTTTCTAGTCTTTTCTTCAGAAGTGAGAAACTCGATTTGATGGATAACCTTTTTGGCTCCCTATTCCTTGCCTAGTCTCTCTAGGATGTAGTTAACTCTTGCCTTTTTGGAGCCGCAAAAATCCTGTTTTGAATCCTGATATCCCTTTTTAAATTAACTATTTATAAATAAATAACTAAATGATAATTAAATATGTTTTCTAGAAATGCTAGCAGTATTAATAACAATAGTAGCATAATTTAAAATGAATTAAAGTAATTTAATAGTATCATATCGTAAAGACACTCTCTACTAAAATAATTAAAATATTAAGAAATATAATAAATAATTACAAAATTAAGAATCAGAAAACTTTAATCGCTATATCTTTCTTTAGAGAAAACCCAAAAAACTTTAAAGCTATATTAAGGTGAAATTAAATAGATAAGTATTTTTAAAGGATTAGATGAAATAAAAATTTAAATATTAGACTTAAATTTTATATAATCAATTAAGTTGCATCAATATGAAAATATTTGGTTTGCTTTTAATATACTTAAATCATTAAAATTTAATTCTTAATGGACTAGCAAGAAATAGCTCTTTTTACTATATTAAATGGATTTAAGGCCACATAAGAATTCGTGAAGATTCCTTACAATTAAATTGACTTAAAGCTATTAAATTATGGAGAGGGATTTTTTTAATGAATCGTCACTGTTTTAATAGAACTCAATAATGAATTAGGATTAAATCAACTGAGTGAATAAACTTTAGTTCCTTTGACAGTATTACAACATACTTTTTCTTACTAAAACTACTTACATAATCAAGAGTCTAAAAATTCAAGTTAACTTCAGTAAGTTTATTAATACATTAGAACAAAAAGCTATTCAAAGTCATCTTATAATCAAAATTAGCTTAAATAAGAAGCAGATGAAATACAAGAGAAAGATTTTAATTTTATATCCTAGAATTTTAAGAATGTTGACTAGCAAAACACTGAAACAAATAAAAACCATGCAAAAGAAAAAAATCAGGAAGCTTAACCTGTTCTAATCTAATCCTACTAAAATAACATAATGCTAAATCATATTTAATAAGGAAAAAAAATTTCGAGAGATAGATTAAATACCTCTAAAGTTATATAAAAGAAGCATAAGATTTAGTAAAATTTTTAAGTGTAAAAATAAATTTTTAACTATCCAAGCAAAAAAGAAAAAAGTTTAGTTATGCGTAAATCTAAAGCATTAACAATATAAGAATGTTTAGAATTAGCTGACTAATTTAAATGACTAGCATTTTAAATGGAAAATTATCAATTTGTTAGAGCATATTGCAAGTATTGCTCAACTAAACATATAAGATATGGAAGCATAACATCTTGATAAATCCACAAACTTTGAATGCATTAAAATGGGAGATACCACAAAAGAATAATTAATAATCTTGAAAACTAAGCTGTTCAGGAAATTATTTACAATTCTCAAAACTATTAAGAGTGCAGAATTTACAAGTGTGGATAGTTATTCGGAAGTAAAGAAATCAGAAAAAAACATGAAGAGAATGTTCATGGTCTTGCATTAGAAAATTAATTAATGCTTTCTCTAAACTTTGCATAAAATATCATTAGCACTTTATTTATGATTTAATAGAACATAATAAAGCTAAAATTATAAGATATAAAAATATCTTAACATAATTAGATTCATAGCTAGTTTATTATATGACTTATAAATTCTACGAACATATTCTTTTATTATTTAAAGCATAATATCTTATTTAATCATATCTATTTAAAGCAATAGTCAGATATAATAAACTATTGCTTAATAGATTTGTAAACTTAAATAGATAAATAGTTTTATATGTCTAATTTTAAATTATTAGTAATTATTAATTTAAATATAATTGAAGCTTATATTTCATCATTAAATTAGCTTATAGTCTTTATAGCAATACTCTTTTCTTTATACTTCAATTTGAGACATCATATTATATTTTCCTTCTAACTTTGTTAAAGAATGTTTTAAAGGCTGTTCGATTAAATATTATTAAATAATTTGGCTTATTAAAAGAATTTAGATATAGTTTTCAGCTTTTAAATGTAAATTTATTATAAGACTAAGAAAGTTTAATTAATAAGGTTTTAGAGGACTTTGTAGAAATTTAGCTAGCAACTAACTAAAAGTTTCTATTAGTAAAGATTCAAAAATAAAAATTATTCTTACCATATACTTTCTTTAATCATTTAAGCTTAACTGTAAATTTTCGTTAAGATATTGCTTTTTTAAAAAATTATTCTAAGCTGGATAGTCAAAAATAGATTGGCAAATTCAAAAATAAAACGATGAAATATTAGAGGCTGTAGCTAAATCTCAATAAAAGGATTAAACTAAAAATACTTTTTGGATAAGATAGACAGCATAATAAGTAATTAAGTTTAAGTTACAAGTATTAATTTGGGGATATTAACTTCTATAAGACTGCTTGAGAGATTTAAATAGATAATATAGAAACTATGTATATAACAGTTAGCTTAATTAATAAAGTTAAAATTAGTTATTTCTATAAATAACTAATATTATTTTTATTATGCTTTAAGTCTGTTTTATATAACCTCTAAGAATAAGTCAATCCTTATAAGCTTTCAGTTGTTTCAGCTAAATAAATATTATTTTTTCTATATTAGAATGTTTATGATTAACTATCCCATGAATAAGCAAAAGGTATCCTAAATTAAGTGAATAAAAGTAAAATATTGGAAATAATTCCTCTTCAAATAAAGATTATGTTAAAAAGCTAATTAAGTTGTATATAAGGCATAATGCTTATTATTACAAAGCTTCAGAATTAAAATAATTGAAAGTAATAAAAGTTATATTTGTACTATATGAGCTAGGCTTAAAGTTGAATAAGGTTGCTTTGGAAATGCAAGGCAAAAGTTGAATATAATCTATTTAAATAAATAGATTGACTTTAATTAAAAGCTTATTATTGCTATTTTTAATATCAAGATTACACTACTGAAATGTCCAAAACTGTAAATGCAGAAGATATGCCTAAATCAAAAATTTAAGATAAATACGGAGTGCATTTTGATTATTGGGAACTGGTTTCTAAACTATTGACTTTATAGAATGAAAGAAAGTAGAATAATAAGAATAAAAAGAGGTTTAAGAGCTAAAAATAAAAGCCTAAATGTATAATTTCAGAAATTACTAAAAATAAATCTTAATCTCCCTCTTAAATTAACTGACCTTATCAAATTAAATCTCCTTACTCAACAAAATTTAACTTTACTTTGAAGTCACCTAGTCAAAGAAAAAAAAATTCTCATTAACACAGTCCTATCAGAAACTCCAATATCGACAAACCATGCTCAAATCTGTATGGTTATATTTAAAATTAGTGCTTAAAAAAAAAATTAAAAGTAAAAAGTGCTTAAAGAACAAGAAGATCTAGTGGTAATTGATAAGATATTTATATGCCAGAATTCCTCTCCAGTTAGCATTTACCTGGAATGAAGTCTTTTTATTCCATTAAAGGACCAAAGTCGTAAGCTTTTAATATAGAACTTACAATTAAACTTCAAAGCTTTTATTTTCAGTAACCAATACAAAATCACCTAAAAGAGGTCTATTTTAAGGTTTAAGTTCGAAAACATCACCCTTGAGAGAACGGGATATAAACAGTAGTAGTAAATTAAAGCATACTAATTAAAGAAAAGCAATAGACATACTAAAAGTTCTTGAGCAAAACCGGAAAAAATCGAAGACAATAATGGATGGATATTTTAAAATATGTAAATAAAAAGCATATTGAAACTTAATTAATTTTGTTATGTTTTGCTAATTTAAATTTGATAGAGTAATTATTTATTTAAATTAATAAAGAGTCAATAACTAATTTCCTAAATACTTTTAGCTATTAATACGCATCCATCACTTCCTGAAATAGCTATATATAATTCACCATCATTAAAAGTACTTCCTAAATTCACAAAAGCAAGACCATAGTCTGTTCCATTTATAATATAGCTAATATTTTAATGCTTTGTATTCACAATCATTTCTATTTCTTGACCTGGTAGTAACTTTTATCCATATTTCGGATTTTTTTCTTATGAATTACTTTTAGAAGCGCTTTTAACACTTTGATTATTATATCTTAGATCTTATTAATAGTTTCTAAATCCCCAACCTGTTTAGAAGCAAGTAAAGCTTTTATCATAATTCTAAATTGACTTTGAAACTCCAATTATAAGATGTTCTCCTTAACAAAGTTTAAACTTAATTGAGTAAGCTTTGTTTTACTCCAAGCGATTTTAAAGTATAGCAGTTTTATACGCAATATCGTTTTAAAATTAGCATGCTCTTTTTTAACTATCAAATTTCAAACTTTTGTAAGATGTAAGAGGATTATAAGTCAAAACTATAGAAGGAATTGCTTGCTGTTTTTAAGCTTTATATGCTTATTATATAACATTGCCTCTCTACTTTTCAAAAATAAACTAGACCATATTTTGTAAAGATTGTATTTTATTATCGTAATTTTCTCTTATTTTTTCTAAGTCAATATTTTGTTAGTCACCAGAAATTTAAAATTCTTACTATTTATTGAGTTAGTTATTTTGCATCTAGATAATTTTCTTCTACTCTTAAGATTCTTTTTATAATTTTTAAATTGTTTAATCTAATTTTGATTGATTTTCTTCCAAAACTCTAATCCTTTCTTAAAATATGCTGCTTGTAATTGAACTTTTAAACTCACTGTTTTCATTATCTTCTTTCTTAGATTTTTCTTTTTTAATACTTTTACTTTATGGCCCCTGTTATTCAAGTAGCTTTAGAATTTGAGTATAATGAGAAGTACTGGTTTAAACACTTTGTTCTAAAATATAGAAGTTTTCTGTAAGTTTGTTAATGTCATTATTTATTTAGGCTATCAAAACTTAATTTTGCTCATCGGACTAGTTTATATTGCTTATTTTATCTTTTAAACTATTTAAATCCTTGCTAATGAAGCCAAGTTGATTTTTGTTATCTATATCGCTTTGCCAAACCAAAGATTCCATTTTTCTAAAAAGTTCAGACTAGTTTTATGTAGAAATTTATTATAGTTCTTATTATATTTCTTAAATTTTTTAACTAAAAGAATCTACTATTGGCTATTAACTTAACTCCAATTAATCTGACAGATGCTAGACAGATAATGGCGTTTAGTGTGTGTTAGCCTATGCTAATTCTTCTTCCTCCCTATATAAAAACTTACATAAAGGAACTTTCAAACTAGCATATTTTAAAATGCTGCTTGTAATCTTTTAAATGGAACTGCTCATAACATCTTTCGCATTTTATTATCAAGGTTTCTATTACTTTTCTTATTTTGATATCGACATCTTTAGGAGGTTCTTCAGTTTAGCAAGAATAACATTTAGAAGTGGTTGAATTATACTGAAAGCAAGTAAAGCAAAATACGTTTGAACATTTAGAGCATTCCACAGGATTTTCAACCACCATTTAGCATTATTTGCATAAATACTCTTGAGGAATAGGACTTACGAATATTTCACATGGATAACCCATTTTTATATTTGATTTATGCCTAGTTAAATATAAATAATGGGAGATACCCATTGATTCTATTTATTAAGTTATAAGCAGATTATACTTTAAAAAGACTTATAAAAGAGTTATCTCTTGCTTTTATCAATATTACATATTGGCTTTAACTGTTATCTTCCTTAATCATATCCTACTAAATATTTATTTCTAGTTCATTCATAAATAATCAGTTTAAGTCTTTTTATTTAAGTGTCCTTTAGCCTTGTATAATAACTCTCATTATTTTGCTTTTGGTATGAAATTAAAGGAATTAAAATAAAAAGGGGTAATTTTCATAATTTCTACATGTAATTTTGTAAATTAAGCTTGATTTAAAAATATTTAAATAAAGTAGCAACTTAAGGACTGAGCACTTAGAAGGAATTTCCATTAAATTATCTATCATAAGATATTTAATAATGAAAAACTATAAATGCAAACTAGTTATTTTAAATAATATACAAGACAATCAAAATATATATTTTTCATCTAATAGCCATAGAACTTATTAAGAATTAATTAGATAAAGCTAATAAAAGTAATTCAAATACCATTCTTCTATTCAAATCTTTAAGATAAGTATAGTTGCATTTAAGAGTGGATTAAATTAACTTGAGAGAAATAATGATGGTAAATGTTGAAATTGAAGTTATTACATAAATTTAGAAGATAACTATGTAATTAAATATATCTAACTATTATTTAATATTCATTTGCATTAAGCTTATCCTTATTATATGTAGCACTTTGATATTTCATTAATTTTCTAATTTTTATTTATTAATATCTTATAAATAATATACAGCTGGAGCTGTCTGATTGAAATTAATTTAGATAAAGATAGTAGGATGATGGCAAATTAATTAAT
The DNA here is from genome assembly GCA_946699065.1 of Loxodes magnus. Lineage (NCBI taxonomy): Eukaryota > Ciliophora > Karyorelictea > Loxodida > Loxodidae > Loxodes > Loxodes magnus. Next base: position 808,053 of record CAMPDV010000018.1, read on the forward strand.
TAAATAATTCATAGACTACTCTGTAAATTTTTATGAAATAATGGACCTTTAGATATGATGATGTCCGCAAAAATGTTTTCTTGGTCCAACAATATACAATTTTTTCCATTTAAAACTAAAAGTTCAATAAAGCATCCTGCAACGTTCTTTCTATCTTGTCCAGCTGCTAAATCATCATAATTTATCTTTTCTTATTATCCCATTTTATTTTGTAAAAGTTTTAACATTTTAATTGTCCTAAGTGATCATTGATTAGGTTTGTCTAGAGAAATGGGACCTTAAGAAAATTCTATATCTATTTCGATTTCTTCTTCAGCTTGCTATACCTCTGTAATATTTTAATCAACTGCTTATTAAGAATCCTCGGCATCAAAAAGTTATACTTCGTTAGTATCATTTTAATTTTAGTTAGATTTTTCTTTAGTCAATTGATTTGAAACTTTTATATCTTCTCTTTTTTCTTATAATTATTCTACCTTCGCAATGTTATCCTATTCCTACTTGTATAAATTTGAGATTTAAATGGGTATTTCTTCATTTTTTTAAATTATATCTATCTTATTAGCATTTACTTCTTTTTACTCTTCAACTTAATTAACTTGCTAATTTTATAAAACCTCAATCTCGCCTTTTATCTAGTTTGTATTCTCAAGAAATTATAGAACTTCTTTATCTTGCATCACAGGATTTTCTTAATTAAGCTAACTATTTAAAGGCGAAAGTTAGACAATTTAATCCTCTTCTTGATAAACCTAATCTTAAATGGAATAGTCATTCTTTTTCTAAGACTAATCTTATGTACCTTCTTATAACTAAGATTTGACTTCTTCTATATTTAACATTTATTTATAATTCTTTAGTTTATTTCCGTTTTAGTAGAATTCTTCTAACTCAGGAGCTAAAGTTAATGTTTGCTAGGCTAAAACATCAGTTCCTTCTTCTTCGGTAAATGGAGAGTAGAATATTGTGCCTTTAACAATGCCGTTGCTATCTTGCTTTTCATAGTTGTTAATAATATTATTATTACTATTTTTATTATTAATCTTTCTAAACTAAAAACCAACTTTCCTTTATTCTTTTTCCTTAATTTTAACTGTTTCTTCTTACCTACTTTCTTTTTTACTTTTTTTTCCTAAAAGATTTTAATTTTATTGGGATTAGCATTATTCTATTCCTTAATCAACTTCTTATTAATGGATAGATACTTCTTCTTAGCCTAATTATTGTTTATTTCTTCTTAGCAAATCTAAATCTTCTTAATCAGCAAATTCATTTTATTCTACTTGCAAATTATGATCAACATCTTAATTCTAAAGATCTTAAACTAACTCATTTTTTATCTTTTCTTAGTGTTCAGCTTATTCCACTTGCTAATGCTAATTTTATGGATTTGCAGCATTTTAGTTTTCCATTACTTCCATAGGTTCTCTTACTAAGCCTAATTATTACTGAGCAATTGCTTCATCTATATCTTCTAAAAATCTATCTTAAATACCGAACTCCAAATTCCTTTATAAACTCTGCTGAGTAACTTAGCTCTGCGTATTTTTAAGTTCCTATTCGTCCATTGTAATTTCTTCAGGTGCTGCTATATTTCTTGGTATTTCTAATTATTCTCTTACTATTGCTTACGTAAGAGGAATAAAATCACTAGCAGGAAAGTTTATACTGCTTAGTTATCTTTTTTAACTCAGATTAAAAAATTTGCTATTAAGACTCTGTAAAATGCTAGTAGGTTCTAATTTGAAGCCTTCTTTAAGCCTATCCATTATTTCTTCAGCTTCAGATAAGAATAAAACTACTTTTTTATTATAAATCTTTATAACTCCAACAAGAAGATGTCCACTAACTCTTAAACTCAAAGTTTGTTCAATACTTTTCATAGATTCTATAGATTCTTTTAGATCATGTTATGTATAATTAGCTCTTGAAAGTTTCTTATCTCAATGAGCTGCTAATCAAACTTTTGCTAACGGTCCTTTTTTCTAAGCTGCCAACATATTAATGACTAATTTTTTAATTCTATACTTGAAAACCAAATTCAAAGCTTATTTATTAGACAATTCAATTTGAATTTTCTTTATTATCTTAAAAAAAATAAAGCAAATTTCAAAATAGTAAGGTTTTTATACTTTAAATAGCAGATCTTGCTTACTTAAATATGTAGATATCATAATGCTTATTTAACTCTCACTCATTCACTATTATCTTAAGTTACTTATGCTCTTAAATATTTTCATTTTATCTTCTTTGTTATAGATATTCTTACTTATCTAAGCTTTTAACCACTTAGACGAAAAATTATGTTACCTTTAAATTAATTTTACAAGCTGTTAATTCTAAGTTTCGAAAGTTAGATATATAAACTAAAGGGTTTCTTACTTTGATAGATTCTAAGATTATGAGTATATTATTAAGGTATAAAGATATTAGAATATAAAATGAAGATAGGAAGCGAAATAGAGCTGAATAATGAATAGATAAGGAATAAAAGATAATAAATTGTATTAAATTGTTCATATTTCTTCATACTTTTTAGAGGCAAAGAAAGGTAAAATATTAGTAGTCGCCAACTGTCTTCTTTGCTAATTTGAAGAAAAGCTCCTAGCTTTAACTATGCTCTTTTGGGATGAACCCATTAATTATTGTTATAGTTCATTAAATTTAACTCCCATTTTATGAAACTTCTTGCTATTTTATCCAGCAAGCATTGTACAAAACTCTTTAAAGTCTATATATCCATTTCTGTCTTTATCAAGATACATAAAAACTTTCACAATATCGCTTATTGACATTCTTATATTAAAAACCTGTAGTCCTTTGGTGAACTCCTACAAACTCAATCTCCCATCTTTGTTATTATCGAATATATAAAAGGCATTGGGGAATTCTATATATTTTTGTCGCATTCATTAGATCACTTAAAAACAGAGTTGCTCGACATCATCTTTTCCATCCATTTATTTATAGATTTTTCCTAAATAAACATTATTTCCTTATGTGATTTTTCCTAGAACTTAGACTCTTATAGAAGGCCATTTGTTTCATCCTATCATTTTTTTCTCAAGGTCTTAAATTCCAACTACCCCAGATCCTTTGTCTATTTACTAGAACTAAGAAATTATAAATTATCAGTCCTATTTAGTCAAGTTGACCCTAGAGGATTGCATAACTCATGATCCATCATTTCTTCTTGTTAAAGCTTCAATGGCTAATTGATATTTTATAAATCCATTCTATACAAACTAATGTATATTTCTTCTCTACGAGGGATTAAAGGTTATTTTTAAAAGAGCAAGCTGGGATAGAAAGAATTTGAAAGGTACCTATCCAGTTTAATCAATATCTTGTTTCTTAAACAATTCCAAAAGCAACGGTTTTACACTTGGATCCATTTATAATCAATTTTAACTATTATTACTTATTTGAAACTTTATTTGCCTCTTATTAAATATCGCTACTATGTCTATTTTATAAGGCCTCTTCTACCACTATTTGCTTCCTGATAAGCCTATTACTTTGCTACAATCAACTGTTCAATAAACTATATATCTATCTGCTTACTGAAATGATAAATAATTCATAAACTTTATTAGTATGATCAAATGATGATTCTTACCTAGCTTATTTAATAAAGCTTTCAATAATAAATTTATTTAATAAAATGAGTCTAGAGAAATAAGCTTAAAAAGTTAATTTTTTACGCTAATTGTTTTATTTAACTAAGCTGAAAGGTAAGCACTGAATAACTTAATTTAGATTAATTGTTTTATTTAATATTATAGCTTTATTAAATCTTATTGAATCTAATACTTTAACTAAATCTTGATTTAATTATTTAATTTCAGTTAAATAGTGAGGGAATTAGTGGAAAATGAGTAAAGAGTATATTAATGAATTTAATTAAAATTTAGTTTTTTAACTTCTGCTTTCAGTTTCTGGATTAATATTAATATCTTGGTTTTCTTCAGTTTTTTTATCCTCTTATTTTGGCTAAGGATTTTCAAGGAATTTAATTAGATTACGCTTTCCCGTTAGTTCGAAATTATATTTTTTTTAACAAGAAAAAAGTTGAATATATGGAAACTTTCCTATATAATGAAGTAGTACGTCCCCATATTTATATTCGCCACTAACGAAATCATCTAAGTTTAATTTCAGATGTCTAAAGGCAGATGGAATATCATTTTAGCGTTCAAGTGCAAAAAATGCAGCCATCATTGAAGTTATAGCTAATTAACTTGGACGTCAGAAAGAGAAAGTATCATCCAATTATGCTAATGTCATAAAGATAGTAGTTAAGCGTCTAAATTTATTTGTAATCCTCTTAAACTAAGCAAAGTATTAGTTAAGAAACTCTAAGCAAGTAGGAATTCTTAATTTTCATTTAAGTGAGTTTAGAATTTCTTATTCACATTTGAATATTAGTTCCTCTGATATTACTTCATTGAATACTCCTCTATTTCGAAAATGTTTTGGCTAAGAACCTGGATCTTCTAATTTGATAGCAAGGAAAAGACTAGTAATTCCAATTAGATCCAATTTTTTCCTAGAAATTTCTTAATTGCTTGCAAATTAATCAATGTATTGATTAAAAATTTAAACTGCTAGAAAGAAACTTTCATCTGAATGCTTCATATTATTTTGCACAAACAGCATATTATCCACTACTACTGCTCTTTCTTTAAGAATAGTTCTTTTATTCCTGGCTTATTCCATTTAGTACAAATTATGCAAAATTTCATTCCCGTAAACTTATTAAATCCCCTAATTCATGTCATCTAAATTCTTCTTCAGAATAGTTTCTTACACAGTCATAGGTCTCCTCCTAGTGATGATTATATTATTTCCAGATACTTCTTTATTATGTCTCTTTCTACGAACACAAACAATTTATGATTAGTTGATACGTCTTTCTTGCTAATCAAGAGTGGTTTAATGAAAACTAGGGTTTTCTTATTAAGATTGCATATATTTATTAGATACTTAAGATTTAAGCACTTAAATATCTCATATATACGTTAAAAATCTATTGTATCTTTAAGAAAGATACTTACCTAATTTATAACTCTACTAATCTAAACTACTAAAATAGGGTTACAGACTATGATATCCTTTAAATTAATGATTGTATAAAGAATGTTCAAAATACTAGAGAGATAGTACCTAATGATTAGGATAGATTGTCCTTATGATTATAAAAACTAATATTTATTTATCTTTTATAGATTCTTACTAACTGTCAATACTAAATCAAATCAGAATGACTCATTAAATAATTAAGGATTTGACTTTAATTTATTGCTTTTGTTCTATTATCACTATTTTATACATTTTAACTTGCTGAATAAAAAGATCTTAATAAGAGCTGAATAAGTAAATTAGAGCCAAGTAAAGATATTTAGGTTAGTAAATAATAAATAAATTATACTTAGTATACAAGTTTATCTAAGCTAGGTAATTATCACTTACCTCTCTTTATTTCGACTTTATGATATCCTTTATATATTTATGGGTCATAGCAAGTTAACTTATCTAAATAATGTAACGTATCCTAGGCCTATTTGATTTTTAGATTGATATTACTATCTGATAAATAGATAAGATTGTTAAAATTTTAAGTGTTATAGATTTAATTTTACATAGAAATAAATAATTATAATGTTTTAGTGCTTCTTCCAAAACTGACCTACCTAACCCTAAGCAGCTTAATTATCAGCATATTCATTTTTATTATCTTTTTTCCTTGCGGCTAATTTTTCTACTTCTTTTTCCTCCTCGAAAGCTGCTTATTTAATAGATTTTTACTAAAATTTGGACTTCTAGTATACATATAGATCTTAAGGAGTTAAATTGTTACTTTTTACAATGACAGGAAAATTGTGAGTTATAGTTTGTTCCTTAATATTATTTTCCATCTTGTACTATTTGCTTCCTCTACTAGAGATTCCTTCCCTTGATTAAGTATCTTTCATTTTATTAAATTTGACTTATTTTTCAATTGATTCATCAAGTTTCTTTTTCTATTGCTGCTAGAATTTTTTTTATTATTATTCAAGCATAGCTCCAATATTATTCTCCTTATATTTTTATTTGTCCATTCTCTGCTTTGCTTCTCTCTATGCTTACTCGTATTTTGCTTGAAAATTTAATTTGCCAGATGATTTTCTAATCTCTTTACCATCTCAAGGTTCCAATTAGGTAACTTAGCTTCCATTCCTGCTTACTTACTTACTAGATATTTCTTTAGGAGTCACTTAATTGAATTTTTTAGTACCTTATCTTGAAACAGACTCAGTTCTACTATTGTTATCTTATTGCATTTTTTACATAAACTCTTCATTGAGACCTTCAAAATAGGGATGCTACAAAGCTGCTAAAGATGAAATTCTTTCATTTCCATCTAATTTTAATAACGACTTTAAAAAGTTGAGGGCATTCTTAGAAAGCTTTCCTAAATATCTCTTTTCTAGAGATTCTAATTTTTGCATTTCAGGAAATTTGAGTCCAATAAATCTAGGATTTCTTTGAAAAAGATCATTTTGCTCAGGAGTTAATTACCCTAAAACCTTTTAAATTACATATAGTTGATCTATGTCACTTGAACCTGGAAACAAAGGCTGTCCATCAGTTAGTTCTCCCATAATGCATCCTATAGCTCAAATATCAACAGGCCGACCATATGCTCCTCCTAAAAGAAGCTCAGGAGATCTATATCACCTTGTCGCTACATATTCAGTGAGTACAGTAGGCTTTACTGGCAATGTTCTAGCAAAACCAAAATCGCAAAGTTTTAATTAATGATCAAAAGATACAAGCAAATTTTCAGGTTTGATGTCTCTATGGATAATATCTTAATTATGACAATGATCTATTGCTTTACAAAGCTAAAAAATATACTTTCTTACTAATTCAGGTGGCACTCCATTTGGCTTTGACTCAAGAACTTCTAATAAATTTTAGTCTACAAATTCAAATACTAAATGTATTCGCTTTTTATAGCGATAAAAATCCTTTAAAAGGACTATATTATCATGTTTTAGCATCTTTAGTACTTTGAGCTCCCTATAAGAGGTCTTTCTCGTCACTTCATCATCCTCTGATTCTTTAAAACGTTTTATAGCTACAAATTCGCCTGTTTCTTTGTCTCTGCATTTTAGCACTTCTCCATATACTCCTTCGCCTACTATTCCAATTGGTTGATACTTAGAATTCTTCTTCATTTTTAATAGATAAATGATTACTTTTATTTTAATTCGAAACCTAAACAAATTGCTCAAATCAATAAACCAGATAAGCAATTTAAGTAAACTAATCAGAGACTCAAAATATAGCAGCTTTAATAATAGTAAATATGCTTATGCTTAGACGATTATTACAATGTCATCATTCTTACTTAAATCTAACTCACTAGCATTTCCTTATCTAATATTCAATATATTTACCATCCTTCTTATTTTATTTATTAAGGTAATCACTTTATAATGTTACTTTGCAAGGAAACTAAAAATTCAAGTTATTAAAGTATTTAAAAAGGACTGGAAAAGTAAAAATATTGCTAATGATAGATTGAATATACTTGGAAAGCAATAGAAGTATTAATAGAAGGATATTATTAACTAGTATTAAATTTAATACCCTTATCCTTTAAATACTACTAGCACTTACATTTCACTTTTAAAATTAAATTCTAGATTAAGTTTGTTAGGAGTGCTTCATACCTATTTAAGAAATATAAGTATAACGAATAAATAAGTACTAATCAAGCCTAATAATATAATTATAGAGAGCTAAAAGCTTCAATTTATATAGTTAATATATTCAATAATTTGTTGAAATTAACGAAGTTCAAACTTACAAAAGGTTTATTACCCAATATAGCTAAATCAGTATAAAACGATATTGGTAGGAAGATTATATAACTATACGAAAATAATATCTTTATTTAAAAAACAAAAAAGATTAAATATATAATTACATTTTTAGTTCTACCTCAAATTTTTATTATTCTTTACCTAAAAATTCCTTTATTTTTTAATATAATTCTATCTTTATTTTTAATGGATGACTTATTAAAGCACACTTAAACTCATTATTATTAATTAATTTATAATATTTAATAATAATTTTCTAGCTTCATTTTTATACAACTGCGTAGTAAATGAATAAGGAGGCTTAGAAAAGTTTGAATATATGCTTATTAAACATAATTAAAAGATAATTAGCTATTTATAATCAATATTTTGGTTTAAATGCTTCCTTCTTTTGTTTGCTGGAGGCATAAATTATTCATTCTTTACACATTTTAAATGTTCCTTAAAAATAATTTTATGTATTATATATATCTAATAGCTAGGATATACAATTCTTTGACTATATTAAATAAATTATCTTTCTATAAATAATAGTACAATAGAACTAACTTATAAGCCTTCTTTACTATAGCTCTCCAATATTTGCTATAGCTGTATGCTTATTTAATGGCTAGATATTAAAACTTCAGTTAAGTTGAATATTAAAAGTAAAGAATGATAAAATAATTAAATATTAATACTTTAGCATATATATCTTAATGTCCAAATCCTATTAAATCATTACCTTTCATATTTATTCCATAGTTATTATCATTCTTAGATCTTTAATTCAATAAAGCTAAATCTTTACCTATTTCTACCTTATATTTTAAGTAAAAAGCAATTCAATTACAGTTTATAATATAAAAGCTTAATATAGCGAATGAAAAATGCATAATAAAAATATCTTAAATTAGATATTAAAAGAAGCAAAATAATGATAGAAGCTTGTATAATAACTGCTTTGGTCTAATTAGTAGATTTTAGAATATCCAAACAGTCTGTTTTTAATTTAAGCTTTGTACTTATGCAAGAATAATAGCTTGTAATTAAAAAATTCTATGAGATAGAAGCATGCATTAATATGGCTAGATTAATATTCCATAGCACTGCTTTTATTAAGTTTAAACCTTTATTATTTAAAACAAGTTTGCTTTTTTGTAATTTATAAGCTACTTCTTTATGCTAAATGCTTCTCTTAATTGACTAAATACTAATTTAAAAATTAACAATAAGTATATGACAGAAAAGATATAGGCCATAAGCCTGCTATAGGAATAATTTCTTTAATATTTAGGCAAATTACACCAATTAGAACCCAAACACAGAAATAAAGCTTATTCATTAGATTTTAAAGGATATGTATTGTTAGTGCTAGAAGTTAGAATGATTATCTTATTAAGTATTCTAGAGCGATTAACTAAGATGATTATTTTAAGAAATTAATATAGTCATTTAAACTCAGTTATTTGAGTCCTCTTGAATCAGCCTCTTTTACTTTGATGATTATGAATATAGGTTTAAGAATAGTGTTGTATTGAATTATGTAAAAGATTTTGAAATATGATAATTAAATAATTATTCTAGATAATATTTAGTAAAATGAAGTATAGAGTAGAATTAAAAGTAAGGACTATTTAAAAAGATTCTAAGAATGTAACCTTTACGCAGCAGTTATTAAGGTTATCTTTTAAAGCAAACTAACTCTAATCCAATAAATCCCTATTTAAGAAAAAACTCCTAGGAACCGGATAAAGTTTTAGTGAATGTTGTATAAAGGAAGATAAACCTTAAGACTCATCTGCTTCAGGCTAAAATTATTCGAATTTAAAATAAAGTAATAAAAGTCCTAATTAGTAAATAAAGAATGAGTATAACTTATAAGAAAGAACTACTAACAAAAATGATATTAATAAAAGCAATGGCTAAGAAGTTTAAAACTAAGAAGGAACAAGTTATAATCCAAGTGAATAGTTTTACACTGTTAATGAGAATGATATTTTTGAATAATAAAAAAAATAATCATCTAACAACCTGAATTTCGAAGATGATAGCTTTAAGAGTGTAATTTCAGAAACAAATTAATAGAATAATAATTTTCTTTAATTAGCTTTCTTAATACTAAGCTTATTCTTTTAGCTACCTTTTTAATAATAATACTTAAGTAATAAAGAGGATCTACTACTAATTTGGTTTTTCATGATAGAGTGAAGGATTAATCTTAATAATTACTCTGTAAATCACTCTACTTTGTATACATTTTCTTTAAGCCAAACTAAAGAATTTAAATAACTATTCCGTTAAGACTGATTATAGAATTCTATTTATATTATCTATTAAAAATTTAACTATTATATTCATTGAGCCAAACAAAGGATTTTTTATTTATTTTTTAATCCAAAAGTAATCTAATTTTAGAAACAAGCAAAAGCTAAAATTTAAGTATCTATTTTGTTAACTTAGAAGTTAACTTCTTTAGAATATCTAAATCTGCTGATAACAAAGGAATATTCTTGATGGTAAAGATGCTAATAACTTAGTCTAAGCAACTTTTTACTTATGATTAACTTTCTCTATTAAAATACTTTAACTTACTTAATTATGAATCTAAAATTTAAAAATAAGTAAAGCTTAAGCTATTATTAGAAGAGCAATTATATTTATTGTATATTTTACTATAAAACAGATTAAATAATCTATTAGAAACAAACTTTCCACTGTAATAAGGAAGCTTTTTGAATAAATTAGAAACTACTTAATTAATGGATGGATATTCTTATCCATAAAATTAAAGTTAGCTTTTAAATTAATACCTATAAGCACAAATAATATAAAATCTAAGTTTAGCTAGATTTTATAAAGAACCAAGTAATAGAATACTACAAGTTAGCGTACTTTAATTTAAAATTTGCTTAGCTAGTTATATTAATCTTTAGAATAAGCAGAATAAAGCTATATCAATCAATTAATTAATTATTTATTATATTAAAGGACTTATTATTTTTAAATACTTACATTTATTACTTTTCACATTTTTATCACTTACTTTATGCATTATTTGCTTAATTCTATTTTACCTAAAAAATTATATAGAAAAAGTAAACTTAAATAGTTTAACTAAATAGTACTAGCAACTTTTAATTGATAAATATTAAACTATGATTAAATTTTAAAAGCTAGAGGTTGGATATGAATAATAATAAATATATTGAATAACTACAAAATTAGTTATGACTATTATAATAAAGCTAAATATATCTATTTAAGTTCTTAAATTTGTTATTTAGGAATACTTTTCTCTTTTATATAATGAGATTATATGCTTCAGAAGCTTATTTTTATTATAATTTGTTTTAAATTTTAGAAATTAATATAACAGCTAATATTTTAACCTAGCTTTAGATATATGAGTTTAATCAGTCTTAAATGATTATTACTTTTAAGTATTTTTATTTTTATTAAGAAATTAGCATAAAAACTTATATTTACTTTTATTAGTCATTTGCATCTTATTTAGTAAGCATAATAGCTTTTATTGCTAACAATACAGTAATGGTATTAATAAAATATTAAAGATACTATGAAAAGTATATTAGTTTGTATGACATCAGAAACTAAGATTCTTTAAGTAAAATGGATTCTTTAATTACCGCATGAAGTCGTAAAAATTAATTCTAAGCATTTGGTAATTTACTTAATAGATGAAATTTAAGTTCTTAATATTTACTCTTTGATAAAATAAAGCATCATATCAATATTTACTAGTTAAATAATTACATAAATGTCACATTATCAGGCATTTTGACTTACAACATCCATCACTATTTACAAGAATTTCTTTCCTATCTGAATCACGAGCAGAAGATCCAAATGAAGAAGTCACTGGTAAAAGACTTAGTTTTTAATAAGGCTTTTTGTATCACTATTTTTCAGAGGTACTAGAAATTTCGGAAAAATTGGAATTTTGCCTTTTAACGTACTATATTTAGTCGTAATCTTCTGTCGATTATTCAAGATACCTCTTATTACTTTCTTCTTCTCTTGAACTACTATTTTACTAAGGTGAAGATTAATCTTAATTTTTATATTTCTACAAATATTCATTACGCCTTGCTGAAGATTGCAGTATTTAAAAATAGTCAAAAATAACTTCTTCATTTTTTTATTCATTCTTTTAATTCTCTATCAAATTAGAATTTACTGCTTAAATATCTAAATCTAACTTAATAACTTTATTTTAAACTAATTCCTCTTAAAAATCTTCTTATCTTGCAGATAAAAATGTATCTTAATCTTCATTTTACAACTTTTCTAGTAATAAGTCTTAGTTAAAGTTGCTGAGTTACATCAAATTAAGATTATTTCTCTTTAGAATTTCGTTTTTTTAATTCGTAATTTGTTATTTTTAAGGAGATACTTCGTTATTAGCTCCTTAATAATTTTTGTAGTCTTTTATTACAGGAGTTTAATTTCTAGATTATTATGGTGTATATCATTCATAAGGAGTTTCAGATCTTTATTCAATAATATTATTTTCTTGCGATTAGGGAAGATTATTTATATTCTGGCTATTAATTTTTTCATTTTATAGCTGCATTTATTCTAGATTTACAGTTTTTTAATTTTTTAATTCAAAAAAAATTTCTTTATGAGGTTAATTTTATGAATTTTGTGAATTTTGTGAATTTTCCTTTTAATCTATTTACTCTTCATTTCAGAAATTTTGTCCTTATTATAAGATTTAATTCGGAGAATCCTATTAGAAGCAGTAATCAATTAAATCTTCATTTGCTTCTTATAATAGTTCATTTCAATGTTCTTTTAAACTACTATTACTTTCTTACCTTTCTTCGCGTTTTAATTTTTTCTCTTACTTGGATACTTCTTAAAGAATTATTTATTTCTCTTCTTTAATAGCCAAATAGATATTATCTTCTTCCTACACTTAATTTAAAGTTTAATCACTATTCTTTTTATCATTTTGCTAATCTTATTTCTAGCTGCAATTTTAATAAACTATCTGCTAAGAAAGTTGCTATTCTTAAAGCTCTTACTATTTTTACTCTTCAATAGTGTTCTAGATGTTATAAATTATTTCTTAATTGATTATTTCGTTTTATTTAATCATTCCATTTTCCTCAATTTCTTGATTACTTAGATTTTAAGGAGATACTGAAGTAGGGGTAGCTTACTTAGGCTCTTTACTTTATTTTTTACCTTTTTTACGACTTTTATTGATTTTCTTTACTCCCATTTTTACTTTAATAATAATCCTTATAATTAACCAGTTTATTATTTTCTTAGCATGCAAACCGTTTTAATATCCTTTTATCCCTAGAATCAGTATATTAATATAAGTCTATTTACTATTTTACTAATTATTACTTTGCTAAAGCAAAAAGCTTTTAAAGGGCTAAGTATTTACGACTTTTAAGGTTTAAATTGATAATTCTATTGATTTATTTTCCTAAGCATATTCAAGGCTATATTATTCAAATAATAATGCTGGAAGTTCCGACTTTATATCAATTTGAAATCATTGTACATTCTATCAAAACTCAAAAGATGCCTAAAAAAGCCGCTGTAGGGTTTCGATTGTTTGATTACCCTCTGATTTTAATATATCCTAAGGAAGATTTATCATGAAATGTAGGAAAAGCTTGCTGTATTGCTCTAACATGGACTTAGTTACTAGAATTAATTAAAACCAATTTCTTATACTTGATGTTTATGGAAATTTCTGCTCCTCACTCTAATATGATTGCATGTGCAAGACTAGATCTAAATAGCTTGAAAAACTATGTTACTAGAAATGTTTTTAAGAGGGGAAACGTTGAACTCTATGATCCTGTTGCTAATCCAATTGCTACGATCGATTTGAGTATGAAAATATGCGTTAAACAATCTGCAGTGTAATAAATTCAAACTTAAGCAGACAACTAAAAATAAATGGAGCATAGTTAAGAAGAAAACAAAGTAAGCTTAGAGTAAAATTCTATCACTCACTAGTAAATTTAATAAATCACTCCATAATAGCAGCCCTTAATTATAAAGAAAGAATAATAAGTATCCCACTAGCTCATTGATAAAGTAATTCAAGTAGATCAGCAGCACCAGGAAATATCAATGAAAGAAAACAAAATAAAAGAATTAGAGAACTAAATAAAAATTTAGAAAGAGTAATATGATTAACTTTTAAGGAAACAGCGCAGTAATGTTTAGCAATAAAAACCTTCATTTTATAAATTTGACTACCAGCCTCCTCCACTATTCTTTAAAAATGAGTAGGAACATTATGATTAACCAAAGCAAGTTTAGAAGTAAAAATAGTAAAAGTAGTAAAAGTAGACAACTTAAGTATAGAGTCCTATAGTTGTCGAGTAATAGGAAGTAAATAATTTATAACCCTTATAGTTTACTGAAAATAACATACTGGATAAACTTATTTAGGAGTTATTGGAGATAAAGGTTAAATAAGAGAAAAATATTTAGTAAAGTATTTATTAAAAGCCTTCTGAGCAAAAAATAAGCAAGCATGGAAGAATTCATCATGTAAAAGACTAAAAAGTTATCAAAAGATAATAAGAATCAGAAGTTTTATACAGTCAAGATTTTGAGAAGGATAGTGTAGAGTTTAGAAGGTCAAATGAAGTAGCAACCCCTTAACCTCCTAGTTAATATTCATCAGACTTTGAGTCTGTTACTTTATCTAGAGAAAAATTAAAATGTCCTTTATGTAATGAAGTATTAACTTCTAGTTAAATTTAGAAACATTTATGCAGTAAAATGTAAGAAGCTCCATAAGCATTCAGTCAATACTCTTCAGATTTCGAATCAATGACATTATCTAGGGATAAACTTAAATGTCCTTTATGCAACGAAGCAATTACTCAAAGCTAAATATAATAGCATGTTTGCAGCAAGATTTAGGAAGAAGAAGAGATTGAAAGTGTATCTGAAAGCATATATTCTTCTGTTTGATATCTCTAAATATTTGATTATTCCTTAAAAATTTGAAGCTTATAAATTAAAACACATTATTTTCTATTCATTCTAATGATTGACTAATTAATACTCCCTCTAAACCATACCTTATACGACTTATTCTACTAATATTATCAAATAAATCTATTAATTCTATTCAGCTAATAGTCACTATTTCATATACCAGATGATAATTAAAAGCATAAGGAATCATAAATTCCTTAGCTAATTATTATAGCAATTAATTTAAATAGGCAGTTTTGCATAGAAGGTTTCAACATAATTAAGAAAGGATCTATTGAAATATTAAAGTTTACTAAATATTGAACTAATAGAGTTTTAAGGTATTATATTAAATAGAACTAAGAAATGAAGAGAATTAAGTGAAACACTTTCATTATTATTGTTATTGTATTCTATTGCTTCTAAGTTACATTACAGAAGATTTAAACTCCTAAAGGAATTACTTGGAGTTCTTATGACTACAATTTGAAAAAAATTAATGTAGTATGAACAACTTATGCTGGAGCAACTAATTATGAGGTTAATTATTAGTATTAAACTAAGTCTGAAAGTAACTCTGTTAATGTAACAATAAATAGCTATGGAATATAATGTGATGATAACAACGGAGCTCAAATTAATGCAAAATTTAGAATTTGAAAAAGTACTGAAAGTTCTTCTTGAAGTCCTATTGTTTCTTTTTTATGTGCAAATGTACCTTCTTAACCTAGTTCACTTTAATTGGTCAAGCCTGATTAAATTTCTTGAAAATCTATAGCCGAAAATTTATATGATGGCGGGTCACCAGTTCTATCTTATGAACTTTACGTAAACGATTCTTATTATTAAGAATTTCCTTAAAATTAAATTTAGACTACTGGAGTATATGGCAATTACTATAAACTGAGGGCTAAAAATTGAGTAGGAGCAGGTGCTTTTTCATAAATCTATTAAATGTCTTAAGATTCTAAGATTGATGTAAGTAGAACTACCTACAATTAAGTAACTGAAATACCCGTAAATTAAGCCGTATAAATTACCTTGATCCCTAAAAGTAGTAGTGGAAGTACTGTTAACTAAGAAGGCCTTTTATTTTTCTTAGTTGTATAAGATGCATGTGAAAGATAATACAATTCTTATTACTGCAAAAGAGTTCAAACAGGAAATTAGTATTATAATAACGATTTACTATCCAATTCTTAGCTTATATAATTCAGTTACCAATCTGGAAATTACATCGCTAGCTATACTCCTTAAAAGAAAGGATATTTAAGTTTAGCAGTAATTTATCTAGAATCTTATGGATGAAGAGCCGAATACTGGAATAATATAAATGAGAGTGGAGACTATGAAACTTTATAATATTTAAATTATATAGATTTGTATTGAAAAGAAGATGCTTTTATTACTACTTCTGCTGCTACTTACGTTTCTGCTATGTATATTTCATTTATTAAAAGTCCCACTTCAGAAATATTTATATTTTACTTGACTAGTGATGATGGAGGTAGAGTTTATATTAACAATGTTTTGAAAATAGATACTTGGAACTTATGTTGCTAAACAGTTAGTTTTGAATATAAGCTGGAGAAGGATAAGTTTTATATGATAAAAATTGATTTTAAATAATTAAAAGGATCTGCTTCAATTAAATTTGAGTGGCAATCTCTTTCTATACCTAGATAAGTTGTTCCAGCCTTTAATTCTTATTAACCAAATTATTTAACATCCTAGAGCCAAAGTACTACAAATCCTTGAATTCTAAGTGTGACTCATGGAGAAAGCTATCCTTCAAACTGTTATGCTAAAGAAATCACAAATATTACGGCTGGAAATACAAACTATTTTAACATATAATCAGTAGATTTTACAGGAGATATAGTAGATAATCAGAATGACGCATACGAAGTTACTTTTCAATTAGTTGACAGCATATCATCTGAATAATAGAATAAATAATATAATGGACAATATACTAGTTTGGGATCTTATAGATTAGAATATTCATTAAATTAAGCAGGTAAATATAGTATTACAGTTATCTTATCAAACACATAAATAAAAAACTCTCCTTATTATACTTACTGTATATCTGGAACTCCATAATCATTAAATTCAACCCATAATTTTAAAAGCTTATGGATGAATAACTGTTGTATTTAGAGTGGCTTAACTTATTCAATAAGCTTTTAGAGCAAAGATTAATATAGTAATCCAACTTATGATGGCAGAATAAGTATTTAAGTATAATTTGTCGATTATAATGAGTGCACTATCAGTTAAAGTTATTTCCCTTAATCAAGCGACTGAAAATCTAGTTATAATATAGAACCTTATTTTGTATACAATTCTTCCACAAAAAATTATCATTTAACCATATATTAGGCAGGAAATTGGAGTCTAACCTTCCTTATAGATAACGTAGAAATGAATTCAACTTATTCTCCTATATTAGTAAATGTGGAGCCATCATAAATATATGGTCTTAACTGTGTTTTATCGTTTCCTTCATCCATTGAAGCAGGAGTAACGACATAGTTTCTTGTATAAGGAAGAGACCAATTTCATAATAATGTATTAGATTCGATATAAGATTTCGACGATGAAATTATAATAAGACCAGTAAATGATAATTTGATTGTTTAAATACTAGACCATGAAATTTGTTAAGGAGTTTATAAGATAATTCTATAAGGGGAATTAGAACTGCAATATTAAATCCAAATCTACTTCAATTCCATTAAGTTAAATGGAAGTCCTTTTACACTAACAGTAGAAAGCAATGGCGCCATTTCAGCAGATTAAAGCAAAATAGTAGAATAAAGCACAACTATAGAAGCAGGAAATTATTTTAATATAAAGGTAGAATCAAAAGATTAATTTGGAAATTAAGTTATTAGTACTCAAGAAGTATTTTCAATTGAACTTATTGATCCTGATAACCAGATCTTTAGATCTGAAAATATGATCAATTTGAACAATGGATTTTATTCCTATTCATTTTAAATTTAGAAAAGTGGAACTTGATAAGTTAATATTTCTTTAGGATAAAGTGACAAGCAATTTGTCGCTCATACAAGTTTCTAAGTTACAGTTAGTGAACCACATGCATTTTATAGCTATCTATAAGCGAATTCTGAATATAGAATTGGTAATTAAGATTTTATCGTAGATATAATTCCGAAAGATATTTATTAAAATTCTATAAGTAGCTTTGACTTTGATTTATAGTACTTCAATGTTTTAGTAGTTAGACCCTAAAAAGATTCAAATGACTAATTTATAGTTGATAGCTATATTGTTTCAAATAGCAACAATTAACGAGCTTATGTTGATTTGAGTAACTATAAAGTTGCTGGAAACTATGAATTATTACTATAAATGTACTAAAAAAAAGCTCTAATAGCAACTTATTTTGATTAAAATGATTTCCTAAATCCTTATTAAAAGCATCTTCGAAATTAATCATCTATTGACTAAGGACTTTATGGCTACAGCGACTTTATTACTCCCATTAATTTTGCATGATAAACAAAACCTGCAGGACTAACTGATAATAACTATTGAAGTGCAACATGATAAGGCTACCTTTTAACCCCTGAAAATGGCAGCTAAACAATAGAAATAGAATTTACACTGGCAAGTTAATATGAAGCATTATTAAAAATTAATAATCAGATTTTGATTGATTGAACTTAGAATTAATGCAATACAATTGAGCTAAAAAGTCATTCATTCTTCAATATTTTAGTTTAATTTAATTAGACAAACGTTTCTCCAAGCCTATAGCTCTACTGAAAGACTTGCTTCCTTAATTAGGAAATAATTCCTTCTTCTCAATTTTACGCTTTCTTAAATAGTACTTTTACTCCTATAAATATTATTTTAAATCCAGGAGTTACTATACCGGAAAAAGTTACAATAACAGATTTTCCATAATAAATAGAAAAAAACATTAGTTATAGTTTTAAAGTAGAATCGTATGATAATTGGTAAAACAAGTAAAATAATCATAATGATGTCTGAAACGGATTGTTTGAAAGTAGTTAGTATTAATATTCTATAAGGTTCGAAGCAACTTAAGTGTTAGGGTAATGAAGCGGCACTTTTAATATATCTAAAGGAGGATAATATAATCTAACAATTGAAATTTAACCAGATGGAACTGGAAATTTTTTCCTTGTTAATAAGGCTCAATATCTTATATATGGAGATATTGATCCTTATATTTCAACACTGCAAGGAATAACTAATGGAATTGCTGGATAATCCTACAAAATAACTTTAACTGCAATAGATGAAAATGGGAATCATCTATTGAAAGGAGGAGATGACGTTAAAAACGTAACTAACCTAGAAAGTATAAAATTTACAGACCATAATAATGGTACATATACTTTTGAATACACATGTTATACAGCTGGAACCTACTAATTAGAAATTTGAATTAGGTAATAACTAGATACCAATAAAAAGCTGACAATCTAAATATCTCATGCTACGATAAATTTGTATGAATCTAAAGTTGAATATTAAGATAAATTATAAATAGATCATACTAATTAGATTACAATTCTTCCTCTAGATTCTTATGAAAATTTAATAACTGAGTTTTAAGAGTTTTATGGATATGTAGAGAAGTAAAAAGATAATCAAATATTCCAATGAAAAATTTATGATATAAACTAGCAATAATCAGGCTCTTATCTAGGATATGTGGATCTCTTCATTGATGAAACAAGTAGAGCAGACTACTGCTCAAATTAAAACAATTCATAGCTTGAAGCATGCGATTTTGCAGGTTCGGCTTAAATTTTTGTATATTAAATTCAACTTGGCATAAAAGCAAATTACTATTCTTCTGCATCAAATCTAGATTAACTTGTAAAGTAAGAAATTTTAAACAATTAAAATATTGACTACAACTGAAATGATGGCGTTGTTTTTTAATATACAGACCCAAATAGTTTAAATATAGAAATGAACGATGATCTATAAATTATTTATTAAGGATATATAAAAACGTTATTAGATGATATTTTTGAATTTAAAGCAATAGCTGATGATTATGCTTTAATTAATATGAATTATTCAGCTAGCTCATATAAAGATTCTTACACCTTGAAGACAAAGCAAAATGCGTTTTATTGATATTAACTTCTTTATGTGGAAACTACTAATTCAGCTTCTCTATCCTTTTTATGAAGTAATTCCATAACTACGGATTAAGTTATTCCAAAAGAAAACTATTATTACCTAAAAGATGATGCTGTTCCATTTTCGGGTTAGGGAATTAATGTTAATTTAACTTGAAAAAAGAATAAAACTGAGACTTAATTTTATTTTATATTTCTTTGAATTTATTATTATCTTTATATCTTCAAATAATAAAAGAGTGACCATACTAAATATCTTTTATAACTATGGACTTAAACCTTAGAATTATACTTATCATTTATGATAGCTTGCTTCTTTTAACATTTTTATCTTAAAGTCTTTATTAAACCAATTTTAAAGTTAAAATTTTAAAATAAAAGAAATGTTTATTAAATGATTTTCAAGCCTACTAACTGTATCTAAAAATGTTAAGATTGCGTACTATTAGCAATCAGTTTAAATGTTAAAGGCAAATAGATTTAAAATTAATTTGTTTTAAACTCTTTATGCAATATATTCACTGATACATATCTATCAAGAAGCTAATATTTAATTCTACTAAGTTTAAAAATTACTAGCTTTAGCATTGATTGATATTTAAAAATAATTTCAGCTTCTTTAGAGATAGCTATATTTCATCTTTCTTAAACTTGATTAATAATATATTTTGGAAGTTTAATCGAAAATTGAAATTTTAGAAGTTATTTCAAAAGATTTATTAGCAAGAAGATTTCTCTAAAAGCTAATATTGGATTAATTCTTGCAAGTTAACAGGTTTTGAATTAAAATAAAGCAAAAGAGTTGCATTTATAATATAAGAAGATCTAAGTTTGATATGGCAATAAAACGTTTTTAAATGAATATTAAATATTCTATTTATAAATTAAGGAAAGTTTTGCTATATTTGTTTAAGATTTCAACAGCATAAAGGTTAAGATATTGATTGCTATTATTTATTTATAGCTTTATGTCTTTTATTTGTCAAGTTAAGGAAAGTTATTTTTATTAATATATCCTGTTAATTCTAATGGGATAATAATAGATTTAATCATATTGAAGTTTATTGAGTAGTTTAAGGGATAATTATTAATATTCATTTAAATCCAAAAATATAAAAATGCGACTTAAGCTCAGCACTAGATCTTTAGGCTTAAACTTGAATTTAGCATATTTCGCAATAACAATAATTTGTTTGGCACTTATTTTGATTACTATTATTGTAGCATCTGAGATTTTGCATAACTATGTAGAGTCAGAAGGTGAAGATATAATATTGACTTAATAAAAGTAGAGCATATACTCTTATTTAAATGTAACCCAACTGATTATTTATTAATTGCTGCAGTCAGGTATTTAGAAAGCTAATTTTCTGAAGACTATAACTGAAGACATTTTCTGATTAAATGGTAGAAAAAGATATATTTTGCTTCCCACCAATTAAAAAACAATATGAGATAATTAAATACCTAGTGATTGTAAAACATATAATAGTAAGACAGCCTTTCATTACGGAACAAACATAGAAATTTGCTTTGACCATGGAACTTTCTATGCTCCTTTTGGTACTGATGAAATGAAGAATATGCAAATATATGACAACTGCTCTATATATGATTATTATTTAAAATAAGTCCTAACTTAACCTTTTATGCTAATTAGAATAGGATTCCAAGTAGATGACACTATGTATATTTACCCTGGTTAGTAAATTGAAAAATTGTATAGTCCAACTTCAAACGAGTGGTATTACAGTGCTCTGTATTACGATGGTAAACCCCATTTAACAAATCCTTATTTAAGAGATTCAACCTATAATGTATTAGTCGCATAAGTAAGCATACCTGTTTATAACAAAACTGAATTGTTTGGGGTTATTTCTTTAGAATTTGAGTTAAATAGATTAGTTAAAGTTATTGATGATATGGAAATAGGAAATGGAAGTTTTGTTATTTTTGTTTCTTCTCGAGGAACTATTTTAAATGACTGTCCATTATGGAAAACAAGATTTGGAATAGATAGAATTTATGATAAAGAACTCACTCAACTTTCTCTTTTTGATTGGACAACTTAGATCTTCAATGAATCGATTGCTGAAAATAAAATATATGAATATGAGCATATAAATGGTTCTATATACTGATATGTAAGGAAATTTATCTATATGGATCGTTACATGCATACTTAAGTAATTATTTATATATAGAAAAATAAAGTTGGAGTGCTGCTTGCATTTAAATAGAAGGATATTATATACTAATAAATCACCGATTTAAAATCCAAGTATGAAGTTGAATAAGGAGATTTGCTTATCGCTATCTTTATAATAGCTTTCATTTCATAGATATTTATCTTCTTGATAGTCATAATAATTACTAGAAAGATTACTTAATGCTTCGATAAAATCCTCTTAGTGGGGAATTCAATTATAACAAATGCCTTACAAAAAAATATATTGCAAGGATTAGATATCGATAAATAACTAAGAGGAGGGAATTATGAAATTCTATAAATTATGAAGCTATTCAAAGAAAATCTTAATAAAATCCATCAAAATTACGAAGAATATAATGTTATTGGCTTCTCTGATGATTATGTCTATGAACAAATAAAAGATCTCGAATTTCCCAAAAACTTACTCAAGGGCAAAAATATGGAATGGGTTAAAAAGCTAGGCTTTATAGAAAATGCTAAACATTTTTGATAAAAGTTATTCGTAATTTATTCTCTTTCCCATATTCTAAGCTTCTACTATATAAATTTAATGATTTAATAAAACTTAGCAGTTTAAAAAGAAAGAAGCACACTAATTATTTAAATGTTCTATTTATGATTATTAAGAAGATGTAGAGCTTCTATTGGCTTTAATTAATTAGGATAAATTAATTACCTATTCCTTTCTATTTTAACTCTATTAATTAAATAGAACTTATATAAATTAACCTCTAATTATAAGAGGTAATGCTAGCTATCTTTTAGAAAAAAGACTTTAGTATAATCTAAATTTATTACAGGCTTTAGCTTATCTTGAAATATAGAAAGGCTGTTAATAAGAAGAATGAAGCACTTTAGTATGGAGGAAACTTAATTATTAGATTATAATTTATATATGTAATAAGTTATATAATTCTTGCTATAGCCTAATTTAAATATAGGAAAACAGTATATTGTATGGCTCATTTTCAAGAGAATATTATTGATAAGAAAATTGATTACAAGAATAAATAAAAGAAGAGGGAATTAAAATAATAAGATAAAGGTGGTAATAGGAGATTGAATATATACTAGAAGTTTAATACTTTATATGAGAATAATTAATTAAAGGCTCTAAATTATTATTTTGCATCATCGCATAATGAAAATGGTTTTGCTTTTAGTGCTTTTTAACTTTATTATATGTGTATTTTCCTCTATAACTATTTTTAGTCCTAAATAACTTCGCGATTAGTTTAACTTATTATATGGTACTGGCGGTTCAATTCCATGTTCTCTAGCAAACTTTGGAAATCCGCCTTATGGAACTTAAATGGTTGGGAAATTGATTTTTGCTCCTTCTAAAGACTAAAATGAATTAGCTTGCAATGAGTTATAGCCAATTAATTAAAACTAGGCGGAAGAACAAACAAGTACAGTAATAATTTTGGTAGATAGAGGATAGTGTTCCTTCGTTGAGAAGGTAAAGCATGCGCAAAAAATAGGTGCTAAGGCAGTAATAGTTGTAGATAATAAAGATGAAGATATTTCTCATATTGTAATGATAAACGAAGAAAATACAAATGATGTTTTCATTCCTTCTTTTCTAATATCAAAGAGTGATGGAAATATTATTAAAAACTACTTAACAGGTAATCAAGATAGCGAGAGTATAATGATATAACTAAAGTTTGAAATGAAAAGTGTTGATTCTAAAGTAAACTGATAGATTTGAATGAGTAGTGATGATATTTAAACTAGAAAATTCTTGCACGATTTTGCTGACATCATGAAAGAATTCTCTGAAGATGATATTTTATTTATTCCTCATTATGTATTTTGATTTTGTCCAAATTGTAAAGCCCAAGGATATAGTCAGAGTTATGAAAACTGTCTCTCTGGAGGAAGATATTGTGCACCAGACCCTGATGAAAATGGTCCAAGAAATGGAAAAGAGATTTTAATGGAAGATTTGCATCAACTGTGCATTTATTAATTTTCAATAGAATAAAAGAACTAAAAAATCTGATGAAGCTACATTAAAAATTTATACGAAACATGTGGTGATGTAATTACTGAAGAATGTTGTGCATAATCAGCCTCTAAAGTAGGAGTAAATCAGAATGAAATAAACACTTGTGTAAATAGTAGCTTTTAAGGAACTAAGCCAGATATTGATGACAACACTATATTAAATAATGAGTAAAAAGCTTGATAAAAAGCTTCTGTAAGTTTTTTCCCTAGTATTCTTATTAATGATCAAATCTATAGAGGAGATATTGAAACTGATGCAGTTATCAAAGGTATTTGTGCAGGATTTAAGTAAACTCCAAAAGCTTGCAAAAAAACATTAGATCCTAACTTCAAAAATAAAGGATAGCATATGTTTACTACAAATGAGCTAATAATAATGATTTGCTCTATAGTTGTTACTGCTATAATAATTTTTATTATTGTAAGAAAACTAATGAAAAAACAAATGAAGAAAGAAATCAAGGATTAGGTTACCAAAGCAGTTAAGCAATATTTAGCTCTTGTAAATAACCCTCAAAGCAATAGTAGCATTGAAGTTGTTGCATCTTACGTACCTTAAGAAACTTTATAATTTATATTCTTAAAATCCCTCTTTTAATATATACACTTTTAACCTAATCAAATAAATATCTTAAATCTCAACTATAATTTAACATACGCATTTATAAGGATGATTTGGTAATCATTTAGGATAAATTAACTCCAAAAAATAAATAACTTCTAATCTATTTAGACAATAAAAAGTAATTTAATGCAAGTAAACTCTATTAAATACTTGCTACCTAAATTAAAGCATGCTATTAACTTTTAAAAAAGAAAAGGATAAAGAAATTTTGAATAAAAAAGGAAAACGCTAGGTTATTCTAATTTAAAAGTATATAACTAAAGATTTATAGGAATTATAATACTAGTTTTGAAGTTAAAATTTAACTAGAGAAAATTATAAAGTTTATTTAACTTTTAGTAGCCATATGATTCTGAGCAAATATTAAGACGTAGAGTACAATATAATTAGTGTTAGTTATATTGAATTAGTAAATAGTTATTATTAAATTTAAATCTTTTTGAGTTATAATTAAAATCACTTTTTATTATGAAATTTTCTTCTAAAATTATCAAGATTAAATATCAACTAAAGGCATTTCATTTTATAATTTTATAATGAAATTAGGACTAAATTCACAAATATTTAAGAAATATAAGGCTAATCACTTACAGATGAAAAGGATATTATTATATGATTTTAAATAAATAAAGATAGTAGAAATTAAATTTAACACTAAAAGAAAATTGTAAACTAAACTAATTAAATTTCTTAAATAGGATATGTTTAATAAGCCAACTGAATTAAATACTTATAAAAATTGAAGAAATAATACTTGAAATAAATACAATTATTAGATTTAAAAAATAATGGAAACTATAAATAATAATTCTCTAGTGTTTCATTTCAATAAAATTCATTAATAATTATAAACTTGTTCTCAAAAATTATCAATTATCACTTAAAATTTATTAAGAAATCATTCAAATTCATTCTAAATGAAAGAATGAGACTATATATTTTAATCGTATTATTTATAATTAAAATGTACTCAAAAACTAAGATAAACTTTTGTTTGAGCTGAGCTTTTTTAAAATTTAATTTTCACTGTAGGCAAAGGAATGAAAGCTGTATGTTAAAAAGTGAAAGGTTATGTCGAAAAGTATAAATAGTGAAATTGCTTTTATCTAGAATTTATTTGATAAAATATAAAAAATAGCTATATTTACTTTATAAGAACATATTATAAGAGTCTTTATGTTCTTATTTTAAATAGATTTTATAAATCTAAATCTCCTTTATTTAAGCTTATTAAGTGTCTAATACCTATTTCTTAGCCTTAGCTTATTAATATATCTTAAGCAAGCTACTTTTGCAATTATTTTGACTTATTTATTTAGTTAATTTGGTTATATTAATTTATCTATAATCCCTTTCAACTAAAATGATAATTTAAGTTCTGTTAAATTAAGCTTCTAACTTATTAATATTCAAGTATAATTGTCTATAGTATTTGCTTAGTTTAATTAATTAAATTAACTATATAAATGTAGTAGCTATAGTGCTATAGTGCTATAGTGCAATATCCTATTTTATATTTGCTATTAAGTTGAGAAAATTCATTTAATAGCCCTCATTAGTTATAAACTATGGAAATATATCAGTCAAAAGCTATTAATGAAGAATTATTCAAGATACAGTAATCATAACATCTTACTGATAATAAATTTACAGCTTTTAATGCTTTAAAGCCTTTCTTTTAAATTATTAATGTAGTAGTCTCTAATAGCTAGTATATAAAGGTATAACTTTAAGATTGGCTAAGAACTTTTAAAAATTTTATCTTTTAACTTCCTTTAATTTTGAATTGTTTACTTTTATAGATTTATATATAATATTGCTCCTTTATAAGTATAACTAAACTATAATACAATAGTAAGCAAATAATTGATTGAAGAATATGATAATAAGCATTTTAAGCATTAGTATTATAACTTAGAAATTTAAAGGGATAGCTTGTAATTACTTGCAGTTATAACTTTATAGATTAGAAATAAAAACTTTAAAATATCGGAAGTAAGACTCATATGTAATTTTATGAACTTAAGTAAATAAGGTTCTTCAATAACAAATATCTTGCGTTTTTTTCTAAAACTAATCGTATTTTATAGTTCTCCAGTTTTCAGATGATTCTTCTACTAAGTTTTCAATGATTTCGTAAATTTCAGATTCATTTTTGTCTAAATGCAATCTTTCTTCAAATAATTGAAGAGCTCCTTAAAAATCGTTGTTAAAGCAGGGCAAATTTCCTGGAGTCATCATTTCAAGTAGAACTTTAAGTTCAATGCAGTATTTTCTAAGTTCCAATAAGCCTTAATAAACTAAAATTTTAAACCATTTAAAAATTTCAGAAGAGTAGCCTCCCATAAGTTCAATCATTTCATATGTTAGCTTAAAAGGAGCTTACTCAAATCCCCAATTTCCTCCAGGCGATGAGTTGAACATAAAGCCAAAATCAACATGGATAACATGTCCCCAAGAATCTATCAGTATATTTCCATTATGTCTATCTTTAACATTAAGTAAATAGCAGATCAAAGAATAGCCAGCCATTGATGTCACAAAATTCTTTTAGCATTCTATGAAAGAAGACTCGAATGCAATTTGGAAGAAATTAAGAAGAGATAAATTTGGATATTGCTTTTTTAATGTATGCATACTTGTAGTTTCTGGAATGCATTCAATAATTCCACTTGACTTGGAAGTAATTAAGATATCATAAGGCTTCAGTCAAATAGAAGTATGCTTAAGAATTTGTTGGCATTTTCTAATTAATTGCATAGCTAAAATTTCTTATCGCAGATCATCATTTGCTTTTACAATAAAGCTTCTAAGCTACCAACTTTTGTACTATCCAAATTAACTTTGCTTTCTTATTTTTTCACAAAACTAAGGTCATAATTATCCCCATATAACCTCAACAAATTAAAAGTCATATAATTTCTAGAAAGTAGATTCATCAGATCCACTGGATACATTTTATTTAATAGTTAAAACATCTTCTCAGCTCTCATCTAAGTTTTGCTGGTTTTAACTTTATGAAGTGTTTTAGTTTACTTTATCATTTTGAGAAACTTACTCTTCTTCAGATGAGCTCTATAACTTCAATTCTGTAAACTAACTTTTTTCTCTGTTTATCTTTTCTATCTTATTATCAAGTTAAGGAGGGATGATTGGATTAGGATTTAACAGTTCTTATTATAATTTCTATTCTTCCTTTTGTGTGCTTTCCTCTTATTTAGTAGCGTTTTCTAACTCCTCAGAAGGATCAAGGCACTCCAAAGTAATTTTGTAAGGAACTCTAGCTTTTGATTTGAAGCAAAAAGATTCTTAGTAGTGAATTTTTACAACCTAAACTATAAAAAAATACCTAAATAGATTTATTATCATCCTCAAAACTCATGGGAAGGAAAGGTCCTCTAAACATTTTTCTTCCAAAGGCATTATCGACAAATTTGCTTTCTCGTAAGGTTATAAGCCATTCATCTATAATTTTTAAGTTCTCTCTTAAATATTAGTTACGATCTTCCAAGTCTACATATCATAAACTTTCACATAATTTTATTAGCATTCTAGCAAAGGCGCAAACCTAGTTAAAGTGGTCTGCTTTTACAACCTTATTTTTAAAGTCTATTTAAGTTTCCTTTTCTTAGTTCTAAGGGTAAATAATGGAACAGTCGGAAAGCATCTAAGGTCGTTTCTAATTTACAATAGTCATTTCACAGTTTTACATCATGAAATCAGCTTTCATTGAAAAATTTTCTTCTATAGAGCTGCTACAGAGTCAGTAAAATTTCAGAGCAAATAAATAATCATCACAACAGTGATCAAGCAAAAAAGCTTCTAAGTTCCTACAATCTCTAACAATGCACAGATTTACAAGCTAAGGTAGAAAGAATTAAATTTCTTAAACAGCAGATTTTTGATACATTTTATTTACTATATAAGCTTATACCCCTTCCTCAGAGCGTTTAAGTAAATAAAACAGAAGATA
This sequence comes from Loxodes magnus, assembly GCA_946699065.1. Taxonomy (NCBI): domain Eukaryota; phylum Ciliophora; class Karyorelictea; order Loxodida; family Loxodidae; genus Loxodes; species Loxodes magnus. The sequence goes on from CAMPDV010000018.1 coordinate 836,872, forward strand.
CTCGATCTTAAAATCTAAAGATTCGAATATTTGAAGAAGATCAGAGGTTTTCTCTTAAGACATTTTATAGTTTTCAGTATAACATGGAGATTAAACAATTAAACAAAATTAATTTAGTAAACAATAAAAATAGCAAAGCTATAACTATTAATTTAGAATCATAACCTTTTATGTTTAAAACTAGCTCTTCATTTTCAATCTATTTTACTCAATCTTTATAGATTGATTATTTTATTCAATTTAAGATTTTTATATATGCAAGTTTTGCTTAATCATGCTATGCTTTTGATACCAGTACAGTAATTGTTAAAATTAGTTTAGGTATTTAAACATAATAAAAGATATAAGTAGTAGGTAAAGGCATACTAAGTAATAAAAGAGAAGAAATCTATTTAATATGTGTAATAAAATTGAAAAAGGTTTATTATAGTTTTATCGATCATTGGTTGTTGAAGCTACCCAATTTTTTTATTCCTGCTCTCAAAGTAAATAAAGCAATCAATACTATTATTATTCCCATAAGGAAAACAAGCTTATTTGCAGTCATAGCTGAAGTATCTTTAATGATTTTGGGTTTTTCGCATTCTTTAAAAATTGGGAAATCAACATAGCCTCCTTGTTCTAAAGGAATAGTTAATGTTAGTTTCATGCTTCCCTTAGCTATACAATTGAATTTGACAGACACTCTTTAAGCAATATTTGAAGCAATATGAGTGGATCCTTGCTATTCTATAACAATATCTGGTCTCATAATATGATTATCATAAGATATAATTGGCTCATCGAAAATTAATCTGATATCACTTCATAAAAAGAAGTGTGCTTAGGCTTGCTTGGACGTATATTTTACATTTTAATTTATTAATTAGCCCTTGTCATATATATTAGCAGTACCTATCGTATTTCCTACGTAAAGTCCCTTATAGCTTGAGCCACATTTTTTTAACCAAGAGAAGGAAACAGGATCGAAAGGAGGAATTTATACTTCAAGAGATACTTTAGTAGTTCCCTCGAATTATCCGCAATCGTAAAATACATTAATTGATAATTCATCTTCTTAATCTATTACTCCTTTTGTTTCACCTTTAATTTCTACTTCAACATCAGAATTTGTCCATGCTTTGATTTTTTTTATAATTTGAACACCATTTTCAACCGTAAATTCAATAGTACTGTATGAATCCTCCAAACTTGAAATTTCGTAAGTAGGGTGTTCAAAATCAAATTCATTTTCGAGTTCACCATCATTCATAACTTCAGCTTCACCCTCATCTGTATCTATTATTATGCACATATCATTTCTATTTCCATTAATGCATTACTTTTAAAAGTGAAAGTTCAAATCTTCGTTGATAGAAATTTAAATTTAGAAAGGTCCTTATTCAGTAGGAGGACAGTCAAAATAAACATTAAAACTGTTTATTTCATTGGTTTCTAGATCTAATTCTAGACTTGATTGCTTTCCTTATTTAACATGACTATCCGAAATTAAAACTGAAAATTCAGATTCCTCAGTTTATACTAATACATCAATTTTTACTTTAGTATCATCATCTTCTGTCCAAATGTAAAAAGTAATGAAACTAGACCAATTTATGAGTTCTTAATCTCCGCCTAAAAATTAATTCTTACCTGAAGCCTCTTACTCAGTTCAGTCGTCTTTAACAGTACTATCATCAATTACATCTGCATCATCAGGATTAGTTCCCACATAAATTTAACTCTCGATGGTTACAAATAAAGTTAGAATTAGTCCACTGATCATAAGAAGCTTTTTCATTTTTATTGTTAATAAATATGAAGATTGATTTTATGCTTAATTAAATAGCCCTTTGCTACCTTTCTATATTTATAAAATCCTTTCTATTTTCCTCTATTATCAAATTCTTTCTCTACTCCTCAGTTCAATTACTAAAATGAAAAGCTTCTTATCGTGTGATTCATCTTTAAGATAATTGTATCTACTTGTCACAATTTAAAGCCAAAATGCTTAGATTTATATATCATTTAAATTAGAAATGATAAAACCCTTTAGTAAAGTCTCTTTAATCTAATATTCCTCATGTTCTTTGTTTTAATGAAAACAGATAAGTACTGAGCTAAAGTTTATATAGTAACAAATAGTAAATATTAAGTATACTAATAAGGCTAGTAATTGATAGACAAATTAGCTTCCATTAAATTTCAGTTATGAAATGCTTAGTTTATAAGGGAACATATTTCAACTAATAATTTATTAAAATGAAAAATAGGCTTGCTGGTCTAGCCTAAAGATGCTTCTATAAAATTTTCAAATCCAACAAGGACTAGCAAATGGAATTAGCAAAACAGCTTATTCTACAAAAAAGCAAAGAAGATTTAGGTTTGAAGATATAAAAATAAAATGAAAGTGACTTAGAAAGTAAAGAAAAAATAGTGATTTATGTTAATAATGAAAAAAATAATATGATTAAAGTAAAAGTAAATGAAAATGACTAGCTAGTTAATGTCATTTAAAGATTTACTAGCCAAAAAGATTTTGCAGAATGTGAAAATTAGTTAGAATGTGGTAAATGTGCTGTTTCGCTGAGTAAAAACCTATATAATTTGCTTGGAACTCCCGATTGAAGAGAATGAGAAGCATTAGCAGGCTTACCTAAATATTCTAGATGCTCGTGCCAATTAACAATTAGTAAGCAGTTTGAAGGTGAAGTTTTTAATCTAATTAAAGAAAGATGAATAAGAGAAATAATATAACTTCTTATATAAATAAGCTATAATTACATCATCTCTTTCATATCTACCTTTCTTCATTAATTTTAATACCCATATGGTAATTAGAAATAATAAAGCCTTTCATTAATTCAAATCTTATACTATAGCATCCTTAAAAATAACTAATAAAAAATTATTAATTTGCTGTCACTTTATAAATGTTTATTAAATTCCAATATTTAATAAATGATTTAATGAGCTAATGCATTCAGTGAGTAGTATATTATAAACGTAAAATAAGTATATAGTGAATATAAGAGCTAACTAATTATTTGCTTATTTTAAATTTTAGTCTTTAGAATGTAATTAAATATATTACTCTAATTCCTTACTGTTTTCTTTCCTATTTTTACATAATAATAGGATTAGACTATTATTATGTTATTGATGATAGATGAATGAGCACTTAATAATAGAATCATAGGATAGCTTCCTATAGAAAATTTAAGTAGCTAATATTGTATTTTTCTATTTTAAAAAGCATATTTATTTAAATTAAAATAGTAAGCTTCTTTCCATATAATTATTAACATTATAAACTAAAAGACTAAGAATCAGCTACTTTACTTGCAAATATATTAAAATTAGCAATATATAGCACAAGTTTATACAATTGCTTTATAAATATACAATCAAGAACTAAGCCAAATGCTAGCAGATAACTATAATACTTGACTGCATCTATTTATAGCATAATATTCTAAACTGTTTCCTTATTTCTTTTATTTTAACTACATTTCATAAAATCAGGATAGACAATAAAAGCTAAGCAAGCACATTGTTTTCTAAAATAAATAGTGAGAACATAAAATAATTGAAAGACTGCTAAAATGATGCTGAAAGTAATGATTGTAAAGAATCTTAAAGACTTACTTTAAAGGGAATAGAGTAATATAAAGTGATAGTAGTGTAATTAGAGTAATTTTATTATATAGCATAAATAATGATTATGATTACTATCTGAAACTTATTTATCTTATACTAAGAAGTATTAAAATATATTGCTATAGTGTTCTAATTAAACTAACCATTTGTCTTTCTTTAATTTGCTTTAAGCAGTAATGTTTTGAACTGTTTGAATAGTGTTTTAACTAAAAGATTTAAAGTAATATAAGGTATGGAAGAAATTAAGCTGGAAATATAAGGGATGATTAATTAGGTATCTAAGATAAGTAATGAATTTGGAATATCTAAAACATAAGTATAAACTCCTTCTTCTAAAGATACTTTTACTTCTTTACAGTCAGAAATTGCTCATTTTTATTATTCTACTACCACTAAGATTGATGAATTAACTAGCATGAAGTTGGATACAAATGGAAGTTCGCAAGACGTGATAAATATAGCAAAGAAAGAAAATGAAATAAATCAGGAAATTAAAAAGATAAACGAAATGGTACTAAAACTGGAAAAAGAAATGAGTAAGAGAAACAAAAAATTGTCTGAGGAAGAACGATTAAAACGATAAGCAATTGTGCAAGATTTTATTTTTAAATATAGGAGATTAGAGAAATGACAAAGAGGAGATCCAAATTGAAAAGATTAAAAACCTTAAAAATAGATAGATTAGCTTAAAATTGAACTTTTTGAATCTATGCAAAAAGATAGTGTTAAATTTACTGAACCTGACGAAGAGGAAAAATAAATGGTGAAGGATTTAAAACAGAGAGAAGCAGAGGTAGATAAAATACTAGATCCTTTAGGAGATAAAGTTGAAGGAATAAAAAATTTAGCACTTTAAATAGGAGAAAATGAAACTGAATTAGATGCATATACTTTAAAATTAACTAATAAAATAGATGAAGTAAAACCATAAATAGATGCTATGACTAAGAAGGTTAAAGACATTATTTAAAGCGTAAGTTTTCCGTTATGAATAGATAAGAGGTCCTGATAAGTTTTGTACTACTATTATTCTACTTTTAGTTTTGCTAGGATTAGTAGCTGTAGGATTTAACTTAATAAAAGACACAATTTAACCTTATATGTAAATCATTTATTATATCTAAATTTAATTATCATTTAAACTTCAGTCCTTTTTATCTCTGTTCTCATAATATAAATAATAAATTAATCAAAGCTAGAAAGGAAGTTTGAATGAAGGGCTGCTTTAGAGATAATTAGAATAATACTTTTTAGATTTGAAATAAGATGGTCTTTAATTAATTGAATATACTAGCATTTTCCTATTAAATTATTAACTAAAATTAAAATGTTTAGACAGCAAAACCTTATATATAGACAATATAAAGCATGAAGGAATAGTAGAGAAATGTTCCATCCTCATATATTTAAAGGGTATAATTGCTCTCCTGAATGGAATAATCCTATAAATAGAGATCCATTCGATTATCCTCTGAGAACTAGAGCTGAAGTTTCAGAAGAACTTAAGAAAAATCCTATAAAAATAAACGCTGTGATGGAATTCCGTCATTACTACGGGGGAAATAAATTACCATATGATGCTAGAAATTACAAAGTAAAGGCTGATCTAGACATGAAAGAATGGAACTTAACTGAAAAATAAAGAGAAAGACTTATATTTTTACTAGGTCCAAGATATAACTCACATTTGTTCAAAGGAGATCAAGATAAATTTCGTATTATAGTAAATCAATATGGAGACTTCGCACTAAACGCTCAGAAATTGAAGGATATAGTCTATGAACTCTTTTACGAGTGCAAAAGAGCACCTTGAATTACAAAAATAAAATTTTTAATTTCTAATCTTATTTAAAGTTAAACCAAACTCAAAGATATTAAATAAATACTGCTTACGTTATTTCCTTTTAAGTGCTAAAATTTTTTGCTTTTGTTTTAATTAAAAAGCTATTTTTGAAGAGAAATAATAAAAAATAGTAATTTGAGATAGAATTAAATTTAATTATTGATATAAATAAAATTTATTATTTTAGTCTAAATCACTTCCTATCTGTATAAAAAGCAGGGATTAGAAAATTATGTTTTTATGAATCTTCATTTAGTTTTTCTTGTATTATCTTATAATTTAAAAATTTAAGCTGCTCAATTTAGTTTCTTAAGTTTGCTTCTTTATTCTTAAGTTCTTTTTCTTTAAGTGAATAAGAAGAATTCTTATTCATATTCTTTTATTTACTTTTCAAAGGACTTTCACTTGCATGATCTATTTTGTATTTCCGTAAAATCTGATTTTACATACATTTTGTTTCTTCTTATACCTCCTAAAACACATCAACAAGTTATTAACTTTAGAAGAGAGAATTTTCGCAAGTAAGTATGATTATTTAATTTTTTGGAATTAAATCAGGGTTTAGAATGATATTCTTCGAATAAGTGTTCTAAGAAATTTGTTGCAAATATCTTTAGTTACTTTTATTAGACTATCTATTATTTATTTCATTTGCACCTAGCAAATTATAAATCTATGGATATTTCCTTAGAGTAAGACAATTTTCTTCGCCAGGACATTTTCTTTTAATTTCTGTAATGCAATAGCATTTATTAAATTACTGGAATTAATAAAATCGCTCTGAGTATCTTCTGTTTCTTATATTTTTATTTAATATTCCATTTCTATTTGTTTCTTATGGACATTGAGCTTCTCTTATCTATTTTTCGCTTTCTTTCATTGCTTTAACTTTACTCTCTAGATTTTAGTAAGACCCAATATCAATAGGCTAAAATTGCTAATATAGCAGCTGCTATTGAAGGTATTAAGTTTCTATTACTTTAAATTTGGTATTTGAGTGCTTGAAAATATCTTGGTCTTTTTCTATATAAAGATATTAGAAAATCTAATAAAAGTCAATATTAGTATAAGATTACTAGATAGTATTGAAGCTAGATTTGATAGTGGATATTAATTATTCTATCACTTTAAGAATGAAGTTCATTGGAATCGCTTTTTCTTTCGCATCTGAACTTGGATTCTGAATTAATAAAGTAACGGGAAGAAGTTTGTCTAGATATCAACTATGATCTAATAAGGTATCTTTGGAATCTTGTTCATCCAAATCAACTATAGGTATTCCAAGTCCGTAAAATTAAGTTTGATATAGCTTAACATCTAAGAGTAGATCTATTCCATTCAGCTAGTTTATTAGCTTCTAATCTAGTGAGATTGAACTAAGTACAAGAACTTTATTAGGTGGAAGCTAAAAATCAGCTATAACTTAGGAATAATCCTAGAAATACGAGCTATACTTGATCCTATCTCTTTACTTAAGAAAATATTTTTATTCTTTCTCCATTTTCTCCTACAAGTTCGTAAAGTTCTAATAGTTATAACTAGTATAAATAGCATCAAATCTAATGCTTTACTTCTAAAATCAGTTTAAGATTCTAAAGCATCATTTTTGCTTATAATTAATAACTAAAGCTATTTAGAATTTGCTAGCAAGAAATTAAAGGCTAGTATTGAAGCTAGGTCTTTGGATTAAAATAACAGATTGATTCCAACTCTTTTAAAAATCTCCACAAATACCCTAGAAATTAATAATAACTAAAGGAAACTTTTCTTTAAACTGGAAACTTCTTGGATTTCACTCAATTCTTCTAGTATTTCTACTTTCGTCTTTGGTACTTGGAAATATAACGTACTTAGCTTGAGTTTTTTCATTCAACTTGGCTAATTTGACAGGCAATTTCTATGATTATGAAGGGGATTTGGATCTATATGTATTAGGGTTTTTTAAAAGTTGACTGATTTAATTGGTTGATTATAAGAGCTGATAATTATTGCATTGCCTTCTTACTTAAGAATATCTAGTATTCTGCTTTTTATTTGATAATTTAACTTTTATATCTTAACTTTTCACTTTATCTTTCCTTATACTTCTAAATAATAAGCTTTTATCATCTTTTTTACAATCAAAAGCCTATTTCTAAGCTAAAATTTATGAACGCAGGAGTTACTTTTACATAGAAAAATGAGTATCCATTCTATATTGAGTAGCTAGTTAGTTATTTTTGGTTTTTATATTGCTGCTTTGTATTTAGTACAATCTTCCTGGAGACATTAAAGGAGGAGAGCCTCATTTAATTTGGAAAGGTCTTTAATCTTAGTGAGATTAAAAACCATTATCTGAAAATGGCTTTTCCCTTTACTAAAGTAAAAAAGTATTTTAGCCTTAGATTTGCCTTTAATCAACGTTAGAACTTAGATTTCTTTCAGTTTAGCATTGATAATCTTATTAATTAAGTTGATTTTAATAAATGGTTTGGCTTGAATGTTCTGTGGTATTTTATAAGTCTTATTAGTTTTCTTCTACATTAATTTATTCAAAGCTAGATTTGAAATCTTATTAGTGGCTAATCTTTTATTGGCTTTCATTTAATTGTTTCTCTTTTTTCTCATTCTCTTGTATTATGTTTTATGGCAAATGCTCATGAATGGAGTTTGCATTTTCCTTTATATCAGGAAGCTTTAATTGTTGCAAATCTTCAACAGTTTGTTAATTATCAATTCGCTTTATTTTGAAGTGGTCAAGTGCTAAAAAATTAAAATTTGGCTAAAGATGATATGTTTATCTATATTCCTGCATAAAGTTAGACAAGTCATACTATTAATTTTCTGAGAACTAGGAGCAAATATCCTCACTGGATACTTTATTAAGCTCTTATTCTGATTTAAGTTCGTTTTAAGAAAGAATGCTGTAAATAACTTATCTATTAGTTTCCCTTTCTTCCATAATAATTTTAGACTTGTTAAATTTAAAACTTACTTGCTTTAATTACTAACTTCATTCTTAAAGCAAGCAGCACTCCTCTAATATCATTAATATTCTCACTATCTATGATGAATATTGTTTCAAAGCAGAACTGTTTATTAGAAAGAAAGTTTGATTAATTATTAGTAAACTATAGGAGAGTAAAATGTAAAGAGATAAGAGATCACTAATCTCTTTAGTCTCCTTCAGAAGCATTTTCTTATTTTATATCTATTTTTGTATTATAAGCAAGTACTCTTAACTATCAAGTAATTTCATACTAAGTTCATCAAAGTTGCTAAATATAATAGTTCCTAGTGATTGGTAAATGTAAGGGTTTTAAAAGAAAGTGAATAGAAAGACTTTAAAATATAAATTAGGCTAATTATTTATTAGGTTACACTAACTATAAAATGAACTATTCAGACCAAGCAAAAGCAATCTAACGAATAGACTTAGATCTCAAATTTTCTTCAAGAAACTTTATTCCAGAGTAACAGAATAACTACACCAATCTTTATCCTTTCTAAATTAAAGAAAACTTAAATAGTCATCTTTACACTCATGTTATTCCATATGCTGCAAGCATAAAAGATAGTGCTAGAGCTTAAGTAAAGGAAATTGATGTAGATAAATAGATAAGATAAGAACCTTTTTCCTAGCAAAGTTCTTAGAAAAACTAGAAAGATTTCCATTTACATCAGAAGATATAGTAAATAATTGAAAACTCTGATCTTGATGTTTAAGACAAGATGGAAAAAATAAGATAAACATAAAGAAATTTATAATATTCTTATCCTGAGTATGAGTATGTTAATAAAGCAAACTTAAATGATAATTAAAACTAAGGAATTGAAAGGTATGCTTATATTAACTAGAGATAAATGTAGCAGCAGCAGGAATACTAATAGCAAATTTACGAGTTGAATTAGCAATAGAGCCTTAAACCTATGAATAGATAAACAGGCTCTTTAAGCTAATAATATCCTTTCTAAAACTAAGAATCGTATGATTAGTACTTTTCATAAATTCCAATACAACCTATTTACAAAAATGTACAAACTACTTACAAACCTAGCTCTACTAATAAAATATCTAAACGGTAGGCTTCTCCTCAAAGGAAAACTTCTACAGCTTCTCAAACAATTGAAGCAAATTAAGGAATTAATTAAGAAAATACTTTCTAAAGACAATCTAAGAAACTTACTTACCAATAAAATCTTTTAGATAGCTAAAAGTTTTATGAGCCAACACCTCCATCACAGACTGTAGAACTAGCTCTTAAGCTAAAAGCCAATTAAAAAGAACTTAATAGAATTCAAGAATAGTAATAAGTCAGAATTCTAAGGAAGTAAGACAAAACAAATTACCAATTAAATCCTAGAAATAGTATTGTTTCTAAGTTTTGAAACTTAGCAAGATAACCAGGACGGTAAACAATGAATAGCAATTATAAAGCCTATGATTAAAAATTTGAAGTTCAAAGCTTTAATTATCCAGTTAGAGAGCAAAACGTCAATTAAAACGAGTAATTGCAGCATTTGCTAATGAATGCTAAAAGACTAATGTATGAGTAGAAATATTAGCAAGCAGAAAAAATTCTTTCTTCTGAGATAGATAAAGGAATCTTCCATTCAGATCTGTTTTACTTATATGCTGAACTTAAAAGATTGCAAGGAGAATGGTAAGAAGCGGAGTTCTATTTTACAAATTGCATAAGTGCAAAATAGCATAGTCCATTTGCTTATTTTGGATTAGGACTGATATATTCCTAGAAATAAGAGCTAAATTTAGCAATATAGATGTTTAGAACATTCTTAGAACAAGTTGTAAGCTTTTTAATAAATAGGATACAGTAGATGGGCGTTTTCAACTTGCTAAATGTCTTATAGAAGTGAATGAGAGCTTAGAAGCTGCTATTCATCTAACGAAAGCAGTTGAACTGTTTAACTAGCAGCAAATGTAAGGTCCTGAAAAAATACAACAATTAATTTTGCTTCTTTTATAAAGAGCTGATGTATATGAGTAGATAGGTTTTGATGAATTAGCAATTGAAGATTACAGAAAAATTAGAGAAATTGATCCAAAGTTCTACAAAGAATATCTAATTGAGGCTTAGAAGCTAGAAGAATAAGGAAACTTTGCTGAAAGTGAGAAAATAAGAAACTTTGTAAGAAAACTATTTATGTGACACTTTCTCTTTTATTATACTTTACCAACTACTTTCCTTTTTTACCTTAAACAAAAAATAAAAATCAATCTCAATTAAGCCATAATTCGATTACTTGTTAATATCATGAATCTCTCTAATAACACTTAAGAAAAATCTTGAGTTAATAAATCTTTATATTAACTATTAAGGTAAAATGACTGAGATTCATTCTAGCATACAGTAAAAGATATGAATTTAAAATTATATTTAAGACAAGTAATTTTGCTTCATTTAATTATAAAATAAAATGGAACAACATGAAAGGAATCTTTATGATAGGCTCTATGTAGATTCTATTTCTAAGTACAAATATTGATCAAAATTTCCCTGAAAATTGGTTTTAGGAACGTTTTTAATAATTTTTACAACTTTACAAGTGCTTATTATAAGTTTATGGAACACTTCCTATATCAGAAGCCAGTAAAAAGTTTGAGATTATTAGTTTTTCTAAACTAACCCATTTTATGAAACTTCTTATTTGATGAAATTCGTGAAAGATACAGTTTATAATTATAATCACATTACTGATACTAGTATTGAACCATATGAACTACCTGTGGAAAATGGTAAAGTAACACCAGTAATTATGAGAGTTCTTCCTAAAGGCGATATTTAAAACTATTAATATGAACAAAACCTAACAGATGAGGGCTTGGGTCCCTTTACAAGTGAAACTTCTTTAATAGAATTTTTAGATTAAACTCAGTCATATTCACTAGAGTTTAGCATTTTACATAAGCTATCTTAAGTTTCAGGAGTATGAGAGAGCTGCTATAAGTGAACAATATATTAATAATACAAAATATAGAAATGAAGTATAATTAAAATTGATAACATTTATCATATGAACTATTGTCACTGAACCCATAGAATTATGAACAAAAATATAAGTTTCATACATCTCATTGTTCTCATTCTTTCATTACTTTCCTCTTTTCTCTATTTGAGGAGTGTTGCAAAGAGTTATGAAATAGTAGCAATAGAACTGGTTTAGTATAAGGAATTGAACTTTAGACAAAAGTTAAAATTTTTTAATTTATGAGACTTTTTTAATTTGTTAGGAAATGTATTCTAATTAAGTGGAGCTTTCATTAATCTCTTCGACACCAATATTTACTCTTAATACTAATCTAAAGAATCTCTTGTTGGCTTTGGATGCCTTTTTGCTTGGTTTTCAATTTTAAGATTTATAACACATCATCAAGAATACTATTAAATGATTGGAACTTTAGAAAAATCAATCCTCCCCGTTATTAAGTTTTTAATAGGTATGAGTCCTGTAATTTGTGGATATACGTTTGCTGGACCTGTTCTTTTTTGGGAAGCTTAGCACTTTGTAGATTTGAAAACAACTTTCTAAACATTATATGCTCTTTGGCTAGGTGACTCAATGTATCCAATAGGAAATGAAATGGTTAATGCTAGTTAATGGGCGTATCTATACTTCTATACCTACAAAATAATTTTCTTTTTCTTATTCACTTTCATCATTTTGAGTATTATAGAGTCCAACTATTTAATGCTTATGGAATAATACGATAAAAATAAAGGATTTATTTAAAAGAACCTGGTTGAGACAGGTAAAGAGAATAAGCAAAATAGAATGAGCGAACTATTGCAAAACAAAAAATTAATTAAGTAGGAAACTATGAAGCCTTAGATGAATATATAGAAGCAGAGTTCTCTACATACATTCAAAAAACTTGTATTTTCAACTGAAAACCCTATAAAGGCTAGCGTAGCGGGAACTGGAATCTCTATGTCTGCTGAAGAAAGAGTATAGAAAAGGAGATAAAGATTCAAAAAATATCTTAAAAAAATAAAAATCAAATGCCATAAAGCAGATACTCTTGCAAAAGCAAATGAAGATTTATGGAATTACTGGCAATAATTTGTAATGAAGCATTTGCAAAACGCCCCAGCACTTTATGATAACTCCAATTAACTTTTCACGAATACAATGTCTTATAACTTTGCAAACGAAATTTGATTCTTTCCCCAGTTCTTTAACTTGATATTTTGATATACTAATTATATTAATTTATATCTTATAATTATATTTTACTTTATTATCTAACTATTATAATTACTTCAAATATCTAAAGCTACACTTATGCTTTTCTATTTTGCTTCTTTATTCATATTCTTTGTATTTTTTGGAATTTCCATTTATAATGTAAGGGGCTCTTAAGTTGCCTTATGTTCTCTTTTATAATAAAATTATATTTAAAAAGTTAAAATAGTGTTTGATAGAAAGAACAAGCATCAATCCTTTAATTTTAGTAAAAGTATTAAATTAAAGAGTAAGAAAAGATATAAATCAATAGAGCATGAAAAGGATTGTTTAAAAGTATCTGCTTAAATAAAATATTAGCCTATTTGTATTTCACTGTCCCTTATTAAAATAATGCTAAATTCTTATCTTCTTTTAAGCTTTATTCTTCTCTACATTTCATATCTACTGCTAGTTTAGTATATATTCTAATGACTATTATTCCATAGTATAATGCTAGAACTTAAAACAATAAACATTTATTAGAAGCAGTAATCAAACTATATTGCATAAAATAAAACTTTAAGTTATATAAAAAGAGCATTAATATAAGGTAAAGTGAATTAGGCTAAAAGAGTTAAACTCTAATTTTAAATTACCTCAAATGAATACTCTATTCAAAATTAAACTTTCTAATATATCTATTTATTTTACCTTTCATTACCTACAACTTTATTGTAGATCTAATAATATTTTCTACTTAAAATGCAAAGCAGAAGAAGTTTTGAATAAGTTTTGCAAAAGTATGAAAGGAATATAAAATCAAAAAGAGAAAATAGTTAATTAGATAACTTATTTTTAAGAGCTTTGAATGAAAGAGATTATGAGCCTTCGTAGATAAAATAGCTTAAATTAAATAAATAATGTAAGCAATTTTGATAAATTATTAAATATAAGATTGAAAGCTTACAAATCAATTGCCAAAACAGCTTATCAAAGAGTAAATAAACAAAAACTAAATAATCTATTTATTTATTAAATTCCACAAGCTCTTCCTTAATCTTTAAAAACATCGCCAAAAGAAACTAGACAAAGAACTAGACAAGCTAGAATAGTAAAAATTAGTTGAGATTTAAAAAATATATCAACTTTGCTTAATCTATAAAGAAAATAGAAACTTGTTTAATGAAATATATTTTATAATTATAATATTAGCAAAATCCTATTAAAAAGTTTTTCTTGATTGAATAAGCCTTAATTTTTGGATAATAGATATTCAAGATAAGCAAAAATAATCAAATTTGAATAAATAATGGTGTTAATGTTTGATGCTAAATATACTAATAATCTGATATAGATTATTGATTAACTAGTTTAGAACATTTATATCCTTACATAACACTCTAAATCAAAAATACTTGTTCCCTACTATATAATTTATTTTCCTTTAATCATTAAACACTTTTATTTTATATCAGCTTTCAAATGCTTTATACCAAGTTTAAGATATTTATTTTTGTTTACTTAATGAAATAAATATCTTAATAACATGAAATTCATTAATTAAAAGTTAGGAAATACAATAATAAAATGCTATAGTAATTTATAATAAGAGTATATAAATCTATTTCAAAGGAAAAATATATAATAAGTAGGATTTAAATACGAATGAGTATAAAGGAATAGCTAATAGAACTAAAATTTATTTTACATTTCCATGATTCAAATAAAGTCAAAACTATTTATATAAATGCTTTCTACTAATATATCCCTTTCAATAGTTATGATATTATCTATTTTGCTTCTTTAAAATTTTAATATGAATCTAAAAGTTATTTGTTAAGGATGGAATATCTTAAATCATAAGAATCAGCATATTACTTAAAATATATAATATAAAAACATAAGAAAGGATTTTAGAATCTTAATGACTAAAGGTTAAATTTTAATTTATTTGAAAAGCAGAACTTTAGAGGTGCTGTTTTTCAGAGAAACCTCAAAAGATTAAACAAAATTATCTGTTATTATTTTTTATAATCAATATTCGCTATTTATAATTAATTCATAAATGATACTTGTAGATTTAAAGTCCTTAAATGCCTCAAAATCTCAGATGTATTACATTTAAGGCTTGGATCTATCTTATAACCTTTCTAAGGTTTAAAGTTACTGATATTACTGATAAGTTAAAATTTAGCTTGCACAATAATTAGATTTGTTTCCTAATATTTAAGTCTTTAATATAAAATTAGATATTTTTAATTATTGCTCAAAAAGAAAAATATAAAGAGCTATATAATTTCCTTTAATATATAAATAAAAAATAAGCTTAGAAAATGTCTATATTTCTTACATTTTCACATTTAATTAATATATTCTGATATACTCATTAATCAGTTCTTTTATTCAGCTAAACTATAAACGATTTTATAAAGATAATAGCTTATATAATATATCTAATTGATTAGACTTAAGAGATTATAACATTAATAATAATAAATATATCTTATCTATATAGTGCTTAGCATAATAATTTTATAATTTGTTTATGAAACCATTTTTACTTAATTTCTAACTACTAATTCTTATTACGAATCTAGTAGTGCAAGCAGTCTCATAACTAGCTTAAATTTATAAAGAATGCTATATATTTGCTTAATAATAGAATATATGGAATAGCTATTACATATATGCTCTTATTTTATTAGTTAAAAAGATATTCCATTAGATCTTTCACTTCCCTAATTTTACTTATTACTATTTTTTGCTACAATTAATAAAACGAAAAATAAGAAGAAAATAGAGTAAATTTTAACAGTTATAGACACAAAGCCATTATTATGTAGTCAACAAACAGACTAAAAACATGTTACTTGTATTTAATAGGCATAAAGCCCAATTATCTATTTGATCTATTATACTTGCTTATAATATTTACCTTTATGGGCTATTGTTTAAAACCTATTTGTACTATTTAATAAAACCTATATTTATTTTAGAATAAGATGGTTTGAAATTAAGATCATAGTAGTTTATTTAATAAATAAGTTTATTTATATTTAAGGAAGTAATATAAAAGTTAGGTATATGATTATAAATAGTAATATTAAAGATAACTTGCATAAGACCACTAAACTACTAGCTATATAAAGAAATAATCATTCCTTATTTCCTTTATATTCAATAATCAACTTCATCATTTTCCTATCTCCTATTAATTCTATAATATATAGAGTTTGCTACAAATTCAATTAAGAGTCATTAACTTATGGAAAACTTCATATTAAGCAATATAATGAACAAGCTTTGAATATAAGATATTGCTTAAAAGGTAGAAAGATTGTATATAGTAAAGAATAATATGTGACTTAATAACTTAATGATGGCTACTATTAATAAATGTACCTTACTAGCCTTCATTACTATAAGTCTTAATCTGTGTAATTAAACTTATTTATTAGCATTACATTTCATATATTCTAGTACTGTTAGCTTTAATACCAATACGTCATTATTTAATTAAACAATCAAGCATGAAAATATTAATGGAAAGCTTTACATTTCACAGTCTGCAAGTTTAAAGTAATGAGAGGACTAAATTGCTAACGTCTCAATAAATATGAAAATGGTATTAGATAAAGAGATAGCTAGAGAGAGTTAGTTGAAGCTAAGATAGTAAGAGGAGACTAATAATGATACTTATACATTTCTATTTAATTATTATTAAATTAAACTCTTTAAATCTAATCTGGTTGGTTTCGAAATTTCTAAAAATGTCTTAAGAGAAACTTAATGAAAATATATGAAACATTGATTTCACTAACACTGAAGAATGCTGCAAAGTCGTAAAGACTATAGCATAAGAACGTATGAAGTATAAAGAAGTTATCAGCAAATATGCTAACAAAAATTGGGAAGAAATAGATCCTGATGAGCAAAAGAGAACATTAAGAAAGCTGCATAAACTCCATCTAGAACTAGAGAATTAACTTATTAATTCTTACAATACTTAAGATTAGGAAAAAGAAGAACTATAAAATAAAAATATGGACTTTGAAAAAAACGTGCAAAGACTAGAGTAAGAGATAGAAGAAGCAAAAAAATCTTAACCTGAAAGCAATGGAGTTTCCCAGGAAGATTATGATAAATTAGAGAATTAGAATTAAAATCTTTTACAGCAAATATAAGAACTGCAAGCTTCAATGGAAGATTAAGATAAACTAAAGAACCAAAATAATATGCTTTTATAATAAATATAAGATCTTGAAGCTTCGCAGGAAGATTACGATAAATAAGTGAATTAGAATAAAAAGCTTTTGTAATAAATATAATAACTTAGTAAAAAGCCTAAAGCAGATGATTAACTGAAAGAAGCAGCTTAAAAGATTCAGGAACTTGAAAATTAGTTAAATGAGGTACAATCTCAAAAAGCTCATTTTCAAAAAAAATTGTACGAGTTAAATAAATCTTTTGGATAAAAAGTTTGGCAAGAAACTCTTAACAATATAAGTTCACTAACTCCAAAAATAACTAAAATATAAGCTTTATTTAGAGGTTCTCTAGCTAGAAAAAGGTTTCACTAAAAATTAGTTGATATGGCAAATGATATGCCATAAAGAACAAAGGAAAAATCAACTTAATAAGCTATAAGGGATCTTGCAGCAGCTTTAAGGCGAAAAAGTTTAACGTTGGAACAAGCATTTCGAGCAGCAGATAGTGATTCAGATGGTATTGTTAACGCTCAAGAATTTATCGATTTCTTGAATGGATTAAAGCTAGGATTGTAAAAGGGAACTATATCAAGAGTTTTATTGATTATTGATGAAGATTGCTCTGGAAATGTTAACTTAGAAGAGTTTAATAATGCTTTGGAGGCATTTGAAGTCAGTACAGAGAGACATAGACAAAGTGCTAGAACTTATGAATAAGAATGCTTAGTTCACTTCTATTAGTTATTAGAAAGCAAATAAATAGACGTCTAATAAGTATATAGTCTGTGTGATACTGATAACAGTGGATAAATCTCAATTAAAGAAATTGAAAGATACTTAAATTCTTTGGAAGATCTCCAATAGAAAGAAATATACTGCCTTTGTAATTATCTTGATTTCAATCGTTCAGGCGAAATCGACAGAGAAGAATTTATAAGAGCAATGAATTAAGCTAAGCAAGCTTCTAAGCTAGCGTTAAACACTTCCAAAAACTTTAATCAATCTAAATAAGGATTTTCAGCAAAATCAAATAGCACCTATAGCTAAGGGAATAATCTTAGATAAAGCTAGGGAAAATTCTAAAATATGTCTACTAAAAGTTATCAAACTAGCTTATAGGTAAAAAATATAGGAGAGATAAGTTGTGAGAGTTTCGTTATTGAAATAGAGCAAGAAGGAGATATTGCTTAATTTTTTGATTAACTGAAAGAATCAATTATGCCTTCCTCTACCTTTTTAAGATTATTAGAAAATGCATTCCCCAGAAGCAAGAAAAATACTTTAAAAGATCTGATTGATATTTTATCTAAAGGAGGTAAAATAAATGTAGGCGAAGCAATGAATCAGTGTCTTCCTTTTAGTAGATATATAAGCATTAAATTTACTTTTACAAAAGTAGCAAATTGTGCAACTGTTTCTAATCAAAACACTCCTAAATGACTTCAAAAGGAACTAGGTTAAGATAATTCAATCAAATAAGAATAATTTACAGTAGCAATGAAAAAATTGGCAAATTTAAGTAAAGAAGAGTCAGGCGCTATTTTCAAGTCCCTTGAAATTTAATAAGAAAGCATAATATAGCTTTCTGATTTAGTAACTGTTATTAATTCCTATCGGGTTGATTATTTAGGTACTACACCAAGAGAAGGAAGTGAAGGAGCTGCTAAATTTATTTAGAAGGAACTATAAAAAAAAGGATTAAACAGCGATGATTTATTTAGATTTACAGATGTTCTTAAACGTCAAGTCATATCAAAAGATGATCTAAATAGATCCTTATAAAAATTACTACCTTAAATGCGTCTTGAAATTATCAATATCTTTTTGAATGCTTTCAATCATGATCAAATAACTGAAGAAGAGCTTTATTCTGTCCTCTAACCTATAACTATATCTTAAAGACCAAAAAATACTGTTAGGCAATCGTAAGACGAAAATTAGCTTGATCAATATGGATTAACAGCTTCTTAAGTTTACTGAATAAGATATTTCGATAGTGTAACTTTAAGAAACTCAATGTCTCCAGCTCTAGCTTTTAGAGCAGCAGATTTAAATAAATCAAAAACTGTGACTTTTTAAGAGCTAAAAACTGTTCTTTAGAGAAAAATTTCAAACAGTGAATTAAGTTTAGGGGAAATAATGAGCATAATGCAGGCATTTGATATAAACAATAATGGTATCATTACATATGATGAATTTATATAAAGACTTGAAGATGCCAGGAATAGCCCACATGATGTAAGCAACTTTAAATCTTTGAGAGAAGAAGCAATAACAAGTCAAACACCTGAAAATTTGAAATAAAAAGAAGTTTTAAAGCAGCCAGATTAAAGCAAAGAGATTTAGAATTCTAAGAAAAGAGAAAATCCTCAAATTATTGAAAATTAGTTTAACTGGCCTAAGGAGTTTAATAACTTAATTATTAAGCTATCTCAGTAGCTGCATCCAAAACAAACATCTTATGACTTTTATTTACGTTAACTAAAAATAACAGAATAGTAAGGATAAGATTATTATGATAAAGAGAAATTTAACATTGAAGTCTAAAAAATGTTTTAGCTAACTTCAGCATAACGAGAGCTTATATTCAATACATTGATCGATCCATCAAAAGAATTTATCTTGTTTAATCAGTTCTTAACTCTTTTAGATCTGCAAAAAAGCACCTTATTATAAGGAAAGCAAGTTTATCCTATGGCACAATTTCCTTTTAAATAAATGAAATATGCAAATGAATAAGCGAAGTAATATTCATTTCAAATCGCCCAGTCTTTGGATGACCTTTAAGAATCTTTGTACGATTTATTTCCACCTAATTTTCAAAAAAATTCTAAGATTTCATAAAAATAATTCAAAGAAATATTTTGCTCATAGTCCACTTGACTAAATACTAACGAAGCAGAGATTCTATTTTAAAGTTTACTAATGAAAGGTTAGTCTGAAATTTGATTGTATCATTTAGTGAGTGTTGTTGATAGTTTCCGTTCTAAAATAATAGTTGCACAACTATGAAATACTCCTCAAGCAAATTTCATGTAAGGAAAGGAAAAGATTATATTAAGTGAAGAATTTAAATAGGTTATGCTAAAAGCAGCTGAGTAAGTAACACCTAATAGCTCCGCTCTGGATTATTATTTATAGATGAATAGTCTAAAAATTTCTGATGCATAATAATTTTATGAAATTAAGGCCTTTGAGATGACCATCGACACTATGTTTTAAGATTTTGATTAGACAGATAAAAAACTAATTTTTTCAGCTCTTAGTAAAGAAAATTACATAATTTGAATTCTCTTTTTGACATTGCTTGATATAGCACTTTAGTATAAGGATACATAAAGTTGGGTAGGATTTAAATTAATTGATTTTTTCCCCCTGAGTTTTAACTAGAATTCTAATTAGTAATCCAATCAATTTCTAAAGGCACTTTCAGAAGTATAAGACGAAAAAAATGAAAACTCATTTTAAGATCTTTCTAATTAGCTTTAAGTTAATCTTAACTAAAAGTTTAACAAATAGTAGTTTATCAAAAAATTTAGCATCGACTGAGAAATGGAAAATGAAGAAGCATAAATTATATTTGACGACTTAGTGCTAAATAATTAAGATTATATTCTATTCTATCACTTCTTAGGATGCTTAGAGTCATACAGACAAATGTTATCCCTGCCTAAAGAAGTAAGTAAAAAAGAGATAAAAACTGAGGAAGATTAAAAAAAGCTAGAGAAAAACAATATTTTAAATAAGAATGCAAGCGAACTACTTTTTAAACTGTCTCAGTCAATACCTCCAAACCAAACAGCATTGAATTATTACATTGAAATGAATAGTTTGGATATTTAGAGTATCAACATGTATTATGATAAATAATCCTTCAACTAGCTCATAAGTGCTATGTTTGCAATCAATCAAAGCGAAAAATAAACCGTCTTCAGTTTGTTCGAACGAGACAAGCAAATTTGTTGGCTCTAGTTTTTGGCATCACTTGACTTAGCCAAATTTTACTCAAGCAAAGTATAAAAATGGCAAGGATTTTAAGCCATAGAGAAATTTCCCATTTCTTGGAATTAAAACAAAAGTAATGAATGCAAAAACCATTTTGAAAAGTATGCAAGAATTCTAGATTAGAGCTAAACGAATCCGTATCAGTAAATAGAGCAAGATTTGGACATAAAATTGGATGAGTAATTAAACGAATAACAGTTTACTAGTAAGTTCCAAACTATTAACTTATTGAATAAAACTTGCTAGGCTTTGTTTAATGATTTACTGATTCCCAAATAGTAGGTCGTACATAGTTATCACTATCTAGCCTGTTTAGACTCTTATATGAAGTCATCATATTAATATGAATATTAATAATAATAATAAGAAGAAGAAGACTTAATAGACGAACAACCAGAGGAACAAAAAGTAGAATAAGAAGTGAAAAAGAAAGCAGAACAAAAAATTGATTAAAAAGTAAAATAAAGGATAGATTAAAAGGTGGAAAATAAAGAAGAGAATAAAGTAGAGTCCTAAATTGAAGCAAAATCAGCTAAATTAGCGGTAGATGTGAATGGAATATGCATTAGATTAGCTAAGAATATTCCTAAAGAATAAAACTCATATGAATATATATTTGGTGAAAAAGGCGGACCAGATCTGGAAGAAGTGGTTACGGCGTAAGATTTAAATTAGTCTTTTAGCCAAATATTCAAATTAGATGAAAACTAATATAACATCATAATACAAAAATTAGGAAAAAATAAAAGGCTTATTGCTTTCACTCTTTACACTTATCTAGATCTTTATTAAGTTATTTCTGGCACTAACTAAACAAGATTACCTCCTCTACCCCTTGAGGAAAATAAAAATTTAAAACCTCCAGAAATAAGAGTAGCTCTTTAGTAATTTGGGAAATGATTAGAGAATAAATAAATTAGTACAATTGAATATTTCTAATAGTTTGACATATAAAAAGACTCAAAACTCACACTCGAAGTACTATAAGACTTGCTAATTAAAATCGATCAATTAGACTTGGAATAACCTTAGAAAAAAACGCTGTCTAAAATGATTTGTATTAACAGAGAAAAGTAAATTATTCCTTCTTATCATTTGTACTGCATAGTTGAAAGCTACAGAAGTGACTTTACTAATCAATAAAATTAAAATTAAAGAAAACAATCATAGTCTCAAGAAAAAGAAGAAGTATAGGAGTAAGTTTAAAAAGCAGCTCAGAGTATGAAATTTAAGCCAGATGTAGGAACAAGTAAAAATAATTAACCCAAAACTTATAATTCAGCAATGGATAGAAAAGATGTCCTTAATAAATAAATCTTTTCATCAGAAACTTCTCTTGATAACGAACCAAGATTTTATTAGCCTAAAAGCTAGCAGAGGTAATAAATAGTAGGTTACAACAGCGCTAATAAATAATAGAGTCTAACTAATAAAATAGTTATTAGCTAAAGTAATTAGAAAAAATAGATTCCTCGTCAAGAATCTTAGTAGCTTAATCAATAAAATTAAGATCCTTTAGTATAAGCTTTAAACTAAATCCTGGATTACATGGAAGGACAAAATCCTTAAAATAAGAAATTAAATCCAAGTGATTTATTTAAAAAAGTGGAATAGGCAGGATAAGGATTTTTAAACAGAAATTAATTTTTGACTTGTCTTGACAAGCTTGATTTGCAAATATCAGAGTAATAAAAAATGCTAGTTCTTAATTTTTGTGACCCCAACAGAAATAATAATATTAATTACAATGATTTCATTATTTCAGCAGCAGAGTATGTTGGTAGAGGAAAACCATCTATAAAATAATAAAATCAGCAAGTATCTCAAAAACCTAAGGAAATAAAAAAATAACGAGAAGTGAAAGATATAAATGAATTTAATCTAAACAGCTTTGAACCCAATTCTTTGCCTTAGGCTATTTATAAACTTAAAAATATACTTCATCATAATTAAGAGCATACTGAGAATGTTTATGCTAAGCTTGATAGTGACAAAGATGGAATTATTGATGAAAAGGAATTTAAAATAGCTTTAGAATGGCTAAAACTTAAATTAACTCCATAGTAATAGAAACAGCTAATGAAGTTAGCTGATTTAAATAGCGATGGAATTCTCAAATATAAGGAGTTTTTGGATTTTATTTATGATTATAGATTCTAGTCTGATTAGACACAAATTTCTCAAAAAAAACAATATGAAGATATATAGGAAGAACCAACAGAGAAGTGACTTAATGAAATATTCCAAATAGTGGATAAAATGAAACTTCAAAAATCCGATTTTTTTGAAATCCATAGAATGCACAGCACCATTCTTAATTCTGACAAAGCGGCTTTCAAAAGATGCAGAGAACTTGCTCTTTAGTTAAATGAAAGACAAAATTTTAAAGATCCAGATTTTGGACCTACAAAGGAAGATAGTCATGGAGCTTAATCTATATATTGATATGGTGAAAGCCCTGACGAAAATTATCCTGATTTTGAAAGCATTTATTGAATGCACTTAGAAAATTTCATTGAGTAACCTTAATTTAAAATTGAAGGAACTGGCGCTAATGAAATCGTCTAAGGAAATTTAGCAGACTGCTGATTTATAGGAAGTTTAAGCATTATATCCACAAGAAATAAGCTACTTTAAGGAGTTATTCCAAATAATTGAGAAGACAAAGAAATTAATTAATTCACTAATAGTGAAATCAGAGGATTCTATGAAGGTATTTATCCTCCTCTATTTCACTGGTTTGCAAAATATGGTATTTATGTGTTTAGATTTTACAAGCATTGTAATTGAAGATATGTAATTGTTGATACGCAAGTTCCTGTTTTTGGATCTCCAGAAGAGGAAGATCATTAAATAATCTTCGGAAGATGTAGTAACCAGAAAGAAATGTGAATTTCTTTAATAGAAAAAGCCTACGCTAAGCTTCATGGATGCTATCAATCATTAATAGGTGGATACATAAATGAAGGTATAACTGACTGTACTGGTTTAATTTCTGAAGATATAAAGCTTCATGATAATAATAATAAATTTCCTCATTAAAGTCTTAAAAATGAAGATTCATTTTGGAAATTGCTTAAATAGTACAAATAAGAAGGTACATTAATGGGGGCAAGCATCTAAGGATAATCAGAAAATAAAGAAATGATAGAAGAGTAGGGGTATGGAATATTAAGTGGACATGCTTATAGCGTTTTAGGTGTTTTTGAAGTATAAAATGAAAACACAAGAAAAGGATTTCATAGACTTTTGAGAATGAGAAATCCATGGGGAAAAATGGAATGAAATGGACCATGATCTTCAGATGATTTGAAATTATAATAGAACTAAGATGCAATACTTTAATATGTTTAAATGCTTGATCAAGATGAATATTTTGATCCTTACAAAAGAGAAGATGGAACTTTTCTCATGTGCTATAAAAATTTTAGAGAAATATTTAATAGAATATATTGCTCTGTTGACTTTCCTGATCATTGATCTGGAAGAAGATTTTAAGGTAAATGGACTGCAGAAAACTCTGGTGGTACTCCTTGGAAAAAAGATTAAAAGATGTATTAAAGCTGGTCTTAAAATCCATAATTTATTTTAGAATGCAAAAAGAAAATAAAAATATTCGTAAGTCTAAGCTAAAAAGATGGAAGGCTTTAACCAGATTTAAAGTTTCCTTTTGAGTAACAAACTCACTGAATTGTCATAAGTGTTATGAAAATTGATAAAAATGCTGAAAAATGCTAGCTATTTGACCAATCTAAAGTGGTTGTTTTATCAACAATTGCATAAAACCGAGAAGTTACTATAAGATAAAGTTTAAATCCAGGAAGATATGCCATAGTTCCTTCAACTAAGTTTCAAGGAGACTGTGGCGACTTCTTTATTTAAATTTATTTTGACTGCAATATAAGTTAAATAGAGTTATTTAATGCTGACTAAAAAAATAACAAAGGAGAAATCATTTGGGAAGAGGAGAAAAAAGAAAGTTGGAATGAAAAAGAATGGGGAAATCCACAGTAGAAAGCAAAACTTATGAAAGCATTATTAAAGCAAATGAGTTTAAGTAATTAGTAGTGAAATCTGAAATGACTGATAAAACTTATTTTAACTTATATTTTGAACATAAATTAGAGTAACTTATATCTCATATTCTTAGTCTTCTTTATGACGCTTTAGTGGCTAAAAGAGTTATTTTATATCTTAAAATTTATTTAAAATCATACACATAAATGATTAGACGCTTATAATTTAGCTGGTAAGATAAATGTAAATGACAATGAAGAAGCAATAATTTCTAGGATACATATATTTTAATTATGATATCAATTTATATTTGTAAAGATTGTAGTATAAAATTAATTTCATTTAATAGGGAATTAAGGATAAAATGTGATTAACCATTTAAGCTTAAATGTTAATATATATTTGGATTATTAATAAATAAACTTATTGAATTTTTAATAAATCTTTATTCAGGTATATTGAATAAAGAAGCTATCAAGATAAATGATGCATACCTTTTAGACTTAATAATATAAGTTTCAAAGATAAGTTACTTAATTAATTCCTTTTATTCATAAAAAGGTGAATAAAATTTTAGAAGCAAAGTTATGCAATAACTATAAGATTATTATCAACTTATACAGTAAATTTATCAATCTTTATTTTAATCATTTTAGATTAATAAAATGCATTTATTTAAACTTTTCATTTTAAAAGTTAAATAAATTAAGAAATTAATTATTATACTTTATGATTAAAATAGTACAACATGGTAACCTTAAGCATTTTTCCATTTATTAATATCTCTTTTGGAACTTTGTAAATTAGAATATACAAATTTAATTTCTTTTTTGCTTCAATATATGCTAATCTATTCAAAGTAACTTACTCTTGTTTTATTTTGTATGATATTTTACTAGAAAGTTCCATAAGCTCTCCATTTTCTTTTAATTTGATATATTAACCTTAAGAAAATAAAAGCTAGTTTTAAATTGTTAAGACATTATATCTTTAAATAAAAATTGAGGGACTTAGCAAAAAACTCCGCTAAATAATCTCATGATTATCAATTATTTAAATTATATAAACTTTAGTAAGTTAAGCACATAATTAATTTTGCATTTAATATGGAAGTAAATAGCTTGCATTAATAGTTTATGAGGTGATGATTTGTATAAGTTGCTTTTAAAGAAATTAAATGTTTGTTCATTTATTAATATGAGCAAACTTAATTGTTTTGAATGATGTAATGAGTACGATACATTTGGAAGTTAGTTAAAGATTGTCTATGAAAAGAATATTTTGAGCGTTAATTGTAAGTATTTATTAGTAATTAATATTGTATATCTAATCTATTTTAATGAAGTTTAAATTATTTAATTACTTTATCTGGTTAATAGGCTATCAAAGTAGTTGCAAATAGATTTATAGATAGCTGTCTATTAATAACCTCTAACTATGGACTTAATTCATTTTAATTAAGCTCATTTGCTATAAGAATATAGCTTTTAAAGAATCGTTTAGGATGACAAAATAGCATATTAAGTATAAATCAAAAGATAGAGCATTTGTAGCAGCATCCAGTACTTATTTCAACATATTCCATGTTGTATTCTTTATAGCTTTCAACTTCGTAAACTAAGCAAAGGTCATTTTTTTCTTCATCAGCAAACCTCACTTTTTTTTTCTTGGGTTAATCAGATTTTATATTCTTCTTACTTTTTAAATTGCCTTGGACAGTTTAGGTGCTATTTAAAAAAACCGAGCTTTACGTTACACTTGTATTTTTGCTATTATCCTCGATACTCATAGCTTGGACATGAATTTTGCTTGAGCTATCATTCATCTAATTTTTGGTTAATTCTTTTTTTTATTTTTTTGGAGATTCATTATTTAATGTTACTTTTTCCTAGTTTCTGCTCATTTAATTTAGATCCTTCATATAATTATATAAAATAATTAATAAAATACTTTATTTATTTTCATTGTCTGAAAGATGATTTAAAAAGCTTTTCTTCGTTCCAGCATTACTTTATTATTTCTGCAGCAGAACTCAACTTTTTTTATTTTGCTTTCTTTACTGCTTTGCTTATAACTTTTTATCCTGCTTAAGAGTTGTTTCACTCATAAAACTTAAGGATTATTTTAGTGAATTAATTCGTTTGATGTAATAGGTCTTTGCCAATGTTCATTGCTATACCGAATTTAGTGATTGTATCTATCACACTTAGATTGAAATTAAGGTCTTCTTTCATTTCGTTTGCATTTTACTTTTCCAGCATATATTCATACTTATTGAGTGCAGCTTATTAAAATGCCTCACTAAATTTGTCTATTTAAGGCCCTAAAAGTCTAGGAGCTGATATAAGAACGCCAACTAATTTCTTGAAGCTTTAAATTGCTTCCAAGCTCTGTTTGCTTAGTCCACTCTCTTCAACTTTAGCAAATGGAGGAAGTTGCTATCAATTTATATTTTAGTTTTCTGTTTGAACTAGTATAGTAATAATCTTAAGTCCATCTTCTAAGTAAGGTTATTCAAAGCAATCTTTAATGCCAGTATGTATTTGAAAATCATCCCATTACTATCAAAACAAATTGTATTATTACTGAACAACATTCATAGGTTCTGTACACTGCTCTATTGTTTAATCTATTGAAGTTAATCCTATTTTCTATATTTTGAAATCGAAACTTTCTCTTCTTTCATCCTTCATCTCAAACGTCAACTGTTTTATGTATTCAGTCTCTTAAGTTTCTATTATTGTAGAATTTCTTATTTTAGAATGCTTACAGCCCATTTTAAGTAATAAGAATGTACTTATTAAAAATAAGCAAATGCATCCAAAAAGTACTAACTTAAAATATGTTTCTTTAGCAATTTAAAGGAATTAGATATGCATTAAATATTTAGTAAGTAGCTTTAGTTTAAGCTACTTACTCTAAATATCATAGTAGCTTATTAATACCTCTTGCTAACTATAACCAAATCATTATAAGAAGTTATAATAGCAGTCTCTGTCTAAATAGCCAAACTTATTAAGTTAAGATAGTAATCTGTATCTTATGTAAAAGCATTCTATTATAGTATTTAAATATGCTACTATATATTTATTCTTTATAGCTATAAGTTAATTATATAATACAAACTTACACTAAATCATTGTTTAAATACCAATTATTTCATTAACACAACTCACTTCTATTCCTTCACATCTACATTCTTCTAAATAATATTAAAGCTAAACTAATGCTAAGCTTAAAGTTTAATAGTTAGATACTTTCTTTTAAAGCAAAAATAAAGAGAAGAATGAAAGTTAATAGGTTAATACTAAATTAATAGGAAAGGTAATAGTAATAAGTGGTAGATTAGTTCAATTTAATCTTTTGAATCATTTCTAGTATCCTACTTATCATCATTAGTAGTACTATTCCTCCATTATAACTACTATTTAGACATTAGTCTGTCATAAAACTATCGTTTTCACTAATAAATCTAAGTTTTTAATGAAGCCTTAATATTTAAGCTTTGGATGGCTATTTATAGTTTCTAATATAGGTAGCTAGCTGCATATGAATAAATTGGTTATAAATAGCAATTTTATCAAAAATAATCAAGAAAGAGTATAAATAGCAGATAAGTAAAGAATAATTAAATGAAGCAAAACAAAATATTTTACTAATAATAGGAAACTCCTGTCTGCAATGGAACTGGAGCTTTCTCAAGCTAAAATGTTAGAGTTGCTTGTTGGAATGTAGATGGGATCTAGAATGTTCTGAAAACTGGAGACTTAATTAAATGTATTGAAGCTTACAATCCTGATGTTTTGTTTTTAAATGAAACACATGTATACACTTATGAAGCCTAAGAACTAATCTAAAGTTAAACAATACCTAAATCTTATTACTAATACTAATATTTCAATTGCTGTGTGGTAAAGCAATTTTAGTATTCTGGGGTATGCATGTTCTCTAAAGTAGAACCTATAAGCATTTAATACGAGATGGGCTAAAATTATGCTAAGCACAATGGAGAAGGAAGAATAATAGCTGCAGAATTCTAAAACTTTTGGGCTATCACAGCTTATGTCCCTAACTCAGGAAGAGGACTTGCCAGGTTAAATTACAGAACTTAAGAATGGGATCCAGATTTTAGATAATGGCTTATAAATTTGGAAAGCAAAGGAAAGCCTATAATTTGAATGGGTGATTTAAATGTAGTTTCTCAGCCAATTGATATAATAAATGGAGTAATGCTAGAAAAAATAGCTGGCTGTGTACCGGCAGAAAGATAATAATTTGCAATAAGTCTCAATTATTTTACCGACATTTATCGACATTTATATCCTAAACAGATAGGCTTTTCATTCTGATCATATAGAGCTGGACCAAGAACAAGGGAAGATAACAAAGGATGGAGGCTTGATTACGCTCTTTGTACGAAATCTTTTATTAGTAAGATAAAAAACATAAGAATGCTTAGTGATATACTTGGAAGCGATCATTGTCCTATTGAAGTTGAAATTATAAATGAACAAAAGTAAGTACAAAGGAATGTATCAAAGCAAACATAGTTACTATAAACTAATAAAACACAAGTTTAAGCATAAAACGCTCCTAAAGAAGAGACCAAACAATAAGTTTAGATAACTCCTCAAAAACCGTAAGAACAACCATAGCCTCAGTAGCAATAATAACAATAATAATTACAATAATAGTCAGATTTTGACTTGCAAATAAAGAACTTAATAAAGTAGTAAAGTGAAGAATCAAGCAAGGGTATTGACTTCAAGTAGTATTACAAGTTCTGACAGCTTAATTAAAACCTTAATTTAAATCAAACTAAATTATTACTGAATTACATTATACCTTATTGAAATAAATCTCAATATTAATATATAAAGCAAAAGTACAACTTAATACTTATTTTTAGTATTTTACAGAAAAAATTAGAGTAAATAAAAATAATTAAAGCATATTCATATAAATTAATATCAAAGATAATTTAATTTACTGCTCATAAATATTCTTAACTGCATTTATAACTTAAGAAGGAAATAAATAAAATTAAAATGTTTATTTAATAAATCCTTTTTATTTCAAAAACCAAATTAAAGAAACAAATTATAGTTATAAATAAAAAGAGTCTACATGTTTAGTTAGAAGTAAAAGCTGTAATTTATAGATAGATGATAATAAAGATAATAGCTATTAATAAAAAATTTAGTAAGTTAATCAAATTAGAATAACTAATTAATCTAATATTACGCTATCTAATTTTAATCCTTATTTATCTTTTAATTAATTGGTTGAATAGATCATATAATGAAAAAAAGGAAAAATTAAAGATATAAGCAGTTTTTAGAGAAAAATGAATACCATATAGTAGTGCTAAGATAAAAAGATAGAATAATTACAACAACTTAGAAGCAAAAATATGAAACATTTAATTGAATAAAATAATTATTAAAAATAGGTATTTAATTAATAAAGGCTAATGAGTGTTATAATCTAGTATTAGATATTTTATTATAATTATTCATTTGTAATTATTTATCAACTAATTACAAGATACTATATCTTCAACACTAATCAAATACGGAAAATAAAAAAGCTAAATGGAATTAGAGAATCGAAAATTTAACTAAGCAATATAAAATAAATACCTTTACAATATGGAAGATAATAATTTATCAGATGAAAGGGAATAAATATGAATAAAACCATAAAACTGAAGTTTAAAAGTACAATATAAATAATAATAATAATACTCAATCTCTTATTTATAGATTCATCTAATCATTTTAAGTCCTTTCATTAAGTGAAATACAACTTAATAGGGAAAATAGAATTTAAAGCTAGAAAAATTAAATGAATATAGTAATAAAATTAAAAATTAAACGTTAAGAAGCTTTTATTAATTAAAGCATAATAATTATAAGTTAAAATATTAATTCATCTGTTGGTAAATATATTGCTTTATAAAAATAAATTACATTTTAAATCTTCGTTCTTTGGTGAAGTTTAAGCATTAAAGGATTATAGAAATTAATTAAATGATAGAGAATAAAATATTTACTAATCAAGTATAATTAAATTAAAGCTTAATCTTAACTACTGTGGGACAAGTCTAAAGGAAAATGCTTATAATTTACTCTTTTTTATCTTTTTATTAGAGAAAATTTCATAATAAGGAATAATCCTACTGTTACTTAATCAATATAGTGTCCTTATGATAATTATATTTTTTAACTTTACTTTAAGATTTTACTCTTTAGTCTATAAGATAAAATAAAGCAATGAAAACATGGATGGAAGAATTTCTATTTATAAATAGATAATTATTAATAATTAAGAAGATTTATTGAAAAAAGACTAATAGAAAGGGAGTTTTTCTATCTAAATTCTAATTTTATTAATTTGTTTGTTTTATACTACAGTAATATAAATAAAACTATCTAAAATGTCAAGAGTCTAGCAACTTAAAAAGCAATTTGAAATGAAAAATAAGGAGAAACACACTTCTCAGATATCAAGCCAAGAAAGATTAGAAGAATTATAGAAAGTAAATAGAAGAAATTCAGTGTCTGAACTTGTCAAACAACATTCGCAATTAATTGATGAAGCTGAAAAAGAAAGAACGTCATACATAAAAGAAGAAGAACATTTGAATCAATTAAGAACGAAAAAGGAATCTAATGCTTCAAAGGAATCTTTCTCTCCTTCATCCAAGTTTTAGAGAAGTTAATCTATCTCTGATAATAATTAAAAATGAGCAATGTATGAAAGTCCATCAGTATAAGTATAGGAAGAGATTAAGAAATATGAAGAACTTACTTATAAACTATTATAAAAAACAGAATTAAAATAAGTGCCTCAATTAAAAGAAGAGAATTAAGAAAAGAATGAAATAACTGATAATTAAGAATTGTCTTCTAATCATAAAGAACAAATATTTGAGTAAGATTAGCAACTTGACCATAAAAGCTTGTTATTTGAGACTGAATAAAGTAACTCTGAAGATTTATAGCCTGAATGATCTGATGAAAAGCAGCAAATTGAGCATTTATATTAGCTAACTTAAAACAATCCTTTGTCTTGTGAAAAAATATTAGAAGTAGTTCCAAAATAAGAGCAAGAAGCTCCAAAATTGACAGAGTAGTTCTTAAAACTTTAGTAAGAAATAGTTGATTAAGCTTTGCTTTAATAGGATTATATAAGTGAAATAAATTCAGAAGCTTATCAAATACTTCAAAATATGAATCAGAATGAAGAAAACATTATTAGCAAAGCTGTTTAAAATTAAGAAGCAGAGTAGCTAGATATTTTATGCTTGATGTGTGAAGAGTATATCAAATATGAAAATGTTTTCATTCATTCATAAACTTGCAATTTTTCCGCAGAAGTAAAGACAATTTACGACTTTGAAAGCAAAATGTGGAAATTATAATTTGCAATAGAAAACGCAATCTAGGAATCTTCACACTTATTTGAATAAGAAAATCTAGAAGAATTAAAGGAAATTTAATCCTAAATAATTTAGTGCACTAAGGATGATGAAATATTGAGCTTGTTTTAAACTTTACTTTTGTTTAAGCCAAACAATCTATAGTCCCTCATTTTTTCTAAGCGCTGTCTATCTTTGTGCAAGGAAAAAATATATGATTTCTCATAGAATAATTAAACAGAATAGCTAAAGGACAAGATAGCTGAAATAGAATAGCAAACTTTATGCAAAAAAGTAGAGCTAGAGCTTTTAAAGGTTCAATGTAAGTTTATTAATCTAAAATCATAGAAATTAGCAAAAACTTTTAAAATCTTTACCAGTAAGTCAATTCTGAAATTGACAGTTAGAGTGAAGTTTTAAGTGAGGCTTCTGACTTTTCAGAATTTGGAAATTTTTAGTTTGGAGAAGGAATAAGAAGAGTTGAGTAGCAATTATAGGATACATTATCATTAAATTAAAACGAATAGCAGGAAAATCATTTTTATGATTAAACTGATATGTAAAGGGACTTCTATTCTCAAGCTTTGGCAATTAAGATGCATTAATCTAGAGATCATCCATCTCAAACTGCCAACATAATGGATTTATACTAAAAATGCATAGTAAGTTTTAATAAAATAGGATCAAGAAATTCCTCCTTAGTAATGGTAGAACTTTCTGGAACAAGAAATGGGGATTAAGTAATCTTAATACAACACTAATAATTAATTTATGGGCCTTTTAAGGTTTTATTTATTATTCATAGCATATTAAATTATTTTGAAGCAATAAAAATGAAAACTTCAATAGGAAAGCTTTAAAAAATGTTTAAAAGAAATACTGCTGCTTAAAAACAAATTTAATAAAGTAGTTAATTTTTAGTATTTATATACATTTTAAGTTCCAATTCCTAGAGTCTTTTAAAAGCATGTTTAGCTTCTTCTTTCATTCCAGCGAGCTAAGCTTGCTAGAGAGCCTTTTTAAGCTCATCTATGTTGTTTTCTTATAGAGCTTTTCTTAATATTTGTCTTATCTCAGATGAGTTTTACTTAACTTCTTCCTTTTACACTTTTTATTTAACAGGCTAATCTACTTGTTATAACGGTTGTGCTGTTGGTAGTTATTAAACATTGAACTTTTGGACGTTGAATTAAGGAGGTTGATTCTGGTTAAAAGCTAGACTCTGTTCCCATTATTCAATCCGGGGTTCGTAGAAAAGTTCATGCCTAGGTCCAACAGGAATACTCTTAAACCTGTCATCGCCAGAAAGTTTTCTGGGAGGAATTGTGTATTTGTCGATTTGTTTTCTCAATTGCTCGTTTGTTTTTTAAATTAAAGAAGCTTTTCTTTGCTCTTCTTAAAATTTCAATTTATAAAATTCTATTTACTTCAAAGCTTCTTCCATTTATAATTTATTCTATTTCAACTATTTAAAATAGTCAAGTACATCTAACATTTTCTTTCCTTATCTTCATTATAAGTACTTTATTTAATCCTTGCACTTTATCTCTAACATTGCCTTCATTCTACTCCCTTCATGATAGACCTTACTTATATTTTTATAAATTCCAACTTATTATAAATGCGCTTAGTAAGTAGAAAAACATAAAAAAGAAATGAGTAAGAGATCATAAAGCAAATAATTTGAAATATCTGATATTTATAACTACTACATTAGTAACTTTCAGCTGCTTTCTTTAAATTGCCTATTCTAAATTTACGTTATTGATATAAATAATTATTCATTCGATGTAGCCTTACTTAACTTAAATCGCTATAGCATAGGAAAGATAATCTAACAACTTTTAATAAATAAAGATTAAGCATTAAAGATTTAATTATTTTAATTATTATATCACAGCTTTTACGCTTATTAGAAGGGCATTTTTTGATTTTAATCATCTATATAAAGAATTACTTAGATCCTAACCATTTTCCTCATTTTTACTTCGTCTTAGGACTTCTGAATTTTTCATTTCTATCATAATTGTTTGGCCTTTACTAATTTTATGAGTAGTTTTTCTTTTAACAAATTCAGGGTCATCTACAAATGTAAATCCTGGAATAATGTGCTCTACTTTGTTTGCGCCAATTCAAGATTAATCATAAATGTTACTATCAACTGGCTTTTACTCTGTTCACTTGTTATCAAAATGTCTTATATCATTTTTTGATCTTACTTGAGGTTTAAATGGAGGCTCTAATTCTAAATTTTGCATTTTTTCCCAATCTATCAAAACGAAAAATTAATGACTTTTTAAGAGTTCAAAGTCTGACAACCTTTAAGAAGGCTAAAGATTAAAACTTACTTCTCTAGTTAAAAGCTGCTTTATTAAGTCTCCTGCTTCGTTTGAAAAATAACTTCTTAACTTTACTGGCTTAGAAGTAATATCAGCAAACATTTGCTGTCTATTTCTCTAATAAAAAGGAGGAATTCCTGTTAGCATTTCATAAATTAAGCATCCCAAACTTCAAAAGTCTACTCTTTTATCGTAACCTTTTCCATTAATTACTTCAGGTGCAAGATATTCAGGAGTTCCACAAAATGTATTTGTTTTTTCGCTTTCATCTTCATCAATAAGCTTTGACAATCCAAAATCAGATAATTTAATATTTCCGTTAGCATCCAATAAGCAATTTTCAGGTTTCAAATCTCTGTAGATAACACCTTATTTGTGCAGATTTTCCAGTCCTAAAATAATTTAAGCACTGTAGAACATAACTTTTTAATCCGAAAACCTTCCTTATTTCCTTAAATGGAAAAAAAGCTCGCCTCCCTAGCAAAAATCCATAACAAAGTAAAGTTTATCAAGGGTTTAAAAAGAATATCTTAATGAAACTAAAAATTTGCTGTTGTTATTCATTTGTAGAATTTATCGTTCTCAATTTATATGTTTTTGCTGTTTTTTTTTTCAAATTAAGGATTTTTTTATCACCTTCATAGCATATTTCTACTAAGTATCTTTTTTAGTTACAAGTAGAACCTTTCCAAAACCTCCTTTTCCAAGCACTTTTTCAATGTTAAAATCTTTCAAAGATACTAGTTCACTTGAGTATTATTATGATAACAAATCATGATTTGTGAAACACTAACAATTCCCCATTTTACTAATGTAACTATTATTAACAAATCTCTTTTTTAATATTTTAATGCTTTTCTTAGTTCTTCCTTTTGTTTGTACTCTTAGCTAAATTTCTACTAATACCTTCCTAAGATACACCGTGATTTGTATAAAAGGTGAATTAGTAAATTATGCTAATAGAGATGATGCAAGGAATAAAAATGATAAAATTACGATTACTAAATAATTAAAAAGTAAGTTATTATCTTATACTAATTCATTAATTACTTCCTTATATAACTCTAACTATCAAGCTATCAAAATTACCTAATTTATTTTATTAATATTAAGTTAATTTGGAAATAATATACTATCTTATTAGTTATGCACTGTTTAAGAAACCCTTTTATTTGAGCTAACTTATTTAAATATCCTGCATGATTTTATTAGTTTTTCTAGTTAAAAAATGAAAGTTTATTTAAAATTAAACTAAAGATATATATTATTATACTTTATACTAGTGACTAACGCTTAAGTGTTAGTTAAATTTATTGGTAAACTTAAGTTTATTTCTTAGTGTATTAGTAGAAGCTACTATATCATTTGTGAATATTTACTTAATCTTTACATTTATTAGCTCTTAGCTTCCCTATTAAGCATTACTAATGATATGCTTTGCTTAGATTAGATAGCTTTTATTATATTTGATATTTCTCTATTATAGAAATTAGTACTAAGTATAAATTTTTATATCCCTATTTATGGTTTAAGATATAGTAAGATATTTACCTCCATTAGCAAGATAAATATTTTATTTTCATTTAAAGCAGAATCTAGGTAAAGATAATAAGAATGTAAAGTTTATAGCAAAGCTTATTAAATAGATGAATAGGTATTATTAAGGGCTTTAACTTGGAATGTCTAATAGTCTATTTAAGCTTTCATTATAAAGTGGTATTTCTCTTAGATTTAAGCCTTAATGTTACTCAATCCTATTACATTTATGATTATAAAGTTTGGTTTATGAGTATTTGGAAATAGAGGCTATGTAGTTACTTCAACTTAGCAAATTAAATATATAAAATGAGGTTTTCTGTTATATAGTAAGGAACTAAAGAGACTTGAGAATTCATTTTGTTTCTGATTATTAAATGAAATTTAAGTTATTGCTTATATTTTGTAATTTTACCATTTTAAAATGGTTAAGCTTGAGTCATTTGGCAATATAACTAAGTAAGCAGATGACTTGCTTAAAAAGAAATATCCTTTCAAGAACCCATTTATGCTAAAGCTAAAAACAGCCGAAGTCTCAAAGTTTTTCCTTGGATCGAGAGCTTTGATTAACCCAGGCAAAGCTCCTACACTCAGAGCAAACCTTAAATACACAGGAATAAAGGATTTGATTTTTGAATCTAAGCTCTGGACAAATGGAGACTTAAATCTTAAGGTAGATTCAGAAGCAAAATTCGTTAAAAATACAAAATTGATCTCAGAAGTTAACTTGAAGAATCAAAGT
Source organism: Loxodes magnus (assembly GCA_946699065.1). Lineage (NCBI taxonomy): Eukaryota > Ciliophora > Karyorelictea > Loxodida > Loxodidae > Loxodes > Loxodes magnus. The sequence goes on from CAMPDV010000018.1 coordinate 873,791, forward strand.
GTAGCTACAGCAGCTGTTCATGTTGATTATACTTATCCAGAAAAATTCAAGCTCAAGGCAAGTGTAACTGATGGTCCTAACTTTAAGTGGGCAAGCAACTTAAAGATATTGGAGAATTTAGGATTTGGGCTTTAGACTGGCTATAATTTCACAAAAAGCGATTTCAATAATTTAAATTTGGCTTTATGGTTCGCTTAAAAAGATTACTCCTTGGCTTTAAAACATGAAGGAGCTCATCTCAAAGTAGGAAAATTAACAGGAAGTGCTTTCTATGGATTGAAAGACCTATAAACATGTGCAAGAGTCAGCTGTGATTTTGCAGATAAGTAAAAATTACTTGGAGAATTTGGAGCTTAGTACAAGCTTCATGATGAATTAAGTGTAAGAGGAAAAATAAGCACTACTGGCACATTTTCTGCTGGATTTGATTCAAGAATAGCTAAGTTTTTAAGACTTACATTTGCTGCTTCAGTAAGATTTATAATATAGACTCCCTTCAAAGTAAATAAAGGTCCTTGGGACTGGGGAATTATTATTCAATTCGTATAGCAGTGAGAACTTAATTTTTACAATTTAAATATATTAATAAATAAATTTAAAAGCATAACTAAATACTCTATTTCATGTCCTAACACCATTTATCAGCTTTATAAACTTATTAAAGCATCTTTGCTAATAGCCATATATTGCTATAACTTCTTAGTTCGCTAAGATTTAAGTGCTTCATATAGATTATTAAATATTAATTTATTTTAATGCTTTATAGTAAAAAGAGTATAAAAATCAGTTTTGAGATATCAATAAAAAGTTAAAGCTGTAAATCATTCACTGCTCTAGCCTAGTAACCTTAAGATGTAAATAAACATCATGATGATGTCTACATATAGCATCAGTGCTCCTACTATATAGTCATCGTAGGTTAACTCATTATATTTCCCCCCTACAATCATTTAAGTATCGATTATCAAGTAAATTCCGTATATAAGGATACCTAAGCAGCAATAAATTATATTAACTACTTAGCTTGAGCCTAAAAACATTATTCCTAATCCGAAAAACATGAAGCATGCTATTAGAACAAACATAAATCCAGAACAAAATGTAAAATCCGTTTTAGTAGTGCATGCATATATTGTTAAGGAAATTGTAACTCCTGTTGTCATAAGAGCTGCAGTTAAGACTATTTAAGGTGAATAGGAAGCACATGACATTGCAACTATTATTGATTCAGCTAATGTGAATAAGAATAACAAAGCGTAATTAACTGGAACTTTCCTTGCCACTTTCTAACAGCAAATTAAAGCTATCATTACAAATAGCGTTATTATCCAGCAAGGCCAAAAAAGCCAGAAATTCATAAGTAATAAAGCACCTAAATTTTTATTTATAACTACTAAAGAGCATATTACAGTTGTAATCATCAGTTGAATGCTCAAAATCCCATATACTTTTCTAATAAATCCCAGTCGATCTCCTGACAGCTATTTAGGATTTTCTAAATCTTAATATTCACTTTAAACGGTAAACATTTTATAATGAAAATAGTTTAAACTTGTAATAAAAAGCGAAGCTCTTCCTATAAAATAATAAATAGCTATCTATTATAATTTACCATTCTAGAATGCTTTCTTCTGTTTCTTTTTCTTATTCATGTCCCATCTACTCTTGCAATATTATTACTTTATTCTCTACTCTATAATCTATCTCAAAACCATTTCAAGCTTATATATAGCTTTACAAGATACTCAGTTGCAAAATCAGCAAACTAATTTAAAAGCTTGCTTAATTTACATTTAGATAATGAGCTTGCAAAAATGAAATTATGAAGCTAAAAGAACTTAATGCTATAAAAGTAAAGACTTTAAGTTTTAAACTATACTAAAAACAAAATTTTGAGAAAAGAAATAAAGAAAAGACACAAAACTATAGGAATACTTTAAATAAGCAAAAAGAAGTTTTTATACTTAAGCATTAACTATAACTTGGATACTTATTTAATTATTAAAATAAGCTAAAAGGAGTTAATTATTTTATTTTTCTTTCCATAAAATTCTAAATTTATTCTCATCTATTAATTAGCAAACCAAGTAATATCAAAATCATTAAATTCATACAAATAACTGACAAAAATTAAAATTTTAATCAATAAAGATTTAAAAAGAAAGAGAATCACTAGAATCAGCACTTTATTTAGCTAGGAATCTCAAAATAGGATACTTAAATTCTAAATAAAAGCAGATGCTATTTAAGATATTAAAAGGCTTTAATTAAAATTTAATATAAATTGATAATAAAAACTATTTAGGATAAATAAATTGACTAAACCTAATAAATAGACACTGATGCTAGCTACATCTCTTTAAAATTAATTATTATATATAATAAACCTAAATTAAATGCTTTCTTATTATAGAAATTTATTATAATAGTACTTGGAAACTTAGAAAAGCACTCTTAAAAATGAAGTACTAATAACAGTTTCCCTTTAAAATAAATTTTACTTGATTTAACTATAAATAATTATTATATTTGTTAACCTTTTAGTAGTTAGATACTCATACATAGATTACTCCTTTTAAGTAAAAATTAAGATATAAATTTTTATAATTTAAGAGAGTTTTGTAAATTTGGTATTAAAAATAAAAAAAGTCTGGAAAAAGCATATATTCAGTATACTGGTATAAAGAATAGATTGGATGTAATTCTATGATAATTGAATTGAGTAAGATATATTAATCATTTATATAAATTAAAATTTTACTCTTAAAAATGGGGACATGCAATTTTTGCAACTCATCTAAAAATAACAACTAATAATTTAACAAAGAAGAATTGACTAGTAAATAGATAAACCAATATGATTTTAAAGTTGAAAGATTAGTAGGCAAAGGGGCTTTTGGAAAAGTTCTTCTTGTAACTAAGAGAGATACAGGTAAAGTCTATGCCATGAAAGTTTTAAATAAGCTTGCTATTATAAAAAAGAACTAGAAGATCCATACTGAAGCTGAGAGAAATATTCTAGCTACAGTTAAGTGTCCTTTTATAGTTTAACTAAGATATGCCTTTTAAACAGCTGAGAAACTTTACATGGTTTTAGATTATTGTGGTGGAGGAGAGTTGTTTTACCATATAAAAAGAATGGGGAAATTCAGTGAAGAATGAGCAAAGTTTTATATCTGTGAAATCATTCTTGCTTTAGAGTATTTGCATAACCTTGGAATTATCTACAGAGACTTAAAACCTGAAAATATTTTGCTTGATAAGTATGGCCATGTAAAATTAACAGATTTTGGGCTATCTAAACTTGGTATTCACGGAAATGAAAAAGCATACACGTTTTGTGGAACTCCTGAATATTTAGCACCTGAAGTATTGAAAGGAGAAGGTCATGATTAAGCAGTAGATTGATGAAGTATGGGAACATTGCTTTATGAAATGTTGACGGGATAACCTCCTTTCTTCTCTAAGAACAAAGAACAAATGTTTAAGAATATTATAACGAAAAAAGTCTCTATGAAAAGTTACTTCTCTTAAGAATGCTCTAACCTTTTAGAGTAGCTACTACAACCAAATGTAAGTTTTCAATATTAGCCTACAAAAAGGATGAAAGAAGCTCGAGTCGTAAAAGAACATCCGTTCTTTTCAAATGTCAAATGAGACAATTATTAAAGCAAGCAATAAGAACCTCCATTTAGACCTAAGTTGAAACACGAAAAAGATACATCCAATTTTGATAAACATTTTACAAGTGAAAATCCATAAGATAAGGGAAGTATAGTAACAGAGGCAATCAGCTTAGAAAACAATAAAGAAGACTTTTTCTATGCAGATTTTACATATCTAGAAGATTTACAAAATAGAAGGAGTACTTCAATATTCAACCTACAAGATTTAGGCAATAACAAATGAATGGATTTAATTTGTTTTTAAATACTTTATTAATTTCAATTTTAAATCAAATATTATGATTCAAAGGCGCAAAAAGAAATAAAGTGCTCAAGAGCTTTCTGATGATTTGAGTATGGACGTTTCACAAACAGATTTAAGATATAAATTTAGCACTCCAATAAAATTGTAAATAACTGAATAGACAATATATGACCTCTCCCTTAAAATATATAAGAAGCTTAGCTAGTGAAATACTAATTATTTCTTTAAAAAAGGGAAAATTGTAAAGTTATCTTCAGAAATAAGTGAAGAATTAGAAAACTCTCAAGAGCAATAATTATATAATAAATATTCTATTAACGAACTATAAATCATTCCAGAAAGAAATTAAAACCCATCAGAATCAACTACATTAAATGAGTAAAATTCAATCTTTTGTTAGGAATTAGAATACTAAGACATTGAAAGCTAGTAAATGAAAAGTATATTAACTGATTACTTATAACAGAAAGAAAAAAGCTTACATAGTAGTTTCCTTAACTCTCAATAAGGAATATTACTATAGTTGAAATCCATCGAAGAAAATTTGAGTAGCTTTAAGGACGCTGGTCCTATTTTATATAAAAGTTCTTTTAGCAAGTAGCTATGTTTGCTATTTAGTTGAACAAATTAGAAGTTTAGCTTTTGTAATTAATATACAGATCAGTTAAGCGACTTTTGCGGAGAAGCTTGTCAAGAGGTATTTGAGTTTTTTAGCAAAAAAAATTTTTAAATAATTTTATCTTTGGAATAAGATTAAGATATTTAAGCTAATTCTCTTCTTATGTCCAAAGAATCTTACTTTATACAGCACCTTAAGGGTCTTATTTTCTATTAATCAATTTTAACTTGCTTTTTTGAAATTAAAAATATAGCCAGTAAGAGAAGCGTAGTTAAGTGATTTACTTAATAATATTTGTTAAATATATTATTTATATCTATCTACTTTTAAATTATAAATACCCTTAATATAAATAAATCATTCAATACTTAAACAAATCCCGATTGAATTTATCTCTCTAAACTTACATTTTTTTAATAGAAACACTATTTTAAATAAAATAACTCTAATTTAAATTAGGATTTAAAAGATAAGAAACAGTGAAATAAGATATTTATGCGGTGTTTTATTACTATTATTGCTCTATTTTTAAGATATAAATAACTATCTAATAATAAATAAACTATAAATAGATTTTATAAGAAGATATTTTAGTTAAAAAGTAATTTACTTACTTAATATATCATATCTTTCTTATAGAAAATTAGCATTAAGATAAATAAATGTCTATTTTCTAGCAATCTTTAAAGATGTGCATAAATGCTTAGAAAAAGACTAAAAATAATAAAGCTAAATGATATAGAACTTCTATGAATATATAATGATCTTATTTAATAGTAATTTTACATTTAGATTCTACTTTTATTCATTTTAAACTATTCTAAATTCTAAAACTAGATACTGCAATAGTATATATAAGATATTTGCTATCTATAAAATCTTTTTCAATTTATCTCATTTTAGTATACTCAAAAGATATTGCAAGCTATTAAAATTTAAATATGATAACTACTAATTAAAGTGTAAAAATGCAATAATCTATTTAATCTTATGATTTATGTAGAATTCCAGAAGAATATTATAAATTAATCTTTTGATTGATAGTTTTTAAAATAATTACACAATTAATATTAATTTACTTTTATGTATAATGTTCTTTAATAAAAGTAAAATTTATTAATGCAAATAAATTATTTTTCTAGACTCGTAATATTTTCCTTAAGATTCATATTGATTTCTATAAATAAGAAAAATTGGTGAAAGATTATTAAGAGAATCTTATTATTAATTTAAGATGCTTCAATATAAGTCAGATATGTAGATTACTTGTAATGGAGTATTTTTACAATATGTATAGTCATTAAGCATTAAATTAATTTTAACACATTAAATTCCAATTTATAGAGAAAATCTTTTAAAATAGTTTTAATCTAGATTATAGCAGGTTGATCACATTTGATATCTTGCAATATAATAATTTTAAATATTATAATTGTTCCAGTTTTAGTTACAAGTAAAAATTTAATTTATAAAAATAACTTAGTAAAACTTAAAGAAAAAAGAAGTTCTAAATTTCTTAATTAATGAGATTAATCTATAACTATAAATATGCATATATATAATGTTTTGATATATGTAAAGCTTTAAAAGAACTACCAATGATAAGCTAGTGTACTCTATGATGAGAGATATTAAGTTATTATAAATTTTTATTTTAAATTAAACTATTTATGTATTTTCATCTAATATTTTAAAATTTTCTTAAATATCCTTCGTTTTTATAAATTTATATCTTTTTATCTAAGGATTAATTATATCTGATTTTTAATTTAAATATTGCAAAGCATTATGCAATTAATGTATATATTTAAGTATTTCTTTATTATATTTTTTAATGAAAGGGTTATTTCGTTTTAATAAATAGTTATTGTTCTTTATAATAAAATGAGTTTTAATTTTGATGAAGGCCTTTTATTTCACATTTTATTACTGATTGCTGCTACATTTACAGTGCTAAGTACTGTTTCTGTTATCTTTTGATATTGCTATTTCAAAGAATAAAGAACTTTTCTGTGATGATTAGTCTATAAACTTAATTTGAGTATTTTCATATGTTGCTTATTTTTAGTGCCTTTATCTTTGATGATTAAAAAGAATTTGAATTTATATTTTTAAGATTTTTGAGTGAGAATTTGCTATTATTTTACCTTTTATTTTTTCCAGGCAGCAATTATTTGAAATAATTTTCTTTACTTTATTATGTATCAAATGATTTGTAATTTAAAACGAGATTTCAAGCATTATTAGTAAATTTTTGCTCGAACTGGATTTTATGTTCCCTTATTATTCATAACTCCAATGCTATTATGTGAATTATTTCTTTGGAATGGTTTATATTAATTTGACACTCATTTGAAAGTTACCATGACTCTTTTTATAATTTTATTTTTTCTTCCTATTTATGTTTGTCTTCCTTGAACAAGTTATGTAACTTACAAATTATTAAAATCGAATTTAGTTCTACTGATGAATATTTCATCTGAGATGGAAGAATCAGTCTAAATAATAAGAAATTTGAGATGAACTCCTCTTATTTATCACATTTCTTAGATATTGGGTTCTGTTCCTTTTCAAGTCAGTTTTCTTGCTTTTATTTTATTTGATAAAAAATATGCTTAAGATTCCTATAAACGATGAAATGGAATAGGAGCACTTATAATGGTAATATTTGGTATGCTTATTTGTCTGATATTTGGTTACAATTGTAATATTTGATAAGAAATTTAACGGAAGATAAAAATAAAATTTCTAGAAAGTTACTCTAATACAACTTAAGGGTAATAAGACTTAAGTCAATCTGCCAATGAAATTACTTGTTTAACCTCTTCCATCAATAGTTTATATCCTGATTAAGATTTTAAGAATAGCTTTGTTTTTAACTGACTTGAAAAATACAAAATTATGAACTTTTCTCTTTAATCCATTTTTCTCAAATAAATTAAATTATAAAAACTGAAAAAGTTTGGAAATAAAGGGCTAAAGTATTAGAAAGGTATCAATCTTATTAGCTTAATTAAAGATTTATATAATGAATATATTAACTTGTTAGCTTTATTATATTTCATAGTAATTTAATTGAATAGAAACACAGTTAAAAGTATTTTTGTAATTTGTATTATATTCTAGTTTTAAGCTTATTTAAGCAAGAAATACTTGCATATAAAATTATAATGCTTACATTGTTTTTTAATTAAAAGAGTTAAATATTTTTGTTAAGCTAATATGATTTATTTTAGTTACGTGTTCATAATAATAACTAGCTTCCTATTTAATTAATTATAAATAATAATGAGTTATTCAACATCCTACCAACTTAAGAACTAAGTGCAGCGTATCCTCTTTCTATATGCCATAATCGCTCAAGCTATATTATTCTTCTAATTACTTCCCAGCAAAAATTAATCTTTATATTTCTACTGGAATTCCATGTTTATCTTACACTTATTTCTTTACATCCAAAACTGCACAGTCAGGTTCTATATCTACCGTATATGTGGAACCAGTCAAAGTTTTTACAAATATCTGCATTTTATAATGAAAATAAAGATCAAATTTAAATGTAATTATAATGCTTTCTGATACGCTCTTTTCTTTTAAATCAAAAGCATATTGCTGCTTCTTTTACTTTATTTTCCTTTATAATTCGATATTTTTTAATTTTACCCTATCAAAGTTTATTTAACTCTTACTATTAATTTTGCTTTATTTAAAGCTAAGTAATTAAGAATCAACCTAATAAAATTAGCATGTTTGATTTTATTCATTCATAACTTATCATATTAATACAACATACCTACATATTTAATAGGCTAAGTCAATAAGTAAGAAGTGCCAATAAAGCTTCTATACAGTTGAATTAAAATAAAAAGTATATAGCTTATATTATTATTCCTTTATATTATTATATCACTCTTAATCTAAATAAGCTAATATAATCCTTATTTCATTTGTTCAGCTCACAAGTTTAAAGTAGAACAATGCAATTAAAAAGAAGTTGTAGTTAAGGATAACTGTAAATTATGTAATGGAATAGCTTAGTTATTAAATATTTATATACTTAATAATTAGGATTAATTAAAGAAGCATCTATTATAACTTATTAATGCTTATTTATTAAACTTTTAGAAAATGCTAATTAGCTACTATTCTTTATTTTAAGAAATCCTAGCAAGATATATGGAAACATAGGGAAATGTAATATTAATAGTTAAGATTACTAATAAGCTTTAAAATTAATTTAGTTACTAGCTAGATATTTACATATATTAGATATTTTAAACTGAGAAGGCATTTAAGAATAACTTATAGAGTAATTTCCTTTAATTAAATAAAATCTACTATTTTAAATAACTACAAGCAATATCCTCATTCTAATCTAATCTAAGAAACATACTTATCATATAATTATTCTATAGCATCATATCAACTAAATCTAGTTTAAATTACATTTATTATGCTCAAATTATTGCTATTCTGGACTGTATGGGACTATAAATTACAAGAAGGAAAGTAAGGAAAAAGATAGAAAGTAAAATTTTAGAAAAAGTGTAATATTTCTAAAAAAAATGGTTGAAGGTTTCAAGTCAGGCTTTTATACCACCTCTTCCTAAGCCAAAAAGGAAGGGAGGAAGCAAGAAACCAAGTCTTAATAATCTTAACAATCTTCTCTATCACAACCTTAACCAGCACTGAACTAACAACTTGGAATCTAACAAAATGAACGAAAGCCAACCTTGAAGGATATACACACAGAAACTCCAACCTCAAGCGAGAAACCGAGGAAACAGATGAAGTCTGTTCTCCACCAGGAGGTATCAGAGTTCAACCCTTCTGACCAGATAAGCATGGAGTAGCTCATCAAAGTGATACTTAACCTCCAGGAAGAGATCAAGAGATTGAAGAAGGACAATGATATGCTGATGGCAAAGCTAGAGCTAGCAGAAGGAATTGAGTCAAGACTTATGTCCTAGGAAAGAGATCTTAATGCCTTTTGGAATATCTCGCAAAGTCAGACTAACGAATCCTAAAATTAGCTTTAAAAACAGACTGAACTGGATAACAGACTCGGAAAAATAGAAGAGAAATTGTAAACTTTTAAGAAAGTGTAAAGCGAAACTGGAACTATACAAATGGAAATCGAAGCCTAGAAAGAGCAAACAAATCAAGGAAAATAATTCAAAATAAAAAAGAAATGTTTCTGCTGTGTAAGCATATGACATTTTTATCGGAAGTGTTAAAAATTCTAATAGAAATAAAGAAACTATTGGATAAAAGAACAAAAAAAGAAGAAAAAAGAAGAAGCAAGAATGAAAAGAATGTATTACAACCCGGATGGTTCAATATACAAGATTAAGATGGAACCAAGGCAAGTTAAAGGAGGGAAAACCTGGAAAAATCCGAGTTCCCAATCTCGCTAAAATTGGGCGACCAGAACTTTTATATTTAACAGCAGGGAGCATGAACTGCTGTATTCCTGACGGAGTTGGAAATCCCTAAAATGGAAAAATTAAAATTAATATTATTATTAAGTGTAATATTTCTTTTATATAAGAAAGTAATGCTAAAAGTAAATGAATCAAAGCAATTATTTTAATTAAATGTGCTTGCTAGCTGTAGTTATATAAAATATATAACTATCTATGCATTAATAGTGTATTTAAACTTTCTATTAATCAGTTTAAATTATTTAAACTTGCTTAGTTAATCATTTGCTATATAAGCTTTAAAGAAGCTTATTTTTTATTTTAAGTATTTTATTTATAGCAAATCTTCCATTAGCACTCAGCTTTATCTTATCTATAATTAAATCTTTTTAATTATAGCATTCTTTTAGTAATTAATTAGAAGAATTAATATTAGCTAAATTAATACTTCTATAAGCAATCAATGCTTTAGCTATTTTAAATTATAGAGTTATTATTTAGGCAAAGTTGCTTATAATTTAAAAATTAACTAAATAATTTAGCTTTTGAAATAAGCAAAGATATTAAGGCAATTACGTGTGTTTAAATTATAAGTTTCATAATATTCTTATTATATCATTATAGCTTAGATATAGCTTAGATATAGCATAATATAGCATAATAGCATAATATAGCATAATATAGCATAATATAGCATAATATAGCAGACCCTTAAAATCAATTATTAGTAATCAGTAAGTAAATTCTATTTTTAAATTGCAGTCTTAATCAAATATTCAGTTCACGTTTTTATAAAATTCTTTAGCACATTTTTGTTAAGAAAGCATTAAATTAGCATTCCTTCTATTAAACAATTTGAAGGAGATATTGAGGATATAATTAATCTTAAGCATTTTATTAATTAAGAATATAAAAGATTAAAGACTTAAATAAGTAACTATAAAAGATAAGTGTATTATATAACCAAAACTATAAAACCATAGCAACATTTATTATTTTTAGCTAAGTTTGCTATTTGAAAAAGTAACTTTAATCAATATTATAGAATATAAGTCTAGAATGAATAGTGATATAGGATATTATCCATTTAGGTTTAGGATTATTATTAAAGGCTATAAGCATTTATAAGAAAGAATAAATAAATATCTTTACTATTTACTAAATCATTAATTAATATAGTTTCTTATAAGTAATTTAGAAATAGACTTATAATATTTAATAAATGAGGAGATAAAAAGCAAATTATAAATTAAATTTATAGGTTATCTTTCTTATTTAAATATATATCTATCATATAATTAAGCCTTTAATATATCTAAAACATCATAATCTAAGAATTAGTATAAAAAAGATTATGAAAGCAAAAACAGTTTAATTAAAATTAGTTTAGACTAATAAAATATCTTAACTAACATTTATGGCTTTTTGAAATTACCTACAATAAAAGTAAATTAAGAGTAAATTTAAAGAAAATCTAATATTCTATCTTTTATTTTAGCAACTAAATAAAGAATTTATTTTATTTAAAATTAAATTAATTAAAAATAAAAGAAGCAGCTTTAAAATAAGTCAAGCAAGAACTATAATGATCTAAATAATAGGTAGTTATCTAGAGGAAACTTACCAATTTCCATAAAATCATGCAAATAAGCAAAAAGTACGTTACTAGAATCATTTTGAAAGGTAAAACATTAGAATAGTAAATCAAAACAAAAGTAAGCTGAATTATTGTAATTAAAAACCTTTAAAATTATTTAAATGCCTATAATTAAAAATGAGTAGTTTTGAAGATAAAGTTCGAAAGTCTATTCGCTATGGAAGGTTACTAGAATTTCGATCTCTTCTTCAAGCTAATTAAGATCAAGATCCATTAAGTTTTTAAGATGAATAAGGATTTACAAGTAATTTTTTATTTAGTATTGCATGAAATTTCGTATTGTCCCTCGACTGATAATATCTAAGTTTAATTTCTTTAGGAGCTTAAGTAATTTTATGTAATTTTTTAAGATTTAGTAAAACAAAGAAAATCATAATGAAATATTTCGTAAAAGTTTGAAACTAGTTAGCAGGAGAGATAGAAAATCCCCTATACATATCGCAGCTGAAAACGATAAAAGAAGTCTAATGAAATAATTTTTGCAAATTGGTGTTAGCATTTACACTAGAGATGGATTTGGGCAAACTCCTTTACATATTGCAGCATTCAATGGTCATTATATCTTTATGTCAATAGTTTTAGATGCAGAATAAAAAGAATTAACTTTGACAGATGATAAAGATAATAAAATTATAGAATGTAAAGATAACAAAGGAAAAGTAGCAATGCATGTAGCCGCTTAACAAGCTCATGAAACAAATTGCTTAATTTTAATGCCCCTACATGAAGATATAAATGTTGCAGATAATGAAGGAAATACTACTCTTCATTATTCCACTTAAGCACAAAATATTAGACTTGTCAGATCTTTATTACTTAGAGGCGCTTAAAGAACCGTCATGAATAAATAGAATTAAACTGCATGACACCTTGCTGATTAGCTGAAAAATGAAGATTTGAAATAAATATTAGAAGTTGAAAAGTATGATTGTCTTGAAGAGTATAATCCTTGCCGAGTACCTTTAAGACCAATTTAAACTAGTAGAAAAGGAGTTCTTTTTGTGGTTTTCAACATAGCTTTTAGAGCTATAGTAAATTTCATGTTCATTATTCCAAGAAAAATGTATTGGTATATAATAACTGGCTTGATATCTTTCTTGGCAATTTTTTTTATGATTTGATCAGGGCTTAAAGATCCTGGATACTTGAAGAAAAAACCGGAAATAACGATCATGAACTTACTTCAAAGATATAATGCTGAATTTGTCTGCCCAATTTGTGTAGCGAGGCGTCCTCATCGTGCTCGTCATTGCAATATATGCAATAAATGTGTTAGGAAATTTGACCATCATTGTCCTTTCATCTATAATTGTGTAGGATAAAATAACTATTACTTATTTGTTTTGTTCTTGGTTTTTATGTTCATAGACTGCTTATATTCTATAATTATCTCCATTTTGAGTAAGATTCTTATTATAGAGCTAATAAATGTTAATGACTCGTAACTATTTGAAACTAAATATGACATAATCTTTATTATTGCCAATTTATTCTTTACATTCCTAGTGACACTTTCAGTCTGTTCACTTCTCGTTATTCATATTGGAAACATAATTTGTGACTTAACTACTCATGAAAGGTATTCAAGAAAACCTAAGAGAGTAAAATCAAGATAAAGAAATTCTACTCAAAGCATAGAGAAAGATTCTTTAATAGCTTCTGAGGTTTCTGATACTTCTTCTATGTTTTTAGAGGGAAGTTAAAGATTCGCTCCTTATATTGAGGAAAGCTAAATAAACATGGGAAATCATGAAATAAATGATTTATAAGAAAGTCAAAATAGATAGAATTAAGGATGTTTAATTTCTTGTTGTAACTCATGCTTCAGAAAAGATGATAGCAGTTTTTTAGATGAAGAAGAAAACGATTGAAATTTTATATTTAAATGCGTCATTTAATTAAAGAATTTTCATTAAGTTACTAAAAAAACATTTCTTTTAGCAAATCCCACCAGTTTTCGTATCTATTTTTGTCTAAAGATAAATAAAAAAATTTAAACTTTTCCTTTTATTTCCAATTAAATTTTGATTTAATTTTCATATTAAATATAAGAAAAGAAAGTCAAAATTTAGATGTTTAAAAGTTGTAAATAAATTTAGTAAAGCTCATCTTTTATTACTAAGACTTTAAAATAAGAAATAATATGATAAATTAGGATTAAGAATATTCTAGTAATAGGATAAGCTTAAGTATTAAGTTAATATCATTATCCTTTTATAATTCTAAATTATTGTATTTTAGATTTTTATCTTTATCTAATTAAATTATTTCCAGAATTTTTATTTAATAAGCTCTTTAGATTGTATTCATTATTATAACTATAAAGAGAAAAAAATGAGACTTTTAATAATTTATTAATTCCTTTCTTTATAAGAAAATCAATGACAAGAGAACTATTGAATAGAACTTTAAGATTAACATTCCAAAATAATTTCCTCATAAAGCATGAAGACTGTATTTAGATCATATAGAATAAGATTATTTGCCTAAAAATATTGTTTATATTAAATATAATAATATTAAATAAATTATTGGTATGAAGATTCATAATGTTCTTTATATTTTATCTTTATCAAAGCTATTTTTTTAAACATTTAATTAATAAATTGGTTTCATTTTTAACTTGGCAATTAATTAACGATTTATTAATAAAAATATACAAAACAGTATGGAATTTTTAAATAGTTCATAATGAATGTAATAAGTTCTATAATTATTTTAATTTTATTTCTATATTTATTATAAAAAAGCAAAATATTTGCTCTATAATTCTTTTGAAATAGATTAGATTACATTGAAGTTAATCTTTACATTGTTTAATCTTCTTCTTTAATATTTTCGAGTAAAGCATTCATTTATTATTTTAAAAGATGCAACAATTTTCCCTTCACTACTTATTCTAGATCTATATAAATAAGAAATTACTATGTTCAATAGCGAATTTATCCGCTAGTTATTATGATGTGTCTCCAGGATAGACAACAATTCTTTCTTTTTTATTCTTCCCTAAATTGACATCAACATAAAGTAAAGGCTCTTATTCAATTTTTTTTGTTGATATAATTGAAGTAGATTCTTAAGTTGGTTATTAATACAGTTAAATATATGCACATTATGTCTCTTTACTACTGCCTTATGTTAAATTTTTATTATCAGGACTTTTCAGTTTCCTTTATGGTTTTGTTTTTTCTTCAATGTACTGTTTTGCTTTTTTCATTCTATTTAAAACTTTTTCTACTCCTTTAATATTGTTTCTAGGACTTATTTAAGTACCAAGTTTTTTGTTTTTGGTTGCTGATAAATCAGGTTTAAACTTACAAAACACTTTTAGTTTTTCTTCTTAAATTTATTTTTCAAGATTATAAACTTCCATTTTTTTCTCCTTTATTTATCTTGAATATTCAAATAGCTATTGGGATTTTTAAACACCAGATCCATTTCGTAAGGGTGAATTGCATTGACTTTACGAATTGAACCTTCTGATATTAGGTTGGAAACTAAATTCTTTTGCTATTTTTATTTCTTATTATTATTTCTGTTCCTCAATTCAAACTTATTTCTTAGCTTTACTCATTATAAGTAAATCAAAATGCTTATTCTATTTATCTGCTCTTGGACTTTAACTAATTCTTTTCTTGTGAACTATCTTTGCAATTTATTGACTGTTAATATCTATTTGTGGTGCGAATGTTAAAGCAAGATCACTAGCTATTTACGTTACTTTTGGTGTAGATGCATTAATCTTTTTGTTTCTTTTTTCTGCAAATAAACTATAATCTTTTCAAATTTTCTTTAGCTTATTTTCATCAAAATCAATAGTTATTTCGTTTTGCTTGCTTTTATTACTTTTTTCGATAGCTTTATTGCTCTTAATACTGCGCTAAGTTGTTTTTATTGAGTTATTTTCCTTATTTTCCTTTTTTTATTTAGCACATTTTTTTATTTAAGTTTATATATCATTTTTAGCAGGAGGTTCATATTAAGTCTAAGTATCCTACAATTTTACTTTTATTTATTTACTTTTAGCCAAACAAAGAATAGCCTTCAGATACTGCAAAAGCAACTGAACGTTAATTAGATTTTGTTGATCTAATATTAATTCATTTCAAAGCTATTAAACTAAATTTATCTACTGATCAATCTGAATATTTTAATTGCTTTGGTCGCTTTGACAATTTCTATCTATAAAATGAAGTTCTTATAAAATGCTACACATTTGATTTTAGTCTATCCATTCTTTGCCCTCTATAAGTTTAGCTATTTGGTGCTTAAACCTATTCTTAAGCATTTTCATGGAATTTGGACTAATTGATCTACTTTTAATAGGTTCAGGTGAATCTTAACGCTTAGATTTCTGTTATCTTCTAAGAGCATCTTAATATAGAATGCTGTCTATTTTGCCAAGTCTAGTTAAAGATTTAGACCTTTCATTGATCTAAGGTTTAAAAATATTTTCTTAAGTTTCATTAGGAGAAGGATATCTTGTTTAAGAAGCTTTCTTAATTTAGTAGAGCCTTTAGTGAAAAGGAGTTTATACTTTATTATTTATAAGCTTTTGAGATCCTTTACACATAAGTGACTATTAGACTCCTTTATTTAAAAAACCTTTATTTTATTAAGGATTTTTCAGAATCTTATTGAGTATCTAATTATAATCTGCTTATTCAGGTGAAATATTGGATTGTGGTATCGAGTTCTTTATTTTATGTATCTTAGGTTTGAAGCTACATTCTTTCATCTCTCTATCTTGATTTTATTGTTGTAACTGCTAGATTTTCTGCTTTTTGTGAGTTTCAAATTTCATAAATCTATCCATAGTAGAGGAAACTTTATGATTACTAGGGTTTTATTGTAAAGGCTGTGATCTATAACTGAAAATATTGCTAGAAGAGTTACTTTAGCTATTAGGAGTTAATATTCCAGAAGATTTGTTGAACTAGTAAGCGCTTATTATATCTGATCCAGCATCTAATCTTTTCTAAGAAAAACTTGATTTATTAAGCTTTTATGAGCTGTTACTTGCTGATTGGGTTTATTAACTTTCTATTGCTTACTTATAAAAATTTGATTGAATATCTTCATTTAACTTCATATCTAATATTTTCCATTATATATCTTTTCCTTATTTTAATTACTTTTAGCTTTAATTTTTATTTCCATTTTATGAATTATTATAAGCACCAAGATATTAAACCTAGCTTCTTTAGTTAAAATGATTGCTTACTTCATTATTTTAATCATTAAGAACATTCTTTCGGTTTTTAATATCCATTATTCTATTATTAGCTTAGCTTTGATCTTCCTCAAATAATTAGTTTGGAAAATATTTATTTTTATCATCTTTTTAATTTATTTGAATTGCATTTTATTTTAGCTAGTTATGGCTTACTTTTTATACTTCTTGTTCATTAAAAGAATTCATTTTTTGCTAGTTATTTATGATTATAAGGTTTTCTTCAGGTATATCAGTCAAATCTTCATCTGTCATCGTTTCAGTATATTACTCTTCTTCTTTATCATTACTAAAGCTTAATTTTTATTAATCAATAATTAGATTGTTTTAAATTAACTGAGTATCAGATTCATCAAGATCTAATTAGAATTACTCAATAGTCTCGTTTTATTGCTATTTTGTCTATGGAGATTCCTCTGACGTATACGAATTGAGTCGTTTTGTTTTGCTTGTCTAGTTAGTCTAAAGTAGCTTGACTTGTCCTTAGAATATATTTTCAGAATCTATCAAAAAGTGTTCGTTTAAATTCATTTATTCCTAAATAAGAATATAATTATAGTATTCTCCTAAATATTAACTAAGCCTAAATTTAGTTCTATTTGTACTCTATTTATATTATATTGAAATTATCCTTATTCCTACTTATTTGCTTATTTCTAGCTAATTTACTAGATGTTTAATATTAGTATTTCCTATTATTGCTTCACTATATGTACCTTCCCTTAAGTCTTAGAGTTATAATAGATCTATTAAAATAGCTAGTGCTTTATAATAAGCTACATAATGTAATTATGTAATTCTCTTTGTATCATATTATTACTATATAGGGATTCTTAAAGAGCAGATAAGCTTTTGCGCTTCATCTGGCAAAGACAGACTTAATCTATTTCACTATTTTAACTTAACAGGGATAGCAATAAGAGATAATAGCAGCTAATTTAGCAATATCATAAGAGGCTATAATTTACCCTAAGCATATAGGAATTGATTATATAATAACTGCTTTATTTAGAGTAAGTACAATAATGTCATTTTAATAGTTCAAAAGTAAAAAGAAAGAAAAGAACGAGGAACTTCCCAACTTTATTAGGAAAAATCCATGGTACAACATCAAAAATGAAATCTAGCATGTAGAAGTGCAAAATTCAATTAATTAGTAAACTCATAAGGGTATTATCAGCGAGCCTGTTACTAAGTTTAGAAAAGGAGCTTGCACTAACTGTGGATCAATGACTCATAATGTTAAAACTTGTATAGAAAGGCCTAGGAAAATTGGAGCGAAGTTTAAGCCAGTTAATCTCGGAAAGGATGAGTTCTTATAAGAAGCTAAATTAAATTACGAAGGTAAAAGAGATAGATGAAATGGATTTACTGGAGATATGTATTCGTAATACTTAACTGAATGGGGCTAATTAGAAAAGGTTAGAAAAAAATAAAAACGATAAGGGGATTCTCTGGGCTTAAAGCAGCAGGAAGTTGAAGATTCAAGTGAAGATGATGAAGTGAAATCCAGACCTGCTGAGCTTGAATTTTACGAAGCTAAAATTGATCCTCGCACAAAAACAACTACAAGAAATTTAAGAATTCGTGAAGACACAGCAGTTTATCTTAAAGATCTCAATCCAGATAGTGCTATTGAATATGATGGAAAATCTCGAGCAATTTAGAGCAATCAGCTAAAATACAGCGAGGAGATGAAGATAATGAGAGAATAAGAACGATTTGCATTCTAAATGACTTAAAACGGAACAGATTTAAATCCTGTAAGCGATCCTAGTCAAACTGAACTAGCATATAAATTCTTCAAAGGAAAAAAGGAAAAAATAGTTGAAAATAAGAATTAGCATCTTATTGAGAAATATGGAAGCCAAGATAATTATAAAATGAAGCCTGAAATAATTGGAATACAGGAAGATTCTTGAGAGTATTTGGAATATAAATATCTATGATTTTTATTTAGAATTAACTCATTTATTATTATTCTCTTTTATAGCTTCTTAAGAGTAAATAAACTAAAATTAGAATTAAGATACTAATATTTAAAATCGTCTGCTAAGCAAACAAATCTTAAAATGTAAAATCTAACTTATTTGCCAAAATAATGTGAAAATAATTTGAGTTTCTAAGGTAAAATTGATTATAAAACATTATAAATACTAAAATAAAAATATTATTTTTACATTAATAAAGATAGTAGATAGATAAATTAAATTAAAAAGGGTAGTTAGATTAATAATTTTCAAAGCTTATTAAAGCTATAATTAGTAATTTTTAATACAGATTATGAATTAAATTAGTTTAAGAGTTGATAGGGATATCATAATTTAATAATTAACAATTATATAGATAATAATTAACCTTAAAACTAATATTTATGTTTATTAAAAGATTTAAATTGAGATAAGATGATTAGTTGTCTATGCTCTCTATATAACTTAGTAATTAAAAAATGGTAAATAATTATTTACAAACAGTTATTTTATTATTTAAATTTACTCTTTTTAGTTTAGTAGTTTAAATACTAAATCTTTATAGGTACCAAGTAGGAATCTATTGATATAAAAAGGATAGTGTTTAATAGTTAAAATATGAGAAAGATTATATGACTATTCTATTAGACTAAGTAAAATGTATGGATTAAATGATAAAATATAAAGTTGCACTTTAAATTAATGGTTTTTGGATTTAATTTTAGAATGAAATTTCATAAATTATGATATTTCTAAAAGCTAATTTTAGCAGCTATCACTAATGCAAGGAAAACAAATAACTGGAAGTTGAAAATCACTATTACACCTATTATAAAGCTTATTAAATATCACTCATACATAACATAAGGAAATCCTGTTAACTAAGTGTGACTTAAAATTTCTGCTGAATTAACTTGAAGTTTTTAAGGCTTTAGAGTTACTTCCATTAAGTTAGGAAGTACTGTATCTCAGTAAACCATAGGAAAATTAATCACGATTGTCTAATATTCTTCTGTTATTCCTAACAAATGAGGAATGAACAAAATTCAGCTTTTAAGTGATCTTATATAGCTTGAATGTCAGTGCATCTCTCCCTGCAATCAAAAATTTACCTGAGAGGTGATATTTTTTAATCTATTATTTGAGTAATCTTTGAAAAGAATTTCTGCATTAAAGTTCCCAATATCATAATTCTTCTGAGTCTCAGGAACGTATAAATACAGCTAGTAGGAGTAGGCATAGTTTTGATAAAAGTTTATTACAATATCGTTACTCTACTTCATATCTCTTAAGAAATAAGAAAAATTACTAAGCATCGAATAGGTAAACTTGCCTTTTCTGGTATACATCAGGAACAATAAAATAGTACAGAATGATGTAAAATATAAAAGAGTTCACAACCATCCAGGAAATAATACCAAAAAAGCTAATTGCACTATCTAATAACGAAAACTTACTAAGCAGCACTCGTTTAAGCAGTTTCTACTGAATTAGTGAATTTCTAGTTAACCTTATCCTTTATCCTCTATTTATAATTTATTATACTTCTTAACTACTTTGAGCTAAAATCTTTCAAAAACTATTTCATTTTATTTAATTAGAGTACTTTAAAAATAAAACTTTAACCTTAAAAAAAATTTATAAATATATCCACAATAAGCTTAGATAGTTAAAGATGATAGATTATGTAAGTAGACTAAAAGAAGTATTGTAATGGTGAGCTTATATTAGCTTATAAAGAAAGGACAGTCTTTCCATTAAGTTAAATCAATAGTAAATTAAATATTCCTCATTTATTTAAATAAATGGAGTCCGCTGAAGTTTAAAAAGAATTGGGCAATTAGTTGTTTAAGGATGGTAAGTTTTTTGAAGCGATGACTCACTACAATAAGGCAATCAGCATCGATAATTAAAATCCTGTTTATTTTGCAAACAGAAGCTTCTGCTTCTATAAGCTAGAAGAATTTGGAAGTTCAATATAAGATGCTACTAAAGCTATTGAAATAGATAATAACTATGTCAAAGCTTATTATCGTAGAGGTTGCGCTTAGGCTTCTCTTTTTAAGTTTAAAGAAGCAATTGCAGATTTTAAGAAATGTGCTTAGCTTGCTCCTGGAGATAAGAATGCTAGATAAAAATTAGAAGAAGTAAAAAAAGAAAAAAGAATACTAGATTTCGAAAATGCCATTGCAAGAGAAGAAGAAAAGCCAATTGATCTATCATCTATTGAAGTTTCTGATACATACAAAGGTTTAACATTATCTGAAGATGGACTCACTCACGATTAATGCTTATAGTTAGTTGAAAATTTCAAAAAAGGAATTCCACTTCACAAAAAATATGCTTTGCAACTGATTTTTAAGGTTAAATAACAATTAGAAAAACTAGACTCTTTAATACATATTTAGGCTCCAAATGGAATAACTGTTTGTGGAGATACACATGGTTAATTTTACGATTATTGTGAAATTTATCGACTTAATGGATATCCTTCTTAGACTAATCCTTATATTTTTAATGGCGATTTTACAGATAGAGGAAGCTATGCTGTTGAAATAATCTTAACTATACTAGCTTTCAAAGTTTTATACCCGAATCATGTGCATATTACAAGAGGAAATCATGAATCACGATAGATGAATATGATATACGGTTTTGAGGGTGAGGTGACAGCTAAATATGATAGAAATATGTACGATGTTTTTAAAACATTTTTCCACTATTTACCTTTAGCTATTTGTATTAATAATTAAGTTCTAGTTTTACATGGTGGGCTTTTTAGCAGAGATGACGTTACTTTAGATGATATCAGAAAAATAAACCGAGTATGTGAACCTCCTGAAACTGGTTTGATGAATGATATTTTATGATCTGACCCATAAAAAACATCAGGCCGATCACCTAGCAAAAGAGGAACTGGAATATAATTTGGACCTGATGTAGCTCATAGATTTTTAGACTAAAATGGTCTAAAATTGTTAATACGTAGCCATGAAGTTAAATAAGAAGGTTACGAAGTTGAAGCAGATGGCCGAGTTATTACTGTATTTAGTGCTCCTAAATATTGTGGATAAATGGATAACAAAGGAGCATTTATAAAACTCGATGCAAATATGAAACCATCTTTTGTATAATTTGAAAGTGTTTATGTTCCAGGTTTAAAACCTGCAATGGCATATGCAAAACCATACGCCTTTTTCTGAAATAGTCTTCTTCTAAAATTAAAACATCTAGCTTATATAATCTTCATAGGTCTAATGCTGATTGTTATGATAAGACATCTATCATCAATCTTTTAAAGATCAGGAAAATACTAACTTACTTATTTTAATGATAAATTAAGTTTCTTTTTTATAACTAAATCAATCTTTCTAAGCTCTTTGTCCTTTTGAACTGCATATGTTTATACTATTTTAATAATATATGCTATTAATTCAAAACTGTGTAGTAATAAAAGAATTGGTTGCTTGGCATAAATATTTTTAGGATATAATAATTACAAAAAGCTTTTATTATAAAGATGAATTACAAAGAACAGAACTGATTAAACATAATTTGGAAAATTTATCATAAAAATGCAGCAATTTCTAATATAAAGAAACTTTAAACTTATTATCATTATATTACCTAAACATTTATGTTCTTGGAATCACTTCAATCACTTTCCCACTAAACTCCACAGTTTTTAGGAGATATAATAAAATTTTAGATATCTTAATTACTGCTTTCAGATCTTGATTAGTTCTCTTACCGATTCTAAAATCATTTTTATTACTAAATATGAGCAAAATAAATATGAAAAAACTAAATATTTAAGAAATAAAATAAATCTACTATATTCATATTATAGTGAAGGCAAGATAAATCATTTAGAATTTCATATAAACCAATATCTTCCAAAAATAAAAAAAGCTGTAAAATAGGAACAATATATATAAATGATTTAAATCTAAATAAAAGAGTGTCATATTTGAAAACTTTTAAACATAAAGAAGAAATAACATTTTAAATAAATAGACACAAATTTGTGAAAAGATAGATGCAAATTGATTTAAAATAAATATTTTTATGATCTATCTGGAATTATCATAGAAAAACAAAAATAAAATTAAAATTCGTGGATTGAGTCTTTCAAGCGGATCGAGGTTTAACTAAAAAATAAGGAATGTATTACTTTTTCTAAAAATCCTCATAGTTTAAATTATTTTGTTTTAATTTAGGTAATTTTAATAGAAAAATGAGATCTAAATGATACAATAGAAATATCTAGTTAAAAAATATCAGTATTATATTTTTTATCTCGAGTGAAGTTAAGCTTTCTACTATAAAATATAAAAATGAAATTATATTATTCTCACATTTTAATACTTAAACTCAAGTTTTCTAACTTTTTCAAATTCTTAAAAATACCACTATGATTTTTAGTGTGTTTTGCCACTTTAATTTGATTACTTAATTTGAAATTTTTTTATATTTATTCTATTTTTTATTTTTTAATTGCGAACTTACTAAATAGTATTATACCATATATTTCCAGGAATTTTTTAAGTTTTCTAAAAATTTATTTTTAAGCTTTTTTTGTATAAATTATATTGGAGTATATTTAAAATTTATCTACAATAAGTACTCATTAAAATCTTGATCTTACAACTTTACTTGAATATCACAATAATTTTATTTCAAACTCCACATGGAAGAATGTACAGATAATGAATGTAATTTTGAAGACAGAAACTGAGATTTGTATGATAAAAAGATAAACTTATTTACCATTTAAAGATCATTATTACTGGACTAAAGTTTATTATTAACCACTTTTTTAATAATATGTTTAATTTTCTGATTTATACAGAATTAATTCATCATACAATTATATATAATTTCCTTATCTAAATATAGAGATTCTAATTTTAAGAATAAAATTTAATTTTAGTAGTAAATTTTTAAAATAATTAAATCATTTATTATAATATGTATATATCAATTCTGCCTATTTAACCTATAAATTACCAACAAAATTTGATTGAATATTGATTCTATTTCATTTTTTTTACTTAGAAAGTTGAGAAATATGAATTACTAATATTATTAAGCTTTATTTAAATATAACTGAGAATATATCCTATTTATCCCATAAATTTAACTAAAATATTCTCATTTTCTTTTGAATATCTTAATTAATCTTTTAGAATTTAGACCCTTGCATAAAATAGTTTGTGTGATTAATAATTATACTATGACTAATGAATAATCAAAGATTTTGGATTATAGATTTATAATAAGTAAAAATTTTATTATTATATCACATCATTTCATTAACCTTTTATATAGACTTATAGAGTAATCTTGAATAAATTAAATTAGTTATTAAAAGAATCACTATATCAAACTACATTTTTGATTAATTAAACTGAAAAATAAAATATGTTAAAACTAACTAAAAGAATTGATATCCTTAATAGAATAATTTTTACTAAAGTTTATTTTTAAAAGACTTTAGACAAAGTTTAGTGTAATAAGTTAACTAATGAAATTGTAAGATTTCTAAAAATTTAATACTACTAATCTATAAATACTGTTTGTTCAATAATTAAAATCCAAGGTTTCAATCTTCTTTTGTCTATTTCGTTGCTCTAAGTTTAACTTTCTCCCTTAGGAAGTATTTCCACCCTTGCTTAAGAATTTTTGAGAGGTTCATTACCTTTATAATTATTGAAATCTAGCAACTCTATCAACTTTTTTAACTTTCATGCCACCAGGGATTCCATATGGAGTAACTGCTACTTTTTTAGGAGAAGATTTATATGGTAACTTCTTAGGTGTTACATCAACATGCTAAATAGGATATTAAACTTTTTCATAAATTTGTTTTTAAGCTTATTAAATGTAAGCTGTTTATGGTCTTTCTTTCTTAAGATAAACAGGTTTTTCATTATAAGTTTCTTATTATTATTAATAAATAAACTTTTCCTTTGGTTTAGAATTTATTTTATGAACTTAATTCTAATCGAAGTTCCTTTCCTAGCTAGCAAATCTCTATTTCTAAGGACTAGAAATATTTTTTGTCTATTATTTTATTGAAAATTATTCAGATCTTTTAGGAGGTCCTATTTTTTTTGAATGCTCTTCGAGTAAATTTTATTTTTAGTTAATTTATTCTTCTAAAGTTTGTTTTTGAGTTTGTAAAACTTTTTTCCTTTAATCTCTCATTTATTACAGCAATTTTTAATTATTTCTTTCATAAAATTCAATTTCTTCAGATTCTTCTGATTCTTCCAATTCTTCCGCTTCTTCCTGTTATTACGATTATTCTGATTATTCCAACTCTACTTATTTTTATACCTATTCTGATTCTTCTGATTCTGATATTTCAAATTCTTCTGACTCTTCATTTTCAGAAGGTTCCTTTTTGAAGCTGTTTGACTTATTTTTTGTATTAAGATTCTTTTCTTTATTGCTTTAAAGGTTTTTCTATTACTAATTTACTTGCTAACTTTAAACTGGACTTTATTAATCATTTGTTTCACTTCCTACTTTAATATTAAGCAAAACATCAAACTATCTAAGTTTTTGCAACCTTTGCTCTAAAGACTTAATTCTATCTAATTCCATATTATGATTTGAAAATACTCAATTCTTAAGAAAAATTATTTCTATTCTATTTAAGTTATATCAAAGTATTAAATTTCAATATGCTTTTAGTTAGTGTATGCTATTTTCTTCTCACTAAATAGCAAATATATAACCTTTAATCTAATCTAATGAAATAGCTTTCCTTTCTAAATGAGAAAAATGCATAAGCATAAGTAAGTTCCTACTTCATACTAATTATTAAGGATTTGCTTATTTTAATTACCTTTTTATTAGATAACTTTAAAGCTATTTTATATTATTGCTAGTCTTTATTAGCATACATTTCAATTGCCAATACTAAGTAAATAAATACTCTTAATAATAAATTATTGTATATAGATGAATCTGTGAATGATGATAGCTACATAATTAGATTTAAAATAATACAATTAGTATATAAAGTAGATTAATATAAAAGCTTAGATTTATATTAAGTGCTTTAATTTTTAACATAGAAATAGATTATTAAATGAATGCACTTAGATTACCATTATATAAATCATGCTTTATTAACTCATTCTTAACATTCTATCACTTACTCTCAGTTATATATTCTACTAGTATTAGTATCATTTAAATCAAATCTACATATAATTCAATGTAAGATCTTCAGCTTATTGATTAATTTTTAATAGCAATATCCTTTATAATATGTAGAATCATCTCTAAATGCTTAGTACCTTGTAAAGTTTAATTTATATAGGCTTTTATTAACTAGCTTAATAACTTTAAATAAATAGAATTAAAATATTTTAGATTAATATCAAATAATGGAAAGCTAATCTCTTTTGCATGGAGATTGAGAGACTTCTATTTTTGGATGCTTTGAGAGTGTAGTGTAATGTTTAGCTGTTGCTTTTTGCCCTTGCCTTGTGGAGGGATGTATATACATGAAAGTTATTGATAATAATCCTTAGAAAGGTTGACTTGTTTGTTGCTTGAGTTTTCTTCAAGGACATTTATTGTTCAGGTGATGATATGCAGATAAAGAAGGATTTACACAAGATCCTTGAAGAGATTTTTTAGTATCATGCTGCTGTGTATAATGTGGAATGTGCTAAGAATATAGGTGAATGTCCAAAAAATATTTCTCTGCAGTTAAAATTAGTCCCATGCTAATATACAGAGAAACTCTGGGAAGAAGAGGAATTGTCCCTGAAATATGATTGTTTTTTAAAATTATCTTTATAATTATTAATTTGTCTTCATACTCTAAAACCAATCTTTTTCTTCATTATCCTCTAACTCCCTCATTTAATCTTTATAATAGATTCTTAAATATAAAGGTAAGGATAACTGAAACATTTGTACTACTTACTTATAGTTTTATTTACTACTATAAGAATTTAGAATAAATACTTATTCTCTTAAAAGCTAAATATGATTTAAATTAGCTACTATTTATAAAGAGATGCTATTAAAGTAAGCTGCATAACTCTTAGCCTGATAATCTCAAGATTAGTTCCCCCAAAATATTTGGACCCAACTAGGAGCCTCCCTTAGGGAAGAAGATATAAGCAGGCGATAAAATTTGGCTTTAGCCATTCTTTTAATTATACATAGCTCTTAGTAATATATAAGCTACAATAAAAGCAAAGATATAAGATATTAATTATGCATCCCTTAGAAAGCAAATAAAGTAGCTATTTAACTTTATTTTATAATAATTCTCGCTTTATGCTTATATCAGTAACTTCTTTTAGAAGCTAAATTTTTATTATATACATTTTGGTATAAATTTATATAGGCCATAAGATAAAAATGAAGGAAGAAATGTAAAGAGGGAAAGAAAAGTAAGTAGTAAATAGAGATAATATTACTAAAAGCTAATAAGAAATTATTATTTAATAAATTACTTTTTTAAGATTTTACTACTAGCGTATCTTAATACTCAAGCCTTTCAAATTACTTGGTAGTGGAGGCTGTTTTACTAGAAATAGTAATAATGATATTAGACTCAAAAGTGGAACAAATTAATATATTGGAGGAAATTGCTGCTGCTTTAGTAATGCAAATAATCAAAAATCCTAAATAGGAGCTGGAGAATAGGAATAAAAGTAAGATAATAAAAGTAATAATAGCTCTGATACTGATAAGAGTGACGCTTAAAGTACACAGAGTGCCCAGGATTTTGATTTAAATGAAATTTAAATTGAGGGATATAAAGTCATTAGATATTTGACTAAAGGAAAATTTGGACAAATATTTTTAATTTAAGAACTAAATGCGATAGGAAATATGGAAGATAACTTATTAGCTGCTAAGAAACTTTAATATAATCCTAATTACACAGATGAGATAAACGAAGATCTTTTTGAACGTGAAATAAGAAATCTAGGTAAGGTAAATAAACAAGTAAGTTACGATACTTCACACATAGTCAAACTCATTTAAATAAAGAGAAAAATAGCAAATAATTAGCAAAATATTTATCTCATTATGGAATATATGAAAGGTGGATCTTTGAGAAGGTTTCTTGAGAAAAGAAAGATCTTAGATGAACAAACGGCTCGCTTCTTTATATAGCAGATAGCTGAAGGTTTGAAAATATTATATGAATGTAGTATAGTTCATCGAGATTTAAAGCCAGAGAATATACTATTAGACGATCGAAAATATCCTTCAATTGTGAAAATTTGTGATTTAGGCTTATCTATTGACCTTGATTAAGAAAATATAAAGTCAAGAGCAGGAACTGTTGGATATATGAGTCCTGAAGTATTAAAATTAAGTGGAATTCAAACTTTCAAGGTAGACTTGTGAAGCACTGGAATAATACTATATGAAATGCTTTCTGGCTAAATTCCTTTCAAAGCCAAAATCTATAACGTATTGCTAAACTAGATGGTCTAAGGACCTAATTTGTTCAATCTTAATTGCTCAGATTAATGCAAAGAATTAATCAGAAATCTGCTACATTTTAAGACTAATTAGAGAATATCCTGGATTTAATTCTATAATCATCCATGGCTGAAGGATGGCCTTAATTATTTAAAATTAATCGCCTAGGATTAATCAGGGGATTATATATAAAATGAGAAGCAAGAAGTTTACACTTAACAGTAGCAGATTGAGAAGTTCCAATTTATAAAAGAGATTAGTTAGCTTATCAATTATGTATAAAGCTTGATTGAAAAATCTTAAAAGATAAAGCAGCCACCAAAAAAAATTGCTTATTTAATTTTCGTAGGAACTATGTTGCAAAGTAATTAAGAGAACTTAAACTAATGGATGAAGCAAAAAGAGGCGAAAAAGGATGAATAATTAAAGTAAATGAATTAAAAGATTGAAGATCTTTAGATAATCTTAGGTTAAGAGTTTTAACAGTTTGAAGAAAGATAAAATTAAGCTAGTAAATATATTTAAGAAAATAAAACCTTAACATCAATAAATTAAATTAGTCAGTGATTATGCAAAAAGTTTCAAAATCTATAAAAGTTGTATCCTTTATATTTCGAAAAGGATTTAATTAATTAAATAAGCGAAAAAATTATTTGAATTATAAATCCTTGCTTAGATGACAGCGAAGAGATTGAATGGTAATAAAAAAGTAAATACGTTGGATTAAAAGAAGAAGCTTTTATGGAAGAAAAGTTGAAAAACTAGAAATGGAGTGAGATTGATTTTAGAAATTTTGGAAAAGAAGCTTGATTATGTAATGATATTTATTATTAATTCTTCCTAAATAATTCAATTTTTATGCCTTTAAGCAAAACTAGATTAAACTGATCGATTTATAAAGTTAAATAGAATGATTAATGAATATTGCTTAAATGTAATTCAAAGTGAAATTTATTAAAATAAGATAAAATATTGTAGAATCATTCTGTTTTCGATTGTATATTTACGTCATTATTCAAATTTTCTACTTCTCTTCTTATCCATTTATAGAGATTAAATTGTAATGATCTAAGCTACTATAACTGTTGATAGTATTTAATAAAGTGTACTATTATAATTTATTAATTTCTTACTTTTTTAAGGCTGCCATTTTTTACAGAGGGCATATTTGATAAATAATGTAGTTCTTAGAATTTATTAGAATTCAATTGAGTCATAGAAGAAACTATAAGGTAATTAATTATCTAAACATAATGTCTTAATTTTAAGTAGAAAAAGCATTAATTATTGATAAATTATGTAGCTTATATTTCTATTTTATCAAATGTATTACCATTTATTTTTATACTCAACTAATTAAACTTTATAAATTTAAAGTTGCAACTTTAACTAAGAAAAACTACAAAATTCTTTTAGATTCAACACAAAGAAGTTATATTTCTGAAGCAAAGCTAATATTCGACTCGGTAAATTGCATAAAACATTCGAGGAAACAATAAAATAAATTTAATAGCACTTTTATATCCAAAATTTTAGAATTAAAAACTAACAAATCTAATGCTAATAGAAGAGCTATTACAATGATGATATGAATGAAATACAACTGTTTATAATAAAACTAATATAAAGATTATATTATATGAAAAGATTATTTAAAGTTGTTAAAGACGTTTTTCTTCTCACCAATTGTAATCAAAAAGTTGCTCATTCAGATGAATTTCGTATTTTGTGCTAGAATCTTATTTCAAATTTTTATAATCATTATATGCCTGAACCATTGGATCTAATTAGTAATTTTTCATGTTAGAGTTGTAATCTTTTTGAATCTTCTAGTAATTTTACTTGCAAACTGCATCTCCATCAAATACAGCCTCAATCATTTCATTTAAGCTACCCATACTTTTCAGAATATCTTAGTTTAATGAATAACTTTTTTTCTGTAACTTTGCATTTCGTTCTTGTATTACTTCTTGAAGTAAATCATGTAAATTTTACTAAAATGATTGTCTCATGTCTCTTAAGTTTTAGGCTAAGTTTGATCTGTGCATTTAAAGGAAATAAATATTTAACTTTACATCTACAGTGAAATCTACTGCAAATACTTCATATGCATTATCAAAGTGTACTAAATCAGATTTAACAATAAGAAGGGCTTGCATTGTTTTGAACTTCAGATTTCCTTCAAGCCAAGTTATTTCTTCATCTGTATATTTTTTAGATCTGAGATATTCTAAAAATTCTGGCCATGTCTTTAGCCAAGGTGTCTTATCTCTACTATTCATTGATCTATCAGTTTCCCATTCACTTAAAAGTGTATGTGAAGCTTTAGGCGCAAAATAAACTTAGAAAGGTTCAACTGATTAAATGTAGATGTATACTCTTAAATCAACTATTTCATCTTCAACTAAAAGAGGATTATCTAACTTCTTTCTTACGATTTATTTCTCTTTATATCTAGTACTTTCATAGTTTAATATTTAACTAGGAGCTGAAGTGCAGTTTATTCTCTGAATATAACTGTACATTTTATTTCCAAAATTTCCGTTTATTTAAAAGACTCCTTAGCCATGTGGGAAAGTTGCATGCTTTACAATCCATTCATAATCAGAGAAATTATACTGCTTATTTCCTGTTTTCTATTACTCTTCTAAAGATAAAATTTATTTTACATCTAAGCAATCTTAGACATTGCCTAAGCTATAAGTAGGTAACATAAATTTGTTTACATCAAAGCATTTAGTATTGTCTTTAAAAGTATCTTCAAACGTTTGTAATCTCTAGCTAAATAAATTCTATCTTACAAGAACAGCAGAGCCTGGAATATGATTAAACTGTTGGTTCTTACAGGCAAAATCAACTCCGTAAATTGCATTCCAATGCTATTTGTAAAAATCTAAACTGGTTTTCGTATTTTGTACCATTTTTACGAAAGAGAAATCAATGTTCTTTAAATAGTACATTTTAGTATTTATGGGAGCAAAATAAATGAAATCTGGGCTATTGGCGAAATTCATCAAATTTTATTAACTTTTTTCTCCATAAAGCATTCAAGCTCCATCTCTAACATAACCATCTTTTCTTGGATAACCTTACTTATATTAACTCTTTGTATAAATTGTAATTATTTTCTCAATTGATAAATTAATAGTCAAAATTTTCCCAGTAGGATTTTTCCAATGCTTGTATTTAGCCCAAGAAACATTTTATTTTCAATTAGTTTTTGTAAAATTAACCTTGGAAGCATTGAAAATTCTATTTTAAAACCTTTTGGTAGATTTCATTCATTGCTTCTATTTATTTTAATTTAAATCGTTTACTTAACTCCTTGAAGATTTAGGCTTGTTGTTAGCTTTAGAAAATATAGGATTGTTGGTCCTTTGACTATTTCCAGTTGTTTTGGTTGCATTTTTGTTTTCTGCTAGTAGTCTTTCGACTCCTATTTCATTTTCCTCTTCATATTCATCCTACAAAAATCTTCCTTTACCGCCAGTTTTCTACGAACTTTAGGTTTTTATATTATTTTATTTTTTTTTACTCTTTTTTTTATAAGTGCCATATAATTGGTCAGTGTAAACTATAAGCTAAGAAGAATCAGCGTAAATATCGACAAGGCCACAATAATTTTTAAGGAGATCTTGCGTTTAGATTTTAGGTTCAACATAAGTCTTTTTTTTGGGAATTATCTCTACTTTCTTTATATCCTTAAAGGTCTTTTAAGGGAGAGCATCAACTTCTTCTTGTATATAAAGATTAACAATCATTACAATTGCAGCTCCTATGAAGCATGAAACTAGACTTGCTATCATTATATTGCGCTTACCTTCCATACTGATATTGTAATGACTTTATATGTTAATAAACTAAATTGCTTTGTCTATTTACCAAATTAAATAAGATATAATGGAAGAACTAAGTAAAGAGGAATGAAATGTCATATTATATGGAACAGGTCTCTTCTAGAGTGTTCTTGCTGCAGCGTTTGCAATGCAAACTAAAAAAATAATACATATAGATAACGCCAGCTATTATGGTTAGAATTAGGCTACTATCAATCTTAAAGAACTCACTTAGAAAGTTTAAGAAGCCAATAAGTGAATTAACCCTTAATTTGAAGAAGAGCTTAAAAGTTATCCTAATAGGGTGTTTAATATTGACTTAAGTCCTTTAGTTCTCTTTTCTAAAAGCTTTTCAACTGATTTATGCTTAAAATGCGGTATAAGTCACTATATTGAGTTTAAACCTCTAATGTAAGTTCATGTTTACTATCAAAATAAATTCATCACAGTTCCTTGCGACAAAGCTGGAATCTTCTAGAATAAAGATCTTACAGTATAAGAAAAAAGAGCTCTTATGAAATTCATTGAAAAGTGTGTAGAAATCTTTAACAGTGAAGCATTAGAAAGTTTAGAGTAGCAAAGCTGAAACGATTTTATCTAAAGCTAATTAATAAGCTTGACGAATAAGCAATCAAATTTAGACTTAAACAAAATACAATGCTTGATACTGTATGGAACTTAATATCATTATAATCCTTTTCAATTGACGGCAAAATAAGGTTTATACACTATGAAAAAATATGCCGAATCTTTTGGAACTTTTCCAGGATCAAATTCAAGTATAATATTACCAATCTATGGAGTAGGAGAGTATGCATAAGGATTTAGTAGAATTGGAGCAGTTTTTGGAGGGACTTATATCTTGAGCGAATAAGCAGAAGTTATTTAAGTTGCAAATAATAACTCTAAAGTTGAAGTTACAACTGGACTAGGTATAATTTTTTATCATTAGGGAACTTAAGTGGCGATATACTAATTTCAAATGTTAACTATCATTAATCTTAAGTAGCTTACGTAATGAATCATTTAATAGTTATTTCAAGACAATCAATCTTTTAAGAAAGTCCTAATTTGGCTTTCTACCCTATTTAAAATCAGTTTCCCTTTGTGATTTGGTAATTGGATCATTCAACAAATACAGTTCCTGATAATTTGTTTCTAATTCATATAATTAGTCTTAATAAAACAGAAGCGGAGATGATTGATATTAAGAACACATTGTAAGGCTAATATAATTTAAATGAGATACTATCACATTATTACTTTGATACATAACTATTCAATCTATAAGATTAGAGAATTGCAGAATCTTAAATTATTTAAGTTAATAATGGCTTAGTCGAGATGGATCTAGATTTTTATCTAAAATAAGCAGAGTAAATGTTCAACTAGATTTATCCAGACCTAGAATTTCTTCCTCAGAAACAGAACAATGCATAGATGGACTATGAATGATGAAGTAAACGAAACTTTTAAAAATTTTTTTGATGCAAAATGATTAAATCAATTTAAGATATGATGCTTAGCTAAACTAAGTATCAAAATTAGTAATCTTCAGTCCTTCTATCTTCATTTTTAATTCTATTACTTATCTTATGAATGATGTTTTGTTTTGTTAATAAATTGATGATTATTAGAGCTTAATTAGTGCTTTATAATTCGCTATGAATTTCTTCTTTATATAAAGCTTATTTTAAACACTTATACTTATCATTTTAGGCATTAGAAAGTTTATTTTAAGCAAATTTTTTATTAAATATTTTTTCTACTTAAGCTTTTCTTGTCGTTTCATGTGACTCATAACCCCTGTATGAAGGATATGATTGTATATTTATCAATATTAATTATTTAAAATTTAAAATAATCAATAAATTTACCTTTAAGATAAAATTAAATTTAATAGCCTTTTCCTTTAATATCTTACTAAACTGATTTAATATATCTAAATTATAATTTTTAATAGTAATCTACGCTTTATATGAATATCTAATGCTTATATAATATCTGGCACCTTAATTATTTTGATTTACATCTATTTTGAATGTAATCTTAAAGAAGCTAATATTATTTATTTGCCCATTATAAATTTAAAAAAGCTTGCCTAACTTATACCAACCGAAATTTTAAACTAAACAGCTTGCTTATATGAATTAGATATATAAATGATTTGAATAACCAGAAGAGATAATTGTATTAGAACGAAAATATACTGGATAACTCAATTTGTTATTTTTAATTAAATGATTTATTGAAAATTGTTCACAATTTTATACTATGCAGTTGTTCTCTTAGATGTTTTATAACATCATGCTGTTCTACAAAAAATTGATTTGTAGGAATACCCGAAGCATTCAAATTATTTTCATTTTTCTACTACTATTTTTATACTTGCCAACCCTCTGCAGATTTAGATTTAGGAGATGCCAAATTCTGTCTTTATACTTTTTTCTTCATTTATAAATATGAGCTTTTTGATTAATCTTATCCTTATTTTTTATTAACAGAAGAAGATCTTTCTTTTACAGGTTTGATACTTTATTTTAAAGGTGGGGAGTTTTCTTAATTTTTTAATTAATTATACAAATTTTTGCTTTCAAAGCGAGGGTAGAAAGTGCACTCTTCAATTTGCTTTTAAAATAGTTCTTACTTCTTTTACTCTCTCTTTTACTTTTTTTCTTGATCTCAATTTTGGAATCTTTCATTTAAATTATTAGATAGCTTTATCTTCTTATTAAGTATTTAAGGTTTGAAAGTGCATACTTCATTAATATGTTTTTACTCTTCAAAAAGCTTTTACTTCTTGGCTATTTCAATTTTTTATCTATAGTCCTAATCTTTTTGATAAAGCTTTAGGAATATATTTTAATTGGAATTGCTTGAGTTCATTTGCTTTGAAGTTTTATTTATTTAAGGAATATAAGAATATTCTATTTATTTTTTAGAAATTTGCTTTGGACTCCAAAGCTTTTCAACGCTTTTTCTACTTTTTTCTGCCAATTAGATTGAGTTCTTGTCAATTTTTGGTGTAAATGTATATTTTTTAACTGATTTTTCCTTTTTAGTCTGTTTTTATGTAAGCATCTTAGGACCTCTTTTAATTTAAGGCTGAAAAGTACATTCTGAAAATTTATTTTATTCTTAGGTTTGTTTTAAAATGGTTTTATTTTCTTTGTAAAACTCTCCATACTATTGCATTCTTTAGACAAACTGTTAACTATTAACCTCTTTATTCTTAGGAGAAGAAATAAGCTAAAATTTAAGCTTTTATTCTTATTTTTACTGTTCTTATTGGTTCTAATTTATGATTATCTTTTTTCATTTCTCTAAGTTTTCGTCCATCATTTGCAAACTTTCTAAAGTCTTTGAAATACTTGTTTTCATATTTTCATCCTAGTTTAATTAATTTTTTAGGCATTAATTTGCTTTCTTTTATTAATAGAAATCTCTGTAAGTGCATGGAAAGTAAGTATTTTCTTAATGTATGGAAATAGGATTTTAGTTATTATTGCTTATTATATTATCATACTTCTACTGCTCCTAAGCAATAAACCTATAAAGCTACTTTTGATCTATTCATAATTATGATGTATTTAAGAAATCAGGATTAGATTTAGATTTTCTGCTTTTCTTAGTAAGTTAATCAAATGCTTAAAAGGAGTGATTCAATCTACTTTTTTCTAAGTGGCTACTAATTTTAAGTTTATTTAATTCTTGCTCTTTAGGGAATATAAAAGAAGTCTATATTTACTTAGATAATTTCAAAATTTTTTGCTCTATATCTAAGTTTTTCTATTAAACCTATTCAGAATCAGATGTTTCACTACTTAAGATATGAAAATCAGTCATTTAATCTTCATAGATTTAACTTTTAACAAGCTAATTATTTATATCCCTTTCTTGCTTGCTAAGGGAAAGATAGCTTATCTATTAATTTAATTGACTCTATAATCTTTTAGTTGTTTCTTTTTCCATTATCTTCCTTTTAAAATATATAAATTTCTAGTAAGTTTAAATGATATTAGTAATAGAAAAAGTGCATTCTAGCTCAAATTAATCTAATTCTTATTAATGCCAAGCAATAAAATGTAGCCATAGAATAGAGATATAATAAATCTATTAAATTAACTAATTAGCTTTATAATCTAAGTTTAATAGTTGCAACTATTATATCTAAGCTACCAAAAATCTATATAATTAGCTAAAATCACTTAATCATTTTGCTTATTTAATTAAGCTACCATGATTTCATTAAATGTAAGCAGTTATAATACTTTTAAAAAATTCAGCATACTTCATAATAATATACTTTAAATAGACTGCTTTAGTATTAGAAGTAATTCATAGTGCTAATAAGCTATTGATTAAACTTTATATCTTCTGAATAAAGTTTCTAGTTAATTATTTAGACAGCTTTTCTTAAACCTCATTTTTGTAAATTCTATTGCCTAAATAAATTTGGTTATTGAAAGCATCATATTAGTCTTATTATTTACAGTTTTACATGAAAAGCTATCTAAATGCTATAATTTTGAATTTATCTAAACTAAGTACCAAATATTACAATAATATCCTTAGGTTATACTTTTAGCTTTCTACTTAGTACTTTACTTATAATAGAGCCATTGTATCATAAATAATTATAGAAGTAAATGTTTTATCAAAAATATGAAAACAGCAAAGCTAAACTATAAGGTGATAGATCCTATTACTTAATATAAATAGTAAATAAACGGAGTTCATCTCAAATTCCTTATTATCTAAACCGACTCTCTTTCTAAAGACATGCTACTAATAAGACTAAATTACTCTTAATATTTTAGAAATTATTAAGTCAAATCAAGGTAGAAAGAAAAAAGCCGTAAATTAAAAGAGACTAGGAAAAATCTAAATAATTAATATAGGAATAGACAAGAATCTAAGCTAGTATTATGAAATATTTCACTAATAATCATAGGAAACCTGAAAATAAAAGGGATTAGATAACTGATTTTAGATAGAATGCTTTTATATATTTAAATTCTATTTTCAAATGTCGAATCATTAGATAAATTGTAAAATAAAAAAATCCTTTTCAAATGGTAATATTCTAAAAGAATAGGCATTCAGACTTGTGCATAAATATTGATTAAAGAAATTTAAATTTCTTTAATCATAAAAATAAAGAAACTAAACTTTAATTTAATATAAAAATAATCAAGTTTATTTATTTAATCAAGCATAAAAAAGTTATTTAACTTTTAAATATCAATATCAAAAGACAATTGAAAGGGTATTTAAAACAGAAAGTTACAACGATAAGACGCAAAATAAAAAAATAAAGCTTTATAAAATAAATAACTAATCTTATGATTAAATATATCACTAATTTATTTATCAATTAAAGCAATATACAAATAGAAAATTACTTTTTGATTACTTTATAATGTGAAGAGTATTTTCTTAATAAATAATAGATTAATAAACTCTTTATAAGTAAGTTGAGATAGATAAAATCTAAGTGAAATATTTTATAAATAATTTAACTCTTCTAGTAATATTATAGGACTTTAATATAAATAAGCTAAATTAATTATACAAACTAATTTTATTTTAAACTTCTATAAAAAAGCTTAAATCTTTATTATATTCAAATAATTATATTCTTCTTATTACTGAAAATTTGCTTTAACTCTAATAGAATCTAAGATAAGCTATTCATTTATCTATAATTTTGCTTTCATGTAAATTATATACCTCTATTAGTAAATTAAATCAGACAATTATAATTAAACTATAAGATTTAATTACATTATATCACTATAAAATAAAATAATAGTTGGCTTCTTTTATAGCAATTAATATAAATAAGTGCTGCACAGTTATCTAATCTTTCTAGCAAGGTTAATAAGAAAAAAGACAATAGCATCCATCTATATTTAATAATATCAACTAAGTTTCAAAAAGATATGTAAAAATAATCTTTAAAATTAAATAGAAAATAAATAATTAAATGTAATCACTTAAACTTACTTGCATTTGCTTAGAAATATTATGTAATAAATTTTAGAATCTTAATGAAGCATTATTTTGTTTGAATTAATTAATACAATTATTGTATTAGCTTTATAAATCAAAACTTTTATTTTTTTATTTTTAAACTTAAAATATTGCTTGGCTAATGTAGATTTTGCTTAATACTAAGCACTTCAATTTTCTATACAAATAATTGTTTTAATAGTTTTAAATTTCTAAATTGTGTATTTAAAGTATTGAACATATAAGTAGTTATATAGCAATACCTATATAATATCTACTAAAATTTACTAAAATCTTATTTTTAACTTAAAACACATACAAATTGATTTAGATGTTTGGTAAGGAGAAATGTATTTAAAAATTAAATGAATAAAGACATATATTTGAGACTTTCCTTTTTGTTTTAACTTTTTAATATTAGTATCTCTTTATGATCTTAACTTTTGTTGTTTTAAATTAGAATAGTTTTAAGATTCTTAATACTGTTATTAATTTATGGTTAATTTATTAGTTATATCGTTTGTTATGTTTAAGATAATTATTCTAATTCTATATATTCTGCATTTCTTTCTAAGTATCATAAATTTAAATTTTATTTAATACAGAAAAGTTTAACTAGAGTCTTAAAACTAACCGTTCAAATAGAGTCAAAATTAACGGAAAAATTGTTCGCTGCTAATAAATTATTGTTTAAGTTAAAATTATAACTATCTGTAAATAATAGTAAAGGGGTAACTAAACTTAGTATAAAGTCTTAAAATTAATCAATTATATTATTTATATATCCTTTTAGCAATATTCTTCTTAATAAAAATAGGAGTATAAAGATTTAAGCTATCATTTATGAAATGATAAGTTTATCAAAAATTTATTATAATGAAAGTAATAAGATAATTATCTAATTCATATAAAGGATGAGATAAAACTGCATATCTCTATTAAAATTAAATGTAATATTATGAAAAAATTAACCTTCTAAATTAAAAGAGTAATATTAAACTTCAGATTATTTAAAGGAATTTTAAAAGGATAATATTAATCTTAAAAGAAAAAATAATTTAAATATTCGAATATGATTACAACTATATAAGTAAATACTATAAAATATTATTTTAATTCATCTATACTTCTATCAATTTATAATAAAATTAATCATTTTAAGAATTGGGAAGATATAATTAAATAAAAATTATGCAACAAAATTAAATTAAATTTACAGCAAGCATTATATATAGGATATTTCTTTAAATTGCTTTCAAATTGTAAATATGATAACTAGCTAATATAAAGTTATTTAAATTAGTTTAAAAAATAGATGTATATTCTAATTAAGCATATAATCATATATTTAAAAAACTATTCCTTATTTCATATCCTTCATAAAAACTATTAACTGAAGATGTTATATATGTTGGATCGTTAAATGATTCTATTAGCACTTTATGATTTTCACTTCTACTTGATACTTTTTCTAATACTTCTAATTTAATTTTTCTCTAAACTTCGTATCAAATATTACAGTTATATCCATATGTAACACTTATAAACATTCCACTCATTACTTACACTACTGCTCCTATACAGTTAAATCATTTATAGCTTTCTGATTCTATTTCTTTATCAAAAATTATGAAAATAAAAAAGCTTAATTGGAAGGGAATAGATCCTATTACTTAACATATATAGTAAATAAACGGAGTTCATCTCAAATTCCTTATTATCTAAACTGACTCTTCCATTTCCGACGAAATATTACATAATAAAGCTAAATTTGTTCTTAATATTTTATAAGTTACAAAAAATACTCAAGGAAGAAAGACATAAATAGGTAAGTAAAAGAATATTAAGAAAAAAGTCTAAATAGCCATCATGTGTTAATGAAATGAATACAAATCTGTTTTATAAAACATTTCACTAACAAGCATTGGAATTACTAGAAACATAGGAAATAAATAACCTACTCTAGAAAAATTTTGCTTATATCGTTTAAAATCTCTCTTCAAATGGCAAATCATTTGATAAATAGTAAAGTATAGAAAACCATTTCAAATGAAGATAGCTTAAAAGAAGTAAAAGGTTAAATAATAAGTGATCCTACTTTGAAAGTCCTGATAATACAAATTCCAATTTTTTAAAATAATCAAAGATAAAGGAATCAAAATAAGGTTGCAAATGGCGATATTAATGTTTTGCTAATAAATCAGTCATCATAAAAAGGTTCTTTATTCTTTGAAATATCAATATCAAAAGATGATTGACAGAGAACATAAAATAGTAAAGGCAACAGCAATCAACAACAAAATATGAAAAAAAAGGCCCTCATCAAATTATTAACTCATTTTAAGTTAAATTACTAATGACTGATTTATTTCTTAAACAATAAACAAACTAAAATGAATTTAAACATTTAAATAGTTACTTTTTAAATAAATAAATAGTTGAATTTAGAAAACTAAGTCATATAGTTCTTCAAAGTTTAATTAATTTTATCTATAAAACCTATGAGCATTATTAATTAATAACAAATGATTGCTTAATAGTTTTTGAATCTTTTGAATCTTATTATTAAATTAAAAACAAATTATAATAATATAATAATAATAATATACTTAAAGTTAGTAGAGTTTTGCATTCTCTGGAATTGCAACCAGTTCCTGCGGACAGTTTTTTTAACATGGGTGTGATCCACGACCTTTTTATTAAGTGGAAGGTTACCACTGTAACCGTTCAAGTGGTCTTGCAAAAAGCTTTTATTTGTAAATCCCTGTTGGAGTTATTCATAGTTTATTGAGTTGTCTCCATGTTCTTTTCTGCTCTTATTCGTTTATTTTCTTTCATTATCAACAGTTTTTTAAAATATGTTGATTTGATTTTCAACATCAACAAAGTTTGTATTATTGTCTTTATTTCGTTCTTTTTTATGATAATTTATTTTCTATATTTTCTAATCTTTTAATGAAACTTGTAGCAATCATTTCTTTTTCTGGATTCAATTCTGTTTTTAATTCTATTGGTATTTTTTCTATTTCCATTTTCGTGTCATATTTAAAGTTTTATTGTGACTAAGTTCAGAGTTGTTCTTCCGTTATCAAATTGCTTTGAATGAGCTGTCTTCTGAGTATTAATAATTCGTTGTTTTAATCCTCTATGCTATTCATTAATTCCCTTATTTTTTCTCCTTAGTTATAAGCTATTTCTTCACACTTTGAAATTAATTTTTACATTTGATCTAGTTAAATTTAAAGTTTTTGATCAGATTCGTTCTTAGGTTATCTTATCTCTATAGATCCTACCATCACTTTACCTTCTGATGACGAACTTGACTCCTCTCGTTGCTATTT
Source organism: Loxodes magnus (assembly GCA_946699065.1). Lineage (NCBI taxonomy): Eukaryota > Ciliophora > Karyorelictea > Loxodida > Loxodidae > Loxodes > Loxodes magnus. The sequence goes on from CAMPDV010000018.1 coordinate 915,289, forward strand.
TTTTTCTAAATTTCTTTTGCCGCTTTTCTCTTTAGGTTTTTAAGTTAATTCTTTGAGAGTCGAAGAGATTAATCCATTTTTTTTAATAATAATATAAGCATATTTAAAAAATAAGGAATAATTTGAAATTTGTAGTTAGACTATATTTTTTGAAAAGTTTATTTTGCTTTTTATGTTTTAGTATTTAAATTATTCTCGAAAGGTAAAGTTTATTAAATAAAAAGAGTTAATTATCAAGTTAATGCATTAGTAGCAGTTATTGCATTTCATATCATTAAAATAAGAAGCATTATATAGACTAAAATTAATTTAGTTATAATTTTATATTTTCAGAAAAAGGTGGAAGCAAGATTTTTATAATCCAATTTTATCTCTTGATTTAAAAACCTTTAGCTAGATCCAAGATATTGAAGAGAACTTATCTAGAAGATTATTTGGTCTTGGATGATTTTATCACTTTGATAAGGATTTATTATATAAGTAGTTTTAGCAAAAATAAATTTGAATTATTTTAAAAGAATTAAAGTTTATTAATTAGTTGATTTAATCCTAATCATTATTAAGTTCTATTAATACCACTAGAATTTAAAAAAAATGGAAAAAAACCTGGGAATCTAAACCTTGAATTCTAACCTTAAAGATCAATCTTAAGTCTCAGTTAACTAACAAGAACCAAGAATTAAAAAGATAAATCTACTCCTGTTAAGGATTGGGAAATACGGAATTTCCTAACAAACTGAAAAAGCTTGAGAAACCCCACAAATAAGACATTATTTAGCTTTATTCATTAATTGAGAAAATGAATACCGAAATAAAGATCCTGAAGGCGGAAAACTTGAATCTTCGGCTTATTTTTTAAGATAGAAAAAAGGAAGATCAAGACTTGGCAAGTAAAGTTTAGTTTTAAATTGAAGCCTTAACTTCCTAATTTGAACTATTAGAAAAAACCCTAGAAGCAAATCAATAGAAAATTAAAGAAGAAATTCGATTACCAATAAAAAAATATTAACTTCAATCAGAAAAGATGGAATTTGAAAAAATGTAAAGAGAATAAAAATTTTAATTCAAGCCCTTAATAAAACGTTGCTATTGTTGTCAAAAGGCTGGATATTTTTGGAGGTAATGTTTGAAGTGAAGAAGAGTGCTTGAGCAGCGCCGTAAATAATTTGGAGCATCGAGGAGGCTATATTGTAACTACTTTGGAGGTATTTACAGAAAGAAGCTGATATTAGATGATTCAAATGTGACACTAATCAAACAGGATCTTGGTAATTAATAGTAACAGAATAAATAGCTTTAAAAGGACAACAATTACCTTAGAATTTGTTTAGAGAAGCTGGAGAAAAATTACAAGAAGATGGAAGAACAATTCTATGAGCTTGTTGAAGAGAAAGAAGAATTATCTCAGTTTGAAATTGATTTAAATGAAGATATGTACAGTTGAGTATTGAATATAAAAACTTTTATTGTCTTTAATTTGAGGAAATATTTCCTCTAATTAAAGATAACCCTAACCCTTATAGTTAAAATTAATTAATTAATTAATACCACTAGAAAAATCCCTAAAACTATTTATGATAATAATTCACTTTAAAAGTTAAAGTTAAAAAGCTTTGTTAAAGTCTTAGTAGTCAGCCATCTGACCTATTCTATCAGCTTGTCTCTATTAGTTTGTCTTGAATTCCTACTAGGCTTAGTTAGGCGGTGTAGCACTTCATTAGTGCACCATCCTTTAATATTCGGAATAGTTTCGGTCTTGCACTTAACGTTCCTGATTATTTATCCAAGGATTAAGATTTGAATTAAAGAATTTTTTTCTATAAATTTTTTCGCTTTATGTTGGATATATCCTAAATAGTTTTCTAAAAATATCTTATTTATTCTTTCTTTAAATTTCGCTTAGTTAGTAGCAGTATTTTCATTGGTGTTATTTATTGCATACGTAGCATTTTATTCTTCTTTTAAACTATTATTCCTGTAACACTTATTTAATTTAAATTTACTACTTATTTTAAATAAAAGTTTACTGTTTATTTTAATTTGAGGCTTCATTTTCTATTTCCATAGAATCTGATTAATTCTGTTAAAACGAAAATGGCGTTACCTGAATTTATTATTAAATTTAAAGAATTCTTTGTTCCAGTTTGTTTTCTATTTCTTATGATGATTAATATTGTTTCTCAAGTAAAGACGTTATTAATTTTTCTACTTTATCAGTGAGGTATCTATTTTTAAACATAAACTCTTTTAATGACTTAGATAATATTTCTATTTGAGTTTGTGTCGGAAGTTTTTTTAATTCTGGATTTCCAAGTGGTTAATGTTCGTCATATCAATCATATTTCTCACTTTCACTCATTGTAATTATTTCGCTTTTTTATTTTTTAGAGAATTTTCCTGTTTAAATGTTTTGTTCAAAGTTCTGTTATTTCTTAGAAGCCATTTTATATATATTTAATAAAAGAATCATTTTATGAAGCTTCTGATTCAATTTAGATAATTTATTTTGAATAAGTTTAAGTCTATTAATATCAAACTTCTCACATTAAATAATTAATAGTTTCAAGTAAGTTTAAATGTAAGGAATCTTCAAGAGTTCTACTGTTGTTTTAAGGCCGTTTAAAATAGTAAAAAGAACTATTTATTTCTAATTTATAAAGATTTAAACCCTGATTATTTAATTTCCTATTTAAATCTAAAAAATGAATAAAAGACAAAAGGTATCCAAAATTAGTTTCTCTTTGCTCTAAAAATATGGAAATTTAAAACATCTATAAAGGATAATAAAAAAGCAACAGAAAAACTACCTGATAAACTAAGACTTTTATCATAGAATAAAAACCTAGGTAAAAAAATATGAATATTATTCACTCTGAAGTCTCTTATTTCATTATAGAATAGCAGATAAGCTATAAATGGCTGATAAAAAAGTTTTGAACATCCTGAAAGTTGTCAAAAGTTAAAGAAAGACAATAGGAATTAATGGAAAAGCTGGAAATATTAGAAGAAATAGAAATGAAGTTCAGGCCTATAGAAAGAGGCCTAAAAACCTTCTGAAGCATATTTTAATACTAGAGTTATAAAATTTAAACCTAATATTAGAAATTGAGGAAATAGATAACAAAATAGAAGAAATAGTAGAAAAATAATGGAAAATACAGAGCTACATTGACCAAAATGATCAAAAAATAATATAATGATAATTGAAAAGGAAAGAAGCTAATAATTTAGACCAAAAAAAATAATGAAGAGATGTTATAACAGAAAATTCAAGAAGGCATTTGCGAAGAAGTAGCATGTAATTCTTAAAACTATTAAGAATACTTGAAGAATTAAAGGAAAACCAAAAGAAAATAATAAATAAAAAAAGGAAGATAGAATGTAATACAATAGGGATCATTTTCTAATCGAGAGATCTCAAGAAATACATGCAAGTCAAAAAGAGAAAATGTAGAAACATTTGACTCCTGGAGGAATCTGAGGGCTGGCGGGAAAGAAGTTAAAAAACCTCCAAAGCAACAGTATTAAATTTTATTTGTCTACTATTTAAATTTTAATATTACAAATGTCTAAAAGTATGGCTAGCATTTTGGCTTAGATATACATATGTATTATTATAATAAATTTAAAAAATGAAAAAAATAGCTTCTTCCTCGTAATAAAGAAAAATATAGAAAATCTTAAATCTTAATTGCGTTAAGGAATAGTAGAAATTATACTAAGAAAATTAGAATCTTTAAAACTAAGTTAAGGAACTAAATGAAAAAATTAAGAAATTTTATTAAGGGCTGTGAAGAGCAAAAAGTATAATAACTTATTAAAAAGAATATCAACAGCAAACCTAAATCTTTGGAAATGAATATGCGAATAGCTAAAGAAGAAGAGAAGCTTAAAAGTTTGCAGAATATACGCAATCAATATATTTAAAAACAATTCAATGAAGGTCTGATGGACATTGATATGGAGAAAATACCAGTTTATATATTATTATTAATCATTAATATAATTTTCTCTTCGGCTTAAAATTAAGAGTAGTTCTGTTTGTGTGGTTAGTTCTTCTCCTTTTTCTCCTTATCTTGTCTTTAATCTCAAATTTTTTTTCTTTCTTTAGATTTTTCCATCTTAAAAGGAATAAAATTCAGTAAGCTATTTCTTTCAATTCCTAGAAGTTAATATTCAGTCAGATGTTACTTCTTATTCTTTTTTGTTCTGGATATTTCTGTCATAAATGTCACATACTGTTGCAAATGAAATATCTTTTTCTTTATCTTTGAAATATTATTTCCTGTCTATTATTTCCATTGGGATTCCTTTTTAAATTTTCTTCAATTTATTGGAGTCTTAAATCTAATTTTATTCAATTTTTCTTGTCTTACTCTCTCATTATTTAATTATCATTTTCTAATCCTGTCATTCGCTCATATGTTCCGACTTAGCTCTTCGGTTTACCATATGGACTTCATCATCATCTTCATGATTAATTGGATCTTTACTTATTTTGAATATTTCTTTCTTCTATGAGTTTAAATCCTCTTTGAGATTTTAGTTTTTGATAAGTATATAAATTAACTGTTTCATCTATTAAGAGTTCTTTTATCCTATTTCAATATTATCTAAATTAAAGGTATTAGGATCTATAATGAGATATTTACTTTGATTTTTTCATTTATTTTTTATTTCTTTGATATAATTTTTAATGATTCCGTTGAGTGTTCTCTTTTTTCATTTTTCAACGAGGTGTTGATAGTTGTGTCATTTTTTATGGTCTGAATTTTTTTAGTTCTTTGATTGTCAACCGTTGATCTGAAGAAAGTTGGACTTGTTAAAGTTAAGTCGAGGTAAGAGAAAGTGTTTCTGATTTTCTTTCCTTCTCTGAGGAGGTGATTAAAAATCCTTCTTGAAACTAGCTATTTTATTTTAATGTTCCAGCATTTATACAGAGAAAGATTACAAGATGCTGTTTTGCAAGTGAAGAGAACATTTAGTCAAATAGTGTCGGTAATTTACTAAAAACAAAAAAATAAAAGAAGCAAAATTATAAATAAATTGATTAACTATACTGCACAGAATGAGGACAAATTAAGAAAATCTCCTAAGAATTAAAACTTCATAAAAGAGTAGCAGAAAATTACAATTTTAAAATTAATAAATTACTAGGGAACATAAGATCATATCATACTAGAGGATGAAAAAAAAACTGAACATAGAAAAATAAGAGCAAACATTTAAGAAAAACTTCCCAGCAAGTAGCAGAAATTTCAAATAACAAATACAATTAAACTTAAAAGAGATTTACCTTTTAATGGTAGTGCCACTATATTTAATTATTATTATTACAAAAGTTTAAATATAATGCTTAATTTAATATAAACTAATTTCTTTCGAAAAATTATTTGCATAATAATTTTTAAATAAGATGCTTAAGTTTTTTAATCTTCCATAAGCTAATTTTGAGTGATTCGAAATAAAGCATGGTAATTTCTTAGTGTGATAATTATTAATTATTTTAATTATTTTATATTAGTATGACTATAAGTTAATTAATATGGCTAATATTATAAAATTTCCCTTTTAAATATTAAAATTATATACTTTATTTTAAAGATTGCTTTGCTTTAAACTATGATTTAATTATTACCAAAGCTTTTATAATTTACTTTCTATAAAATTAATGAACCTAAAATTTTAAGACGTGTGGGATCTTAAGGGAAGCATAGGTGATAAATGTATTTATATAAGATTATTTATAGAATAAACTTTAAAAAAGTATAAGCAAAATAGTTAATTATAGCATATAAAGATATTAAGATCATATACCTTAAACAATATTCTTCAGCAAAAATTACTTGCTTCTGCAATATGTAAGACAACATTTATTTTCTCTCTGAATGTAGCTAAGTTTTTGTTATTTTAATAAGCAAATCTATCTTAAAAGGTTATCTACCTAGTTTCAATAGTTATATTAATTTAACTATCTCATTTTTTGCATCCAGAAGCTCTATCAACAGATATTTATTTAATATAATTTTTATTATATTAAGATGGCGCTGATTATTATAACTAAGATTAAATCAAAGCAAAATATTTAAATATAAGAACATCAATTAAGTAGATCAAGCTTAATATAAACATATAGAGATAGACTTTTAGATTAAATAATCATAGGGCTATTCAAATATTTATAAAATATAGATTTAATAAAATTTGGACAATTGAATAGTTTTTAATACTGAAATGCTTTATACAACAATTTAGTTAAGGACATAAAAATTAAAAACTGGATTAAAATTAAACTTTTACCATATTAATTAATCCATTCCTAATATTATTAGTGTTATTCATATTGATTGAGAAATTGTTTTTCATAAAGTATGATATAGAGTTGGGTGATAAAATAAGGAAAATAATATATAAATTTTGACAAAAATGGATAGCCATCTTTTAGTTCTAAATACATCTTTCATGCTTAAGACTCTTATTATAGAAGAGCTTATTAATTCAGGCTTAATTACTATGTCCCTTTATTATATAATCATGTTAAATCCATTTTAAAATTAAAGTAAATAAAGTATAAGCATATAAAATATAATTATCTTCATTTCATTAGAGCTTTATAAAAAATTAGATTATTTCAAGTAATAAAAGAGGGGCAAATGAAAAGAAGAGAGTAAAGAAGTTTTGGTTTAAAGGAAATAAAGAAAATTAATTTAAAAATAGTTTATTTGCTAAAAGTAAAACTTCAGTCAAAATCCAACTTTCTATCTTTTGTTTCAACAGTAAGTCCAAAGGAAACCACAGAAGTTACAAGAGAAACAAGGAAATTTATAGTTCAAAACAACGAAATGTTTGTTTTTGATAATGAAATACCAATAAAAGGACCTATTACTGAACCTACTGCTATCCAAGATTAAGAGAAAGAATTTCCACATCCTCTTATCCTAGTTGGGTAAAACTCATTTAAATAATTTTCTAAAAATACTACAATTACATAACCAGTAAAGTTTATTCCTCCAACTGACCACAAAAACAATGATGATTCTATAGGACATACTAAAGTACCATATGTAAAAAATGTGAAAGCGATTAAATGAAAGCGCATTCCCCATATCCTACTTTAGGAGATTACCAGTAAAGTATAGCAAAAAGCAATAATTTAGAAAAAATTTGCAAAGATAGCATCTCTAATAATATCTCTCATAAAAAATGACTTGTAATTACCAAATATAGATGGTAGAACAAATGTAACTGCCAGTTGTACAGAACTGATAGTATACCAAATAAGACTTGAAATTACTGTTACAGTTATATATTTTTTTGAAAAAACTTCTTTCCAATCATACTCAACTTTTTATTTATTAGCTATGCTTTTCTTTATTTATTTTTTTTCTTCATCGGTTAAAGCTTAATGTCCATTAATTTTGAATATATAATCACAAGCTTCATTACACTCTTAAATTCTTCCTTTTTCATATAAGTAAAATGGAGTTTCAGGAATGAAATAAGCAGCAAAAATAAGAGGAATCAAGAATACAAACCAACTTAAAAAGAGATAAAGCCTCCATTTAGCGCCTTAAACCGAAGGAATTAGGAAAAGTGCCAAGATGCAGCTTATGCCATAACCAATCACTATTATACATTCTATCGATGCTAACATCCATCCTCTATGCTTGCTTACTGAAAACTCAGAGTTGACAATTAAAGTTATTACATTAGTCATACCACATCCTACAGCACAAAAAAAGTAGCAGGTTAAAAAACTAAAATATCCTGTAGTGAAGGCACTTAAAGTTCCTGCAACCGTTAAAAGAGCCGTAGAACAAAAATTAGGCAATTTTCTTCCATAATTATCAGAAACTGGTCCTGAAAGAAAGACACCAATTCCATAACCAATATAGGCTACAAAAACTATTCAGGCTGCTTAGTTTGTACTTAAAAACCATTCTCTTGCCAAAATAATTTCTATAAATGAGATAGCGGTCACAAGTGTAAAAAAGGACATAGCTCTAAAGCCATTAACTATTAGTTGCATCCAATGGAAGAATCCTAAACCTCTCTTGTCGTAAATATCAGCTAAAACATTTTACATGTCATTTGAAAATTCTTTCTTGGCATAAAGTAATTAATTTTACTCATTCTCATCTGCTGTTGTACTTCCAGGTTCATTGTTTTGATTATCCTAATCTTGATCGATTTATTTTTTCTCAAACATTATAAATTAAAACGTAATTAAAAATAATGTTATATAGCTCTTTATTTACTAAAAATGGTTTATATTTTATAAAATCATTTCAATACAATCATTTAGTATCTAAGTAGCCATATTATTGAAATCAGAAATGATAAGCATAATTTAATAGTATTTTATTATTGAAATAAGGCTAAATTTACTTTTTTAAGCAGTCTAATATTTATGAAAAAGTCAACCTTGTATATGGTTTTTATTTAGCTAAAATTAAGTAATAAAGTTTATACTAAAAGTTGAAGAATAATCTAAGAGACTAGAAAGTATCCCTATTTTGCTAAATTCTAATGAAAAAAATAAAATCTTGCAAGTTAGCATTTTATTAAGGAGTGTTATAGTTCTACTTTTATGAATATAGGTTGATTTAATGAAATTAATGATGAATGCCAAAATATTTAGGCTGATATATGTAAATTCGTAAAAAGAGTATTAGAAACTATGGAGAAGATATTTTAAAAATATGAAAAACTGAATAAAGCATTATGAGACATGTAAGAGATTTTTATCATTTGAAAAAATCAAAATTTGCTCAAGTAAATCAAGCTAAAAAGAGACTAAAGGATTATGAATTATTAACTTATGTGATTGAAAAATCTCAAAAAAAAATTTTTGATAAAATTAGCTAAATGATAATAAAGTAAAATGGAGATTGAAGAAATCCTTAAAAAGGCAATAGTATACCAAAAATAAATAAGATATACTATAGATGTAAATAAGGAAAATATAACAGTAATTTGCAAAAGCTTAAACTCTAATTTCTAAAATGGAACAATTTATCCAATAATTTATAAATCTCTTTGCAAAAATTTAGCTTTGCCTAAAAATTTATGCGAATTACATTGATTGATGGCCTGCCATTCCAACGATAAAGGGAAAAATAAATTAATATATTAAATCTACAATTTTCTTAATAAGATAAACTTTGAGATAATCAGAATCTACATATAAAGAGTCTTGCTTTATTTATTATAATTAGCTTCCAGTTAAACATGAAATATTTTAAAATTAGAAGCTTCTTTTAAAAATTGATAATCCGTACTAAAGAATGTCCATACTCAGATCTAGCTTTTAATTATAAAATGTATTTAGTATTTTGTATCTTACTGGAAATATCAAAATGAATTAATTAATTTATATATCTTTGATATTTAGCTAGCCTGAAACATCAAAGATTTTAGTGAAGATTGGAATAAAAAATTAAAATATATAGAAATTATCTAAAGAGGCAAATTTATGACAAACGCATAAAATTTTTTGGCAAAATAAACAAAGCTAAAGTGTGCTTCTTGTAAATAAAAATCTAAATTCAAAGCATTTAAGAGATATTTCATTATCGAAATTGAGAAAATTTTTATTTAATTTTCAGTATAAACTTAATCTACGCTAGCTTGATTTTGAAATAATATCATTTGTAATTATTATGAAAATTTTGATAAATTTGATTAAAATTTAAAATATAAATGTCAATAAGAAAGAATATTTCTAAGATATACAAGCCAAAGAGTGGTTTAAAACTTATAACTTTCCATTTTTTTATTTAGTGTGCTTCTTGATAGGTCTGCATTGATTTTCCGTGAAACATGTCTGGTTTGGATGAAAGTTCTAAAGATTTTCTATCTTCTTTTTATATCAGATCTTTAAATTTATATTTAATTTTTTATTTAGTAGTCAAGATATCAGTCTTTGTTTTTTCAGTAATCATTGGAACTTCCTCTATTAAGTTGGAATAAGATTAACGTCAAGGATGTTCTTTTGCTAAAATTTTATTTTGAAAAGGTTATTTCCGTAAGTATGTCATTTCTAAGCAAATTTGTACAATATGCGCCATCAGTTCTCTCATTCTATCTGAAAAACGTAAATTACTTCCTCCTGACTGCTAAGATTTTTATATTTTGTAACATTATTCCTTTACAGATTCATTTTTGCTATTTGATTATTGAGTTATGTCTTAGTTACCTTGGCGTCTTTTACTTTCATTTTACAATGTAGATTCTAGTGATTTTTCTTCTTTTCTTCTAGTCTGGACTATCTACTTACCTTTCTTAGTTTAATTTTCGAAAGTTTGTTATTCTTCATTTTCCCTGCTTTCTTTAATATTTTAATTATGACTAACTTAAAATTTTTATGTTCAGCAAAAAAAGCCTCAATATATCCTCTAAATATTTCTTTACAAATATATGGGAGTGATCCATTTATTAATTTCTGCAAGGATAGACCACTATGAGTAATGATTATATATAATAATTAAAGATTCAAGCCCCTATCAAGACTGAAAAAGTTTTCAGATAAATTTCTTTCAATAACTTGGATACAGCTAGAGACCTCTGAAAGATTATATAATAATTAGATAGTTCAAAATCTTGCTCCTTCCTATTTTTGATTATTTAAATAAATAAATGATCTATAAGCAAAATATAGCTTAAAAATATATAAAAAAAGCTAGCTTAAAATATCTGTTTAATTATAGTGCTTAAACTATAGACACTTCAAATAATAGTAAGCATCTGCTTTCAATTTTAAGAATAACTTTGGGTAAGTAATGTTTTAAAAAGCATAAGTTTTAGCTGGTTAATAAATTTTTCTCATTTAACTAGCCTAAAAAGCTAAAATTTCAGTTAATTTTATGAATTTTATAACTAATTAACTTAAATACAAAATAAAGATATATTTCAGGATATTTAAAAAAGGAAGATAATTTACAAAATGATTCTTTCTTTAGATATGTTTTCACTATTTTTTATTATTTGCCTAAAATTAATTATTTTTTTAATTTATTAACTTCTCATTTCTATAAGAAAAAATTTGAAGCTATTTCACTAATTTAAAAATTATAAAAAATGGAGAGTAAAGAGCACTGAAAAAATACACAAAAAGATTAACAGATAAACCAGAAGCAAAAATAAAAATTATAGGAATCTTTGTCATCACATGCTAACTAACTGTTACATTGTAATTATGATATTACATTGATAATTGAAATGGACTTCTTATGGACAATAATACTGTATATGTGTAATATTGTTAAAATAAATTAACTTCTCAGCAAGAAAGCTGTGTAATCTATAATCTTTGAAAGATCAAAAGAACTAAAGGCACATGTTAAATAATTGGATTTTAAAGCAACATAGTTGCGAAACAACTTATTCAATATAAAATCTTAGAAGAACTTAGTAGAAGAATAACTGCATCGCTAATTCTAATCTAATTTAACTGAGGAAATTTCAATTATTACTGAAATATTTAGATTGATTCTGAAAACACTTAAGTAAAAAATTAAATAGAAATTTAGAGAACTAATATATGTAAAAAATTAAATAAAATTGAAAAATTTATTCTTCATAAATAAAATAGAGCAAAAGATAAAATATGCTAATATTTTGATTCTACTCAACAAATAATAAAATACTTTATTAGTTTCAAAATTAAGAGAATCAAAGAACTTGAAGAAAATTCATAAGACTTTATAAATAAAATGGTATCTAAAAAAGATAGAAGACAAAAGGAAATCACAGAAAAAAAATTGAAGTGTTCTTGCAAAAAAAAACATAAATATCCATCTATGATAAAAATATGTAGTTGGAACTTAATGGTAGCATAGTGTAAGCAAAATAATTTAACTTTTAACTGATAATAATACTAATTTAGTATTCAATTTTACTTTTTCTAAAATAATGAAAATATATAAGCATTTGTGAAAATTTTAATTTAAACTTTAATCATATGAACCTCTTAGCTTGATTATTTTAAGACTAATAATCAATTTAAAGCTAAAATTTAAAATAAAATAGCATTTCTTAGATTGAAAGACAACCTTTATTTGTTTATAAAATGATCTAAAAAAGAAAAGGGAAAATAAATTTATATGAGGAAAGCAAGTATATCAATAATATAATAATATTAAATAATATGAATTATATTATAATATTTAGTTAAATTAGTATAGATTTAATAAAATCCATGCTCCTATAATATAATCGACTTTCTTATAAAGAAATAAATAAATAATTAATTAGAACATATAAATCTCAAATAAAAAATAAATAAGTAAAAAATTTACTTCCTTGTATCTTTGATCTATTTACCTATTTTATAAAACAAGATAGATTAAGCTTAGTAGATTTAATATCTTAATTACATTTCACTGCAAAATTTTTTAATATAGTCTAAATTTTAAATAATCTATCCTTTAAATAATACATGTTTAACTAAATCATAAATGAAAAGTTAAAATTTTAGAAGCATAGTAATTTAAGTGATTAAATTTAGAATAAAAAATAGTTCATAAATGTATCTTATTTTAAATGAATGTAATTTTTGAAGATTATCGTATCTTAACTTTTACATTTTAATAATTTAAAAACAAAAAATCAAATAAAAAATTAAATTAGCACTTTAATTAAAGCATTTAATCATAAATATTAGAAATAAAAAGCAATACTACACAAAAATATAATGCCATTGAATTAATAAGTAATAAGTTTATAAAAAAAGCAAATGTTTATAATTTATCCATATTTTAAATTATAAATAAATTAAATAGCCTAAATAATGCAAAAGTTTATAATTTAGAATGTAAAATAAATTTGCTCAACATTAATTAAAATGAATACTAATTATCCTTTTTTATTTATTAACTATAAATTAAATATAATATTTGCTCTATTTCTACTCTATATCAACTATTTACAAGGTCATTTCTTATTTCACATTCTTCTCTCAAACTATTAACTGAAGAAGTTTAATTTGTTTATTCTTTATCTGAATCTATTAACTATTTTTTCTTTTCACTGTAGTTTGAAAGACTATCTAAATATTCTATTTTCATTTTTCTCTAAACTTCATATCAAATATTACAGTTATATCCATATATGAAGCTTAAAAACATCTCACTTAGTACTTACACTACTGCTCCTAAACCATTAAATCATTTATAGCTTTCTGATTCTATTTCTTTATCAAAAATAATGAAAAAATTAAAGCTTAATTGGAAGGGAATAGATCCTATTACTTAACATATATAATAAATAAACGGAGTTCATCTCAAATTCCTTATTATCTAAACTGACTCTTCCATTTCCGACGAAATATTACACAATAAAGCTAAATTTGTTCTTAATATTTTATAAGTTATAGAGAAAATCCAAGGAAGAAAGACATAAATAGGTAAGTAAAAGAATATTAAGAAAAAAGTCTAAATAGCCATCATGTGTTAATGAAATGAATACAAATCTGTTTTATAAAACATTTCACTAACAAGCATTGGAATTACTAGAAACATAGGAAATAAATAACCTACTCTAGAAAAATTTTGCTTATATCGTTTAAAATCTCTCTTCAAATGGCAAATCATTTGATAAATAGTAAAGTATAGAAAACCATTTCAAATGAAGATAGCTTAAAAGAAGTAAAAGGTTAAATAATAAGTGATCCTAGTTTAAAAGTCCTGATAATACAAATTCCAATTTTTTTAGATGATCAAAGATAAAGGAATCAAAATAAGGTTGCAAATGGCGATATTAATGTTTTGCTAATAAATCAGTCATCATAAAAAGGTTCTTTATTCTTTGAAATATCAATATCAAAAGATGATTGACAGAGAACTTAAAACAGTAAAGGCAACAGCAATCCACAACAAAATATGAAGCAAAATATTTACATCAAATTATTAACCCATTTTAATCTATCTTAAATTAAATAATATTACTTACTAATTATTTATTAGCTTTTAAAAATCTTGCTTAGTAACTTGCAGATTAAATAATATTGTATATATTTTCTTAGATATTTCAGATTTTTATGGTCTTGCTTTAAATTTCTTCATGTAAATAACTCAAATATAGACATTTTTAATTATTAATGAGGTTTTAAAAATTTGAATTTAGTTTAAAGAGCAAAACTTAGAGTAGTTTTTAATTTTATTTTTTCTTAGTTCTATAAGTTTAAATGTATTAGGATTGAATGAAAAGGTTAAGTGAAATAATATATAAAAATTTGAAGTTTACTTTAGTCAGATTACATTAGCAGATTAAATTAAAATTTTATTTGTAAATATATAAAATAGTAAGTAAAGAAGAATTATAATTGAAATATATAGAATTAAAAGTAGCAATACACTAACTAAGTCTATTTTTTACTATCTTGGAAATCTTTAATAGAAGTAGAGGTAATTTTTTATAAATATATTCCTTTAAAAGAAAATAGGGAATACCATTATAAGTATATTTATGGAAAGATATCTAATTGTAAGTGTTCTTCAATTTATAAAAAAAATGAGTAAATTTAGGAGTTTTTTGATGATCCAGATTTATGCTTCTGAGCAATCGTTGAATAATAAACAAATCTTTTTTATTAAATTTGTCATAAATTAGTTAAATTTAAATCTAAATTAAAACTAAGAATAAGCTTAATTACTAAAATATGATAAGTTAAATCGAAACTAAATAAGAAGATTTATTACCAGTTATTTATATTATTCAAATTCTTGAATTATTACAAAGGAGTAAAAATACAATAATAATGGGTATATAATTTACCCATGTATGGTATATCTTCTATTTCTTTTATTATTACTTATTTAGTAGCTGTATAATGCTAATATGAAAATGTAAATGATAAGATTCCTTCTTAATTATTTTATTTTCTATTTTGCATTTATTATTACAAGATTATGTAGAGTTTAAACAAACACTTAGATTTCTAAGTATAAAGCTCTTAAAAATATTTAAAATAAATAGTTAAAAGCACCTAAAAATACTAAAAAGGGAGCACCTAGACTTATTATTAAGTGTGTCTAGCAGGTTAAGATAGTCTGATTCCTACTATTATGCAAGAGTTTTCTTTATATTCCTTTACTTCTAATTATCAAATACAAAATTTTTCCTGGCTATAGTTGGAGAAGCTAAAAATTGAATCTCTAACTATGTAATATCAGTATTGTTTTGAATAGAAGTTTCACTCTATAAGAAATTATTAAGATTCGATTCAATACTTCCTTCTTTATGTTCTTAATACTCTTCCATAGTAATTGACTTTTTTAATATTTTGTTTCTTTTCTTCTGGCTCATTTTATTAAAAGGAGACTTCTTTTTATCGTATATAGATTAAACAATTTCATCATTTTTTAGGATCTTTCTTAAAGATGTTAGATAATTTACTACAATTTTCAAGCATGAGCAATTAGTTATCGCTCCAATAAAACTTTATTACTCTATTTTTACAGCAAAGTACCATAACTAATTTTCAGAGTCTTTAAAATAAACTGGCTTTATCATTTTGTTGTCTTTTTCTGCTTCAACTAATATATAACGTTTTAGCCTAAACTCAAGTTCTTAAGTATATTATGATCATTTGCCCTTTTGGTTCTTAAATGTTGTTGTATATTTTATATCTTATTTGTCTATGAAAACAATGCTTAGCAAAACTATTTTATACTCTATTATCTATCTGAGGATATTAATAGGATTAAAAATGAAATTTTTCCATATTTCTGTTTACTCACTCTATCCAGTTCCATTCAATTGCATGTTTTCAGCTTCAGGAAGAGAGTAGTAGAAATACAAATGTGCTTTTGAAATTAAGTGAAATAAGAAGGAAACAAATCAGTCAAATAAGTTGCTAGAAATTTACTCATTATACTCTGCATTTGGAGTAAACTTCTTTTTAAGGAATAGTTACTGCCATTTGTTCAGAAGCTATTTAGATTTAACTAGATAAGCGATACTTTATAGCTAATCACCCTAGCCTAATCAAAACTAAGCTTCCATGATGGCTTTGAATATTTTGATTTCATAGAGAACTAAATCTTTGTAAGGTTCGATTTCATAAATTTCCTATTACTAAAGTTTGCTAATAAGCTTATCAGTTTTAGAAATATATTTCTAGTAATTGCATGACTTATTGCACAGCTTTAAATACTGATTTAACATCCTTAATCTTGCTTCTGCTATATTTTTTAGAAATTTTCCAATCGAGCTTATGAAATTATCTCCAGTTCATTAGTCAAATTATTTTATAAGATATGCATAAGAACTAGGTAAGTCATTTGCCTTTATTTTACAGTTCATATCTATAAAACTGAAATCATGATAGTTGCATTCTTTGTTTACTAGATATTCAAGATCTTTTGTTATTTGAGGTATTTAGATAATTTAATGTAGAGTGATGATGGAAGCTAAGGCAGCTTTATAGTTCAGCTAGGCTATTTATATAAAGAAATACTGAAATTAAGTTTCTAAATTTGAAGCCATTTTATAGTTTAAAGAGCAATTACCAATCATTAGCAGCAAATTAGCTTTAATATATTAATCTATAAAGAATTAAAGCCTTTAACTCCCAACTCTTATTTCCCTCAATTATCTTCCGTCCAAATACCTTTATCTTTGTTGCTAGTTAAATTATAGCTATAAGCAACAATAATCTCCTTCTTATCTCATTTATAACTTTATAGGTCCTTATAAAGATATTTAACTCTTTGTTTTGCTTCAAGGCAATTACTCCAAATAACCAAAAAGTAATAAATGGAGAAGCCCAAGAAGATTCTTATAGAATTTGTTTAATAAAATGAGTATGAAAGTTGGTTAAAAAGAGATAGTAATGTATATATAATAAATAGAAGAGACTTATTAGTTGCCTTATATATAAATATGGTACTATGCTTTAATAGCAATTATATTTTATTACAACTAACACTAAAGAGAAACCATTTGCATCTAAGTAGCCTATTATATTTATTCTTCTATCCAGTTAAATCATTTATTATTTATTCACTGTACTTGTTTAAGGATCAATCAGTAAATAAAAGATTTATCTATTTTTAAAAGCCTGCTTGAGTATAAAGAAATAAAGGTGGTAATAAAGCAAATAGGAATAATAAGCAAGAAGTAAGAGAATGTAAATAGGAGAAATAAAGTAAAGGTAAGGATATAAGGAATAAAAGATGCTAAATTAATTAATTTTTATAAATATAAAGATCGGTTTTAAAGATGTAATAATGGTCTAATGAGTTGCAAAGAGCCTTTGAAAAAGAAGATGCTTCATTAATATTTGGCATTATAAAACAAGGATATCCTGTGGATAGAAGTTTTGGTTGGACATAGCCTAACGGAATAAAAGGACTTATAACACCACTTATAAAGGCGGTTGATTGTCATATGATAGACGTCATTAATTTTTTATTAGAAAGAAATTGCCAAGTAAATGCTAAAAATTCATGATAATAAACTGCATTACACGTTGCCTGCTATAAGGGTTATATTGATTTAGTAGTTATATTGATTCAATAAGGTAAAGCTGACTGAAAAATACAAGACAAAGATGGAAATACTTGTCTTCATTTAGCAAGCTTAAATATGCATATGCCTGTTATAAAATACCTCTATGAACATATTGGTGTTGATATGTACACTAAGAATAATGTAAGATTTTAAAATATAGGCTGGCAGAAATGTGCTAGGAGAAATTATGTATGCTCAGGAAACCTCCAAAGATTCACAATATGTTCAAAAGATTCAATTAATAATAGAATATTTTCAAAGAGAAATAGATAGAAACAAATTTGATCCAAACTTCAAGCATATGGTAGTAGCAAAAAGGGCTTTTGAATAATAGCAGAAGAAAATTTAGAAAGATTAGACTAATGCCCATAGATGATGTATACACTCATACTTCAGAGAAAATTATTACAATTAATTAGGAATTCCGATTGAAAAGAAAAAATAGGTGAATTAAGAGTACTTGGCCTCATTTGCTAATAGAAGTCAAAGAAACAAGGGAAAACTGCCTCCTATATTTGAGAAGTCTTATAAATCTACTTCAATAGATGCTGTAATTAGACATAGATCAGATGCAGTCTTTAATTAAACTTTAGCTAAGTAGATGTCATAGGGAATGGTTCAAAGAAATATGCCAACCTCTTTAAGTATGCCCAACAGAAACTTGTTCAGTTAGGCTAACAAACTGGGTTTTATATAAACTTCTAATTAGCTGTATTCTCCTTAAGGGAGCGTAAAATCACTTTAGGTTGGGATGTTAAATTAGGAAAGATTGATAAAACTCAAAGCCAATGAAGCCGTTCAGCGAATTGTTTAACTTGTTTTTAAATATGTTGCTTAAAATTAGATAATTTACTCTTTCAAAGCTATCTAACTTCTATCTTGATATTAATTTATCTTTACGCTAATAGCATCACTTTTAAGGGAATTTTAAACTTTGCATTTAGAATGATAGCTAATTATCTTATTTACTTGAGTATTCTGTTTAATAAAATAATAGAATTCAGAGCAGATACCTAGTAAAGCATTCCTTATTAATATAAATAAATATTTGGAATAAAACTTATGCATTAAAAGGATATAATACTATGAGTATATTTAGCCAGCATGAACAAAGAACAATATAATAAGCTTATTAATAGATTAATTTAATAATAAATTTATACATCTAATTTGTCTATTTTTACTATATTAATCTTAATAAAGTCTAAATTTTAATGCTTAAGCTTTATTAATGACTATCTTTAAACTATTTATATAAATCCCTGCTTTAATAATAAAGCTTATTTTTAACTTATCAGTATTGTGTTTTAGTTTTAGTTATTACAGATAGTAGAATAAATTAATGTAATTTATTATATTTCTACTTAAAATTAAAAGCAATAGTTTTAATGTACTAATGAGAGCTTTATTTTAAAATGGTTTAATCAGTTTATGTATTTAATTTATTCTTAATTTATAAGCTTCCTATAGAAATTCTTAGTTATCTTATTTTTTTCTTGCTTTCTTTAACAGCTTTTTCTTATCTTTTTACACTGAAAGAGAACATCAAAATAGTTGAATAATTTTAAATAAAGCACATTTTTAAGATAGTATTACATATGATTCTAAGCAGATTCAATATAGCTAACTAGCACTTAGAATTAAAAGAGTATCTTTTCAAAAAATAATAGGATAGTATATCTATTTAAATAAGAAATCTAATCAATTGTACTTTTTAATTACACGTTTAAATTTTATCTAGTGTCTATTTACTGTTACTATCACTGCTAAAATTTAGATTAGAGGTTTTAAATAATTAATTAGAATGTTAATTAAGCAAGCTAAATTAATAACTTAACCTTAATCTTAGATAAAGGTATTTTATAAAATATTAAGTAATTAATGCTAAGATTTCTTATTTAACTATTATATTCAATATAGGACATTTATTTTATGAAAAGTAAAGCTGTCTAATTGATATCACTATGCTTATATTTAATTTAAAATGCACTTTATATTAGCTAATTCTACTGTAACTAGTTTTATCTACCTATTTTTATTTATAATTTTATATCTAGAGCCAATTATTTAATCTCTAAGTAAGCAATCTAAGAAAGAAATTTAAATAGAACATCGCAAAATAAAATAAGGCAATAAAATAAAAGCTATAAAATAATGCTAATTATGATAGCTGCTTCTTTAAGTAGCTTTAAATACTTTCTAATTCTTAATTATTATAATCTAAATGGTTCATAGATTAGGTATATATCCAATACTCTAGATTAATTAAAATTACTTTAAAATATTAAAACCATACTTCTATGTATTTAACTCTTATACTATCATGAGATTCTAAAGTATATCTATAGTAAATATTCTAAATTAAATACAGTGTTTTGAAAATGGTTTTAAACAAAGTTGAGTTAGATAGAAGTGGTAAATAGTTCACTATATATTGTAAATATAAGAGTAAATAGTTGTTAAAGCTAGATTTTATAATTTTTCATATAATTCTTCATTATTATCATTTTCTACTAGCACTTATCTCTAAATTTAAATAGAATATGTAAAGTATTATTATCCTAAGTAAATATGGCTTACGGATTTGCTGTCTTAATCTTCTTAATATTAATCTAAAATATGTTTACGAAGCATAAATTTAGCCCATTGAGATATTTAGCTCGTTTATACACTTAATTGGCAATAAATTTAGCATTTTTAACAAATTGTTAGATTTAAAGCTGAATAAATAGTAAAGGAGCTAAAGCAGTATAGGATTGTGCTTTACAATTATAAGAAACGAAATAAAAGTATTTAGTATAATCCTAGAAGTTAAATAAAAATAGATTCATTTAAGAAATACAGTATTAGTAGAAAGGCAAGTAGAAGTAATTAATAAATCTCCATTGCTGTTGAATAATTTTGAAGGATAAAATGGGTTGTAAGTTGAGTAAGAGAAGATTTTCCCTTAAATGTGAATTGAATGATGAGTTCTTTTCCTAACAAAACGTTATAGTAACAGTATGCCCTCGATCTACTTCTTATGAAATTAATTCCTATCTCAAAAATAATTACCTGCTCCCTTAGTATAAGAGAGAAGTCCTCAAACTAAGGTTTTACTATAATGGTCAGCTGCTTAATGAGAACGTTCCCCTAATGGAATATGGAATTGATACTCTAGGTATTAACAACAGTGATCCTTTGACTTTGTAAACTTAAGCTATCTATTTAGGCAGCATTTGTCATATTTAAGTTAGCGTTAAGAACAAAGTATAAACCAAGTTAGTCTCTCTCAAGGTATTTCAGAACGCTCAAATCTTTAAGCTTTACTAGATGGCTCTACCATATTTTAAATGCCAAGAACCAAAAATTTATTTTAAATATCAAGAGCTTGAGCCAGAATATACAATAGCTAACTATGGAATAAAAACAGGGGATACTATAGATCTAATTACAACAGATTAAAAAGAAAATAGCTTAAGCTGAAAAGCCTATAGAACAGGATTGCTGATAAAAGGAGAATGCAATAATGCTCAATGCTAAGCTTATTAATAAGAAGTAATCAGTAGTATGGGTTTTGGAATTTTAAGCTTAAATAAGATTTTGAAATATGTTTAATGTCCTTTATGCACTTCAAGTCTTTCTTCTGAAACTTAAAAAAAGACTTTATAATATGCCTTTAATAACTGCTTCTATAATATTACCAGCAAACTTCTTTATGGATCCTAAAATAATATTGCAGAAATGAAAAAAACTGGAGGAACATAATTAAAGTGGAAGAACTTCAATAAGTTCAAGTAAGATAGTGAAGTTAAGTTTTATATCAGGCGTTTAAACCTCAAAAATGATTAGTCTTTTGAAGATACTAAAGACTTATTACTGAGAAGTGAAAGTAGCTTCTAACAAGGAGAACTTTTACATTCGAGTATTCGATATTACATAAATTCTTCCAGAGCTTATTCTTCTACTGAATCAAGTGATGGTGACAAAGATTACAACTAAACTTCTACAAAGGCCAAATACCATTATAGTCAAACAAATTAATTAGACAAAAGTAGTCCAATCTTATTATCTCACGCGTGAACTTCTTTTATTTTATCTAATATCTGTTCTTTATTCTATATCAGCACTATACATTTTAAGAATTTTAAACTTCCTTTAAAGTTATCTTTATAAACTAATTTTACTCTAAGTATTAGTTAATCAGGTATTTAGCATATTTAAAAAATATCTAATCTTTAAAGCATTTTTTAGTTTTAATAAATAGGTATGGCTAGTTTTTAGTTGTATATAGTGATAGTGCAGATATCATTATAATTATTAAGTGTTCAGATTAGAATCTAAAGCCTATTGGCTAAAATTAAATAAGTATTATTTAGGTTTTAATTTTAACAAGTGATTTCATATAAAAGGATAGAGAAAGAATAATCATAACTTTTAATTTTAATTAAACAAGTTGCAGCTTCATTGTAGTTAGAATATAAAATTATAATGATAATATATATTTCATATCACCTTCTAATACATTTTTAGCTTGATTATAAAATATCCCTATTCCATAGCATAATAATCTCACCAAAAACAATATAAAATTCACAATTTCAGATAAATAATTAACTTAGCAAGAAATATTTCTCAAGGAAAGATATTATAAATTACAGCTACTATAAATTTTTTACTTAATTTAGAATTATAAATAATGCAAAAAAATAAAAAAATAAAGTTAAGAAGGTTATTTACTTCATTCTTTCTATTTTGCTTCTTCCTATTTAGTGCTTATATCAATTAATTCTTCCTTTTTGTTTGATTAATTGAGTTTTTTATTTGCCTTTTATGAAGTTGATTTTTCTTTATTTTTTGTTATTTTTTATTTATATTCATTAAGTAGGATTTAGTATTCATTTGCATCCATAGGTTAAAATTCTTACTTTTTAAATCCTATTTTTGGTTATTGAGAGATACTTCTAACTGATTTTTAAGGCTTTTCACTTTTTGAACTTCTTATGAATTTATTTACGTTGGTTCTTGGAGATTATTCGATAGATTACTCACTTTGTTGGTTTTTGCTTTAATTCAATTTATATATTTTCTGTTTGACTGAAAGATTTATCTATATAAAACCTTACTTTAGAATCTAACGCAAGAGAAGCTGCAAAATGGGTATTCAATTAAGGAGTTTCTCATAATCTAACAGTTTTGGAAGATTTAACTTCCCCTGTCTAAGACAAGATTCCTGTCTTAATTAAATGTTTTAGCATTTTTTTATTCGTAAAATATCCTCGAAGATTTCTGTCATATAGAGAGTCATACTGCTACAGTTTAGAAGTTTAACTAAAGCAATCTAGAACAAAGTCTTTTTACTAAGGACTTTTTCTCATTTTCCCCTATTTAACTTATTTAATTTACTAATAAAAATGAAATCAAAATTAAATTTTCCTTATAAGTTACTCCTTCAAAGTTATCTATACCAAATATAGAAACAGCATTGATAAGAGTCAATGCCTATCTATTTACATAGAGTTAAGTATTAGTAAGAATATAATGTAATTATTATGCAAGCCATATATTTAATAGAGCTTTAAGAAATTTAAACCCTTCTTCTGGCACCTTTTGTATGTTTTTAATCACTAAAATACTTTAAAGAAAACGATTAAAAATATTTATCATTAACATGAAGTAACTATAATCTGGCACTATACTTAATAGGAAACTTTAAACTTACAATTTTGTAATTTAAGCTTAATAATTAATAGCAAGCTTTAATAATTAGTGTTAGTAATATTATTTCTCAATTAAAAGTAAAATGTTCAAGGAGAAAGCAATAATTTGCCTTCAAAAACATCAGTGCTTTCTTTAATTTCCTCTTCGCTTGTGTTATCTTAGCTATCCAATATTTTCTTCAATTCTCTACTCTAAAATCTTTCGCTTTTTTCTTCTGAGCTACTGGATGATTTTTAATCTTATGACTAGTCTATTGAAGATTTAGGAGATGATTCTTAGACCTGAGACTTTTTACTCTTTATACTTTCCATTGTAACTTTGGATTTCAAAAGAGAACTTTAGCTTTCTCCTTATTCTTCTTCTATTTTAGAATTTATATATCTATTAAAAAAGTAAGGCAACCATCCAAAGCAGATGTAATGACAAATTGCGAAAGGAGCGAAATATGAAAAGGTGAAGTAGCTCGGTACATCAGGAAATTTAACCCAAATTATCCATATAAAGCAAGCTACACTCACTGCTATCACTATAAAAGCTCTCACTAAAATTACTCACGCTTTTTGATTAACCCACCATCCTTCTGCTTCTCTCCCAAGCAGTTTATCAGTATTCATTGCGCCAATAACACATCCTAGAACACCTCCAATAATACCTGCTTACACAAAAGAAAATGAGTATCCTATTGTATATTCATATCCAAACGAATAGGTAATTTAGCAATCTTTTACTGCCTTTTTGTAGTTGATCATCCACTAAATTGACTTTTCGTAATCGTTAACTAAGTTATATATAATGATAGAGAACACTATTAAGGCTATAACTGACACAAACCAGTATATTATATAATGTCTATAAGTTTTGTATTTAAATCCAGATCTTTTAGTAAGTCTTTGTACATAATAATCAAATTGCAGGCAAATAAAGTAAGCAACCCAAGCATATGCCCATGAAAATATTATTTAGTGCAAGTAAGTAAGTCCTAAATACTACCCTGATATCATAATGTATAGTATGTAACACAGAGATAACACATAATGCATTGGCTAAAATTAGCTAAACTTTCTGAGATATAAAACTGAAAAGGTTATAATAAAACTATTCAAGTCAGGATAAGAAAAACTGGCATCACAAATTAGTACTTTTATATCTGAAAATTGTCAAAATGGACAAGGTTCATGGAAAACAAGCTAAACAATAATAACAGAGTAAGTGGTTAAGTAAAATACAATAGCGAACTTTAAAGCTATCATAGGCTATCATAATACATACAGCAAGTTAATTAAACCACAAACTGAATAAGGAGAGGACAGATAAGAGCATATTCAAAGAACCCACATTGCATTTTTCACTTCTTCTTTATCACCTTCCTGCATACTAGTTATAATTTTTTTTTCTTATCTCTCTAAATCATGCTCAAAAAACACTTCAAAGGGTATTGCAATAATGAAGAGAAAACAGCAAGCAAGTTTAATATGAAGAGTAGTTAGTTTAGCCATTTATAACTTTAAACATGAATAGACTTAAACTAAAAGTATATTTCTACATATACCTTAAGATACTATTAAAGAGAACTATTAATGAGAACTGTTTAAATTAAATTTATTATCTTTACTCTATTGCCTAAGATACTATACTTTTAATATTAAT
This sequence comes from Loxodes magnus, assembly GCA_946699065.1. NCBI lineage: Eukaryota > Ciliophora > Karyorelictea > Loxodida > Loxodidae > Loxodes > Loxodes magnus. The sequence continues at coordinate 940,150 of CAMPDV010000018.1, forward strand.
TGCTTCTAAAACTATTATGAAAAATATAATCGAATAGAACGAATAGGTCTGACTAATGATATTAAAGATACCGCAAAGAAAAGTTAAAAGTATGATTATATAATTAATCTAATTAAATTTAAACCTTATTTTAATAACTTTAAGTCATAGGGGAATGTTCTAATCAAAAATAATTATCATTAACAACTTCAACTTATCTTCCTTGATAAAATATTTTTAAAGTATAATGCTCTTTATAATCAACTGCCTTTTAATATTGCAAATGTATTTTTATAAAAATTAAAATAATAGAATATTTAAATCTAAGAAGTGCTATTTAAATAACTAATAAACTATTTGATAATAATTAAAATAACTAAAATAGATAATTATAGTTGCACTCTATTTTTATATTTAAATATCATATCTAAAAGATTAGCTCGATAAGTTTAATAATAATAGAGCCTGTTTTAACTATAAATATTATTACTATTTATAATATAACTTTATTAGTTCGACTCTTTTTATTTTATTTCTAAAATTTTTTAGAATATAGTCATATTCTAAGCCATATCTAGTTATTTCTTCCAAGCAAAGTAATTATAAAAGTAGGCGTAATAGCTTTGAAATATGAATAAGAGCACTAAATTACTAAACTAATTGTTATTTATATCTTTTTCTTAATAAAAACTTTTGATATATTGAATGAAACTTTAATAAGCTTAGCTCTAATATATTAATTACTAAATCTCTTAGGTTCATTTATCATATTATTGAATTCTAGATAAATTGAAAATTTATTTAAAAACAAGAATAAAGTTAGAATATATGATTGCATCTATATAGAAAAAATAGGAACATTAAAGGCTAACATTTTAATTTAAAAAATTAGCTAACTATTCTAACAAACGTATACTTCTTCAATTATAACTATTAAGTTCTTTGATTAAAAGAAAAAGTAATTAGCTTTTTATATTCAAAAATTATCAAATGTTTATGAAAGATTTGCCTAAAAGGAATATATTCCCTGATTATTAAAGAATTATAGAGTTTATTTATTTTTTATAATTATATAAAGCAAAAATACTAGCTGTGCTTACTATTCTGTCTCATTTTTCAATTACACTTAATAGAAGATGCTGCAAATCTTTATTATTAGCCACTATTTGCTTGGTCCTTTACATAAATTCTGCACTTGAATGGGATAATAAATCATATCGACTTTAATACTCGATGAGTTGTCTTTTTAACTCAGAGTTTTGGAATTACAAAAAATTAGCCTTATCCTTTAACTGCTATTTATACTTTTATCACTCCTGAGTGTTTCTTTTAGTTTCATCTGTTCTTTCTATAACTTTTTGAAGTTAATCTCTGTACTATCCTTCATTTTTTTATTAGAATAATAATTTTTCATTATCACTTTAGATTTTATAAATGCATTCTTTGTTTCTTTGGAGTTTTTCTTCATAAATCCTTAATTTCTTTTGCGTTTCTTCATTTTGCTTTTTAGCTTTTATATCTAACTCTTAAAATTCCTTATTCTTAGCTACTAAGGCTTACTTAAGTTTTCAAACTTTTTTATTAGCTAACATCAAACGTGCTTTTAAGTTAAGAAGACCTGAAATTTTCTCAGGCATTGTTTATCTAAGCATTTAAATTTCTAAAGAAGTATCTTTGTTAGACTTTTTAGGAGATGAAAAGCTATTTCTAGATTGATTTAAAGATATATTTTGGTTATTTCTTCTCAACTCTTCATAACTTTTTCTTAGATACATCTAATCTTTAGGAGTTCAAATTACTTCTGATTCAAGACTTTTCCTGCTCAGCGAATTCCTATTATTATATCTATCTTTTATTTCCTGAAATTTTGCTAAGCTGTATTGTTTTAACTTATTGGTCTAATTCATTATTTCTAAATTAATGTTAAAAATAAGTTAAAACTATTTTTCTTGCTATGTTCATTTAGATACTACCTATCATATCTTTATATGCTACTCTTTTAATTTTATTCTTTTAGAATGATTACTCTAAGTACTTTATTTGCTTTACTCTATTGCATCAGAAGAATTCTACTAAAGGGAGTGAAAATAAATTCTATTTATATGTTTATTGGAGAAGGGAAAAAACTTAGATTATTAAATTTTGGAAGTTCAAAAATTTGTAAAAGGAGTAATTAAATATATAGCTATTTTATAAGCTACTCAAAAGAGTTTTTAGTGACATAGAAATAAAGTAGCATTCTTTAAAGAAATATTATAAGTAGCTCATTAGTTTTCTATAATAGGAATTGTTAAAATAAGAGTGGCAATATATTTAAAATAATATATAAAAGCTTAGCATTAATTTAGAAAATACCCTCATGTATCTTAATTAAGTGAACTAATAAAAGGAATATGATAAATAAGTTATTTTTTATAGCTTATTTTACTAATTATTTCTAAACAAATATTTGCTTTAATATCATTTAGTCGTCATCTCTATAATTATAAAGCTTTTCATATACTAAAGCATATCTTTTAAGAAGCTCTAAGTAATTGATTAGATTGATTTAATTTAAATCAATTACTTATCTTGTATTTTTTCCTTAATAGAAAAGCTTTAGGAATTTATAGCTATTCAAGCTTGCGAATTTCTTAAATACTTTTCTAGAAAATAGTAATGGTTGCTACTTAACTAATCTCCATTAATAACTAGAGTATAAAGCAAAGATAATAGTTTATTAAGATATTAAAATATGAGATTTACATATTAAGATACTTGAACATTTTATAAGACATTATATAAATAAAACAGAATCAGGCGAAAACTGCAGTGTTTCCTCTTACTTCTATTTCTTCTTTATCTGCATATCCTGATGTGTTTCCCTCAACAATTTCCCATTTGCTGAGAGTCAAATCATACTTCCAGAGAACATTATTTACGTCAAACTAATAAACAAAGTTTCCTGAGCTCATTCCATTACAATAACTAAAACCTTTACCTGGATATTTTTTTCCATGCTACTATATTTTTTAAGCTTTTATAAACTGATACTTGCTTTATCTTGAAAAGAGTTCTCTGAAGTTAAATGCGTATGTAGCTGTTATGTTACAGTCGTATAACAATATACTATTGAATTAGTTAACAAAGACTCCTTATAAATATGATGGGTTAGGAGTAAACTATATTTAATCAACTTCTCATCTATCTGAGTCACAATTATATTTCTAAATTTACTCCACAAAGTTTAAATGCCCCTTACCACCTATTACATATATCTTCTCTTTTGTGTAAATACAACAAAAGCCGCAAACTGCTATTGGTATATGAGCTAATTGCTTAAATTTTTTACTATTCAAGTTGAAGATTTCACAATTATTGATCCAAAGTTATCTTTCATTTATTCCTTATTCAAAATAATCAACTCCTGAAATTATATAAACTAAATCATTTCCGTTATAAACTGTTCTGTGGCCTCCTCTGGAACTTAACATTTGGTAGTCCTTTATCTGAATATTTTCATTTTGAATTAAAAAGACTGTAAACCTCTTTTCATTATGCCCTCCACTAATAATAAGTCTATAATTATCTAGCTATTCAACATATGTTAGATTGCCAGATGAATTCTAGCCAGGTATTATATGTGTTTTGAAGATATTTTCAGTTAGATAGTATACAACTAAACGATTCGAGTTTCGTTTTACAGTCATATACCTTGTCATTTCTTGAGGATATGTTACAGGAGGAATATTCTTGCTAAAGGGTACAGGAGGCTCATATCTATCTCCTACTTCTTATCTTAAAACTTTTTAAGATTATTCTTACTATGGTTAAGGGTAAGGGTAATCCTTTTTCCTTTATTAAGGAAGCAAAGGCATAGGAGATTCTTATCTTGGCATATGTTGAGGATTATTTTAAGGCTATATGGCTCGAGGAGGTTCTGGGAGAGGAATATCTTAATTATATGTAAATTGATATTTCTAGTGTAAAGCAGGATAATTATGCAACTTATTATCTTGCAATAGTTCATTTAAATCCATCACAGGGACTTTTGAGTAGATATTAGCATTGAAGTCATTTAAATGCTTATACTCTGCTACATTCCTCTTTTTTATTTAAGTATTTCCCATAGTTACTAGTTGAATTTAAAATAGCTGAAGAATATGTTGCTAGAAGTTATAATAATCATCATTCATAAACATTTTTGCCTAAAGATCTCCGGGATCGTTTAGAACATAAAGAATTTATGGAGCTGCAATTTCAAATTCTTTTTTGTCCATTTTATCCATTTTCGACATTAACTTTTTGCAAATTTGTATTTTTTCACTGAATTCTACATTCACAAATCTTGTATTTTCATATAATTGTTGCAACTTATCAGCTCGTTGTCTGTCTAGTTGATACTTGAATTTCTCTACTAGTTCATCCATAGTTTAACTAACTTACTAGCAAGTATCATTGAAATATTTTTAGTTCTAGGAATAAACATTCATTTTATCTCTTATCTTGTTCAAAACATCTTTACGAAAAACAGGATTAGAAAATCTGTGCCAGTCTATATGAATATCCAAATATGAATCAAGTACGTTGTGGGGCATCTTGTCAATATCTTCTTAGCGAAGTTCAAATTCTGGATCAAATCTTTCAGTTTTAGGTTTCAAAGTTTCAGCATCTATTGATCTCATTCTATTGTTTACTTTTGATCAATTTGAGAGTCTACTATATGGCTTTTCCATCATAGTATTGGATAAATTTGTAAGATCTGGCTAAATATTTCCTTATTAAACACCTGGAATTGGATCAAATGACTTATTTTAGGGTTCATCCAGTTCTTTTAGCTACTCTGCAAATGGAACTTCCCCAAAACTTTTTTCATTCAAATTTTATCCAGTAAAGCTGCTATTAACCTTTCTATTTCTTAGTTTATTACTTCTTGATTTCTAAAGTCTAGAATTATTTTAAGAATACTTTGGATATTATCAAGGTTCTGGATCATTAGATGGTGGCTTCGATTGATAAGGATATTCAGCCTTATTAGGAATTAATGGAAAGTCAGCTTACTTAGTTTTTTCATGCTTTATATTTTCTACTTTTGGTAACTTATTTATTTCACTCAGCATTACAAAATCAGTTTCTAAATCTTCTGGGCGAATTCCATTAGTAGTTTTATAATCATAAGGACATAGAATATTACCGTTAGGAAGATAAGCTCTTTTACAGCAGAACAAGCAAAGCCTATGACCACACTTGAGAATCTTAGGAGCTCGATTAGTACTGTTAAATTATTAACCACAATAGCATTCTAAGGCACTCATTTTAATTCAAATTTATAAATATCTTTAATGCTTTTATACTCCAAATAATCTTTTAATACTATACGATCCTATCTAGATTTTCGATTTTTTAATAATTTAGATAATCTTCTAAGTATGTAGCTCAACTAAGTTTAAAATAGATTTAACGCAAAAATTAAAAAAAATAATCTAAATCAAAGAATAAAGACAATATAATTAGAATTTTCCTAAATACTCTTCTATATATAGAAATATATTGATAAATAGTATAAAAGTCTTCAGACAAACTAAAAAAGTATTATGAAATGATAGTAATTAAATTAATCTAATTAGCTTTATATAATATGCATGATAATATTATCTAAATAATATATTTATTTATAATAGTTTGTTACTAAAAAGATAAAATATAATAACTTTTAGATTCCCATAGTTAGATTAAATTTAATAATTATCATTATGTCAAGTTTATTTAAATTATTGTATTCTTTTTCTAGGAGATAAATTTCTAGCAAGCAAATAATTCTTAAGCTTTTAAAAATCTTAGTATCTAGTTTATTTTTCATTTATTTCCTTAGTTTAAAAATTCTCTTTTAATATATGTTCTATTTTAATTATTTTTTAAGAATTTATCTTCATTCTTTTGCAAAAGAGGTATCATTAAATCATAAAACTAATTTTTCAGGGAAGTACCATTCTTATAGAAAATGTTTTAATTTTTATTGAGTTAAAGATAATAAAATAATTTGCGAAGAAGCAAGATCTAATACTTGAATCAATAATCAATAGAGTAATAAAGGTTAGCAGTAATAACTCGCATATATTAGCAATATGCAGGACTTATAGTAAACTTAAATAATATCCAAATGAATAAAAAATAAATCTTAATACTTTTCATTATGTGCTTTAGAAGTAAAATATACTCTTATAGAATAAAATTGCATCTATTTTTAATAATTATTATAAACGCTTTTGAATAATTATATTATGTAAAGAGTTGCTTATATTCATATAATTTAAGTCTTTATTTTAATTTAGTTTAGTATTTTAGAGTCTTAATGCTTAAGCAGTTGCTTTTAATGATATTCCTCAAGTAATATATTATACTAGAAGCTTCTTTACGCTTTAATATATTAAATAATTAAAGCTAATTCTTAAACTATTAATTTTATTGGCTCAATTAAGTTTTAGCATTTTCTTGTCTATCTATCATCTAAATCAGAATAAAGAAAAGAGGAAAGCAAATAGTTTAACTCTGACAACAATTTTAAGAAATTAAAATATTTAAAGTAACTAAAAATTAAAAGTTAAAATAGAAGATAAACTAGAAAAACTATACAATAAATAATCTATTTCTATTCTATTAAAGGCTAAACAGCAGTTAGTTAATTATATACCGTTACTAATGTAATTACGTTAGTAAGTATCATACAAGTCTTTAATTATAAAATATTAATTAAGTATTTTTATTGAATTGCTAGACATTATAACATAAAGCTTAATTTATTTAATTGTGGCTAAATAGTTAATTGATAATGTATACCAAACTGCTTACAATTTAATATGCTTTTATTATTTTTTATAAAATTTTACCTTATTATGCGAAATAAGTTTAGATATCCATTCGAACTGTGATGTCAGTTTTAAATTAGTTAAAAATTTGAAGTACTGCATTATCATTAGTAATATCATTTCCTTAGAGCTAAAATTTTTCGCCTTTCTACCCTTGGTTTAATCGTATAGTTTCTATTATTAAATTTAAATCAAATAAATTATTAAAGCAATTTAATATACAAATGATATACCTCAGTATAATAATGTAATTCTTAAATTGACTTGGTTTAATCTATAAATATAAAAAGAATGAGACAGTTATATTAGTGATTTAAAATAATGATTATTATTATAGGTTAAGACATTTCAATTCACTATATAATCTTAACTTAGAGTGCGTGATAGTGCTAGATTATTATTTGAATAAGCAATTATTATTGAACTACTAGCTATAATTTAAATTATTATCTTCAATAATATTAGTAATTTCATACTCAATTAATCCTTCATTTCGTAAAGAGCTTGTAATTAATAATGCTTCGAAATAATATGTAATCATTAGTGTTGATGCTTATTACCAGAAAAGTATTATAAATTATCCATTTAGTAGTCATAAAAGCATTTTAAATATCTAATTAATCTAATTTTATCTAATTAAGATGTCTTAAGATATAAATTTTACCAAAGACAAATAAGATAAACTTCTTTATATCTTGATACTGAGATATAAGTGAAATTAATAGTATTAAAGTTATACTTTGCTAGAGATGGAGACAGAATTTTATAATATAAAAGAAAATTTTGAATAAGAAAGATATAAAAGATTAGTGCGAAATGAATAGAAGTTTAAGTTAATCTAAATAGAAACAAATGATTGGAAAGGGTAGAAAATTTAATAAATTTATTAATAATATTTTAAGGCATTCATTTTAAGAACACTGCTACTTTTGTTCCTTTTTGTCCAGTTTTTGTTGGAGCTGTTTTAGGACTAGGATCTTTTGAAAGTTTTGCAGAATTTTATACTTTTTAATCCTCTTCTGGTGGTGATCTATCAGGAATTTCAACTTTCATAGATTATCTTGCTTTACCCAATGAAGCTTTAATTTACTTAGATAAATTTGATTTTTTTTATGGAGTTGTATCAATCACCATTTGTCCCATAGCACTCATTCTAGATTTGTGCTTTGTTGACTTTTTTATATAAGGAGATTTCATTTCTTACGAATTTCTCCTACCTCATTAAGGCTTTTCTTCTTCTTCATCCTCATCGCCTAAAATAAATTATTACTAGATTTTTTTGGAGATGAGAAATGTGACATTATAACTGAGGCCTTTTAAGAAAAACTCTCTATTTTCTTAGGGATAGGAGAATTTGCTGCATCTTATCAAGAGATTTTCCCTTCTGGATCTGTATTTTCAATAGCTCCACGAACTTTATCTCTTGAAATGCTTTTTGAAGATAATGTTACTCCAGGTGATAATGGTTCTATTTTTTTCTTTGCAGGGGTCTATATTTCATTAGCAGGTATTAGATATTAAGCATTCGGGCAAACTGATTTAAATCATTTATGGTTCAAAGCTTCTCTTGCATTTGGACGATTACAAACATCCGGATCTGTAAGAGTTATTACAAAATGTAAGGCTTCCTTTGAAATTTCTTATCAATATTTAGCTTAGAAATTTATTTTGCATTCTTTGTTTTGCAGCAAAACTTCTTATGGGTTTTTTCCATAAAATGGCTATCTACCAACTAGTAAAATATAAACTACGATACCTAGAGAAAATATATCGCATTTAGGTCCATAGCCATCACCCTTTAAAATTTCAGGAGCAACATAACCTGGACTACCGCACCTTAATCCAAGTTTTTAAGTACAATCAAATTTTTAAGCTAATCCAAAATCTGCCAACTTAATTTCATAATCATTATCATTTGAAAGCATCATAATATTTTCAGGTTTTATATCTCTATGTACAACATTTGCAACTTCATGAAGATATGCTAACGAACTTAGCATGTTTTAAGTTAATCTTGCTGCATTAAATTCATTAAACTTCCTACGCTTTATGATTCTTTTGAAAAGCTCTCCTCCTGTACAATATTCTATTATTAAATGAACATAATTCTAGTCTTCAAAAATTCCAAACAAACCACATATATTTGGATGCCTTAAACCTCTCATCGAGTTAATTTCACATATCATTGCAGTGATGTTTCTACTACTTTCTCTTAATAATGGTTTTCTAACCGACTTAATAGCCACTATATCATTAGTTTCTTTCTCTTATCCTAAAAATACTTGAGCATAATTTCCCTCACCGATTTTTCCAGTTTTAATATAAAGGGATTCTAAATTAAGTTAAATACAATACTCTATAAAGAGTTAATATCAGTTTTAAAAAGATTTGCCACTTAAGAAATAAACTTCAACCTTAGTCCTTGCTCCATAAATAGCTATTCCTACATAGTTTTAATCATAAATTTTTTCAATCCTTCTAAATTTCAAATCCATTCACCTCAATATAGTTTTATCGAAGTTGCTTTTGACTATATAGAATACTTCATTTGTAATCATAGCGTATATTTTCTAGAATTCATTCTTTTCGTTCTTTTCATAAACCCAAGACTGATATGAGCTTCTTTCAAGAAGTGATGGTGCTGTTAGTAAAGAATTTAGAAGATCTCAATCATCACTAGGTAACTTCCAAGATCCTTTAACAGGACTGAGTTCAGGTATTTCTTCAAAGATGCTCTCCATATTAGTAACTACTTTTAAATATTCTATTATGATATTTTTTCCTTATTGATTAAGCAAGAAACAATCATATAACTTACTTTCCTACTCTTATCTTTCTATTCATCTCAAAGTTTATCATAGTAATCATTAAAAGAATCAAGCTAAATATATATCACTAATGCTCCTTGCCTTATCTAAATTACGGTTAAGTAAAATATGATTTTTACTAAATATTGTAGCTTCAAGAAAAGCCATAAATGCATTTAACTCAAGCAGCTAAATATCGAAAATGAACGTTTAAATATTTATAAGTTAAAGGTATAAATAGTATTAAATACTATTAAAAGGAGCATTTTTCTAATTATGTATAAAGTAAAAGGTTTTAATCATATCCTAATAAACTACATTACTTACTTAACTTCCAAACTTCCTTGCTAGTATCATATTTATTTAAATTAAGTACCTTCCTTAGTTACATTTTACAGCAGCTATTATCTTAACATTTAATAAAAGTAGGGATCTTTAAGAAATCTAATAGATGCTTCTTTATCTAAATGCATATTAATAAGAATGCTAAAGTTAACTTTTATTAATTGAGATAAAATAAGGAGACTAGGAAGTTATTAAGCAAATATGTTTATTACATTCTAATATATTATAAATTATAGTCAGTTTTAAATAAGCTGATATTAGTAAAAGATAATAACTATTTAGCACAGCTAGCTTTAATTTGATAAAGCTTGCTTACTAAGCTAAGCAATAGCTATCTTATTATAGTAATTCTTTTATACTAGTTTTAAAGTATCCTTAATATTATTTTAGAAAGGCAGTTATCCTTACTAAATTGTCTTACCATATATTAATTTTCTATTTAACTTAGTAGTTATATTATGTCTTTGTTTCCCTCAACAATGCTTTATTAAGTTTTTGCAAGGGTTTAAATAAAAATAACAGAGTACAAGCAAATAGCTTATCTATAAAATAAAATGTTCATGACTCATAGCTATTTAATAAAAGAGCAATTAGTATATTTTCTTTTAAAGGGAAAATATACAGTAGTTTGAAAGAATAAGCTTATACTATAAAATTTAAATTAGACTCATTAAAAGTAAAAATAATTAGGATAATTAAGCTTCTAATTACCTTCAATGTTTATCATAAAGTTAACTTTAAGGAAAAAATAAATATATACAAGCTAGCAAATAACTGGAAAATATCCTGATTTCTTATAAATTAGGAATAAGAAATATAGTAATAGAGGTTAAAAGTTTGTTGATTATTTGACTTTAATTTTTTTAATTTTATGCTTAAAAAAAGTTTTTAATAAGTCTAAGTCTTCATAGTGGCTGCTATGATAGATCCTCCCATTTATTCTAACTCAAATTGTATCTATATAGAGATGTATTGAAATCAAACTAATATATGGCGTTCATTGAAAAGATAGGTTATACATAAGCTCAGTATCCAGGGAACTAATCTCCATGCTGAACACACTAGTTTCCGTCGAATAGTGTAGTATTAAAATCGGAATATCCATTCTACCAGACTAGACTAGCATTTAAACTTTTAAGAGAAGCGGCATTTGCTTAAATTTTGCTAGGAAGTTTAACTTAGCTTACTTTCCATTCATCTGTCATAGTATCATATATCTAAATTTAATCCGTTTCTTCTCCCTATGAGTCACCTCCAAATATTTGAACAGTTTAGTTTAAGTAGCATGCTCCAAATAATAAGACTGGAGTTTTTATGTCAGCTATGATACTGAATCGCTTTGTATTAAATGAAAAAACTTCACAATCTGCTATCGATTCGTTTTGCTATCCTCCAGATATTATAAAGTCCACGTTAACTGCGTTTATTGTACGATGCCAGTAACGCATATTATACATTCTTAGGTTTTACAACTCTTGACCTTTGCATATTATATAATCTCTTGTGCCATTAAATCCACCCGAAACAATTAATGTATTGTCATCAATTTGTTCCATTTAAGTTAAATCAACCATCACTTTTTCTAAATTTTAAATTGCAACGGTTTGCTATGTTCTTTATTATAAATCATAAGATTTCAAGTTATTCGAATATTTTTCAATTGTCAACATTTTTTTAATCTCTTATTATTAAAGATTGGCTTAAGGAACAATAACTTGCTATCCAATTTAAGGTAAATGCTAGTTAACTTCATCTAAAATAACTCTGATACGATCAGATATTTCACCTTTAAGCTATTCTAATTTTTAATAAAATGTAATTCCTTTCTATTAGCGTCCATCAAAATCAACTTTATTTATTAAAACATCGACATTCTTTTATTCGGGCACCATATTCTTCTATTATGTAAAATAATTGAATTTATTTTTATAGTCAGCTATATCATTAGTGATTCTAATTTAATCCTATTGTATTTATTTTATGAAGAGGTTGGTTCCTTTAAACAAATTTTTTTCTAGAATTACCATCAATTACTCAGTAATCGCTTATTTGTTTTGGCATATTTGTATCATCAATTTTTTATTTTCTTCTTTCTGAGCTTCCATTTATTAGATAGCTGTGTTAAAGTTTTACATTTGAATAATTCTAGTCTAAGCTAAACCCACTATTTACTATTGATATTGCAAAGTCATTGGAGCTTAGTTATAGTTATTTCTACAAGTTACACATTAATAATTGTAATTCACAGAGAAATCATTGTTAATGCAATTGTGGCATTGAATGTGGTTGCATGGTAAGATTCTTGGTATAAATAAGTTAATGTCATAAGCATTATTACACTTAGGACAAGTATTAATGGTTTACATTTTTATTATAATGTAATCCCTAAAACTTAAATATGGCTATTATCTTTTAAAATAACTCATTAGAATCTTTAATTAAATCTCTCTAACAAGATAATAGCTCTACCTTGATATAAAGTCTTTATATAAAATTTAAAATAACTTAATGATAGTTTATTGCCAATGCAAATAATCGTTTCTTTGCTTCATATAAACTTTTTATAAACAGTAGGTAGGAATTTCTTTGCAATATTGGAAATTATTTCATAACTTTTTGATTTAATTTAATTAATGAAGCTACTATACATTTTTATTTATGCTCTCCTATCTTCATAAGAACTAATTAAATTAACGCGTTTATTCTAAAGAGAGAAAAGCTTTGAGAAACTTATTAAGAGCTTTTTTAAAGTAATAAGAGGCAATAGTTTGAGTTAAATTAAGTTATTAGCTTAATAAGACTTAATAATATCTAAGCTAGCTTTGAATAGACTTATTGGGAAATGAAAGATAAAGCTATTTATTAATTGGATTAAATGCTCATAGATAGATTTCTCAATATAAAGAGAAGCTGAATATTTAAGGAAGGTTTATTTATATAGAATTAAAGCTTTACAATAGTTACTACTAATTTGTTACCTATTTGTTGCCTATTTGTTGCTAAAAGTTATAATTATTATTATATTTCTTTTTAGTTAACTAATGGATTATTATACTAAATTGTACTTACTAGCATCTATCTTAACCTTTCTACATTTATTTGAGATATAAGTATCTAATCCAAAAATTAAATTAAGAAATTAAATTATTTAATTGAGTTTTTAATTGACGCTAAATACATAAAAAGTATGCAAAAAGCTTTATAATTAGCTTAATGAGCTTAAGTTTAAACTAAGAAGAAATAGAATTTAGAATATAATAGAAAAAAATTATAGAAGAATGATTATTATATTTAAACCAAGCTTTAAGTTCTTCAAAGTGCTATTAATTCTAATATATATTTTTATTAAGTTAATACTAAGCATGCTTATTTATTCTTTATTAATCTACTTCAATCATTTAAATAACAACCATCCCATATATTACCATTTAAGCTTTTGATTAAAGTACTATAACAAAGAAGGATTGTGAAGGTAATTTTTAATGCAATAATTTAGATTTATTCTTTCTATCTTACTTTCTTCTTGTTATATTTCCTATTAAATTAATATTCCTTAATATAAAAATTCATAAAATTAGGGCTACATTTCAAAGATATTTTATCTGAGTAAATGGACTAAAATGTAATAATTTTTTAAATAGATGACTGTTTAAATTATAATGTGAATGAAATAGTCTAAATTATAATTAGAATAGCTTTTTTCATCAATTAATTTCTTTATTTATTAAGAGTTTTCTTAACTTTTTTAATGTTTAAATGAAATAAATCAAAGTAGCTTTTAAGTATTTTTACAAGCAAAAACAAGTAATTAGTTAATATTTTTTTATTAATATTAGAACCAGAAATTATATGGTTTTTTGCTAAATATGTCTCATTAATGATTTGCGAAAATAAGTTCTATAGATAATTAAAATAATTTAATTTTTTATAATACGTATTTGCTCATAACTTTTTCTATATTGGGATAAGCTTTTTTCAACTTCAATTTTTTATTTCTAGATATTAAAAAAAATTAATATCTTATATCTATAAACCATTAAATGGAGAATATCATATTCAATGTTTTATGTAACATACTATATCACAAGATAACAAACTTTTGCTCAAACCATCAAATTTTACAACTAAATTTTATTTGTGCTTTGCTTAATATTTTACTACTGATATGAATGAAAAGCTATAATAATATTTTAATGTATTTGAATCAATAACTTTTATCTTAAATTGTAGGGTAGTTATATTAGATGATTTGTATATTCCTTATTTAATGTTATTCCAATATTTAATCATTTTCTAATAACTCAATCATTATGAACTAATAACTTATTTATTAAATTATTTTTCCATTCTTTTATCTATATCTTTTAGATATTACTTTATAATAAAAGCAACTGCTAAAAATAAATTTAGATAGATATAATTTAATTATAAAGATGATTATTTAAGGTCTATAATAGTTTTCCATATTAAATTAAAATTATATGAGATTATTATTATACATTTAAATTATAAATATATCCTTTCAGACTGTAGGTAGAAGTAATTAATTAGCTATTTAATTAATAGATTATTCTCATAGAGAATTATAAATGTAAGTAATAAAATAAAAAGCCCAAACTTAATTACATAAGCCATTTGATAAACCCAATAACTTAATTTATTTTAATTAAATGCTTGTCTAGTACTATGCGTGTTCTTAATACTATTATAAATCAAGCTAAATTATAAATATTTTAGTCTTTTCCTCAAATGCAACTGCTTTTGTTTGTTTATAGAAGAATTATTTTACCAAATAAACTTTATATTTTAAATAATTATTGAAGGAATCTATTTTTTAGATTTGCTTACTAATAATTTTCTTTATTCGTAATATAGACAAATAAATTTTTGATAATAGATATGTAATTGAACTCTAGCTATGAAACAGAAACTTATAAAATTAAATTAATAAAATTTCAATCAGGAAAATAAAAAACAATCATAAGTGTTTTACACTAAAATAAACTTAGTTAAAATTAGATATTCTAAAGACATAAAAGGATAAACTTTATTAATTAAAACTTTTCTCAAATATAATAATTACCTAAATTAATATCTAGTTAATTGTATTAATACTTTGATAATTCTTTTTAACTACACACAGCCAAATAATTCATGCTTATACAGATAATCAAAAATCAATAGAACACCAAGTAAAATAGCAAATAATAAATCTAAGCTGCTTTATTTATTATAATTATAGAATAATAACAAAATTTAGCATTCCTTTTAGTTTTTAGGATCTTTTATAATTTTTAATGTATTAAGGTTTAAAAGATAAACTAGTTCCATAAAAAATTCCTAAAAATTTAAATAATATAAGGCTTAGAAGGGCAATCTGAATGAATTTCAATCTATACTGAACTAAAATAAAATTATATATGTTTATTATAATCTAAGATTAATACTTTTTAGCTTTATTAATTTTAATTAAATTTAATTTAATTTCTTGCTGATAAATTCAATTGTTTATTTTAGTAATTATAAGTAAATTTAAATTTAATTAATATATATCTATCTATTAAAAAATAAAAAATGCTTATATGGCTATATTAAAAAGGTAATTAAATAATTTGTGTAAATAATTTTAATTTTTTATGATTTTCTGAAAAATATTGATATTTTTATAGTTTATACTTAGAAAGTTTCTTATGATCTTTATTTTAGTTAATAATTAAATTTGTTTTTTTATAAAAATTCAATTATATCTGATAATTTCAGCACTAAAAGGAGAAGAAAAATTCTATCATTGTTTAGTAATATTCTTTATCTTCTTATTTAATATATTTATTTCATCCAAAATACTTTGTACTTTATTAATTTAAATTGTTTAGCTTTTCTTCATAATATTATTAAGTCTTTCTGATTATATAGCTTTTATATTATTTTTTTATTTTTGCTGAGTTATTATAATGCTTTTTCAATAAATAGATATTTTAATGTAGTTAATATTAATTAATATATAGATATTCAAAGCTATCTATTTATTTAAAATCTAATTTACACACACTTACTAAATAAATGATATCTTTTACCAAAATAATTTCCCTTTGCTTATATAATTTTTGTTATTGAGTTTTTAATTTATAAGTCTATTGATAGTTATCTAACAAATAATAGAATTATCTTATGAGAATATTAATTTTATTCTAGTAATTGATATTTTTATGTTTATACACTATTGTTAATTTTTTAGAATTAGAAGTAAATAAATTATCAAATTATTTTAGGATAAATTACTATTATTATTTTATTTCTAACTATTATATTACTCTTCTCCAAATATATCTATATCTATATCGTTTCTTTCTTTCTACTTGCTGCTTTTCATTTACAAATGTTTATTTGCAGCCAGACATAAACTCTTATTGCATTATTACTATCTATAGATTCAAATCATATACTACCAGATAAAATAGTAAATTCCTTATTAAATCTTATGTTTGTATTGGCAAATTACAATTTATTTACAACTATATACTTTTTGGAACATAAACGCAATAAAAATAAAATATTTTAAATAAAGAAGATAGATTTCGTTAGTTAGTTTATAATATACTCATATTTATTTAATTTACCATTTAACTTGCTTTTTATCAGAATTCAATTTAACTACAGATAGCATTGCATATTAGATAGATATTACTATATTGCTACTATCTATATTGCTACTTACATTTTGAGAGCTATATTTTACTTAGTGTTGTAAACAAAATCTTTCTAATGCCATGGATTAGATATTTCTTACTTTAGTCAACTTTGACAAGAAAATTAAGATTATTTTACAGATAAAATCCTGCAATGATTAATATTTAAAAAATAAATAGTTTAAAGCAATAAATTGACTTTGCATAATATCTTATGAAGATAGGCTTTATTAAAGTATAAATCCTTTCTTAATAGTTAAAATTAATTTATAGGACATATTAGCTTATTAATAAACTCTCTAAGCTAATTTTTAAATAATTAATATTCTTCTCTATTATGAATCTTACATATAGTGATAATTAATTTTATTTAGGAGAGACATAAGATTTATTTATGTATGAAATCCTATATCAAAAAGGCTATCTTAATTTTTATGCAAAAAATCTTATTTAAAGCTTTAAATTAAAGCTTATATATTTAAAAACGAATATCGGATAAATGAATTAGCAATAAGAGTAATTTAGATATCTATTTTATGGATTTACCTTTTGAGTATTTCTAAAGTCGATAAATTAAATTTCTTGAACATTTATATAAGGAATTAAGAATTTCCTTTTAACTAATAATTAAAAATTAGATATAATAAAATGCTTAATTTTGCATTGCTTATTTAAGCTATTTATTTGATATATTAAAAACTCTACCATGATGAAAGAAAATAAAAATTTATGTAATCTATCTTAAATAATCTTTTAACGATGCCTTTGTTCTATAATTAAATTAGATATTTAATTAGCAATATCAGATGGTTTTAGGATAATTAAGACTGAGTTAGTAATTTTTTCTTAGATTATAAATTAAATATAATATTTAATTATTTTTAACATTCTTCATTTGTTCAACTTTTTTATAACGAATTTTACCTAACTACTTTTGTACTTGTCATCCAATTCTATCC
Organism: Loxodes magnus; assembly: GCA_946699065.1. NCBI lineage: Eukaryota > Ciliophora > Karyorelictea > Loxodida > Loxodidae > Loxodes > Loxodes magnus. The sequence goes on from CAMPDV010000018.1 coordinate 957,771, forward strand.
ATTCAGCCCATGGAATAGTTATCACATTATATTTTAGTTTCTTCAATAACTTGAGCTTAAGTAGGGTTCTTCCTGTGTATTGAAAAGTATTTTTTATGAAGTGACTAGGTCCTTATAGTTCAATTATATTTCTCTTTTCTATAAATATATCTACTGCTAAGTTATGCTCTGGAGTTAAATATTCAGTTATAAACTGTAGTTGTAACTGCTTTAAGTATTTTATCCAATCTAATTAGAATCTGTTATTGTGCGTTTTAAGAGTTCTTTCTTCCTGTACAATACTTTTCTACTTCCCCTGTAATAAATCTAATTTGCTTGGACTTTTGAATGTCATACTCTTTTATTTATATTAGTTTTGCATTTAGTCCCATTCTAATTTTCCCTTTTCTAAAATTTATCTCATCAAGCTTGTTTAAAAGCCTGGTAGTTTAAGAGTATCAGGAGAAAATTCTTAAAGAATGATTTGAAGATAGTTAACTTTAGCAAGAGATGAAGAGGTAAGGGAATCAATATTTTCAATAGAATTAAATAATTCTAAGACAGATTCCCATATTTCTCTACTGTAAATTTATTTCTAGGCTATATAAAAGGCAAAAAGAGGAATCTAATCGCTCTCCAAAGTACTAAAGTGCTATTCACTCATAATCAAAGGCTTTATGATATCATTATAAAATTAATTTCCAAAGTCAATGTTTAGATCTGAATAAACTTATAGAGTGTTAAACAGAATATTCTAGTCAACGTTATCAATAGGGTATATTAAGTTAGGCTTGAGACCTTTAAACCTAGGGTTTCAAAACTAATTCTCTATATCTCGAATTATTTAATAGCTAAATCACTGTTCTTAGGACATTGCCTTGTATAATTTAGCAACAAGTGACTCTGATAATTATTCTTTATATTATTAGCTAGCAAGCTAGTTTTTTATTTTTACTATAAAGCTTGTCAATTCAACTTAATAATTTTTATCAACTTCTCCTAGCTATGACAAGCAGAACAAGCTGTCTATAGTGTCTTCTAAATCTAGCTTATCAAATCTTTCTTTATCATTAAACATACTAAGAAATCCTTTTTCTTATTGAAAGAGCTAAATGCTTTTAAGTCCATGAACCTAATAAAGCTTGTTAAAAACATGCAATCCTTCTATTATTTGCTTGTTAGGAACCGATTTGTTTGCCTAGAAGTTTCTAAATATTTGATCACACTGATTGAAGAACTCTTAACTTGGATTTTTGTTCCTCACAAGTGCTTTTAGAATGCTTAAGTTTTTATTCATTAATAAGTATTTAAAATCCTAATTATATACTAAGCAAAGTAATTAGAGAGATAATTCAACTTTGTAATACAGCAATGGAGAGGCTTAATCGCTGCTTTAATTTAACTATTTTACTTATTTTAAGATTGGTTTTACCACTAATCTAAATTAAGTTATTAAAGCAGAACGAGGAATAATAGAATCTTAGTGATTAAGCTTTCTAAGCAATTTAATTTATCCTATTTGCATGCTATTAATACTAATATCATATATATCTTTAACTTCTATAGCTAGATATAGCATTTTAATGTAAAATGTGTATATTAAGCAAAATAGCAAAATTAGAAATAGCCTTTTAATTAAAGATTGCTATGATATAAATGATATTGCTATTTTAGTTGCTTAATTATGCTAAATTTAATTAAAAGGACTATTTTAGTTCAATCAATTATTATAAGTCTAAAATATATATAGTTAATGACTTTTTACATACTCAAGTTGATAATAAATACTTCTAAGGAAATTGTTTCCACATAATATTTGCTTGCTACTTAGTAAATTTAAGCTAAAATATGAAAAGTTTATACCTTAAGTATTGTAAAATATAATATTTAGCATAGTAAAGATAGATATTTAGTTAAAGTTTTAAAAGAAATTTTCAGGTTCTTCCAATCTATTTACAAACTAATTAGCCAGTTTAGCGGCTTGAAAACCGTCCATAAAACGATGATCTACTGTCATTGAAACTGTAAGAACATCATCGACTTCGACTTCATTTTATTTATTTATAACTGCTTTCTTTTTTATGTCACATATGGTTACAAAAGTTGGAATCTATTTTATTTAATACTTACTCTTATAAAATTGGGAAGTGGAGAAGCAAAATTATCTAATTCTGCTTCAGTTACACTTAAAGATCCTAAATATTTAGCTGAAATTCCTAAAAAACTTCTTTATTGACTTTGAGAAATATGACCAAGTATAAAATTAGCTACTATTCCTTTTAAAATTTATGGAGTTCATTTAAGAATCATTTATAATCTGTTGAACCCTTTGTCTTTTCCATCAATCTATAACTTAAATTATTCCTAGCATTCTGTTGCTATATCGATTAATTATTTTTTGAAAGCATCTTTAATTCTGATGATATAAAGCTGACCATCACAAAATTTTACGTAAGAAATTAAATTTTCATCATTAGCTGCGTATTTACCAAAAAGTATTCGTCCATTTACATATGGCATGTTTTCTAGACCTTAACTAGCCGATTTTATCACTGCATGTACCAAATTCACAGTATCTTTTCCTTCTTTTGGCTATGATTATTAAATAATTTTTAGCAATCTTCTACATTTTATGTAATAGCTTCCAAAGCTATAAGGTCCCCAAGGATCCTTAAAGCTTGCAATAGCCAACTATCTTTTAGTGTTAGTAAAATCGTTAGCACTCCTAGGAACCAAAACAAATCTAAGGATTAAATAAGCAAAAGTAGTGAAGAAAAACAAGAGTAAAGCAAAGCAATTATAGATAGCTAAGTAAACTATTAATGACCAAAGGCCTATTATTTGAAGAGTATACATAAATGAATATTATTAAAGGTGCCTTTTTAAAAATATCTTAAAATTATATATAGTTACATTTTATTATATGTACAGTACTAGCATTCGTTCCTTATTCACTACTCTTATTTCTAAATCAAGAATCCTTTCTAAGTATTTTAATCCTTCTATAAGATATTTTAAATTGGGTTTACTTTTTGTTTCTTTGAATTTACTAGTTTGTGGATTTAAATGGATATATTTAATTAGGGTTCTATAAGATTAAATACACATAATGTTTAAAAATTAAAAATATAATATAAACTTTACACTGTACTGTATTTATTATGCGGTATTTTAGTTTAAATTCTTTTTATTGATTAATTTATTTATTTGTGAACCATCATAATCAATCAATATATTAGCTTTTATATCAAGCACTTATTTAAGCTACAAACATAAAGCAATATATTATCTCTTGTTTTTAGTAAAATTATATGGAAGTAATTATAATAATAGTTCGAGTTATCTCAATGAAATGGATTAATTAATCTTTTATTTAGCAATTAAATAATGAACTGCTAATTAAATTTATGTTTCTTTTCTTTCTACATTTTATAAAATACGCTTATAACAATTCCTTATAAATTTGCTATGTAGAACTATTAAAATTTATTACTCTATTAAACTTTAAATTAAGTATTTCTATGAAGCCATAAGCTTCTTATTTATTAATATAATTATTTTTTCTTAATTATCTTATTTAATTCTTAACTTAGTAAACCTTAGTTTATCTTTAGCTTACTAAATATTTCCTTATAGATAATTATTTCACTATATTAGCATTTGGCAAACTATATTAACTATATTAACTATATTAACTTATTAAATTAAAGTTATTCTTCTATAAAGCTTTAAAAATAAATTAAATTAGTAAGCTATTAAAATGTACCAAGTAATTTAATTCTATTGCTTATCTAGCTAGGATTAAATAATAATAAGCTTAAATTATAATTAGTCCACTGTCAAATTTTAATATACTAATTAGAGATATCTATAAAGAATTTGCTATTCATTAACTAGTTTAAATAACAAATTTAAATTATATTTAAAGTCTATGCTTATGAGCATATGAACCATATATTATTTTAAGCCTTTATTGTTTTAAATCTCATACTTATGTCAACACTTTTGATTTCGGTAGATTGTTCATTAAATTTTAAGAGAAAGATTATTTTAGTAATTTTTATTGAATAAATCTCTAAAAATGTTTTATTTTCCCTAAATGATTAGTAAATTTTGTTCTATAATTGTTTCTTTTCTATTTTTCTAGTTGCTCTTAAAATAGCACTGCCTAAGTAAAAATATTATAATTAGGTATTAATTTACTAGAATAATAATTATTTATTATAAAGATATAATGAATCCTTTTAATTAATTATCACAAATAAACTTACAGTCTTTAGATACTTTTTAATATTTCCTTTTAATCTAATTCTTTAATCTCATTTAAAATCAAGATATTTTATCTTAAGTAGAATTTAAATAAGTTGAGTTCATCAAGAGCATTACAATGTTATTGATTTATTTTAAGATACTTACTTTATTCTAAGATCAAATACCAAAGAAAATTAATAGCATAATCCTTCTATACCTTCTTCCATGCTTATTTTTATTAATTCTTTAATATTTGCTGCATCTGCTTTTCATTAATATTAAAGCTTAAATTTATCATAACTCTAAAACTTAACTTAATTAAATTTATTAGATAAGCAAACATAACTTATAATATTAAGCATTTTGAATATCAAATAAGTGCAAAATAGATTTAAGTTATCATTTATAATATAACTTTTTTAAATGAGCAACATTGTCAAATTATTAGATTTATTACTATAAAATTAACAAAAAATAGTATATTTTAGAATAACTCTCTTGGTTGTAATACTAAATATTTAGCTAAACACTTTCAACATAATCCTAAGTATATACCTTAATTATAAGCTCATATATAAAAATGTTTCTATACAATTAGAATATTTATTATTTATACTTTCAAACTAAGATAACTACCGAAACTAAGAAAATCAATATCTATTTAGCAATCATTTGTACTATTTTGCTTTTAATTGATGAATTTTAATTAGATTTAAAGCATTTAATTTAAAAATACTTATTATAACGTAAGAATCATTGGATTAAGCATTACCAAAAAGGAATTTACCTGTTTTCTTATGTCTTTAATTAAAATAACTATTATTTTAAAATTATATCAAAGGTACTTAATAAGAAAGGCTTTTATCTATCTATCTCATTTTACTTTATCATTCTCAATAAGACAACTTGTTATTCAATTAACTAATTTTCTGATTATTTATTAATAAACCTATTTATAAAACGTTGCTTGGAGATATATTTTCCTATCTATAATCTGCATTTTTTTAATTTAAAGTATATATAATATCATCAATTGTATTACCTAGTAAAAATTAAGTTTAAGGTGCTTTAAATTATAAATAATATGTCTTATTCATTTAAAAAAATCCAAAACTTTTCTACATTAACTTTATTATTTAAAGAGAGAATGATAAATTGTTAAATCCTTAAAGCCTGTACTATTAAATGCTAAATAAACTAAATAAAAATAACTAATTATATTATATTAACTTTAAAATACTTTTCTTAATATCTAACCTATTCATTTAAGAGAGAGCCTTTACTGTGCAAGTATCATTGTAATTATTAATAAGTTTTATTTAGAAAGTTATTATAAATACTACTAAAATATAAGAAAAACATTTTAGTTTTAATATTATTTTATTTATTATATCACTTTAATTATACAACTAAGGAGAGTTATAGCATAGCTACCATAATTAAAGCATTTTAGGTTAATTTGATGATTTATAAGTATAAATAAGTAGATAATCCATTCTAAAATTGTTAATTTGGTTATAGTTACACACTCTAAATTTATGATGCTATTTCTTTTTTATTTTTATAAACTAAAAATATGAAAATATAAGTAATTTTGATTCTCTCCACCTTTAGATTCAGGATTACAATAGTCTGATTAAAAAATAACTATAATAGTAAAAAAGATTTATTTTTTAGATAGCTAAATTGTATCTTTATTTTATAAATTAAAATTAATTTTTTAAATCTATCTTTTATAAAATAGTCTTAATTGTGTTTTTATTTTATTATTGCTTTCTATTTTAATAAATTAGGTTTGCAATTTTGGATTTTAACTTTATGTTAAGTACTAACACATAAAATGAGAAATAAGTAAATGATGAAAAATTTAAAATAGATGTTACTTTTGTTTCTACGATTTATCTTTCTTGCTTTCAAATTATAAAATTTAATTTCCTTATGAACCATCTTAATTATTTACAATTATAGATGGTATTTTAGATCCGAAAAATATCTAATTAGTGATTTGCTTACTTTTGTGTTATTTGTCTTTGAAATTATTTTCATCATCTTCAAATACTCAGGAGTTAATTTTTCTAAGTTCGCTTCTATTTCTTTCATCTGTTAATCTAAAATAAAAAATTACAGTATTAAGAATCTGCTTCAGATTTTGCTTTCTCTAGCTATATATTATGCTCAATTTATGCTATTTTAAGTTAATTTTCTTTTTCCTTAAATTACTAATACATTTTAATCTAAGAAACTTGAGAATCAGTTTCAGCCTGAATTTTAGCTTGCATCTATTTAGTTTCCTCTTCTTTTTAAACTACTCTGTGTGCTTACTCAGCAATAAGAAATTTAGTTTTTTCTTGCTCCATTTTTTCATAATCTTTCTTAATTTCCTCTGGTATCATTGGCTTAGTAATTCGAATAGCTATTATTTTTAATCCTGGAGCTCAAATATTGCAGTCTTTTTGCAAAGTTTCAAGCAAAAACTCATCAAGCTTTTCAAAAACTTCGATATAGATTTAAGATAAAGTGTAATTACTGCAAAACTAGTTGATTTCATGATGTATCTTATCATGAATTCAGATTTTACCATAATCCATTGAATAATTCTTAACTGTTTCTCATACCATTTCCTTTCTAAGTTAATTCACTACTTCTATGCTCTCAAAATAAACCAGAACTCCACCAGAGGTACCACAAGCGATATTTTTTACTTTATCTGTTTAAATTGAAAAGTGGACTTGTTTAAATGTTGTAAGGAAAGGAATTAAAACATGATATCCAGGCATAGAAACTCCTGGAATTAAAGCTCCTCCTCTATAGTAAACTCCTAAATGACCTTCTTTAATCTAATGGATCCCTCCATATGCAATTAAAATAGCTGAGAATGCTACAAGTATAGTAAAGAAAGCACAAAATTGTTATAGGATTTTATTACCCTAGCCATGATAAGGTTAATGTTACATTAAATAGTTTATAAAGATAATAATTAGACTTAAGAGTACTAATAATACAACTTTCTCAATATAAATACTAATCTATTTATTAAATACATTTAGCCAGTAGTATATTCTAATCCTATTTAGTTATTCATCTAACAAGCAAAATATATTACTAAACACTAATTATTTACCTTTAGCCAAAGCTAACTTTATGAATACTGCTTCATCAAAGCTAATATTTTTAATTTTACATTCTAAATAAATGCCTACATATGCAAAGTGCTTATTTCTCATTATTAGTAAAGTTATAGCTTCAAATGTATAAACTATTTATAACTTAGAGCATTAAGATAAGTGATAATTACATAGCATAAAATAATAGTAATTACAACAATAAATAATAATGGTAAGGTATACCACATTTATTACTTAATTTAGTGTGTATAGGTTACTGCTATGTGTTTAATAGAGCATTATATAGGTTAAAATAAAGAGTAACTTTAACTAGGTATTACCTTATTCAGCTTATAAATATTAAATTATAATATTTAAGATATAATTAGAAGTGCTTTAAAGATATAGCTGCTAATTACTTTGCTAACCAAACTATTTTAATATTCTAACTAATTCATTTATCAAATCTTAGCTTTAACCTCTATAATTGCGTCAAATTAGTTTAATTAAATCAAATTTTCAGTGCCTAAAAGGAGGAAATAATTAGTTAATAAAGCTCTCTTATAGTTAATGATGATTAGAGGAATTTATATTATTGCAATTGCTTAGAAATAATGATAAGCAAGTAAAAATTAGTATTAGAAAGGGCAAAGTAAGGTATTTTCATTGGTATAAGTTAAGCTTAATTTCAATATTATATACTAAATATTTTATCGATTCTCTATTAAGAATAAGGCTATTAAAATGGATCAATAAAGACCTGAAGAAAAACCATAAAATGAATAAAGTAAATAGAGATTTGAATTTTTAAAGCCTCCTTTTGATGTTGAGAGAGATGAATTAATTGAATTAGTCACACTTTATTAGGAAAGAAGATTAGCTGAAGATTTAGATTAACTAAAGTACTTAGGTGGAGCTTAGGCTTTAGAACAGAAACTAAAAACTAATTATTAAACAGGATTGAAGGAAAATGAAAATAACGAAATAAGAATTGATTATTTCGGATCTAATTAAAGAGATCTTGGAGAACGAAAATCATTCTGAAGACTTTGTTGAGATACTTTAGAAGATTTAACACTTAGAATATTGCTAGTATCTGGAATAGTTAGCTTTATACTAGGATTAACAGTGGAAGCAAACACTGTTTATGGATGGATAGAAGGCTTTGCTATCTGCATGGCTGTTTTTATAGTTGTTTTAGTTACTTCAACAAACGATTATCAGAAAGAAAAAAAATTTAAAGCATTATAAGAGTAAAATTTAAATAAAAAGGAAATCACAGTCATTAGGGATGGTATCAAGCTTTCTATTAACCCACGAAAAGTTTTAGTTGGTGATATTATTGAAGTTGAAACAGGAATGGTTTTTCCTTCTGATGGAATACTAATTGAATCAAATGATATTGAAGTTAGTGAAGCTGCTCTAACTGGAGAAAACGATAGTATTCTGAAATATACTTTCGATGTATGTTGATCAATATATTAAAGGTTCAAGCAGGAAAATCCAGAAATAGTAGAAAAATTAGAAAAATTTTAAGAAGAAAGAGTTGCCAAGTTAGAAAATGATGAATCAGAAGATGAAAATTAGAATATAGATTAAACTAAGATAATAGATGATCACAATGACGATTCTAGTTCAAATATAACAAGTAATGAAAATAAACGAAATAGGGAATTGATTGAGGATTAAGATTATAGAAATGCAGTCCCTTCTCCCATTTGTTTAGGAGGTACAAGTGTTGAAAAGGGAAGTGGAAAAATGCTTTCTATTTGTGTTGGAGAATACTCCACTGAAGGAAAAATCCATGAACTTGCTGATTAAGAAAATTAAATAACACCTCTTTAAGGAAAGTTAGAAAAAATAGCAACAGATATTAGCAAAATAGGTTTTATAGCAGGAGTGCTGACATCATTAGCTCTTTATTTAAGATTTGGAATAGAAATAGGAACAGGCATATAAAAATGAGATAAAAATGATGATCCCAGTGAATTAGTTAAGTATTTTATAGTAGGAGTAACAGTTCTAGTAGTAGCCATTCCAGAAGGATTACCCTTAGCCGTGACCATTGCTTTAGCTTATTCAGTATTAAAAATGTACAAAGAAAATAATTTGGTAAGAAGACTTCATGCATGTGAAACAATGGGAGGTGCAGACATAATATGTAGTGATAAAACAGGAACATTAACTACCAACAGAATGCAGGTTCAATAGGTTTGGTCTTAGTATGAGACTTTATAAAATTCAGATTAGATTTTCAACAAAGCTCACAAAAAGATATACTAAATATTAGCTTAGGGAATAAGCATAAACACAACAGCTGATATTAATTAAAAAGAATAAAATGAAGAAAATAAAATGAAGGGAAGCAAAACTGAAGTTGCGTTAATAAAATTTCTGGAAGATATGAAAATCGATTGGAAGTAAATTAGAAATCAGTACCTAGGCAATAAAGATAGCTACATTTTATTTCCTTTTACAGCCTAAAGAAAAGTGATGTCGACAGTTATTAGTTTAGACTCAAGCTTATGAAGAGTTCATCTTAAAGGTGCAGCTGAAATAGTAGCATAGAAATGTGATATAATAATAAATGAATTTGGCGAAGGACTATAAATTAATTAAGAAATGAGGATAAAGGTTAACAAAATAATTGAAGATATGGCTAATTTATAATTGAGAACTATAGGAATTGCTTATAAGGATATAAGAGATCCAACTATACTCAAAAAAAGATAAAAAAATGGTCTTCCCAAAATTGAAAAACAGAATTTTACTTTGATAGCTATTGTTGGAATTATGGATCCTATTCGGCCTGAAGTTTCTAAAGCAGTTGCTGATTGTATCTAAGCTGGAATTAAAGTAATAATGGTGACAGGTGATAATAAATTCACTGCTTAAGCTATAGCTTAGGAATGTGGTATTTTAACTTAGAATAGACTCTAAGTTGTGAACCAATTATAGAATAAGGATAAAAATAAAAGTGATGTTAACTTATCTTAGGTAGGACCTGAAGAAACAAAAGAGGAATTTTTCTTGGATTAAGTATAAGAAAAGAAAATTATGGAGGGTAGAGAATTCTAGCTTTTATGTGGTGGAATTATTTGCTAAAAATGTTAAACAGAAGAATGTTCCTGCCCTAGAAGTCATAGAACTGCTAAAAAAGGAGAAACACCAAGAGTTGATATTATAAAAAACTAAGAGGTCTTTAAAAAGATTTATCCTGAACTTTGCGTGCTCGCTAGAAGTAAACCTGAAGATAAATATGCCTTGATTTGTGGTCTTATATCATAAGGACATGTTGTTGCTGCCACTGGCGATGGTACTAATGACGCACCAGCTTTAAAAAGAGCTGATGTTGGATTTGCAATGGGTGAAATTGGTTCTGAAGTAGCGAAAGAAGCATCAGATATAATTCTTTTAAAGGATGACTTTACGAATATTGTAAACGCTTTGAAATGGGGTAGAATTATATATGAAAATATCAAAAAATTCCTACAGTTTTAATTAACTGTTAATGTCGTTGCTGTTGTTTCTGCTGTTGTAGGAGCTCTTACTATATAGTAAACACCTCTCACAGCCGTATAAATGCTATGAGTGAATCTTATTATGGATACTTTTGCCAGTTTAGCATTAGCTACTGAGCCTCCAAGAGACGAATTGCTTAAAGGAAAGCCACATAAAAGGAATGAATATATGATAACAAAAAAGATGTGGAAGCATATATTAGGATAAGCTTTCTACTAAATATTAGTCTTATTTCTTATGCTTTACACAGGAGAAAGATGACTTCCAGAATTTGGTGATGGAGAATACATTTTGTATAATGAAATGGACTCTGATAGTAAGTTTTTAAATTAGCTGGAACTGTTCACTCTGGTAGAACTAAAAAATTTGACGGCTCAGACGATTATAGTAGGTATTATGATGATTTTGGACCATCAAGACACTTAACTTACATATTCAACACTTTTGTTTTCATGTAGTTATTTAATTAACTTTAGTCAAGGAAAATTTAAGACGAACTTAACATATTTAAAGACCTCAGCAAGAGCAAAATGTTTATAGGAATATGATTAACTGAAGCTTTCGCTCAGGTCTTAATGGTTTCTTTTGGAGGATGAGCTTTGTAATGCCATTTAAATGTAAATTTTAAAAGTAGGGATTAACGTGGCAATAATGATTTATATGTATCAGTTTTGGCTTAGGAGGATTAATATGAGGCTTTATTTTAAGACTTTGTCCTACTTTCTTAAATATCAAAGTAAGTATAAATAATTTAGACTCATAATACTGAATTAAATCCTTTGGAAGAACATATAGGTTCAGGAATATTAAATCTAAAAAGAGGAAGTGAATAAATTTAGTCATTTAAGCTATCTTCGCAAGGCTCAAGAAGACCTAGTAAGAAACTTCAAGTAGAATCAAAACGGAATTCAGGTGTTAATAAAGTTGGAAATTAGAACAGTTTTAGAAGTGGAGGCTGATTTCCTAGAATTTTTAATTTAATTTAAATTAAATTAAATCAAATTTACTTAGCATAAAAGCTTACCTAGTTTAAGCAAAACTCAAAAGAAAATCAATATTGTATCTTATAAACAAATAAAAGCATTATTTCTAAGTGAATTTAATTGCCATTATCTTTGAAAATGCTTGTAAAGATATTGTTAAATCTCATTATTTTAAATAATTATATTTCTTGAAATACTATCTAATGTAATAAGCTCTATATGTGAATAATGTCAATCAATCTTAAATCAGTAATTAGCTAATTAGATGAATCTCTTTTAAGTCATAAGAAAACAGGCTTTTAGTATAATTATCGTTAAAATGTTAACATCTAATTTCATAAATATATTCTTAATTTATCCTTAGCTTTAATGTGCATGATATAAGATTTACGCATATAGTTTTTGCTACAATTGAGTATAAAATTATAATTAATTAATTTTTTATTTAAAATTGCTGAGTTCTTAAAGCCATTTACGCACTATAATACTGATATTTCAGCTTTAATATAGCTATACTTTACAACCAATCTTGAAATATAAAGCTTTACTTTATCTTTTAACTATAGTACCTATAGTACCTATCGAAAGCCTATTAGCAATATTCTTTTTCAAAGTATCTATTCTTGCTTTATCTATTAGAGTCTAAAATGTTATAGTTAAATATAAGAATCAAATTGTTATAGAAATTTAGACTTTAGTTATTATTTAAATGTCAATAGAAATTAACAAAAGCGCCCAAGATTTTCTAAAGTACCACTAAAACTACTATGAGTTTCCTAGAATTGTTCAACACTCAAATAATGTACTAGATATCGAACTGCAAAAAAGTTAGATTTCAAAATCGAAGCAAGTTTTAGAAATGTATCGAATGTTTTAAATTCCTAAAGAATTACCAATAGAGTTGAAATTGCCAAGGCTAAAAGAACCTCATAAAAAAATTTTGGACGAATAAGCTTTTATTAAATACTTTGAAACTAAAGATTAATCCACTAAACCTTCAGAAAAAAGAAAACCTAAAAGAATAAGAAGCAACTTAAGGGAATATCAAGAGATGCTTAAAAAAACTGGAATAAAGAAAGGAAAAAGAAAAGAAGGAAAGTAAAATACTTATATAAAGTAAATAATAGATGAAATTATGGTAAATAGCAAATCAAAGAAATCTAATAAACAAAGTCCAAAAGTTTATTTTGAATAGCTCCATTAGAATACCTTTAATTAAATTAACACAAAAGATAACTCTGAAAAAGGTTAGAACTCCACTTCAAATTTGCAGGTAAGCTAAAACTAACTTTCTCAGAATGTTATAACTCTCAACAAAAAATTGACAATTTAGGAAAAGAGATTCTAGTAGAAGCTACAAAAGACAAGAAAAAACAATAAATTTTAGAAGACATTAGAGTCTTATAACAATATGAACAAAATCATTATGAGTTGTGATGATTATTTGAAGTAAAAAAGTAACCATCTTATCCAAAAAAGTGGCGATCAACTATATAACCTCCATACTTAGTGAGATCCTTTTATTAAAGATGAATTCAAACAATATAAATATGTGGAAATTCCAAAGAAGGATTATAAAACTCTAGAGGATTCAGTCGAACTTGAAGCGTTGGAAGCAAATAATAAATGTTTTCATATGCAGTATGAGCATGATTTAAATACAATTATGAAGAAAAATAAGAGTTCTAGAATATGAATTACGCTTTGTTTATTATATTAATTGATTGCTGAAATATTTTTCGTTTATAGCAATAATTAAAATTAACAATGTAATTATGTGAAGGAAATATCAAATAAAAATCAATTAAATCCTTCAATACACTCATCTTACCAAGTTTTCCTTTCCATTAGAAGGAAAAAAGCAAGCAGCTCTAGCATTGAGGCTTTTTTATTCATTATCATCCTCTTTAATTTGAAGTTAATTTACAGAAATTTAACAGCTCTTTTTACTATGCTATTTTTATTTGATATTTATTCTGGCTTTTTAATTTATTTGCACGTTACTTTTAATTTCACTTCCAAACTTCCTCTCTAAACTGCTGAACTCATTTGAAACATTTAATTCTAAGTACTAAAGAAAATCAGAAAGTCTGATCTTCCTAACATTTTAATTTTTGTTGTTAGTTTGCAACAAATAACGATGTAATTTTGATTCCAAAGGAACTACTTCACAGTTATTCTCTTCTAAGTTTCCATTTAGATTTTAAAAGCAACTACTTTAATCCAATCTTTTATGGAAGGCTGAGTCAATTAACGTTTCTTCGTTAGTCATTATTTAAAAAAAATCAATTCTGCTTAAATATTAATATTGGCGGCTCTCTTTTTGTTAGGCAATCCTTGAAATTTTAAAATATCAAGTAATTTAAATAAATGAAAGTAATTATTATTAATGATTTAATAGCAAGCCATTATTCATTTTAATTTAATCTGATTCCTACATGTACTATATACTAAGGCTATTTATCTATATTCAAGGATTTAATCATTTTAAATGCAAATATAATGGGACAGCTTATAATTTATCAAATTTATATTTGATACAATCTCTCTTAATGATTGGATAAATTGAAGCATTTAAGATGATAGCTCCTATACTATTATACTTCTAGTTATATTTATTTCTAAACACTGTTATGCTTATCATTCTATTCTTCTTAAATTACAAATATGAAATCCCACTTTTGCTTCTATTATTTATAATAGTCAAGAAATATTTCAGTAATTATGAAACTCAGGTGCTATTCCATTTATTTATATGTAGTAAAGAAATAATAGGATAGGTAATTTGGGAAATAAAGAGAATAAATATAAGAAAAAAATGATTTTGAATGTTAAAGAGTAAATGGATTAATGTAATGAGATATCATTTAATTTATAAGAACGGAAAATAAGAGTTATTAGATAAGTACTTAGGCCTATTCTATCTAATAATACATATTTTAAGTTTATGTATGCTTATTTACATTTTTGCACTTTCAAGCAAATAATTTAGAACTTAATATTGTCTTATTGACAGTAGAATTACTCTTTTTATTATTGAAAATTAAAACATTAAGCTGATTTTAGTATAATTAAATAATAAATTATAATATTATCAATATTAAATTTAAACGAATTTACGACTTCTTGTATGTGAGTAATTTTAGTTTATTGTTTCGTTTGTATTGAGTCTGCTTCTTTCATGAGGCTTTTGAGATTTATAATTTAAATATTTGCTTGTGTCAATATTTATCTTTTTACGGACTTATTTTCCTTGCTTGCTTTTTACAGATAATGGAAACATAGTGTATTTAATATCTGACTTAGTTCATGGACTTTGGGGTTTAAAAGTTGTATTTAGACTTGGAGGATCGCTTACTGGCCTCTTATTTGTAATATGAAAATTTTCTTAAGTCAACTACTAGATTTGTAGTTCAGTGAGCTACCTTAGTTTTGTTAGTTATTACAATTTCAATTCTATAGGCTAAGAATTTTCCAAAATATCCTTTAGTTGCTATCTAACTTATTTTAATAGCTTTCCACTTAAACATGCAAAAATTAGCTTTCTTAATTCATACGTAACTTCAATTTCAAAATCTCTTATTTTCTGCATTTAAAACTTACTCGTAATTTTTCAGTGGCATCATTAACTTGATTTTTATATGACATGAAGTCTTTATCGTCTTTAAATAAATTCTCCTTGGCTAAATTTTATTTAGCCTCTTTATTTTCAATTTTAACTTTCTATTTATATATCGAAGTTCTGCAAACTTAATTTTACACTCATTTTATAATTTACTTTAACTCTCCACTTGCAATCAAACGAAGCAAACTTTTATTACATGAAAATCCTTCTCTTCATTAATTTGTTTTCACTCCTAGCTATTTTCGAATTTGATGTCAAACATTTTAATCTTCTTACAGTTCTTTGGTTTCAGTATTAACTTGGAACTGAAGCTTGTAATCATGATAAGTACAAAGTTATAAATCCGAACTATTTTATGTTTTATTTAGAGTTTTCTTTGTGTTTAAATTTGAATTTCTTGTCTATTAGCTTATTTACTATTTCCTACCTCCTAAACTTTAGCGTTAGTAGATTTCTCCTAATTTCTAATTAGTAGAGTTTTCCTTAAACTTAACTTACTTCGATTCTAATTATTTTTGTTACTAATTCCTTTAAAAATAAGACAGACATCCTTAGATTTAGCAAAAGGGAGAAAGAATTTATAAATCTTGCTTTTAAAGCTATGAGTTTTTGCTTATGTCTAGCTAAACTAAATAGGTTCTTTGCTATTATATCTATTTGATTTAGGTTAGTTCCTTTATTATGATATATCCATACCTTTATTATCCTTCTTAGAATGGTATCATTTAATCAAGCTGCTTAAGGCAATTGTAATTGGAATTTAGATACATATTACTAATAACATGAAGCTCATCTTTTGTTAAAGCTCTTAGTACTACTTTACTAGTCATACTTTCATATTTAGTTAAGGGATCTTAAAAAGTTAGATGCATACTTGGCTTATCAAGTACATAAAAATCCTATTAATTGTCTTTTAAATAAGATATTTGACATCCAATTAGCTATATATCAGCATTCGAATGTAGAATAGTTCCTAATATATTTCTTTTAGCTCTTTATAGTATCTTCACTTATCAAAACTAAATGGACTATCTAATTAAGCTACTATAAAATGGTTATTTACGATCTATTGACTCTAGTATTTTGTTATCATACCGGAGTTTAATACCTTATATTTTGTAAATGTTGTTATCCACAGGTGTTGAGTAAGTTGGTTGGAAACATCTTATTCCTAAATTAAATAATTACCATATCTAGTTAAAGGCTAATCAATGAAATCCCTTTTAAATGGATTTATCTTTTCTTTAATGCTTCGATTAAGGTAGCTTTATAATGATACTTTTTGAGAATTGGCATTGTCAATTCCTTTTTATAGCAGTAATTTCAATAAATTCTAAGCCTATTTTTCGTTGGAAACTACAATTAAACTAACTTACAGACAGAAGAAACTTATGATTATTTTCTCTTATTATTTTACTTTGGTTCCATTTAAACTGCCATTTCAAGCAGTTGTTCAACCTAAAAAGCAACATTACATATAAATTCTTAGTATTATATGTCTATGTGCTTATTAATATCTTCTTTTCTCTTTTTAAGAGTAGACTCTTAAAGGTTGAAATCTAAATAATCTTAAAAATTTAAATGAAATTGCTTCATTCTCGTCAGCATAATCTTTCATCCTTCTTATTAGGTTAGCTAGAATGCCTAATATTTCATTTACTCGCTCTTTTCTCTTAGGAATTATTTGGAGATTATTCTATTTTTTTCAAGTTCAATGATAGTGTTAAGCAAAATCCCTTTTAAGGTATTTAAGAAGTTGCATACTTCTTTTTCTTGTTTTCTACTAATAAGTTCGCATTCAAAGGTAGAAATATTGAGAACAGCATAAAGGCAGATATTGAAATCATTAAGAAACATGTCTACATTAACTTAGCTCTATTGAAGCAATTTCATCTACTTTTCATGTCTTTAGTTTTCTTTCTTCACTTTATCATCTCATTCCTTAAGCATTTATCTTTCCAAAAAATTTTTACCTTCTTAAAAACTTCCTAAAAATACTAAAGGTCCAGTTGCAGGCCTTGTAGGATTAGATAAATCTACAGTTTAAGAATTCAAAATAGTATCAGAATGTAGAGTGCTAGCCAAATAATTTCAGAAAGTATCTTAATAATTAAAATAATCTTCATTATCAAAATTATCGCTGTATATTGAAGAATCTGATTAAATGTTATCTGAACTCATTTATTTTTATACCTTATTATTTTACTTTTCAATCATTTTTAGTTAAATTACTTTTTACTATCTTTATTTCCACTTTTCTATCAGACCAGTGCTATATCTATGCTTTATGAGATAATAGGGAATTATATAATTCATTACAAAGCTTAGCTTTAGAAGAAAGAATAGATAAGTTAATGTATTATTTAACTAAAAGCTACTTAAAAGAGTAACTAGCAATTTACTCTATTAATTACATATCTCTCAATGGATTTCACTTCACTTAATAGCTCTTTTAAGCAAAAGTAGTTAAAAGGCATTTAAACAGAAAGAATACTAATAGTTACTATGATTAAGAAAGTATTTCCAAGTGAATAAGAGTATTTAAAAGCTAAAATATATAATATATTATATAAATAACTTAATAAGGATAGCTATAAGATAAATGCTATGCTATTATTACTAAAAATACTCTAGTTAATTACCTACTATATACGTTTAATTATAGCATTTGAAAGAAAAGGCTGATATAGATAAAGCTTTCGTTATATTACTACACAATAGGCATCTTTAATATGAATTAATTATCATATAATTAAATACTTACTTAATTAACTCTTTTTATCTCCTATTTAACTTCAGCCATTTATTTCCTATTCAGATTTATTTATATTTTAAATATTTAGCTAATTACATTAAATAAGCAATAAATGTGTTTAAATCTAAAGTCATATACTATTATTGCATAAAAATAAATTTTATAAATAACAGTTTAATTTTTCAGAATTTAAAGGAAATAAAAGATGAAAAAGCAATCTAAGAGTAAAACTCAAAGAAACCATAATAGTGGTAAGAAATATATTTCTATTTAGGTATATTTAGTCTATTCTAAGAAATACAAAGGCCCAATTAGTAAAATGATATGATATTTATTCCTACCAAACATTAAGTCTTTATACAGCAAACTAGCATTTTTAAAAGATAATATTAGAAATGTTTCTAAATAACCAATTTTATTCCTTTGGTATATTTTTAAGTTCTGTACAAAAATAAGACAAAAAAGCATTATTTCTATAATTAAGCATTTTG
This sequence comes from Loxodes magnus, assembly GCA_946699065.1. Classification (NCBI taxonomy): domain Eukaryota; phylum Ciliophora; class Karyorelictea; order Loxodida; family Loxodidae; genus Loxodes; species Loxodes magnus. The sequence goes on from CAMPDV010000018.1 coordinate 976,481, forward strand.
ATTTCTTTAAATTTCTATTTTTAAGCCAGTTAAATGAAATTAAAAGCTTAGTAATTAATAAGTAAACTAAATAATTTATCTTATTTGCTATATTAATTTAAAGGATATCCTTATTATTATAAAATTAATTTTTATTATTAATAATCCTTTTTTTATAATTTCATTTAAGTTAAAAGAGAATTTTTTGTATCTAATCATTTAAACATTTATCTTAAATACACAATTCTTTTGTTCCATAAGCTCAAATTAAGTTATAAACTGGTTGGTCTAAATCTGCTAGAAAATCTTGGAGAATCTATTTCTTTTTCCTATAACCTATTCATAATTCAGATTCCTTACTATTTAGTTATATGAATCCAGCACCTTCATAGTGTGATAATTTCCTTTTTAACTTGTTTAAATTATTAGAAACTAACAAGATAAGTTTTCCTCAAGAGTAGCAAATAATTAGTTTACGAAACTAATATCAGGAATTTTCCATCTAGATATTCTAGAAATAATTAATCTTCCTAATTACATATAACTGATTCATTAAAGTGGATTTAATAATTCTATCATCATTGAAAAAATAATTATAAATGCAATTTTAATTCCTTAGTAAACAAATAGAGTTTAGTAAGTTCGATCCTGGCTTATTAGATTTTCTTTTTTATTTATTTTAAACTTATAATTTTGTTAAGGAAGCCATTAATCTAATATAAATAATAGAGTAAGAAAAACATTCTAATCTAATTCTACTTCCAATACCTTGGTGAGCAAACTTAAACTTTACTTTATTATTGGATTTTTTCTAGTTGTTAATCAAAACTTTATGTTTCTTTATTGTATTTTAAACAATTAGATTTATATAAATGAAGAGACAATAATCATTAGCAAAAGCCATAAGACACCTACCAGTTAATTTATAAAACTAGCTCAGTGCAATTAAATAATTAGGGATTAAAATACCTTTAGCTTGTACCCTTGATGAAGGATATTATTATATATATTAGTAAGAATTATCATTTAATTATGCCCAGACTATGCAAAAATATTTTAAATTAAGTTATAAAATTTAAATTGTAAAATGAGGATAGAAATAGTAGACTTAGAATGATTAGGCATATTGAGAATGGATAGTAATAGCTTAATCTATTATAGAATAGTGCCTAATATCTAAAAGCTTGCTACTTCAAACAGTTCTAATGTAATTCTTTATAGTACTATCACTATAGTCTTATTATTTCCTTTCAATTAAAATAGATCTAACTACACTTATTATAAATATATAGATAGGTAAACCTTAAATTGCCTTTAAGAAAATGAATTATACTTCATTAATAGTACAGAATCTGTAGAGCACTTAGAGTGCTTACTATTTATTTGGAGTTAATAGCTTAATATTTGACTTCCAATAAAAAGGATTTAATAAAAGTGGTAAAGGTTGATTTTATAAAATTCAAAGCATACAATCAATAAAAAAGTTATCTTATATAATAATCCTGGTCATTTTGCTGGTTTAAGTCCTTGAAAAATCTCATGAATAGAGCAATAATCGAAATTCCAATCATAAAAATAGCCATAAAGTGTAGAAGTAGTCTAGGTGCGGAATGCTCATAAGCTAGAGATTAATTTAGATCTAGTTCAACTGTAAAAAATCTAGTAGCAGGACATTCTTCTAAGCTAGTGATCAAATTAAGTAAAAAAGCTAATCAAATGAATGATATTTCTATCATTTCTTTCTATTAGTCAAATTAAATAATTATTTACTATATAATTCTATAAAGTGAGCGCATTTCCATCATCTCACTTAACATTACCTTTTAAAATTATTTAATTAAATATTTACTAATTATAAGCTATTACTGTCATGAAGCTAATAGATTATCTTCAAATTCCAAATATACTAAGCTAATAGTAATTCCTTTTGAAGTGTAACTAAATTAAATTCTAAGAGATACTGATAGAAATATTAATTATAGCTGTATAGAATAATAGGAAGATGTAGTGTGAGATAGCTAAGATTTATTATGAAATAATTAAGATAATCCTTAAACTTTAAATATTAAAGAAGCAATATCTATTTTTCATTAACAAGATCATATAGCCAAATCTTTCTAACTTCAAAATCTTCGTTTAATATCAAGGAGTAAACACATCTATTTATAAGTTTTGATTCATTAACAATACAGCCTTAAAACGCCAAATCAAATGGAATACTCCTATTTTATGTTAAGTTGACTCGATAACCTTTCATTAAGTTTCTATCCTAGTAATCACATCCTCCAAATATTATGATATCATTCGATACTGAATCATAAACACAAGAATGTAAATTAACTGGTTCGAATAATGGATTTTTGTCGTGCAAATGTCATGTATCTCACTTAATGGTGTATATTTCAATACTATTCATTGCTTTTTTTTTCTCATTCCTACCTCCTACTAAATATATTTGATTATTTTAAATTACATAAGCACTGGATGAGTCTCTTACGTTCTAGCATGATGAAATCTAAGTTCAATTACATTTTTATAAATCAAATCTTTCACAAGTTTTAGTAAAACCATCAGAAGATAAACCACTAAAGCAGTAAACAAAATTTTAAGCAATAGTCAAGGAATGATTCATACGAGGAAATATCATTCATTCTATTTGCTTGGCGTAAACTTCTGATTTTGTTTATTTATAAGTATTTTTCTTATTAGTTCTCATGTACCAAGAAATACTCATAAAAAACGCCTTCTGGATAGGTATTCTAGTATTAAGGTCTCCTTAACTTCCTCCACAGAAAAGAATATTAAGACAATTATCTTACACATATGATATAGATTTGCAGAGATAAGGGATTTTCTTAGGAATTCAAACATTATCCCATTCTTAAGTTAAAGTATTAAAAACATGTACTTCACTTTTAAAATAATTTGCCCAATGTATAAAAATATCTTAGATTTCCACCTATTGCTTAATACTTTGGCAATAACTAAAGTAATCTTGCCAATAGCTTAAATCTATACTCTGTCTATTCTAAATCTATTCTTCAAAGTATTATTCTTCTCTTTAATTCTCCTCTGTTTTTGTAATTCTGCTTATTACCATGTTTAGAGATTTATCAGTCACATCTTCTACAGTATTATATATCTTTGAACCAAAATTTTAAACATCTTTAAGTCAATTCATTTTTAATTAACTATCATTTAAGAAAATCAATTCAATTCTAGTTTAATATTAGCATACTATACCTTTATATCTTGCCCTTCTTTACACCTTTACCCTCATTAAGTATGCCTTAAGCAAGATTAAGTAAAGCTAATAGGGACAAAAGTATTACGATAGTTTTCTTAAGATATAGAATGATTTGCTTTAATTAACACTAAAGTAATGAAAAGGTTTAGTCATTATAAATAAGCATTATAAAGCTTTAATTTAAGGTAAATCTAGTAATATAGCTACTTGCTAAAATTAACATTTTTGGTAGGAATTATTAGAGTAAAAAGCTTCAGTTATAATGAGTTCTCTGATATGATGAATGCTCTATTGTTTTAATTAATTATATTCAACTTAGAATGATATAGTTTAATTAAAGCTAACTAAGTAGCATAAGTCTTAATTAATATATAGCTTGCAATTAAGTTATTGCTTGATTTAACTATATATAGATTATATGCTCATTCTAAATTAATTTCTTATTTCACTCTATTTATTTTATCTTAGCTTTATTTACTTATCAAACTTAGGAGATATTCCATTAATAAGAAAACTATTTACTACAATGTTTATTATCTCATGCTTAAGGCCTTAATAAGCTACCTTATATGAATGTGCTTTAACTACTATGATTTAATAGTTAATGGCTATTAAGCAAGGTTAGCTTATTATTTTAAGAATACTTACTATCTTTTATTTAAAAGGCTTTTATAACTAGAACAGTCTACTAGATTATTTCTTTTATTATCTAGATTAGAATAGTTAGTTAGCTAAGTGAGAAGTTAGAATTAATTGAAACATATCTAGAAGTAGTTCATAAGCTAAAGCTTTTAAAGTACTGAAGTATTATTACTTTAGCAAATATATGCAGATATTCATCTATTTAGTTTTTAAGTCTATTCATTTATGCTTTAAAGCTACTAAGCAGATGGCTATCTATAAGGAAAATTATATTAAAGCTACCCAGCTAATAAAGCATCTAAATGAAGGGATAAGCGTAGCTTATTAAAGGTCTTTCATTTTATATATTTAAAGTTTAATTTAACGACTTAAATTAAACAAATATCCTATATTTAAGAGCTTTAGGATTTCAAATGGTATTTTAGTAGTAAAGCATTATAAATGGTAAGTCTATTTTATTATACAGCCTCAAAACGAGTATATAGAAGAGTTCCAGAAGACTCATGGCAAACGCTTTGATCATGAAGAAAAGTAAAGGAAAAAGAGAGCCAGATCGCACAAGGATTTAGCTGAAAAAGCGTAGAACTTAAAAGGAATCAAAGCAAAGCTTTTCAATTAAGAACGCTATACGGAAAAGGCAGAGTTGAGGAAAAAAATTAAGCTTTCAGAATAAAAATCGGCTGATATTAAGGATTAAACAAGCGTTTAGGGAGGAGCTCTTCCACCATATCTACTAGAAAGAAACTAGTAGAATCGTACCAAGATATTATCTAATATGCTTAAATAAAAGAGAAAAGAAAAGGCTGGAAAATGGGATGTTCCTGTACCTGCAGTAAAATCGATGACAGAAGCTGAAATGTTTAATGTTATAAAAACAGGTAAAAGAAAGAGAAAGGTTTGGAAAAGATTGATTAATAAAGTTTCATTTGTAGGAGATAACTTTGTCCGCAAACCTCCCAAGTTTGAGAGATTTATTAGGCCAACAGGTTTGAGATTTAAAAAGGCTCATGTCACCCATCCAGAATTAAAAGCAACTTTTTGTTTAGATATTATTGGTGTGAAGAAAAATCCTTAATCCTCTCTGTATACAAGTCTCGGAATAATAACCAAAGGAACAGTAATAGAAGTAAATGTTAGTGAGCTAGGCTTGGTTACTTAGAGTGGAAAAGTGATATGGGGAAAATATGCATAAGTTACAAATAATCCTGAAAATGATGGCTGTATCAATGCTGTTTTACTTGTTTGAGAACTAATAATTAAACTTATATACATAAACCTTTTAATTAATAGCTTTAATAAATTAATTATGCTTCTTTAGAAAAAAATTAGATTAAAGCTATTATTATGTTTAATGTAATAAGCTCATTAAGTTTACATAGCGTTATTCATCATTTTGTTATCTTTCATTAACTGTTCAATCAGTTCGTTTTTCTTTTATCTATATTCTATTGCTTTTATTTTCTGTATTAGAATATTACCTACTATTCAAACCTGTCTTTTTTATTTAAATCAATTTGATTTTTCCTTTCTGCAGCAAGTCTTTCTCGTTCTGATAGCACATTTGTCTTCTGTTATTTATTTTACTCATATAATGCCACTTTTTTCCTTGTTTCTTCTAGATGTTTTCTTTTCTCTATATATATCTTTTTCTATTCAAGTCTATCAAATTCTTGCTTTTTTCTTTAATCCTCTAAAGCTTGAAGTTCTCTTTCAAGTTTTGATTGCTTGTACTGCTCTATCTGCTCTAGAGTTTTAAGCCTTTCTTCAGCCTTTCTAATTTCCTTAATTCTGTTAATTTCTTTTTCATATTCTTTGCTTTATTTAACGACACTTCCAGTTGCAGATTGGTATTGATTATTTCTAGTACGAATGCGAACTTGCATTTGATCATTAGCAGAGAAAGCCTATGATTTAGTAATCATTCTTCCTGCAGCTGATAATTCAGATCTTCCTGATATAGAGCTAATTTTAAAATTATCAGATTTCATTGAAATTCCAGATCTAGAATTGGGTGCTTATTAGATGAGGTTGCTTCTGTTAAGTTAATTATTTATTTTTTATGATAGAATGCTAGAAGAAACTTGTGCGCTTTGGCTTACTATGTTCTATTGTTAGATTTAAAATTGTCTCTACTCATTAATCAATTATTCAGCACTAGAATAATGCACACAAGGAGGTTTCTTTTGACATTACTAACACCTTCCTTCAAACACAAGATATTACTTAAGATTATCTTAGTTTTCAATCTTAAATTCTTCTAACTAAGCCAGATCTTTTTAGCTTATATTTTGATTAGCTGGATCAGCCTTAAAATTGTCGTATGATCTAGTCTACTGTTAATAGAATTATTCTTCTTGCTAAATATTTGAATTAGGTTAAATGTTGTGTTGGGCTATAATTACAGCAGAGGTTGTTTGATTTGAGCCTAAATTACTTTCCCACAAGTTGTATAAGGAAGGATCTTGTGTAGAAATTGTTGACCTTGTAGTTGGTGATTATAATTGAAATCTTTGAAGCTCTAATCGTAAAGTTTTATTTTCCTTCTTCAAGTTTTCAACATCATTTGGAGTCACTTAAGCAATATGTCTTAATCTCTCATTTTCTTCCTTGAGTTGCAGTAGTGTCCATTGAACATCCTTTTAATTGCCTTTTTTTTTGACATTTAATATCTCCTTCAAATGTCCTATTTCTCTTTGTAGCTTTTTAATTAAGGCATCATTAGTAGCGTCTATTTCATTTTTTTTAATTCTAATCATAACCTGTTTTGCTCTATCCGCAAACTTTAAAGTATTAATGCTTTCATCAACAAAATCAGAAATAGGAGATATCATAGTTAGTAAGATCGTTTTGCAGTTACCTCCAAGTGAATCTTGTAATAATCTTGTCAATTTAGAATCTCTGAAAGGAATGTGAGTTGACTTTTATCCTTTTGCAAGTTAAGATATAACTTTACCTAAAGTTGTCAAAGACAAGTTTATTTTTGTCATTTCGGCTATATGGCCTTCCTTCATCTCACCTTCTTTATCATATTTTTCACTGCCAGCTAGGTCACATAAATTTATTTTAGCTTTCTTTAAGTTACCTTTCTTGTTAACCTTTTCGGATTCAATGAGCAATTGAAAAATAGTATGACTTCTAGATGAGTTAGTGTTAAATTTAGTCTATCTAACAGCTCTATTTCTATCTCCTCTTTTAACCAATGCTAAGCAATCACGTGAATTTTAAACTACATACTCGCTCAGACCTTCAACAAAAATTCCTGATATTTGGTCTTCTCTTATTACAAGTGGCTTTTGTCGTTCATCGTCCTATAATAAATCATAAAGCTTTTCGTTATATATTTATATAAAGGAACAAAAGACTGTAAAGTTGCCTTTAAATTACTGTACTTACTAAATTTCGTCAAACAAACATGATACTGATCTAGGTATTATTCCTAAGTTTTAAACTTAAATTTGTTTTTATTACCTTCTTAAATCTCAATTTGCTCCAAACATTGTAAACGTTTTTCCGCTTCCTGTTTAACCATAGGCTAAAATAGTGCAGTTGTATCCCTTTATTACTTCCTTAACTTATTAATCAACAAAACCAAAAATATCTTCTTGCTGAGCTTTTTCACTGAAAACGTAATCAAATTTGCTATCAATAAAATGACTGCCATCTGAGATTCTTATAGACTAGTTATCTTCACCCAAAAAAATTACATTCTCCTTTCCAATTTCTCTCTATAGAAAAGGCCTTATTCTAACTCCAACTTTAATTCTATCTTATTTTTCGCTTGACACCATTTATAAGTTAATAATTTAAACTAAATACTTCTAGAATATACTTACTTATATTCTATTACTTTCCAATCATTACTAATAGAAACATCCTTTTTCTATTTATTTAAGTCAATTCAGTCAGTACTTCTTCTTACCTTCTATTTTTATACATTTTCCTTATTGTTTTATTATTTTACCTCTAAATAAAAGCTACTATTTTAAACTTAAGTCAATTACTCTGCTTTCAATAGATGAAGATTTATATTAGTCAGTGATTTGAATACTATAAAGGTAGTTTTAATATAAAAAGCGAAAGCGTTTCTAGTTAATAGAAGTAAAAGCATTAAATGGAATAATAATTAAAGTACTAATGTAAATTACCATATATCTATTATATTCATTCCTCATTAAATTAATTGCTTTAACTAAGCTTGCTTAAAAGCATAAACTAAGATGCTTTCTAATAAACTTAAAATTATTACTTTATAGTTAATGATAATCCATTTAGTTAGTATAAATAAGCAGAATTTTTAATTAAGTAAAAAGCTTTTATTTATTGATTTAGCTTTAGAAATTTGATTATTATGTATTTACATCTTAAACTTCCTCTGTAGAGTTTTCAGAATGAAGCTTGATTATCAATTAATATGTTAACTTTTAGCTTTATTTAAATGCTTTTACAATAAAGATACTTTATATTTCCTATATCATTTATTAAAAATCTAAAAGATTGCTTAAATTATAACTAGTGCAAAATATAAGAAAGTCACTTGAATTTGGAGTTATAGTAATTTGTTAGAAGATTTCTTTAATACAAATTTCTAATACTACAATTATAAAGAACTAAGATGATTAGGCAGGAAAACAACTAATAAATAACTCCATTCTATAAGATTTTAAATTTGCTATTTCAACCTCAAAATAAGCTTAACAGTTAATAACTGAAACATAAATTTAAATGAATTTCAATTTATTTATATAGTATTAATTTGTCTGAATCCTTTTTTCACTGTCATTTAGTTTTTACTACATTAGTTGTTTGTTTGACTTCCTAAATTTTAATTATTAGGAAATTAGGAATTGTGAAGCAAGCACGTATTATTGTGCTAGTATCGATATTCCAATTTCATAATAAATATTAATTTCTTCACTTCTTTGTAGAGATTTGAAGTGCAATTATTTTAACTTTAAACTAAATTTAAATAAAATAAAGTTACTTATCTATTAAATCAATAATATAGATAAAGCATATTTCTGTATGTACAGCACAGAAATAGATATAAGATATAGCATTTTAATATGAAGATATCTCAAATATATTTTAGTCTTTAATGATTATTTTTATTCTTATTATATCTAAGATTTATATATATAGAACAATATCAATCTCTAAGATTTTTAGTATTTCAGCTATTATTGATAATTGGAAGAAATTTAGAGGAATATGATTGTAAAAATGACAATGTTTAACCCTTTGAAGTTTGCAAACTTTTTATAAGTTAAAAAATAGCTAAATATGTTTTTTCAATCGAATCTACTATAATGCCCCTATCTTAAAGCATCATTGCTATACTAATCTTCAGAAATTTGTTAATTAAACTTAAATAGCAATACACTTACAACAATAATCACTAAAATAATAAGAATGAAAGAAAATAAGAGCAAGCTATCAATCCATCCCGTCCTAATACTCTTATTAATAGAAGGGGCAAGACCAATCTACTTAGTTTCCATATTAAAAACTGTGTAAAATCTTCTTAGGAATACGTCGCCTAAAACTCAGTAAGGACCATATTCACTAAATTTTTTCTATAGTATTACCAAAAGCTAGCATCAACCAGGACTTACCTCCATAAAGTATTAATTAGGTTCAACTTTAAAAGGATGCCCTTCCAAATTAAATTAGATATCAGGAAAAATAGAAAGATCTCTACAATTACAATAAATAGATTCAGAGTTAACAATACTACAATCTGAGAAAGTTTGCAATATTCACATTAAATTTTACCCTTCTATATAAGGTGCGATCAATAAGCTTGTACCCGTATCTATTATTCCAAATTTAGATTTCACTTTTAAATCAATGCTTCCTAACTTAATACTATCTAGAGGAACAGACTATATTTAATACTTACTCAAAAACCCTTTTCATCATAAAGATTGATTCAAGTTAAAGATTAATTATTACAGTAAGTTAAGTCATAGCCACCTATTATGCAATTACTATTATGTTCAGTCGGTTAAGTGCCATAGTAATTATCTGATAAATAGAAAGAGAAAATAGGAGCATCAATTTATCCTTGAATTCATAAACTTAGAATGATGGGAAAGCTTTAATTGGAAAGCGATTTAAAGCCAAAACCCTGCATGAAAAATCACCATTAAACCATTAGATTCTAAGTTATAGAAATCCATAGATTCTATCACTTTTAAAAAGGTATGATTTGTAGCTTTTAGTGCTTATATACTTATTGTTTCAGTACTAAGATATCCAGCTACCATTCCTTATCCATACTAAATATTAAATTTTACACGAAAAATAGAAATTTCATGACTTATCTGCTTAAAAGTAGAAGAATCATTCATAGAGTATTTTTATTCTGATCAAAAGCAAGTTTATAAGCATTCTGTGGAAGTTACCCACAGATCTGATGAACCAGTATCAAAGACAACTAAGAATGATTATTAAGGAGTTCCAATAAATATTTCCCCAAAATACTAAAAGTTAACAAAGTTGCTTAAATACACCTTCTCAGTATAACTTGACTAAACAGCAGAAATCATTTATTCTTATCATCCTAATTTTACTTCTTTTCTCTATAATGGAATCTTAATTTGCTTAGGAAGGTCTAATTAAAATATTATTAATAAAAGGAAGGCTTAAAGTAAATTCCACATTGCCAAATATAAATGAGATTATTAATTGATATATAAATTAACATTTATACTATACATTATAATATTTACTTCTACTATTTACTACTTTCTAGAAATTTAATCAAACATAATTTAGCAAAGCTATTAAGAAATGAGACTAAGTTAACTTTCATTTAAATTAATAATCAATTGATAATTTAGCATCTTCAAATTCTAAATAATTACCCCTTAGCAATACTTATTGAAGTATATCAAATAATTAAAGTTTTAACCCATTTTCACATTTTTTAATGATAGTCAACGCTTTTCTAGCTTTCGAGCTTTAAATGAAATGTAAAAAACATCTTTCGTATATAGAAAGGTTATATATTCCTAAAAGCTAACTTTAAAAAATAGTTTGTATGAATTTGTTGAATAATTATATGAAAGCTCTTTTATAAATCTTATTGCTTAGTTGTAAAATTAACAGAGTTTTATGGCTAATACTTAACATTTTTATTTTGTTTCCAAATAAAATAAAATAATTTAGATTTTTTTCTTTTAATGTCAAGTAAAGCTTTAACCTTATTAGATAGTATCCCGATCTAGTATATAAGATATTTGTTGTGATGAAATAAGTAAAAGTAGTTGTATAAAAAGATAACTTTATTAATTATAAAGCTTTGGTAAGAAGAAAGACATACATCTTTAAATTAATTAAGCTTCACATGAAATATAGTAAAGATATACATAGATATAAGCTTTACTGATTTTACGATTTTACTTTTATATATTTTATCTAAATTAAGCATATAATTAGTTTTGAAGCATTATTTGATAGAGGTAGCTCTGTTTATTAATTTACCCTTGGAATAATTAGAAGCTAAGATACAATAATTTAAATTAGAACTAGAAGTTAATTAATATTCATTTCTATTTTAAAGCATCGAAATTTTTCTCTTATTATTGTTTTCTTTGATAGTAAACAATTAATTATTTAGTTTTATTTCAATATTCTATAATAACTAATCTAAAATTAATTAGATAAGATAGATATTGAATGCTCTACATTATAATAAAGAATAATTTTTTAAATATGTAACTGTATTTAGAATTTAAATCTAGTGAAAGGTATATTTTGCTTCATAAGAATTAGATTTGCTTAGCTTTAGAAATTTAATTAATTTCATATTTTACAGAAAGTAATTTTAATATGTCTATAAAGAATTACTTATTACTTATTTCTATATTTTACTCCAAATTATCTAATTATATAGAGAATAAGCTTAATTGGTCCAATTTATAATGCTTTGAATATGAAGGTTAGTCGTTTAAATTAAATTTATATTCACTCTTAATAATTTTAGTAAAAAATAAAAAATGTTGATATTAAAATAAAATACCTTTAAATTGATAATTCATATTTTAAATTTGGATTCAAATTTGAAATGTAATTGATAAATCTGAAATCAAAAGTTTTTCAGATAAACTATATACTATATGCCTTAGTATATTTATATAAGATTTTCAAGTTAAAAAGGATTTATTATTATAAAACTTTTATTAATAATTAGTAAAATATATTTAAGAAGAATAGAAAAAATCTTAAAGTTTAGTGCATCTTATAATAGAATGATATGCCAAAAAAAATTTCGAAAAATTCACTTTTTATTTAGAAATTTATGTTAATAAAATAAAGATTGAATAAAGAAGTTTAATTTTTCAGATTCAAATCTCATTTGGAATTTTCACTACTGTCACTTTCTTTTTTTTCCTGAAGCATTTGATTCAAACGTTCATCTTCCTAAAAGGCATCAAAAGTTCATTCTCCTTCTTCTTCTTCTTCATTTTATTTTTACTTTTATTATTCTTCTATTGCTTTTAATCTTTGCCTTTCTTTTTCATCTTCTATTTCTTGAAGCCTCTTTCTTTCGTTTTCCTCTTAAATTGCTTTTAATCGCTATCTTTCTTTTTCCTCTTCTATTGCCTTTAACCTTTGTCTTTCTTTTTCCTCTTCTATTGCCTTTAACCTTTGTCTTTCTTTTTCCTCTTCTATTGCCTTTAACCTTTGTCTTTCTTTTTCCTCTTCAATAGCTTTCAATCTTTGTCTTTCTTTTTCCTCTTCAATAGCTTTCAATCTTTGTCTTTCTTTTTCTTCTTCAATAGCTTTCAATCTTTGTCTTTCATTTTCCTCTTCTATTGCCTTTAACCTTTGTCTTTCTTTTTCTTCTTCAATAGCTTTCAATCTTTGTCTTTCATTTTCCTCTTCTATTGCCTTTAACCTTTGTCTTTCTTTTTCTTCTTCAATAGCTTTCAATCTTTGTCTTTCATTTTCCTCTTCAATAGCTTTCAATCTTTGTCTTTCTTTTTCTTCTTCAATAGCTTTCAATCTTTGTCTTTCATTTTCCTCTTCAATAGCTTTCAATCTTTGTCTTTCATTTTCCTCTTCAATAGCTTTCAATCTTTGTCTTTCTTTTTCATCTTCTATTGCCTTTAACCTTTGTCTTTCTTTTTCCTCTTCTATAGCTTGAAGTCTCTTTCTTTCGTTTTCTTCTTCTATTGTTTTCAATCTTTCTCTCTCTTTTTCATCTTCTATTTCTTGAAGTCTTTATCTTTCATTTTCCTATTCTATTGCTTTCAATCTTTCTCTCTCTTTTTCATCTTCAATAGCTTTCAATCTTTGTCTTTCATTTTCCTCTTCTATTGCTTTCAATCTTTCTCTCTCTTTTTCATCTTCTATTTTTTGAAGTCTCTTTCTTTCATCTTCTTCTTCTTTTTCTTTCTATTAAATAGCCAAGATTCTCAACCTTTAATTTTCCGTTTCTTATGCTTAAAGTCTTAGATTTTCTTCTTCCTGCTGTTTCGAAAGTTTTTCTTATTCAAATTTTTAAGAATTTTGTTCTTGTGCTTAATCTTATTTTTATTTTTAAGCATCTTGATCTATTTGTTATTAAGCAAAAATACTTCCCAACTCGATATTTTACTATTTAGGTTTTACTTCAGCTTCTTTATGGATCTATTTGCTCATTACAGGAGGAACATATTTTTCTTTGTGTTCTCCAATGAGTTATTATTCTTTTTCAAGAAGTAAAGCTCTTTCATTTTCGTTAAGTTCTTATTTATAAAAGTCCTTTTTATGCATCGAAGGCTTTTCTTCTTTTACCATTTACAAAATATTATGATAACTATCAGTTGGTTAATGCTCAACTTAGGCATTAAATTACTAATTCTTTATTTCATTTTCCAGCGCTATGTTTTTCTTATGTATCCTATACTAAACCAAATAAATTACTGATATCACAAAGAAAAAAGCGTAAGTAAATAGTGCAACCAGTATATAAATAAATGCGTGATCATCAGAAACGTCATCGTTATTGTAATCCAGATATTTATACTCTCCGTTCTATAATAATGCCATAACAAATAGAATTATAATTGATAACAGAGATTCGAAAGCACAACAAGTTGCGCAAAATGTGCACAAAAGCCTAGCGTTGGATTCTTTTTCGATTTTTTATTAATGCATCTTTATTTTTATAATTCAATTATTTTTTCTCAAATTAAAAATTATTTAGTTAAATAATATCTTCTACTACTCATCCTTCTCTATAATTTAAATAACTATATCGTACTTCTAACTACCTTGTCTTTTATATTTCTTACTCATTTCTCTAATTCAATACCCCCTAATTACTCTTGTAATTTATTTTCTCTGTATCTATTAATTTGAAAAAACTATAAATATTAAATTAAAATCTAACTATTTTATTTTGCTAGAATTACAACTTCATCTAAATAAATAATTTGTTTGCAATTTAAAATAATTTATTTTCGAAAGCTTAATGAAGTAAAAGTACTTTTATTCTTTTATCCAAAATTTTATTTTTTTCTTTTCTTTAAGTAATTTTATAAATTTTATAGATTTAGATTGCTAGTATATTTAGCTTATCTGTTTAAAAAATAGTAATTTAGTTTTTGATTTAATTTGTAATAACTGAATCAAAAATATTAAATATAATTATATAAAATTTCCTTTTAATCTTAATGATATTTATTTAGCTATCATATTAATATTCTAATTTATTTTAAAATTTATTATAAATACTAATTATACTAAGTTCCCTAGAGCTTTAATTGTTTATTTTTCGTAAATCCGTGTAAATAAGCTTTAAATTTTTATTCTTTATTTTATGTTCAGATATTTGCTAACTCTATTTTAATTTCTAATCTTTACTACAAATATTCTCTTTTCAAATGCTTATTTTATATAATTATAATCTCTTTCTTCATATTGATTATTACACTACTAAAACTAATTCTTCTCTTTAATATATTGAGGCAAATAGCAAAAAAAATTTAAAATTAAATAACCTTTTTAAATTTTTAAAAGCATAAAAAATAACTAAACTTGTAAGACTTGACTAATTCTAGTTTCCTAGACTTATAGAATTCCTTAAAAAGTAAATATAACTTATAATTATGTATTTAAGTACCTGTAATAGATGCCTTTAAGTAAATTTAGCTAAAGTTAACTAAGAAATTAATAATATTTTTAGTGCTCGTTCACTTATGTTCCTCTACTATTTTTAAATATAAGGACATATCATTTATTAAAAGAAAGATATTAAGTATATTAGTTAAGTATTAATCAAAAGAGTACTTTTTATAGCATACTCTTGCTGAGATAGTAAATGTTGATTTGAAGGAAAATAATATTGAAGTGATGTACTATAAGAGATGGAAATAACGAAATTAAAAATAAAGACTTGAATTTTAAAATTAAACTTTATTCCATCTTGATTCGTATTCCAATCAATTTGCCTCAGACATTTTTTGAAATAAGATATTTTTGCCTCATAAGCTTAATATAAAAAGGTTTTAATCTTTTATTTCATATAATAAATTACCATGGCAGACCAATTAACTGAAGAGCAAATTGCTGAATTCAAAGAAGCCTTTTCACTTTTTGACAAGGATGGA
Organism: Loxodes magnus; assembly: GCA_946699065.1. Lineage (NCBI taxonomy): Eukaryota > Ciliophora > Karyorelictea > Loxodida > Loxodidae > Loxodes > Loxodes magnus. The sequence goes on from CAMPDV010000018.1 coordinate 991,949, forward strand.
GATGGAACTATTACCACAAAAGAATTAGGTACTGTTATGAGATCTCTAGGTCAGAATCCAACTGAAGCAGAGTTATAAGATATGATTAATGAAGTTGATGCTGATGGTAATGGAACAATTGATTTCCCCGAATTCTTGAGTTTGATGGCAAGAAAAATGAAAGATACTGATACTGAGGAAGAATTAATTGAAGCATTTAAAGTTTTTGATCGTGATGGAAATGGACTAATTTCAGCAGCTGAGTTGAGACATGTCATGACTAATTTAGGAGAAAAACTTACTGACGAAGAAGTTGATGAAATGATTAGAGAGGCAGATGTTGATGGTGATGGGCATATTAATTACGAAGAATTCGTGAGAATGATGATGGCTAAATGAGTACATTCGCTTATATATATTACTTTTACCTATTTTATTAAAAATACCTTAAATTTTTTTTATAACCATTAACTATAAAATATATCTAAAATATTCGGGTTAGCAAAATTTTTCTTTTGCTTAAATACCTACATGATATTTGAAATAAGAACAAAGAATGTTGAGCTTATAATAATTCAATTTAAACTTTTAATCTTTAAATCCTTTATGAAAGTAAAATCTAAAAAAGTAGAGTTTACTTCTTTAACTATAATGTTTATATTAATTATTTTAAATAAATATATTTTCTTATTTATTTAAAATTAAAAAGAGAATATTACAAATATTTAAAATTTTTAAACTGTTAAGAAGAAAGTTTATATATGATTCCAAATTGATATATGACTTTAAAAAACAAAATTATCAAATATAATACTTATAGATAGAAAAATTATTTCTTATATTCATTCAATAAGTTATTAATTTTGCATCAATTTATATTAAAGTTTATTTAGACAAAGAAAAGTGCCACAATTCAGTTTTATATCTTAACTTTAAAATAAGTTAAAGATGGAGCCCAAAATATAATATATATAAATACTATTATTACTTTATTAACTTTAAATTTATTTAAAAAAATTAAACCAATAGGTTTTAAAGAATTAAAAAAATAGCATAACTTTAATTTTCCTTTAGTACTAATGAGAAAAAATTTATTCTTGTTAGTTAAAGCGTATAATATGAATTATTTATAGAATATTTAAATAAGAATAAATATTTAGTAATAAAGAGTTAAAATATTTGAATTACAGTGAAGAGCCAATGCTTTTCATTTGATAAAAAGAAATCTGCATGAAAAAAAATCTTTAGATAGAGTGTAATAAATTAAATTAAAAAAACTTACTAAGTACTATCTTCAGCTAAATACTTTGATCTGATAGCTTTTATTCGACTAAATAGAAACGAATTTAAAACTCAAAAGGTAATTAAAATAATTTAATAGATTTTATAGTAAATTCATTTCATAAACTTGCAAATTACAAAAATACTCAAAAAAAAAAAGGAAAAAAAGTAAAAATGGTAAAAAAATCTTATTTATATTGTAGAATATTAATAAAAAGATGAATAAAAAAAAGATTCAAATCAAAGTAGAAATCTCAAATTATTTAAATAGATTAAAAAATAATACAAATAAACATATTTTTTACATAAATTCTTAATGATGTATTGAAAAGACCGATCTTTAAAAGATTCGAACTCCCTTAAAACATATTTTTAAAATGAAAGAGAAAATCTTCGTTCGAAAAGATTTATCCTTTAACCACAACTTAATTTTTAAGATTAAAAAAATTAAAAAAAAGAATAAAAGATTGTCGAAAACAATGAAATGAAGAATTAAGTAAAAAATGGTTAAAAAAGATAAAAAATGAAATGGAAAACTTTATTCTTTATAATCTTCTATAATAAAAAAATAAAAATAATTGTTGAAAGAAAAAATATTTATGTAAGTCAACTAATAAAAAAAAAATCAATAAACATTTTAAAAATATAAAAAATGAGTAAGAATTTTACAAAAATAGGAAAATAAATTTTTTTTTTTATTTCTTATAAAATTTATAAAAGAAATGAAAAGAATTAAATAAAACTGCAAAAGAATAAAAGAAAAAAAAGAATAAAATAAATCTAAAATAAATGAAAAATAAAAAGAAAGAAAAAATGATAAAAAAAAAAATCTATAACATAAAGAAACAGAAACTAAAAGCATAAAAAAAATATATAATTGAAGCATAAAAAAGGCAAAAAATAAATAAAACACTAAAGTTTATCAATTTGAAAATGTTTCGAATAAATGACTATTAAACATAATTCCTTGTAACTTATCAAACTAACTTTCTTTTCCATTGTTTCTTTATTCCCATTATTAATTTTCATAACTACTTGCCACCAAATCATCAATAAAATTCTCTGTTTCATTTTCCTAAAATTCGTTTATCTTCGATACGTCAAATTACTTATAAATATTATTTCTATTACGAAAGATAATTTTCTTATTTCTAACTTATTCTCCGAAAATTTAATTATGTAGTGCTAAAATTACCATAAAGAACAGGAGGAAGATAATGTACTTTCCAGGACCGTAAGAAGTTCTTTTTAAAAATCTGGAAGCTGATATCTGAAATTTTTTGACTTATTTTGGCTCAGTACTTATTTTCATGTGATAAAATTACTTGATATGAGGTATTTTAAATGAGTGGAGTTACATTCGTTTCGAAAGAAGTTTTATGAAAGTGAATAGAGTGGTTTGAGTTTGTTATGTAGATGCAATATTAGAAAGGGTTTTGAATTAGTGAAAACGATTAAAATGATAATGCTTAGATGTTCGTTTTGTAAAAATGGAGACATAGGAGATATTGAAGACTGATCTATATAGAGAAAGTATGTAAGTTATTGTGGTAAATGTGTAATTATATCTTTAGTTAAAATAAATATGTTCGTTTTTGTAAAATCTTAATGAAAACGAATAATGTTAGTATATTGTTTAAAAAATTTAAGTAAGTCTTCTTTGAGTAAATATATGTTTTAAATGTTTTTGTTAAAAAATAGACTTATATGTTTTTCTTATAATTTATATATAGTTTCTTAGTACATGTGTTTCTTAAGAAATATAAAAAAGGCAAAAAATAAATAAAACACTAAAGTTTATCAATTTGAAAATGTTTCGAATAAATGACTATTAAACATAATTCCTTGTAACTTATCAAACTAACTTTCTTTTCCATTGTTTCTTTATTCCCATTATTAATTTTCATAACTACTTGCCACCAAATCATCAATAAAATTCTCTGTTTCATTTTCCTAAAATTCGTTTATCTTCGATACGTCAAATTACTTATAAATATTATTTCTATTACGAAAGATAATTTTCTTATTTCTAACTTATTCTCCGAAAATTTAATTATGTAGTGCTAAAATTACCATAAAGAACAGGAGGAAGATAATGTACTTTCCAGGACCGTAAGAAGTTCTTTTTAAAAATCTGGAAGCTGATATCTGAAATTTTTTGACTTATTTTGGCTCAGTACTTATTTTCATGTGATAAAATTACTTGATATGAGGTATTTTAAATGAGTGGAGTTACATTCGTTTCGAAAGAAGTTTTATGAAAGTGAATAGAGTGGTTTGAGTTTGTTATGTAGATGCAATATTAGAAAGGGTTTTGAATTAGTGAAAACGATTAAAATGATAATGCTTAGATGTTCGTTTTGTAAAAATGGAGACATAGGAGATATTGAAGACTGATCTATATAGAGAAAGTATGTAAGTTATTGTGGTAAATGTGTAATTATATCTTTAGTTAAAATAAATATGTTCGTTTTTGTAAAATCTTAATGAAAACGAATAATGTTAGTATATTGTTTAAAAAATTTAAGTAAGTCTTCTTTGAGTAAATATATGTTTTAAATGTTTTTGTTAAAAAATAGACTTATATGTTTTTCTTATAATTTATATATAGTTTCTTAGTACATGTGTTTCTTAAGAAATATAAAAAAGGCAAAAAATAAATAAAACACTAAAGTTTATCAATTTGAAAATGTTTCGAATAAATGACTATTAAACATAATTCCTTGTAACTTATCAAACTAACTTTCTTTTCCATTGTTTCTTTATTCCCATTATTAATTTTCATAACTACTTGCCACCAAATCATCAATAAAATTCTCTGTTTCATTTTCCTAAAATTCGTTTATCTTCGATACGTCAAATTACTTATAAATATTATTTCTATTACGAAAGATAATTTTCTTATTTCTAACTTATTCTCCGAAAATTTAATTATGTAGTGCTAAAATTACCATAAAGAACAGGAGGAAGATAATGTACTTTCCAGGACCGTAAGAAGTTCTTTTTAAAAATCTGGAAGCTGATATCTGAAATTTTTTGACTTATTTTGGCTCAGTACTTATTTTCATGTGATAAAATTACTTGATATGAGGTATTTTAAATGAGTGGAGTTACATTCGTTTCGAAAGAAGTTTTATGAAAGTGAATAGAGTGGTTTGAGTTTGTTATGTAGATGCAATATTAGAAAGGGTTTTGAATTAGTGAAAACGATTAAAATGATAATGCTTAGATGTTCGTTTTGTAAAAATGGAGACATAGGAGATATTGAAGACTGATCTATATAGAGAAAGTATGTAAGTTATTGTGGTAAATGTGTAATTATATCTTTAGTTAAAATAAATATGTTCGTTTTTGTAAAATCTTAATGAAAACGAATAATGTTAGTATATTGTTTAAAAAATTTAAGTAAGTCTTCTTTGAGTAAATATATGTTTTAAATGTTTTTGTTAAAAAATAGACTTATATGTTTTTCTTATAATTTATATATAGTTTCTTAGTACATGTGTTTCTTAAGAAATATAAAAAAGGCAAAAAATAAATAAAACACTAAAGTTTATCAATTTGAAAATGTTTCGAATAAATGACTATTAAACATAATTCCTTGTAACTTATCAAACTAACTTTCTTTTCCATTGTTTCTTTATTCCCATTATTAATTTTCATAACTACTTGCCACCAAATCATCAATAAAATTCTCTGTTTCATTTTCCTAAAATTCGTTTATCTTCGATACGTCAAATTACTTATAAATATTATTTCTATTACGAAAGATAATTTTCTTATTTCTAACTTATTCTCCGAAAATTTAATTATGTAGTGCTAAAATTACCATAAAGAACAGGAGGAAGATAATGTACTTTCCAGGACCGTAAGAAGTTCTTTTTAAAAATCTGGAAGCTGATATCTGAAATTTTTTGACTTATTTTGGCTCAGTACTTATTTTCATGTGATAAAATTACTTGATATGAGGTATTTTAAATGAGTGGAGTTACATTCGTTTCGAAAGAAGTTTTATGAAAGTGAATAGAGTGGTTTGAGTTTGTTATGTAGATGCAATATTAGAAAGGGTTTTGAATTAGTGAAAACGATTAAAATGATAATGCTTAGATGTTCGTTTTGTAAAAATGGAGACATAGGAGATATTGAAGACTGATCTATATAGAGAAAGTATGTAAGTTATTGTGGTAAATGTGTAATTATATCTTTAGTTAAAATAAATATGTTCGTTTTTGTAAAATCTTAATGAAAACGAATAATGTTAGTATATTGTTTAAAAAATTTAAGTAAGTCTTCTTTGAGTAAATATATGTTTTAAATGTTTTTGTTAAAAAATAGACTTATATGTTTTTCTTATAATTTATATATAGTTTCTTAGTACATGTGTTTCTTAAGAAATATAAAAAAGGCAAAAAATAAATAAAACACTAAAGTTTATCAATTTGAAAATGTTTCGAATAAATGACTATTAAACATAATTCCTTGTAACTTATCAAACTAACTTTCTTTTCCATTGTTTCTTTATTCCCATTATTAATTTTCATAACTACTTGCCACCAAATCATCAATAAAATTCTCTGTTTCATTTTCCTAAAATTCGTTTATCTTCGATACGTCAAATTACTTATAAATATTATTTCTATTACGAAAGATAATTTTCTTATTTCTAACTTATTCTCCGAAAATTTAATTATGTAGTGCTAAAATTACCATAAAGAACAGGAGGAAGATAATGTACTTTCCAGGACCGTAAGAAGTTCTTTTTAAAAATCTGGAAGCTGATATCTGAAATTTTTTGACTTATTTTGGCTCAGTACTTATTTTCATGTGATAAAATTACTTGATATGAGGTATTTTAAATGAGTGGAGTTACATTCGTTTCGAAAGAAGTTTTATGAAAGTGAATAGAGTGGTTTGAGTTTGTTATGTAGATGCAATATTAGAAAGGGTTTTGAATTAGTGAAAACGATTAAAATGATAATGCTTAGATGTTCGTTTTGTAAAAATGGAGACATAGGAGATATTGAAGACTGATCTATATAGAGAAAGTATGTAAGTTATTGTGGTAAATGTGTAATTATATCTTTAGTTAAAATAAATATGTTCGTTTTTGTAAAATCTTAATGAAAACGAATAATGTTAGTATATTGTTTAAAAAATTTAAGTAAGTCTTCTTTGAGTAAATATATGTTTTAAATGTTTTTGTTAAAAAATAGACTTATATGTTTTTCTTATAATTTATATATAGTTTCTTAGTACATGTGTTTCTTAAGAAATATAAAAAAGGCAAAAAATAAATAAAACACTAAAGTTTATCAATTTGAAAATGTTTCGAATAAATGACTATTAAACATAATTCCTTGTAACTTATCAAACTAACTTTCTTTTCCATTGTTTCTTTATTCCCATTATTAATTTTCATAACTACTTGCCACCAAATCATCAATAAAATTCTCTGTTTCATTTTCCTAAAATTCGTTTATCTTCGATACGTCAAATTACTTATAAATATTATTTCTATTACGAAAGATAATTTTCTTATTTCTAACTTATTCTCCGAAAATTTAATTATGTAGTGCTAAAATTACCATAAAGAACAGGAGGAAGATAATGTACTTTCCAGGACCGTAAGAAGTTCTTTTTAAAAATCTGGAAGCTGATATCTGAAATTTTTTGACTTATTTTGGCTCAGTACTTATTTTCATGTGATAAAATTACTTGATATGAGGTATTTTAAATGAGTGGAGTTACATTCGTTTCGAAAGAAGTTTTATGAAAGTGAATAGAGTGGTTTGAGTTTGTTATGTAGATGCAATATTAGAAAGGGTTTTGAATTAGTGAAAACGATTAAAATGATAATGCTTAGATGTTCGTTTTGTAAAAATGGAGACATAGGAGATATTGAAGACTGATCTATATAGAGAAAGTATGTAAGTTATTGTGGTAAATGTGTAATTATATCTTTAGTTAAAATAAATATGTTCGTTTTTGTAAAATCTTAATGAAAACGAATAATGTTAGTATATTGTTTAAAAAATTTAAGTAAGTCTTCTTTGAGTAAATATATGTTTTAAATGTTTTTGTTAAAAAATAGACTTATATGTTTTTCTTATAATTTATATATAGTTTCTTAGTACATGTGTTTCTTAAGAAATATAAAAAAGGCAAAAAATAAATAAAACACTAAAGTTTATCAATTTGAAAATGTTTCGAATAAATGACTATTAAACATAATTCCTTGTAACTTATCAAACTAACTTTCTTTTCCATTGTTTCTTTATTCCCATTATTAATTTTCATAACTACTTGCCACCAAATCATCAATAAAATTCTCTGTTTCATTTTCCTAAAATTCGTTTATCTTCGATACGTCAAATTACTTATAAATATTATTTCTATTACGAAAGATAATTTTCTTATTTCTAACTTATTCTCCGAAAATTTAATTATGTAGTGCTAAAATTACCATAAAGAACAGGAGGAAGATAATGTACTTTCCAGGACCGTAAGAAGTTCTTTTTAAAAATCTGGAAGCTGATATCTGAAATTTTTTGACTTATTTTGGCTCAGTACTTATTTTCATGTGATAAAATTACTTGATATGAGGTATTTTAAATGAGTGGAGTTACATTCGTTTCGAAAGAAGTTTTATGAAAGTGAATAGAGTGGTTTGAGTTTGTTATGTAGATGCAATATTAGAAGGGGTTTTGAATTAGTGAAAACGATTAAAATGATAATGCTTAGATGTTCGTTTTGTAAAAATGGAGACATAGGAGATATTGAAGACTGATCTATATAGAGAAAGTATGTAAGTTATTGTGGTAAATGTGTAATTATATCTTTAGTTAAAATAAATATGTTCGTTTTTGTAAAATCTTAATGAAAACGAATAATGTTAGTATATTGTTTAAAAAATTTAAGTAAGTCTTCTTTGAGTAAATATATGTTTTAAATGTTTTTGTTAAAAAATAGACTTATATGTTTTTCTTATAATTTATATATAGTTTCTTAGTACATGTGTTTCTTAAGAAATATAAAAAAGGCAAAAAATAAATAAAACACTAAAGTTTATCAATTTGAAAATGTTTCGAATAAATGACTATTAAACATAATTCCTTGTAACTTATCAAACTAACTTTCTTTTCCATTGTTTCTTTATTCCCATTATTAATTTTCATAACTACTTGCCACCAAATCATCAATAAAATTCTCTGTTTCATTTTCCTAAAATTCGTTTATCTTCGATACGTCAAATTACTTATAAATATTATTTCTATTACGAAAGATAATTTTCTTATTTCTAACTTATTCTCCGAAAATTTAATTATGTAGTGCTAAAATTACCATAAAGAACAGGAGGAAGATAATGTACTTTCCAGGACCGTAAGAAGTTCTTTTTAAAAATCTGGAAGCTGATATCTGAAATTTTTTGACTTATTTTGGCTCAGTACTTATTTTCATGTGATAAAATTACTTGATATGAGGTATTTTAAATGAGTGGAGTTACATTCGTTTCGAAAGAAGTTTTATGAAAGTGAATAGAGTGGTTTGAGTTTGTTATGTAGATGCAATATTAGAAAGGGTTTTGAATTAGTGAAAACGATTAAAATGATAATGCTTAGATGTTCGTTTTGTAAAAATGGAGACATAGGAGATATTGAAGACTGATCTATATAGAGAAAGTATGTAAGTTATTGTGGTAAATGTGTAATTATATCTTTAGTTAAAATAAATATGTTCGTTTTTGTAAAATCTTAATGAAAACGAATAATGTTAGTATATTGTTTAAAAAATTTAAGTAAGTCTTCTTTGAGTAAATATATGTTTTAAATGTTTTTGTTAAAAAATAGACTTATATGTTTTTCTTATAATTTATATATAGTTTCTTAGTACATGTGTTTCTTAAGAAATATAAAAAAGGCAAAAAATAAATAAAACACTAAAGTTTATCAATTTGAAAATGTTTCGAATAAATGACTATTAAACATAATTCCTTGTAACTTATCAAACTAACTTTCTTTTCCATTGTTTCTTTATTCCCATTATTAATTTTCATAACTACTTGCCACCAAATCATCAATAAAATTCTCTGTTTCATTTTCCTAAAATTCGTTTATCTTCGATACGTCAAATTACTTATAAATATTATTTCTATTACGAAAGATAATTTTCTTATTTCTAACTTATTCTCCGAAAATTTAATTATGTAGTGCTAAAATTACCATAAAGAACAGGAGGAAGATAATGTACTTTCCAGGACCGTAAGAAGTTCTTTTTAAAAATCTGGAAGCTGATATCTGAAATTTTTTGACTTATTTTGGCTCAGTACTTATTTTCATGTGATAAAATTACTTGATATGAGGTATTTTAAATGAGTGGAGTTACATTCGTTTCGAAAGAAGTTTTATGAAAGTGAATAGAGTGGTTTGAGTTTGTTATGTAGATGCAATATTAGAAAGGGTTTTGAATTAGTGAAAACGATTAAAATGATAATGCTTAGATGTTCGTTTTGTAAAAATGGAGACATAGGAGATATTGAAGACTGATCTATATAGAGAAAGTATGTAAGTTATTGTGGTAAATGTGTAATTATATCTTTAGTTAAAATAAATATGTTCGTTTTTGTAAAATCTTAATGAAAACGAATAATGTTAGTATATTGTTTAAAAAATTTAAGTAAGTCTTCTTTGAGTAAATATATGTTTTAAATGTTTTTGTTAAAAAATAGACTTATATGTTTTTCTTATAATTTATATATAGTTTCTTAGTACATGTGTTTCTTAAGAAATATAAAAAAGGCAAAAAATAAATAAAACACTAAAGTTTATCAATTTGAAAATGTTTCGAATAAATGACTATTAAACATAATTCCTTGTAACTTATCAAACTAACTTTCTTTTCCATTGTTTCTTTATTCCCATTATTAATTTTCATAACTACTTGCCACCAAATCATCAATAAAATTCTCTGTTTCATTTTCCTAAAATTCGTTTATCTTCGATACGTCAAATTACTTATAAATATTATTTCTATTACGAAAGATAATTTTCTTATTTCTAACTTATTCTCCGAAAATTTAATTATGTAGTGCTAAAATTACCATAAAGAACAGGAGGAAGATAATGTACTTTCCAGGACCGTAAGAAGTTCTTTTTAAAAATCTGGAAGCTGATATCTGAAATTTTTTGACTTATTTTGGCTCAGTACTTATTTTCATGTGATAAAATTACTTGATATGAGGTATTTTAAATGAGTGGAGTTACATTCGTTTCGAAAGAAGTTTTATGAAAGTGAATAGAGTGGTTTGAGTTTGTTATGTAGATGCAATATTAGAAGGGGTTTTGAATTAGTGAAAACGATTAAAATGATAATGCTTAGATGTTCGTTTTGTAAAAATGGAGACATAGAAGATATTGAAGACTGATCTATATAGAGAAAGTATGTAAGTTATTGTGGTAAATGTGTAATTATATCTTTAGTTAAAATAAATATGTTCGTTTTTGTAAAATCTTAATGAAAACGAATAATGTTAGTATATTGTTTAAAAAATTTAAGTAAGTCTTCTTTGAGTAAATATATGTTTTAAATGTTTTTGTTAAAAAATAGACTTATATGTTTTTCTTATAATTTATATATAGTTTCTTAGTACATGTGTTTCTTAAGAAATATAAAAAAGGCAAAAAATAAATAAAACACTAAAGTTTATCAATTTGAAAATGTTTCGAATAAATGACTATTAAACATAATTCCTTGTAACTTATCAAACTAACTTTCTTTTCCATTGTTTCTTTATTCCCATTATTAATTTTCATAACTACTTGCCACCAAATCATCAATAAAATTCTCTGTTTCATTTTCCTAAAATTCGTTTATCTTCGATACGTCAAATTACTTATAAATATTATTTCTATTACGAAAGATAATTTTCTTATTTCTAACTTATTCTCCGAAAATTTAATTATGTAGTGCTAAAATTACCATAAAGAACAGGAGGAAGATAATGTACTTTCCAGGACCGTAAGAAGTTCTTTTTAAAAATCTGGAAGCTGATATCTGAAATTTTTTGACTTATTTTGGCTCAGTACTTATTTTCATGTGATAAAATTACTTGATATGAGGTATTTTAAATGAGTGGAGTTACATTCGTTTCGAAAGAAGTTTTATGAAAGTGAATAGAGTGGTTTGAGTTTGTTATGTAGATGCAATATTAGAAAGGGTTTTGAATTAGTGAAAACGATTAAAATGATAATGCTTAGATGTTCGTTTTGTAAAAATGGAGACATAGGAGATATTGAAGACTGATCTATATAGAGAAAGTATGTAAGTTATTGTGGTAAATGTGTAATTATATCTTTAGTTAAAATAAATATGTTCGTTTTTGTAAAATCTTAATGAAAACGAATAATGTTAGTATATTGTTTAAAAAATTTAAGTAAGTCTTCTTTGAGTAAATATATGTTTTAAATGTTTTTGTTAAAAAATAGACTTATATGTTTTTCTTATAATTTATATATAGTTTCTTAGTACATGTGTTTCTTAAGAAATATAAAAAAGGCAAAAAATAAATAAAACACTAAAGTTTATCAATTTGAAAATGTTTCGAATAAATGACTATTAAACATAATTCCTTGTAACTTATCAAACTAACTTTCTTTTCCATTGTTTCTTTATTCCCATTATTAATTTTCATAACTACTTGCCACCAAATCATCAATAAAATTCTCTGTTTCATTTTCCTAAAATTCGTTTATCTTCGATACGTCAAATTACTTATAAATATTATTTCTATTACGAAAGATAATTTTCTTATTTCTAACTTATTCTCCGAAAATTTAATTATGTAGTGCTAAAATTACCATAAAGAACAGGAGGAAGATAATGTACTTTCCAGGACCGTAAGAAGTTCTTTTTAAAAATCTGGAAGCTGATATCTGAAATTTTTTGACTTATTTTGGCTCAGTACTTATTTTCATGTGATAAAATTACTTGATATGAGGTATTTTAAATGAGTGGAGTTACATTCGTTTCGAAAGAAGTTTTATGAAAGTGAATAGAGTGGTTTGAGTTTGTTATGTAGATGCAATATTAGAAAGGGTTTTGAATTAGTGAAAACGATTAAAATGATAATGCTTAGATGTTCGTTTTGTAAAAATGGAGACATAGGAGATATTGAAGACTGATCTATATAGAGAAAGTATGTAAGTTATTGTGGTAAATGTGTAATTATATCTTTAGTTAAAATAAATATGTTCGTTTTTGTAAAATCTTAATGAAAACGAATAATGTTAGTATATTGTTTAAAAAATTTAAGTAAGTCTTCTTTGAGTAAATATATGTTTTAAATGTTTTTGTTAAAAAATAGACTTATATGTTTTTCTTATAATTTATATATAGTTTCTTAGTACATGTGTTTCTTAAGAAATATAAAAAAGGCAAAAAATAAATAAAACACTAAAGTTTATCAATTTGAAAATGTTTCGAATAAATGACTATTAAACATAATTCCTTGTAACTTATCAAACTAACTTTCTTTTCCATTGTTTCTTTATTCCCATTATTAATTTTCATAACTACTTGCCACCAAATCATCAATAAAATTCTCTGTTTCATTTTCCTAAAATTCGTTTATCTTCGATACGTCAAATTACTTATAAATATTATTTCTATTACGAAAGATAATTTTCTTATTTCTAACTTATTCTCCGAAAATTTAATTATGTAGTGCTAAAATTACCATAAAGAACAGGAGGAAGATAATGTACTTTCCAGGACCGTAAGAAGTTCTTTTTAAAAATCTGGAAGCTGATATCTGAAATTTTTTGACTTATTTTGGCTCAGTACTTATTTTCATGTGATAAAATTACTTGATATGAGGTATTTTAAATGAGTGGAGTTACATTCGTTTCGAAAGAAGTTTTATGAAAGTGAATAGAGTGGTTTGAGTTTGTTATGTAGATGCAATATTAGAAGGGGTTTTGAATTAGTGAAAACGATTAAAATGATAATGCTTAGATGTTCGTTTTGTAAAAATGGAGACATAGAAGATATTGAAGACTGATCTATATAGAGAAAGTATGTAAGTTATTGTGGTAAATGTGTAATTATATCTTTAGTTAAAATAAATATGTTCGTTTTTGTAAAATCTTAATGAAAACGAATAATGTTAGTATATTGTTTAAAAAATTTAAGTAAGTCTTCTTTGAGTAAATATATGTTTTAAATGTTTTTGTTAAAAAATAGACTTATATGTTTTTCTTATAATTTATATATAGTTTCTTAGTACATGTGTTTCTTAAGAAATATAAAAAAGGCAAAAAATAAATAAAACACTAAAGTTTATCAATTTGAAAATGTTTCGAATAAATGACTATTAAACATAATTCCTTGTAACTTATCAAACTAACTTTCTTTTCCATTGTTTCTTTATTCCCATTATTAATTTTCATAACTACTTGCCACCAAATCATCAATAAAATTCTCTGTTTCATTTTCCTAAAATTCGTTTATCTTCGATACGTCAAATTACTTATAAATATTATTTCTATTACGAAAGATAATTTTCTTATTTCTAACTTATTCTCCGAAAATTTAATTATGTAGTGCTAAAATTACCATAAAGAACAGGAGGAAGATAATGTACTTTCCAGGACCGCAAGAAGTTCTTTTTAAAAATCTGGAAGCTGATATCTGAAATTTTTTGACTTATTTTGGCTCAGTACTTATTTTCATGTGATAAAATTACTTGATATGAGGTATTTTAAATGAGTGGAGTTACATTCGTTTCGAAAGAAGTTTTATGAAAGTGAATAGAGTGGTTTGAGTTTGTTATGTAGATGCAATATTAGAAGGGGTTTTGAATTAGTGAAAACGATTAAAATGATAATGCTTAGATGTTCGTTTTGTAAAAATGGAGACATAGAAGATATTGAAGACTGATCTATATAGAGAAAGTATGTAAGTTATTGTGGTAAATGTGTAATTATATCTTTAGTTAAAATAAATATGTTCGTTTTTGTAAAATCTTAATGAAAACGAATAATGTTAGTATATTGTTTAAAAAATTTAAGTAAGTCTTCTTTGAGTAAATATATGTTTTAAATGTTTTTGTTAAAAAATAGACTTATATGTTTTTCTTATAATTTATATATAGTTTCTTAGTACATGTGTTTCTTAAGAAATATAAAAAAGGCAAAAAATAAATAAAACACTAAAGTTTATCAATTTGAAAATGTTTCGAATAAATGACTATTAAACATAATTCCTTGTAACTTATCAAACTAACTTTCTTTTCCATTGTTTCTTTATTCCCATTATTAATTTTCATAACTACTTGCCACCAAATCATCAATAAAATTCTCTGTTTCATTTTCCTAAAATTCGTTTATCTTCGATACGTCAAATTACTTATAAATATTATTTCTATTACGAAAGATAATTTTCTTATTTCTAACTTATTCTCCGAAAATTTAATTATGTAGTGCTAAAATTACCATAAAGAACAGGAGGAAGATAATGTACTTTCCAGGACCGCAAGAAGTTCTTTTTAAAAATCTGGAAGCTGATATCTGAAATTTTTTGACTTATTTTGGCTCAGTACTTATTTTCATGTGATAAAATTACTTGATATGAGGTATTTTAAATGAGTGGAGTTACATTCGTTTCGAAAGAAGTTTTATGAAAGTGAATAGAGTGGTTTGAGTTTGTTATGTAGATGCAATATTAGAAGGGGTTTTGAATTAGTGAAAACGATTAAAATGATAATGCTTAGATGTTCGTTTTGTAAAAATGGAGACATAGAAGATATTGAAGACTGATCTATATAGAGAAAGTATGTAAGTTATTGTGGTAAATGTGTAATTATATCTTTAGTTAAAATAAATATGTTCGTTTTTGTAAAATCTTAATGAAAACGAATAATGTTAGTATATTGTTTAAAAAATTTAAGTAAGTCTTCTTTGAGTAAATATATGTTTTAAATGTTTTTGTTAAAAAATAGACTTATATGTTTTTCTTATAATTTATATATAGTTTCTTAGTACATGTGTTTCTTAAGAAATATAAAAAAGGCAAAAAATAAATAAAACACTAAAGTTTATCAATTTGAAAATGTTTCGAATAAATGACTATTAAACATAATTCCTTGTAACTTATCAAACTAACTTTCTTTTCCATTGTTTCTTTATTCCCATTATTAATTTTCATAACTACTTGCCACCAAATCATCAATAAAATTCTCTGTTTCATTTTCCTAAAATTCGTTTATCTTCGATACGTCAAATTACTTATAAATATTATTTCTATTACGAAAGATAATTTTCTTATTTCTAACTTATTCTCCGAAAATTTAATTATGTAGTGCTAAAATTACCATAAAGAACAGGAGGAAGATAATGTACTTTCCAGGACCGCAAGAAGTTCTTTTTAAAAATCTGGAAGCTGATATCTGAAATTTTTTGACTTATTTTGGCTCAGTACTTATTTTCATGTGATAAAATTACTTGATATGAGGTATTTTAAATGAGTGGAGTTACATTCGTTTCGAAAGAAGTTTTATGAAAGTGAATAGAGTGGTTTGAGTTTGTTATGTAGATGCAATATTAGAAGGGGTTTTGAATTAGTGAAAACGATTAAAATGATAATGCTTAGATGTTCGTTTTGTAAAAATGGAGACATAGAAGATATTGAAGACTGATCTATATAGAGAAAGTATGTAAGTTATTGTGGTAAATGTGTAATTATATCTTTAGTTAAAATAAATATGTTCGTTTTTGTAAAATCTTAATGAAAACGAATAATGTTAGTATATTGTTTAAAAAATTTAAGTAAGTCTTCTTTGAGTAAATATATGTTTTAAATGTTTTTGTTAAAAAATAGACTTATATGTTTTTCTTATAATTTATATATAGTTTCTTAGTACATGTGTTTCTTAAGAAATATAAAAAAGGCAAAAAATAAATAAAACACTAAAGTTTATCAATTTGAAAATGTTTCGAATAAATGACTATTAAACATAATTCCTTGTAACTTATCAAACTAACTTTCTTTTCCATTGTTTCTTTATTCCCATTATTAATTTTCATAACTACTTGCCACCAAATCATCAATAAAATTCTCTGTTTCATTTTCCTAAAATTCGTTTATCTTCGATACGTCAAATTACTTATAAATATTATTTCTATTACGAAAGATAATTTTCTTATTTCTAACTTATTCTCCGAAAATTTAATTATGTAGTGCTAAAATTACCATAAAGAACAGGAGGAAGATAATGTACTTTCCAGGACCGCAAGAAGTTCTTTTTAAAAATCTGGAAGCTGATATCTGAAATTTTTTGACTTATTTTGGCTCAGTACTTATTTTCATGTGATAAAATTACTTGATATGAGGTATTTTAAATGAGTGGAGTTACATTCGTTTCGAAAGAAGTTTTATGAAAGTGAATAGAGTGGTTTGAGTTTGTTATGTAGATGCAATATTAGAAGGGGTTTTGAATTAGTGAAAACGATTAAAATGATAATGCTTAGATGTTCGTTTTGTAAAAATGGAGACATAGAAGATATTGAAGACTGATCTATATAGAGAAAGTATGTAAGTTATTGTGGTAAATGTGTAATTATATCTTTAGTTAAAATAAATATGTTCGTTTTTGTAAAATCTTAATGAAAACGAATAATGTTAGTATATTGTTTAAAAAATTTAAGTAAGTCTTCTTTGAGTAAATATATGTTTTAAATGTTTTTGTTAAAAAATAGACTTATATGTTTTTCTTATAATTTATATATAGTTTCTTAGTACATGTGTTTCTTAAGAAATATAAAAAAGGCAAAAAATAAATAAAACACTAAAGTTTATCAATTTGAAAATGTTTCGAATAAATGACTATTAAACATAATTCCTTGTAACTTATCAAACTAACTTTCTTTTCCATTGTTTCTTTATTCCCATTATTAATTTTCATAACTACTTGCCACCAAATCATCAATAAAATTCTCTGTTTCATTTTCCTAAAATTCGTTTATCTTCGATACGTCAAATTACTTATAAATATTATTTCTATTACGAAAGATAATTTTCTTATTTCTAACTTATTCTCCGAAAATTTAATTATGTAGTGCTAAAATTACCATAAAGAACAGGAGGAAGATAATGTACTTTCCAGGACCGCAAGAAGTTCTTTTTAAAAATCTGGAAGCTGATATCTGAAATTTTTTGACTTATTTTGGCTCAGTACTTATTTTCATGTGATAAAATTACTTGATATGAGGTATTTTAAATGAGTGGAGTTACATTCGTTTCGAAAGAAGTTTTATGAAAGTGAATAGAGTGGTTTGAGTTTGTTATGTAGATGCAATATTAGAAGGGGTTTTGAATTAGTGAAAACGATTAAAATGATAATGCTTAGATGTTCGTTTTGTAAAAATGGAGACATAGAAGATATTGAAGACTGATCTATATAGAGAAAGTATGTAAGTTATTGTGGTAAATGTGTAATTATATCTTTAGTTAAAATAAATATGTTCGTTTTTGTAAAATCTTAATGAAAACGAATAATGTTAGTATATTGTTTAAAAAATTTAAGTAAGTCTTCTTTGAGTAAATATATGTTTTAAATGTTTTTGTTAAAAAATAGACTTATATGTTTTTCTTATAATTTATATATAGTTTCTTAGTACATGTGTTTCTTAAGAAATATAAAAAAGGCAAAAAATAAATAAAACACTAAAGTTTATCAATTTGAAAATGTTTCGAATAAATGACTATTAAACATAATTCCTTGTAACTTATCAAACTAACTTTCTTTTCCATTGTTTCTTTATTCCCATTATTAATTTTCATAACTACTTGCCACCAAATCATCAATAAAATTCTCTGTTTCATTTTCCTAAAATTCGTTTATCTTCGATACGTCAAATTACTTATAAATATTATTTCTATTACGAAAGATAATTTTCTTATTTCTAACTTATTCTCCGAAAATTTAATTATGTAGTGCTAAAATTACCATAAAGAACAGGAGGAAGATAATGTACTTTCCAGGACCGCAAGAAGTTCTTTTTAAAAATCTGGAAGCTGATATCTGAAATTTTTTGACTTATTTTGGCTCAGTACTTATTTTCATGTGATAAAATTACTTGATATGAGGTATTTTAAATGAGTGGAGTTACATTCGTTTCGAAAGAAGTTTTATGAAAGTGAATAGAGTGGTTTGAGTTTGTTATGTAGATGCAATATTAGAAGGGGTTTTGAATTAGTGAAAACGATTAAAATGATAATGCTTAGATGTTCGTTTTGTAAAAATGGAGACATAGAAGATATTGAAGACTGATCTATATAGAGAAAGTATGTAAGTTATTGTGGTAAATGTGTAATTATATCTTTAGTTAAAATAAATATGTTCGTTTTTGTAAAATCTTAATGAAAACGAATAATGTTAGTATATTGTTTAAAAAATTTAAGTAAGTCTTCTTTGAGTAAATATATGTTTTAAATGTTTTTGTTAAAAAATAGACTTATATGTTTTTCTTATAATTTATATATAGTTTCTTAGTACATGTGTTTCTTAAGAAATATAAAAAAGGCAAAAAATAAATAAAACACTAAAGTTTATCAATTTGAAAATGTTTCGAATAAATGACTATTAAACATAATTCCTTGTAACTTATCAAACTAACTTTCTTTTCCATTGTTTCTTTATTCCCATTATTAATTTTCATAACTACTTGCCACCAAATCATCAATAAAATTCTCTGTTTCATTTTCCTAAAATTCGTTTATCTTCGATACGTCAAATTACTTATAAATATTATTTCTATTACGAAAGATAATTTTCTTATTTCTAACTTATTCTCCGAAAATTTAATTATGTAGTGCTAAAATTACCATAAAGAACAGGAGGAAGATAATGTACTTTCCAGGACCGCAAGAAGTTCTTTTTAAAAATCTGGAAGCTGATATCTGAAATTTTTTGACTTATTTTGGCTCAGTACTTATTTTCATGTGATAAAATTACTTGATATGAGGTATTTTAAATGAGTGGAGTTACATTCGTTTCGAAAGAAGTTTTATGAAAGTGAATAGAGTGGTTTGAGTTTGTTATGTAGATGCAATATTAGAAGGGGTTTTGAATTAGTGAAAACGATTAAAATGATAATGCTTAGATGTTCGTTTTGTAAAAATGGAGACATAGAAGATATTGAAGACTGATCTATATAGAGAAAGTATGTAAGTTATTGTGGTAAATGTGTAATTATATCTTTAGTTAAAATAAATATGTTCGTTTTTGTAAAATCTTAATGAAAACGAATAATGTTAGTATATTGTTTAAAAAATTTAAGTAAGTCTTCTTTGAGTAAATATATGTTTTAAATGTTTTTGTTAAAAAATAGACTTATATGTTTTTCTTATAATTTATATATAGTTTCTTAGTACATGTGTTTCTTAAGAAATATAAAAAAGGCAAAAAATAAATAAAACACTAAAGTTTATCAATTTGAAAATGTTTCGAATAAATGACTATTAAACATAATTCCTTGTAACTTATCAAACTAACTTTCTTTTCCATTGTTTCTTTATTCCCATTATTAATTTTCATAACTACTTGCCACCAAATCATCAATAAAATTCTCTGTTTCATTTTCCTAAAATTCGTTTATCTTCGATACGTCAAATTACTTATAAATATTATTTCTATTACGAAAGATAATTTTCTTATTTCTAACTTATTCTCCGAAAATTTAATTATGTAGTGCTAAAATTACCATAAAGAACAGGAGGAAGATAATGTACTTTCCAGGACCGCAAGAAGTTCTTTTTAAAAATCTGGAAGCTGATATCTGAAATTTTTTGACTTATTTTGGCTCAGTACTTATTTTCATGTGATAAAATTACTTGATATGAGGTATTTTAAATGAGTGGAGTTACATTCGTTTCGAAAGAAGTTTTATGAAAGTGAATAGAGTGGTTTGAGTTTGTTATGTAGATGCAATATTAGAAGGGGTTTTGAATTAGTGAAAACGATTAAAATGATAATGCTTAGATGTTCGTTTTGTAAAAATGGAGACATAGAAGATATTGAAGACTGATCTATATAGAGAAAGTATGTAAGTTATTGTGGTAAATGTGTAATTATATCTTTAGTTAAAATAAATATGTTCGTTTTTGTAAAATCTTAATGAAAACGAATAATGTTAGTATATTGTTTAAAAAATTTAAGTAAGTCTTCTTTGAGTAAATATATGTTTTAAATGTTTTTGTTAAAAAATAGACTTATATGTTTTTCTTATAATTTATATATAGTTTCTTAGTACATGTGTTTCTTAAGAAATATAAAAAAGGCAAAAAATAAATAAAACACTAAAGTTTATCAATTTGAAAATGTTTCGAATAAATGACTATTAAACATAATTCCTTGTAACTTATCAAACTAACTTTCTTTTCCATTGTTTCTTTATTCCCATTATTAATTTTCATAACTACTTGCCACCAAATCATCAATAAAATTCTCTGTTTCATTTTCCTAAAATTCGTTTATCTTCGATACGTCAAATTACTTATAAATATTATTTCTATTACGAAAGATAATTTTCTTATTTCTAACTTATTCTCCGAAAATTTAATTATGTAGTGCTAAAATTACCATAAAGAACAGGAGGAAGATAATGTACTTTCCAGGACCGCAAGAAGTTCTTTTTAAAAATCTGGAAGCTGATATCTGAAATTTTTTGACTTATTTTGGCTCAGTACTTATTTTCATGTGATAAAATTACTTGATATGAGGTATTTTAAATGAGTGGAGTTACATTCGTTTCGAAAGAAGTTTTATGAAAGTGAATAGAGTGGTTTGAGTTTGTTATGTAGATGCAATATTAGAAGGGGTTTTGAATTAGTGAAAACGATTAAAATGATAATGCTTAGATGTTCGTTTTGTAAAAATGGAGACATAGAAGATATTGAAGACTGATCTATATAGAGAAAGTATGTAAGTTATTGTGGTAAATGTGTAATTATATCTTTAGTTAAAATAAATATGTTCGTTTTTGTAAAATCTTAATGAAAACGAATAATGTTAGTATATTGTTTAAAAAATTTAAGTAAGTCTTCTTTGAGTAAATATATGTTTTAAATGTTTTTGTTAAAAAATAGACTTATATGTTTTTCTTATAATTTATATATAGTTTCTTAGTACATGTGTTTCTTAAGAAATATAAAAAAGGCAAAAAATAAATAAAACACTAAAGTTTATCAATTTGAAAATGTTTCGAATAAATGACTATTAAACATAATTCCTTGTAACTTATCAAACTAACTTTCTTTTCCATTGTTTCTTTATTCCCATTATTAATTTTCATAACTACTTGCCACCAAATCATCAATAAAATTCTCTGTTTCATTTTCCTAAAATTCGTTTCAACATAACAGGTATCATTCTTAATTCTTAATTCTATGATAAAGCACTAAAAATCTGTTTTATCTGAGTCAAATTAATAAAATATAGAATTTTATTCTCTTTGCCTACATTTTTTTTAAATAATTGCAGCTTTTGAAATTTTTGTTTTATTTATAATTAAATAGAAATTTAAAATAAAGCTTAATCATCATACAGAAGTAAACTCTAATCTAGTTTTAAATTTAATTTGGTATACTTAAATTTTGAAATATCTTTAAATAATAAGAGTTTTAAATCAAGAAAGAAGAAATGATACTTATAATTTAAAATAAGTTTAAATCATATGGCTTATTCTAAAATTATATTATCCATTTAGATTTGGTTTGCCAATTTATAAGTATCTTTTTGAAGATAATGTTTAAATTAAATAAATTCCTTATTTTAAGAAAGGATTTATAGATGGAATAGAAATAAAGCTTGGTTCTTAAAAAGGAAATCTCTAGCAAATTGAAAAAAGCTCCATTTATAATGGATTTGATATAATAGTTTTAAATAAGACAATTCATACCTTTTATTTTATTTTTATTTGTGTTAAATGAATAATTAATAATCGGGCCGAATCACTATGGCAGAAAATCAAGAAGAAACAAAGGGTGCTTCTCAACAATAATGGGACAAAAACGTATTACTAATTTCTACCAGGAGAAGAAATCGCTTCTACATGTGGCAAGCCAAAGTGAAGTTGAGAGAAATGGATTCAATTGAGTTACACGGACTAGGTGATGCTATGAGTCTTGTTGTCAGCGTAGCTGAATCTCTGCAACGTTTAGATTATGTTTAAATTACTAAAATACAAACTCTTACTACTGATGTTAAGACAAGAGATAACTTCACTGCTAAAAGAGCAAAACTCATTATCACTATTTAGAAAACCGCAAATTTTGACACTCTTTATGATACCTATGAGAAAAATAGAAGCAGTGCTAATCTTATTTCACCGGAAGAAAGTAAGCAAAAAGATTGAGCTCATCGACACTTAAATTTAATTTTCTTAAACTTCTTTACTTTTCATCTAATAATTTAATTAACTACATTCTCTCGCTCATTTCTTTTATACCTACTTAAGAAAAATTTGCTTACGCTTTTATATTTTATCTCTAAAACTTATATTGAAAAAGATTGCGTTGATCTAGATTGGAGAAAAAGTATTAAAAGATTTGCATAAATTAAGGTAATAGCATTATCTATTCTGATATTTTTCATACTCAAAATAAAAATTATTTAAATTAAGTTTTTTAAACTTTCCTACTTAGAAAGGTGGGATTAAACTTTTAATTTCTCTTCAATTTTTAATTCAAAAGTTTATAAAATAATTTTTAAGAGCTGTATAATAGCATCTAGTAGGTAATTTTTAATTAATTTTGAAGTTCTTTAATTATATAGCTAAAAATCAAAGGTAAATCTACGAAATAAAATAGATATATTTAATCTCTTTTATAGAAGCTTTTTTCTTTAAAAATGTTGGTATAAAGTTATTGTAAAAAGTAAACTAATTTATAATGCTTTAATTTAGACTTAGTGGATTGCCCTATATTTTTTTGAGTGAGTTTTTTTCTAACTTTATTGGATGGAAATTTCTTCTATACTAAAGAGAATTTTCTTTTTATTAGCAATAAAAGTTGCTTTATGATATTTAGAAGTATACAGAAAACTTACTCGTAGTAGCTTTAAGAGTTTTTAAAGTATTTATTTTATCTTAATTCTTGCTTTCTTCAAGATATAACACTTAGCCCTCTTCAGATTTTATCAAAATTTCTTATAAAACTCAGCATTTCTAAAATAATTCTTGAAACATCCTTTATTAGAACTGTAGTTGTAGGATGTACATATAGAAGAACTTGACAAATATCATATCTATAATGAATGAGAAACTCAGTTTGCTACAATCTATTACATATTCAAATTTAAACTTGCTAATTAAATAAAATCACTTATATATAATTAATTTCATTTAATAAGATGCTAAAAGTTCATTGTATAGAAATATAGTGAAAAACTAAACTTAATAAATCCAAGGAAAACTTAAAGCATTATAATAAACCTTTAACCAAAAATAGTTCTAACAATTATATAATTTAGATAAGATATAAATTTAACTATAGATACTTAATCATTTATCATAATGCTTTCAAATAAGATAAGATTAAATTATTACTAAGCAATTCTTAGTTATAAATCCCTTATTTACTTTAATATTTCTATTAAATACTAAATTCTATACAATAAAAGAATATATAAAGCTATTAAATTAAACTATCTTAAGATAGACTTATAATTTAATCCCAATGTTACTTTTATTAATTGTTTAGTCATATCTGTTTCTTGTAAAAGCTAATAAAGGGTGATAATCTAAATATTAAAAGACTTAATTTATTTCAAAATTAAATAGATTTAAAATCTATTTTATTGGTTTATCTATTCCATTTTATCTTAAACAATATTTAAAAAGCTCAATGGTATTATTAACAGAATTTTGTGCAAATAGAGTTATATAGCTTATAAGATATCGTTATGGATTATGGTTGAGATAAAATTTAATAGTTCTGAAGGCTTTTAATGCATAAGAGATTATAAGTTAAAATAATTAAGTTTCTAACATAATTAATAAGATGCAAGATTAGAAAAGCTGGAATCTGAAATTACTTATTATTTATAAATTTTTAAATTCAAATCTAATGAGTTAACTATTATGAACTGGAAAAATAATAACTGTAAGACATGGAGCGAGAGCTGACCTTGAGCCTTAATAGCTCTCTGAAAAAATTGAGGTATAAGATGATCCACCTTTGACGGATTTGGGGAAAAAATAAGCAACTGCAGCAGGCGAAAGACTGAGAAAAGAGTTTATTGGGGCTAATGAAAATATTTTAATTATTACTTCTCCTTTTTATAGAACTCTTCAGACATCTTCCAATATAGCAAAATATTTAGGTATATCTACTATTTTTTATGATTGAGGATTAAGTGAAGAATTAGAAGAATGATTTTATAAAAGAGATCCTATTCAATAATTGTTAATGAAAAGCTGTAATTTATCGGAAAGATTGCAAATAAGCATTGAGGCACTTGAAACATAACTTGAAAAGGTTCCAAATTGGCCTGAAGAAGATGAAGCATGCATATAAAGAGTTTAGAATTTAGCATTTAATTTGATTTAATATCTAGATAATTTAAAATCGCAGAATAGAGCTCCAGATAGCGTGATAATTGTAAGTCATGCATTTATAATACAAAATATAAACAAAATTTTTGGAGGTAAAACCGGAGAAATGAACTATGCAGCTATTTCAGTAATAGAAAGAGAGAAAAGTGGAAATTACAAGTTTTTAGTAGAATTAGATAGTCAGCATATAATAAACATTCAATAAGATTGAAATAATTTACTTATCATTTTGCTTATCTTTATTTTAATATTCTTTTAAAGTCTCAGATTATAATAATATAAGTTAATGAAATTGTTAATATTTAAAAATTAACAGTAGATATGCATATATTAAAAGAGAGGAAAATTTTATCAATTTAAGATTAAAAAAATCTTGAAAATATAAAGAATTTTGTCTCTTCAGTCCTAATTAATTAATACATTTTGATACAAATTTATTAAGCTAACTATTTCATCCAACTACTCATCTTTTGCATAATCCATTGGCTTATGATTATCATTATTTTTAGTTTTTATCAGTTCTGGTGTTTTAATTAGTATTGCTTCGACTGTTTTGAAGTTTCTGCTTTTGACTGCAAAATGTAATAAACTTTCATTGTAAAAATCTCTTTAGAACCAATTGAAATCCTTTTATCTAGCAAAAAGATCTATCAACCTCCAATGACCTTCTAAAATGGCAATCATGCAAGGGGTTTCACTAAGCTTATTTCTATCCATTACACTTAATCCTTTTTATATTAGAAAGTTGCAAACATTAAATTATCCTCCTCTCGCTGCTTCATGTAATAAGGTTTCATTTAAAATATTTCTGCATTTAAAACCAATTGCATTAGAAATAAAGATTAAAATATTCTAAAAGCCTTCTCTCGATGCTATAAACTAAATTTCTAATACATCCTTTCCATGAACATTAATTCCCACTTTTTCCAAAAGAGCTTCACACATAAAAGTATTCTTAACATTTTGAGTTTTCAATTACATAAGACTCTCTTCACTTTCATTTTGCATAATATTAACCATTTTACGCTCTTCCTCATTTTCTCAATTGAATGCAATGCTCTTACTTTCTTAAATATCAACAGGCGAAGTTTGTTATGATCTTTCTAAAAGTTCCTTTTAAAAATTGGATTGATTTTATTATAAATTTAGATCTTGTTCTTTCATATTTTTGCTTTGCTCTTTTTAATCTTGAATGTATAAAATTTCTTCTTATTGCAAATCACTATCTAAGGCATATTTCTCTGATATTGAATTTGATTTTCTTCTGTAATGAGATTTTTCATCACTTCCTCCTTCTCCTTCTCCTTGCTTCTTAATCTTAAAATATTATTTTTTCCTTATTGTTTAAGAAAACTTTATTTCAAGAGGTAAGTTCTAAGTTAAGGATCTAATTAAATCCTTTTTCTGATTAGTAATAAATCAATGAGATTTCCTATTTTCGGTTTTCTCAGTTTAAGTCTCCATTTATCCTACCAAAGATAATGATCAAATAAATAAATTAGAAGAGACTATTTTCTTAATAAATTAAATAAGCAAACAAGATATAAATAGTTAGCTTAACTAGTTGATATCTCAATAATTTATCAATTATCTGAGTATTTCTAGTGCTATATTATCTTAATCAATTTATATGAAGTTATAGCTTATTAAGTCTTTAGTTTAATAATTTACCTTCTATTTAAATTTTAACTTTATATTAATTATTTTATATTAAGTACATATATATTTCAAGTGATGTTTTGAATTAGATGTAATTTCTAGTTGATAAGCTTAGAATAAATAGGAATTAAGTTAAGTTATTATTTTATAGTATTGTAATTTCATTTTAAAGATATAATTGTTAAAGCTTCTTTTTATAAAAATAAAACAAACCTTAAATTAAAGTCATCAGCTTACAAGCTACTATACAAATCCTTCCAACATTTTTTTCATTTCTTATTGGTTCATATTTTGCTAACAAGCGACAGGCAGACACAATCTACCAAGCATTGCAACCGCTTCTTCTTCAATATCAAGGCCTTTACTGGTTGCAACTTCTCTTATTAAATCCTCCAATTCATCAGCTATAGAGTATTAGCTTGCTTGATTTTCCATTTATAACATTAATTCTTAAGGCATTAAATATTACTTTTGAATAAATTAATTGTTTTGGCGCCATTCTATAAAAAAACTATGATTTCAAATTTAAATATGAAATGCTTAATTTAAAATTAACTCTTAGCAAGCTTAACATTATTCTTTCCTTCTAATTAGCCATCAATTTAATACTATTACAGTATCTATTTATTTTTTAAGTTCCTATAATTATTCAACTTTCCTATATTTCATTAATTATATCTAATCTAAAATTTGCTAAATTGGTTTATTAAAACTTATTAAACTCTCTTTAAGCCATAGAGCTATTCATTATTTTAAAGCCTCAAAAGATAAACTGCAAAGCTATTTCTACCTTTAATGCTTTCTATTACATTCCCATTTTTTTATTTTTCTTGTTTACAAAAATTTGAATAGAAATGTATTAAAGATAATGAAGATTAAGACAATTAATATGTTATACCATAGATGTCTTGGATTTGGTAAAGAAGCTTTTTGATATAAATATTTGAATGAGACAGCTTAATTAAAGCTAAAATTAAATTATGATAAATAAATTATTTTCATCTATATTAGTTATCTCATTCAGAGGAACCTTTTATCTACTTAGCAAACTCTTTGTTAAACAAATGAACTATTTCTGCTTCTCTTTCTGGATTTGCAGACTATTGAGAGATTTGATTAAGCATCTCTAAAATTTCCAAGGAAGATTTCTTTTATTCTTAATTATCAGGGAGAATTTGAATTGCTTAGTTAACGATCTATTTAGTAATTTCTACCCATTCTAAAAATAGCTAATGTTCACTTTTGTCTTCTTGCACTAAATAATCATTTTTACTTCCAGAAGAGCTAATTTAACGTTATTGCAGCTCAATGGTCTATTCTCGATAACTTCTGAAACTGTCTTAATCTATTTCCTGCTTTTTCCTATAAAACTTATCTAAAACATAGAACAAAATTAAAAAGGTGAAGTAGAATAAGGCATTCGAAATTCTATAAGCAGCCTTTTAATCTTCACTCATAGAATGTGGCTAAACTAATTTGCCTCCTCCTATAACGAAGCAAATAAAAGTTATAATTGGAGCAACTATAGAAACTATTAAGAAATGTCTGAAAAAATACTCACTTCAAGCTAATTTAAAAGGAAGCCTTAGTTTCCATTTCCTATATAAGCAGCAAAGTATGAAAAAGATAGATAAGATAATTGAAAAGAACCAGAGTGATGATTCTACAACTGAATTTCCTATTTATTCTCCCATTGCTACTCCCATTAAAATTGAAAAACTAGGACTTGCTCTTCGACCTAATTTATCATGAATTATAAACCATCCCATCATTATTCCGAAACTCGTATAGTATAGCCAATGACTAAACGTTTCATCATAGAAATAAACCGTCTAATACAAAGGTCCATTATCTAAGGAATGCCTAGTAGCATACATCTCCAAATTATTAGCTGTCCCATGAACACCTAAGGCAAAAAAGACTTAAGCACAGAAAAAGCTACCCCATCTCTTTAGTTTGACTCTTTAGTTAGAAATTCCTACATCTTCTTAAGCTTTGAATACTTGTCTGTTAATATTTATCACTGCTATCCAATATAGTGGATTATAAACCATCCACTCAAACCAATGATTAATATCACAATTCACAAACTCGTAATCACATATTTAACCTACATTCATAAGCCTGAAAAAGAAGCAAAAACTCTTATACTAGTAAGCCCAAACTATAAATACCATAAGTAAATTCAGCTTTGAAGCTAAAGGCCATTCTTTTTCTTCTTGAAAAGGTGAAAGAGTATGTTTAAATTCTCTAACGAAGCGATCTAATAATCAATACATTTTTTAAATTTAATTTTAAATAATTATATTTAATCTAACTTATTCCTTATCTCTTCCTTTTATACGGAGCTTTTCTAATATTAGTCATTATATATTTTCAATTATTCTAACATTAAATTATCCTTAACACTTACTGCAAAAGATAAAATTGTATCTTAATTTTTTAAGAAAGCATTTAATAATCTAATTCACTTATACTAGTAGCAAAAAAGAATAAACTTCTTACACTTAAGTTAATATATTAATAGGTAAAGCAACTGCTGGTCTAATATAAACTAATAATTTTGCTAATTTATTATATTAAGTTCTCTTTTTCTTTCCAGCTAACAATGTTAACTTTATTAAATATTAGTTAGTAAAACTGGGTTTAGCTATGTATAAAAAAGGACTATATCGTAATTAATTTATATAAGCAAATCAAATTAAGTTCAAACCTTTTATTTAAAGATATTGTTAGCTTTTAGACTGATAAATGTGTAATATAATCCAATTTAGTTATTAATTATGTAAAATAAATGATTTTGATTGTATGATCTGTATATTAAATATTATAGATAATTATAATATTTTATCAACTTAAGTAAATTAGAAATTAAATAAACTAGATAAGTTATTTCTTTCTGAGTGTATTGAATTTACTAAATTACAAATCAGTTAATTAAGCAATTGAGGCAAATTTTCTTTTTAAGTTTCCTATTAAAGGCTCTTTTATTTAAAGTTTCTGCTTATGCTCTTCAAAACTGAGATTGATAGTCACTTGTGTATATGATTTTACTATTTTCTTTATTTTATTTATTCACAATTAACAAAATCTCATTTTATGCTATTTATATCCTAAATATAGTCTTTGTCTCCTTCTAAGTCTAATATATCAATTTAGTTATTAACGTAATTAGAAGAATTTATTAATAGATTTAGGAAATCCTGAAAGTGCTTATGGTTCATGTTCAGTACAAGTTTTTTCAGGATCGAATTATTAAGATCATTTAAATGTTGGCTAAAAGATGATAATTTTATTGTAAACTGTGACACAATACAAATCTGCTTAAAAGTAAGGCAAATTACCCCCAAATATTCTTAAAGTATCAGAAGTTATATCATAAAGTATTATTTAATTACGATTAACATGAAGTTTATTATAGTATTTGCCTACTTAATTAGTTCAAAATTTTAAAAAGAGCAGCAGTTAATTATTAAACTCTATTGATTACTTTCCTCCAATACAAATATTAACTTCATATTAAAACTACAATTTCTCTTCTAATAGAAATGAGATAAAACCATATTAAATACTATTTTTTAAATTAACTTCTGATTGTTTAAGGTTGAAATGCTCACATTATGATTATTTGATTCTACTATATCTAATATGAATTTTCATAAACTACAGAGTATATTTATACAATCCTAAACTAATTTTATTATCTTTATATAAATAGCATATTCCTATCTTACTTTAAAGTACTAGAAAAACTTTTTCTTTTAAATTTTCGAAAAATTATTGATATTAATCTTATAATATTGCTTAAAAGATACCATGCTATTAGGCTTATTTCAAAGATTTTCCATTAATTTTGAATGAAATTTTTAATTATACTAATTTTTTGTACTTTCTTCTTAAGAAAATAATTAAGGTGAGATATCTAGTTAGCTAGATTTAAAAATGATGGAATAAAGACAATTTTCTTCTAAGAATACTTGATGGTTTAAATTATTATTTTTCAGGCTTTTCTTGAATTTCTAACTTATTTTTGTTCATAACCAACTGAATTCTACTGTCTCTTATCCTTTGCTTGTCAAAGTTTCATTTTACTCACTATCTAGCTCACTTTCACTGTTTTTATATAAAATAATTTTATTAAACAGCTTACTCAGCAGAATTTTACTGAATAACATTCGAAAGAAAAAATAAAGATAATGAATTATATCATTAAAGTTCTCTTTGTTATTTTGACTCAATTATAAATATTACAAAATTAAACTTAGTGATCTTTGCCTAGTTGAGCAGGTATTTGATTATATCTCTCAATGAACAAATTTATGAACTAGCATAGTTCTATTTAGATTATTTTAGCCTACAAGCCATCACAAAATGAATCAAGCTAAATTATCATATATCTCTTATTATTTAAAGTTCTTGATTTTTAGTCACTTAAAAGACTAAAAACTTAGAATTTATGAGTTTAAATTTTTCTTTCTGCCAAATAACTAATTTTAAAAGTCTATCAGCTATTTGATATTCCAACTTTAATTTACTGGAAATAATTTATTAGAATTTTAGACTGCTTTCTAAGTGGCGAGATATCTTACTATGATGTAAGAAAGGCATAACAAAGAAACTTAATTTTCAATTTTTGAGAATTTGCTTAAGATAAATTTCATTAATCTACAATAAATAAGCTATTTAAAATAGTTTCTTGTAAGAAATTCTTTATTAATATAGATAAATTTAAGAAACTTATTGCTAATACATTTACATGTTATTCATGCTTTTTAAACATATCATCAGCTTTTCAGCTCTTTCAACAATTCTTAAATCAATTTTTTTGATGTACATTAGTAATGAAACTACTTAATAGCAATTATTCTTCCATAAAGTATTTCTTAGTATTCATCTACAAATTTATTTAGGCATCTGGCTGTATTTTGGAAAAAGAAATGATAAATATATTGATTTAGTTCAATCTGCGTAATAAATGATAAAACTCCTAGCTTAGAAATAATTAGCTTCACTTCTTTTTTATTAATATAATGACTGGCTTATAAATGACTCTATATCTACTTAAGTATATAACATTCCAATTTTTATTGTCTTTTTATATCCACTAATACACTTGTAGTATTTAAGAGTTGCAAATTTTATAAGCTTACAGTTCATATAGACAAATTAATTAGTTATAATTGTAATAGAACCTATTTACACTCTTAAGAACATAATAAAGGAAAGCTTAACTATAGAAGATGGGAAAAGTAGAAAGGATAGAATATTTGCATAGATAGATATTGACAATAAAAGGAGCTTTACTAAAATAAGATATTAAGAACTGTCTTATTCTTTATAATCTCAAATTTATTAACTATGGCTAACTATAATTCTGATTTTGTTAGTATTTTAGAACAAAGTCTTATGAGCTTGGATTAGACAAAAGAAAACTCATTTCTAGTAGATTTTAGATAATTGAAGCAACATCACACTTTAGAGTAAGATAATAAGTAAGAAATTTAAGCTTAATTAAGTAGAAGTTCTCGCTAGCATACTTCTAACGAAAGTATTACCCGTTCTTCTTTAACTCCATGTGCCTGAAATTATAATTTTGAGAACAAAGATGATGTTACTATGAGAATGCTAACTTTTAGGAATTAATTACCTGGATAAAGAGGTAAAGCAAAGGAAACAGCAGTAGATAAGAATTATATAAATATGAACATAAAAGCAATCAACAATAGTAAAATCATATAAGAAGAAAGAAGCTTTAAGATAAACAAAAAATGTACTGAGAAGTTTAGATAAGCAATTTAGGTCATTTGCAATAAAAGAAACCAGAAAAATTCTTTCTAAAATCAATAAAAAAATTCCAATTCTCTAACTGTATCAAAAAACTAATCTTTCACGTAAATAAATAACTGCAAATAACAATCTCAAATAAATCAAATCATTTAATCTTTCAAAAATAAGGAAAATCTAGAATATAATCAAAAACCATTTAATAGCTTTCATTGGCATAAATGCTTCCAAAAGAGCAGAATTTTAACAAATTTTAAGAAAAAAGAGCTAGAAACTCTTAAACCTAAGAATGTGATGATAACTAAAAATGATAATTCTTTACTTTAATCTCAAGATACAAGTAGAAGAAAGTATCTTTAAAAGAAAACTTATTAGCAGTATAAAGAGCTAATTGTCCATCCTTTAATTGGAAAAAATAAAATTAATTTACCTTCAAATCAAGTTAAAAATACAAACTCTACACCTTATAAGGAATATATCGCAAATAAAAAGTTTTGGATTCGAGAATCGACTTAAAATAATCAATCAGAAATTAAAAGCTGCAGAGATGCTTCCTTAAGCAAAGGTAAGAGATTAGCTCCATTGCAGGAATCTTAAATTAAATCAAATAAAGCTTAAGTAGATTTTAAAAGCAATTACTTAAACCTAATTAAATTTTAAGTTTAGGAAAATCATTTGAAAAAGCAGCTAATATTCACAAGAGTTTGAGATATCATGTCATTGAAAAGTTGCTAGTTAAATATCCTAAATTAACTAGATATTTGCTAATGTTTTTAATAAATTTTTAACTATTGAATGGTTTATTACCCAATATATACTAAAAAGAAAAGATATTCAATTTATTTAAGGCATTGACATAGATATTCGTGCAATTACTTTTAAATTAAATAGATTCCAAATATATAATAAATTACAGAATTAGAATTCAACAAATAAACCATTTATTTTTTATATATGAATATTTTAAATAACTCAAAATAGAAAAATCAAGCATAAATTGATTTTAATACATTTTTCGATTAAATTTTCAATTGATTATGCAAATTAAAATCTATAATATATGCATATAAATGCTAATAGGAATTAAGATTATTTTCTTCACTTAATAATGGATTACCTAGACATATAAGCCTAGTTTGAAAAATATAATAAATCTACTAAAATCTAAAAGTTGATTACATATTCTCAATTTCTAGTTCTATTAAAGATTTTTTCTTTTTTCTAAATTACTTGTTCTTTATAAAAATTTAAAGGGATCTCTATGATAGTAAATCAAAGCAATATTATAATTATGATAAAATACTTCTGCATGCATAGGATTCCTGAAAATTGAGTAAATCTCCAACTTAAAACTCTAGCATATCTACAAAAAGTATTTTATTTGGATTAAGCTTATAATTAATTCAAAGTAATAAAGTAGAACATTTATTACTATTTCATTATGCTTATTTAAGTGTTTGACTAATAGGCACTAAAAATATATAAAGAAGCAATTAATTTATCTAAGTAAAATTATTTACATTTATCACCATTAATCATACACTTTACATTTAAAGCATTTTAAACAAACATATTTTATTCTTAATTAAGAATGCAACTGTAAAAGTAATCAAATAAATTACATATAAAAGGGATTAAACCTATTCTAAAATAAAAAGATAAACAACCTTAACCATGAATTACGAAAAGGAAATATAGCAACTTCTCCCTGAGATTATGTTTAAAAATTTATAGTTTTAGAATTAAGCGGAAAAATTAGGACTTTGGTATAAGCTGCGGTGAAGATATAAAAAGAAAATATCTAACTAAAAAAGAAATTAGAAGCAAATCGGAAATAAAAGAGGTAAAATTTCAACTAATTTAATAGAAAATAGACTTAATTAATTTACCTTACCTTAACAATTAATAATATAGAAAAAATAAAGCAATTGAAACTCTATGGATATCAGAAAGACTAAAAAATGGATTATTTCTAAATGCAGAAGATATAATAAGATTTTAATTCTGCAAGAGGAAAGGATACCTTGTAAGGTAATGCTAACAGTTTAAAATCAAGTAAAGAATGAAGAAAAAAATTTTGAAGAAAGCTGAGTTTAATATACTGTACGAGAGAAGGTTAAATTTATAGAAGAAAATACTATCAAGGAATGGAATTACATGAATCAATAACGGAGCGAGCAATGGATCAATGGCAAAAATATTAAAAGAAACTTCAGGACGTATAAAACTAGAAGAGGAAGAAAAGGTCTGATCTTCAGAAAAAGACAAAGATAGAATTGAAGAAAAAGTACAAGTAATTTAGGAGGAGCTTCGCAGGAAGCAAAACATTTTATAATAACAAATACAATGAAATTAAAGTGGTAAACTTAATAGTATTAACTTCACTATAATTTATAATAATTATATTATTGTTTTAGATTTAAACAAATAAATTTAATTAAGGAGGATGAATTATACTCTATTTATATATTATTTAATATTTTAAAATATTATAAACTAATCAAATAAAAATAAATACAAATGAGTCTATTATTTTCAAGATTAAAAATATCTGTCTGTTTAAAATTTTAAATTATTATCTTTTTTATTTACAAATTAAAATTAAATTTTAACTGATACAAGAAAGGCTATAAGATTTATAATAATTAAAGTAGTTTTAGTAAATAGTATAATTAAATGGAGAACTAAATAACAAAAATTCACAGTCAAGCTATTTATAAGATAAATAAAGGAATAAAAGAAATAAGGAAGCTTACTATAATTGCTTTAGTTTCTTTAATTAAATTTATTAAATAGATTTTTTTCTACAGCTACAGTATTATTCCTATTTATATTAGCTTATAATCATATTTATTTTTATCTTTTTAATATCTAATTTTCAACTACTGCTATCATTTAATTACTTAGTATTCTAATTATGTCATCAAATTTAAAATCTAGTTTAGCTGTCTCTGTTTTAAATTGAAAGAGATATTCAAGCATCTATTTTCAAAGATTCCTAAATAATCCTTAAAGATAAAGCATAAAGCTAAATATTAGTTTAGCATAAGTAGATATGTGTAATTAAATCTTCTTCTTCATTCATTATATCTAACTTAATAT
This sequence comes from Loxodes magnus, assembly GCA_946699065.1. NCBI lineage: Eukaryota > Ciliophora > Karyorelictea > Loxodida > Loxodidae > Loxodes > Loxodes magnus. Next base: position 1,027,360 of record CAMPDV010000018.1, read on the forward strand.
GCTAAAAGATATAGATATTTAAGCAAATTGCTAAATTTAATTAAGCTAAAGCATTAATCTATTTAGATTATTTAATTAAAATCTTTAACACTTAGACATACTTAGACATGATGGATGTAGTTATAAAAGCCCATTTAGTCATAATAGCAATAAAAACTAAATTAAATTTTATTGCTATTTTGTAAGAAGATACTGCAAGATCTAAAAAGTTAAGTATTTAGAAAATTAAGTAAATGCTTTAGATTAAATTTACTCTAAATGGATATATTTAGTAAAATACTTTATTTATAATATTTTCTAATAGAAAAATTATAAACTTAGAAGTATTATTAATCAAGACTAGAAATAAACTTAAGCTAAAAAAATAGTAAAATAGCAAATAAAAAATAGATAAAATTGGAAATAATTTTATATGGAGCAGAATGGATGTGAAGAGTTAAATGTGAAAATTGTTTCGAGGGTGTTGGAATAAGAAAAGGAAATAAATTTAATGAAGTTGGAAATAATATTTTTAATTGAATAATATTTGATAATGGAAAGCTCTGAAATATCAAAAACATAATTAATAAATTGTTTATATAAATATAATACTTAGCAAAGTCCTAAATTACATTATCCTTTATTTAATTAATGCATAACTCTTTATTTATGCCTTCATTAAGCGGTATTTAGTAAATTTATTTTTTAAATTAATGATATAATTGAAAGGATCTTTGGAAATATTTGAATGAGGTAAATAGTATTAATTAAAATAGTGGCTTATATTATAAATAAAATTAAAGGAAGCTTATATAAAATTATATATTTGAAGCCTTCTTGTAAAATAAGCTTTTTTAAATATCACACAATAAAAAATGTTCTGGCCATAAAATAATATTCTTCGTCGAGGAATTTCCCTCTTTAAGGTGAAAGAGCATCATTCTACTCAAGATCTCTTAATTATTCCACCTGATACTGTGTGTAAGATATGCTACGAAGACTGTTCATAGGAACCATTGATTGAAACTCCATGCAACTGTTCAGGAACTTAGAGATTTATCCATAAAGATTGCTTGAGAAAAGTGTAATAAAACAGTCAGAATCCTAGGATTTGCTCTGTATGTAAAAGTGACTACAAAGAAATATTGATAAAGAAAGAAAAACCTCAAAGTAAATATTATTGACTAGGGCTTTTACTTAAAAATATGAAAAGGATATCTGCTTATCTTAGTGCTGGAAGTGTATGCACTTTTAATTACTTCCCAAAAACAACTATTATGTTATGATCTGGAATTTTTGGATCTCTTTTCTCTTATTACGCTTATCAAAGATATCACAACGTTCACATAAGACTTAGGAGAGAATATGGAAGATGGTCAATCTTGTATATGAGATAAGGTTAGCCAGTTCAAGAGCTTAAAAGTGGCTTGTTAATTCGATCTGTTGGATCAGAACATGAACCTTTTAGAGATGCAACTGTTCTTTTAATGCACTATGGAGCTGAAACTGGAAGTTATGGAGTGATTATAAATAAAGGTAATAGATAATGCAGTTATCTAAGGTTTTCATATAGGAGGTCCTGTGCACCTAGACTCTGTTATGCATTTTCATAATTTAGAAGAAGTTGTAGGGGCTAAAAAAATAATTGATGGTGTATATTTAGGTGGATAAGTATATTAATATATTTCTTAAAGAGGATTCCGTTAAGGAGATAGATTGTACTCAATTAGAGGAATGAGTGGATGGGCTGCCAGGCAACTTGATGGAGAGTTCAGAGAAAATATGTGGCAAATTCTTGGAGAAGCTAATGCTCAAAGAGTATGGCTTGAATTAGGTGCTTGTTGAACTTATTTTATTACTTTTTGATCACATAACTTCTTTATTTTATTTCTATTAAACAAGTAAAAACAGCAAGATATTTTATTATCCATTAAAACGATCTCAGAAACTAAATAATAAACTTCCTTAATTTAAAAAAATTTGAAAAGAATGAAGTTTCTTTAAAATGTAGCAGAAAGTAATAATTCTATGCAAGCAGACAATTCTATTTTATATATAAGGTTAATTAGCTTAATTGTTATATTTTTATTTTACTAAATGTTTATCTCTTTCTAGGTTAACTTAATTTATTTATTTATTAAAAATAATTAAACAGAAAAAGTTTAAGTTAGCTTAATAAGCAAGATAAGTATTTATTAAACTTGATAATATAAAAAATATTTTCTTAATTTAGTTTAACTTTACTATAAAGTTTTTAGAACTGCTATAGTTAAATTTTAACTATTTTAGTTTTATAACTTTATTTTATAAAAAGGTTATTTGGGACTAAGCATCTTACTATAAATTTTTGTTGTTATTTTTAATATTTAATTTTTAAATAAACAAATTGACTAGTTATAATTTAGACAAGATCCCTAGAGTAATTATTAATTTAACTTGGTTCAATACTAAATTTAATAAAAGCTGATTAAATTTAACTTTAACCTTTTCAAATGTATAGATTATTTAATATTCTAAATTTTTGTTTATAAATACTAGATCTCTTTTAATTAAAGTTAATATAGCATGCTAATCTGCAAAATAAGTATAAGGGATATGTATTATGCTATATAAGATAATAGTTTATTGATTCTACTTTAATCGTTTTATTAAGCTTGCTTTTATCTTCCTTCTTATTACCAACCTTAATTCTTTTGTGCAAGTTATTCTGTTTCTTGCTTAAGTCTAACTTTTATAGATTAGGACTAAATATTAAAGTAAACTAATTGTTTAATAATTAACTTTGGCTAATATAAATACTACTAATGCAAGATGCGATAGTTTAGCTAAACTAAACTTTAAGCTGTTCATAAATCTCCTTATGCTTATGCACTTAATTTTATATTTAGCCAATGTAATATTATTATCAGTTTAAGGAAGTTAAATAATAATGATGGAGAACTGACAAATCTAATGGAGCAGAATAGTATGAAGCACTTATTCATAATATTTGTATTAGTTTAAAGGAATATTAGATAAAGTATTCTTACTTCATTTAATTCATCTTTAATGCTTTCTAATTCAATTAAATTCTAAAGCTTTCCCTGACTATTTGGTATTAAATAATTAAACAAATACTAAGTTATTACCTCACTTTTTATAAAAGAACAATTTATTAGGGTAAAATTTCGTTATGATATAAAGCATATGATTATAACTTAGTCACTCTAACTAAAATAAAAGTTAGTGCATGAAACAATTTCAATCTAACAATATTTACTAGCTTTAAGTTTAGTATATGCATATAATATAAAAAATAAGCAATATCCTTTCTTAAGAATCTAAAGAAAATTTAGATCTAAATGATTTCTCAAGTTACTTTAATTAAATCCTATAACACAAATAAAATAGATAATACCTTATTAATTTCTATATAGCTTCAATATAAATAATAGTTGCTTTTATTTCATTTAATTTATGGAGACTGAAGATATTATTTATCTAAGTCAATTTAGTAAAGTACAAATACAATTATGGCTAATTCCTAGTGTTTAAAACAAGGAAGATGAAGGGTTGCTTAAATAACTTTTTCTAAATAAAATAAAAGCCAATAAACTGGAGAATTTATAAGATAGAAATATTAAGTGTATGAAACTATTTTCATTCGAAGTGTTCAATTTATTATAATTATATATAAATTAAAGTCTAATAACAATTAAAAAAATTAAAAGTTTATTAAGCTAAGAAGAATATTCATAGAAGAGTACTATCACACAAATATCTTTATTTTTCTATAAGATATTTAAAACTTCTAATACAAGTATTATGAGATATATGAATAATATATAAACGAACTACTAAATCAAAATTATAAAACTAGAACTAAAATTCTAATTTTAAAGAAAAAATAGATTAATAGTAAATGAACTAAGCATTTAATATAAAATATCAAAAATACAAAATTATGAAAATCAAAAATCATAAAAACTAAATGCATGAACTTGTACAAAAGATTAAGTGTTTCATAAAGAAATGTTGTTTTGCTATATATGATTTAATCTCCCAAAAACATATTAATAAAATTAAAAAAATTTAGAACAAATCTAGATCTAAGTTGCCTAGAAACGTCAAGAAAATATTAAAATTTTAGCGAAGGCCTTTAGAATAATTAAAGAAACATACCAAATTTAATAATTAATTAATTAGCAGAAATAAAGGTGGAAATAGAAATTAAAATAGGTTAATTAAATAATAATAGCAAAGATTCAATTAAGAAAAATTCTCACTTTTTAAATAAAAGTAGTTAAAAAATAGCAATAAAGCTAAAATATAAAACATTGCTTTCAAAGGAAATTTGGAAATTTGGAAATTTGGAGATTTAATCAAAGAAGTTAATAAAAGCTAATAAGATAATCAATTCTTGCATAAACTAATGGAATAAAATTAAAATAAACTAAAAAAATAAAGAAAATTAGGAGGATTAATTTTTTATAATTAAATGAAGTTAAATTTTGTATTGTGTGATTCTAGCAAGAATATTTAAAGTTAGCAAAACATAAAATAAATTGTTATATTATAATAAAAAGTAGATTAATATCAAGCTAGATAAAGAGAAATTATATCCTTTTGATAGTTTAAATGAAAATAGATCTTAAACATATAATCATTTCTAATTATTTCTTAAGAACTAAGAACCATTAAAAGAACAAATTGATTAAGTGGAGGTATAAAATAAGTAAATTTAAGTAATAGAAAACTTTATTCTAAATAATTTATTTAAATTACTGAGGAAACTATAAACCTTATCATAATAAATCTAATTAGAATTATAAGCATGAATCATATAAGATATAGTTTTGGAAGATATCTAAAGTAATCCATCTACTCATATAATTAAAATATACTTCCAAACTAATAATCAAGGATATAGATACTTAAAATAAAAATATTTATATAAAATGAAGGAAGCAAATCTTAGCATTATGCTTTTTAATAACTTGTAAGAAAAACCCTTAATTTAAATAAAGTGTTTCTTCAATTAATAATAAAGTGCTAGAAGGTTATTTTGTTTGAAATGAATTAGATATATTAAATGATAGCTTTATTCCAAATAAGATGAAATGCAATAAATATTACTATTAATTCTATTATTTAGCACATTCACATCATAGAGCTACAAATGTTAGCTAAATTTTGTTAAGATAAATTAAAGTTTAATTTAAATAATAGATTACACATGTTAACTAGAAGTATTAAAAGAGATTAAATAAGGATATAAAGGCATTTATAAATAGATTAATATTAAATAAATAATTAATATTTTTTAAATATAAGCCAATAAATCTTTCCTGCCAATAGTTAACTTTTAAGTACTAGAATGTATTAAGAAAGGAGCAATAACTAGTTATAATTATTCTTATATTTGGCATATTATTTTAAACAAATTTAATTATTAATAGATAAAATCCTTTTTCTTTCAATTTAGTCTCTTTTATGACAATCATATTACATTCTAAATATATAATTTACCTTTTTTCTCTTGATTTAGAAAGATATCAATAGAATATAATCTAATCTTGTATGTTTGAACAGGAAATATAAAAATATTGATTTATAATATAATTTCATAAGATTATAACTATCTAAGTACAATCTTATATCAACTATATCAAACCACTATAAAGAGTTAGAGTCTAACTTTAATTACCTCATTTCAAGTTAAATCTCCTTACTTCATTCTATTCAATTTTCAATTTTTCACCGCTTAGTTTTAATAAACTTGCCTGGATTTAGGATTTTCTTAGCTAATTATTGTAATGGCATAAGGTACTAGACAAACTTAGTAAGTATAATGAGGAATGTATTGTAATAAGTTTTAGCAGACAGTGAATATAAAATTTGGAGAGATAAAAGAATTATAGTATATTAATAGAGGAAATCATAAATAAAAGGCTTAAATATAATTTAAATATCTGAAGTTTTTGTTTATTATAAAGTAAAGATGTTGCTTGTAGCACTTTGTGTAGCATGGTTATCTCTTCAAGCATCTTCATTTTACCTCCCAGGAGTTGTTCCATAAGACTATGAGGAAGGTGCTTAGGTTGAGCTGTTTGTAAATAAGTTAGAATCTGCATAGACACATCTTCCATTCAATTACTATTTTCTTGGATTTTGCAAACCTAAACAGATAAAGCAGCAGAGTGAAAATATCGGTCAAGTACTTATGGGAAGCAGAATGGAAAATTCACCGTTTGAAATATACATGAATACTAATGAATCCTGCAAAACTCTTTGCGTTAAGTAATTAAAAGACAAATAAATTAAAAATTTCTAATGGTTCATTGAACATGATTACAGAGTTAATTGGGTAGTTGATAACCTTCCTTCTGCTTGGAGATAAACATTCTATAATGAAGATGTAGGAGCTAGGCTCACTCACTATGATACAGGATTCCCAATTGGATGGGTATAGAAGAATTTCCCAACAAGAGGAGTAAAATCATTTTTCGTTTATAATCACTTTAAAATTATTGTCAAGGTTCATAAAACATATCAGCATGATGAGAATAATGATGATGATCCTCCAACCACTTTTAGGATTGTAGGTTTCTAAGTAGAACCTTACAGCTTAAGACATACATTGCAAGGAGAAAGTTTTGTAGGTGGCTGTAAATCATAATAATGGAAAGATGAGTAAAGAATTTTAGATGTTTTACCAGAAACAGCGGCTTAATCTTAAATAGGAGAATTTTAACATGGAACTAATACAGAGTTTCCTTCAGAACCTCTTGGTCAATAAATTATGTTCACATATGGAATTAGATTTATTGAATCTGATATTTAGTGGGCAAGCAGATGGGATTTATACTTGTACTTAGAAACTGACGAAGATTAGATACATTGGTTCTCTATAATAAATTCAACTTTAGTTGTTTTATTCTTATCTGGAATGGTAGCTCATATTTTATAGAGAACAATTAGAAAAGATGTTGAGTAATTTTAGCAATTAAATGAATAAGATTAAGAAAATGAAGAAAAAGATACTGGCTGGAAGCAGCTACATGGCGATGTTTTCAGAACTCCTTCATTCCCATCTCTACTTTCAAATTTAGTAGGATCTGGAGTTTAAGTAATTACTATGACTATTTTAGTTTTAATTTTCGCAATTTTAGGTTTCTTATCTCCTGCACATAGAGGAGGTTTACTAACAACTGTTCTTCTTATTTTTGTTTTTATGAGCATTTTCGCAGGTTATTACTCATCTAAATTATTTAAAACCTTTTAAGGATAAGAATGGAAGAAAAATTCTCTTTTTACTTCTTTGCTGTTCCCAGGAGTATGTTTTGCTATATTCTTTACATTAAACTTTTTATTGGTATTCGAAAGATCATCTGGAGCAGTACCTTTTGGAACTTTAGTCACTATAATAGTACTTTGGTTTGGAATATCAGTACCATTAACATTCCTTGGTGGTGCTCTAGGATTTAGATCCTAAGAATTCTCATTGCCCTGCAGAGTAAACAAAGTTCCTAAGCCAATAAGACAGCAAAAATGGTTTTTGAAGACAAGTTTTGTAATTTTAATTGGAGGGATTTTACCATTTGGAGCCATTTTCATTGAATTAATGTTTATTATGAGAAGCATCTGGACAGTTTCTACCTTCTACTACATGTTTGGATTTTTATTTTTAGTTGTGCTCATTTTAATGATCACATCAGCAGAAATTTCAATTGTAATAATATACTTCTAACTATGCGCGTAATCTTTTTATATTTTAGTGAAGACTATAGGTGGTGGTGGCGTTCCTACTTCATATCAGGAGCCTCTGGATTTTACCTATTTTGTCACTCAGTTTTATACTTAATCACTCAACTAGAAATGACAAGGTTTAGTTCGATTATGTTATACTTGGGTTATATGTTCTTATCTTCCTATACTATGTTCATTTTCACAGGTACTACAGGATTTTTAGCTACATTTTGGTTTGTGAGAAAAATCTTTTCGCTTGTCAAAGTCGACTGAGAATATTCATTTAAAATTATAATTTAAACTTAGTTTTGTTTCTTAGATAATACAATATATTAAATAATATCTATAAAGGATTATCTTCTCCTTTATAAAAGCATATGCTAGCTCATTAAATCTAACTTATAGGCTTGTTTCTTTATTAATTCTTTAAGTATAAATCCTTTTCGTTATAAATCATTTATTTACATTATTATATTTGCTTCCTCTACTTTATTTTCAGTATAGAAATAAAGGATTTAAAACTAATCTACTTTAGTTCTCTACTTTTAAAAAATTTATCGATCTCATATATCTGAGATAAAATAAGAACTGAGAAAAAAAGTTAAAGATCGCTATATTGAATAAATAGTGCTTTAATAACTCTATCTATCAATAAATGAATAGTACAATGCAATTAGCTCTAAACTAAGATTAATAGATATTCTATTTATTTGAATGGAGATGCACTAGATTTACATTATACTATCTTTTAGTTTTTACTTTAAATATATTTGAAGAAATCATACTTCTGCTTATTTAAATGTATTCATTGCTTAAAGATTAAGTGTCTTTATTAAATCGTCTAAAATCAGAAATTTAGAGATGCTTCATTCGTATGAATCTAACTAAGATATAAGGAGTTAAAGTCTTATTAATATCTAGATAATCATATTATTTATAAAATACAACTAAAAGTCATTTAATATATAAGTAATTAGTAAAATCCAATTAAAGTAAAAAATAAGATCTAATTTAATAGAAAGTTTATCTATAATTGGGATAAATATCTAAAGGGCTAAGTTTCCTTCTATTTACTTCTTGCTTAAGATGCTAATATTTAAGTTATATAAATACTAAAAGACTTTAGGCTACTTTACATTAATATAAATAAAAGTCTAAATGTTCTTTTGCTTAATTTAAATTCTGATTTATTGAATACTATTTCCTTTAAATTTCCAAACTTAGCAATAAGCCTTTAGCAACTATATCATTATTATCATAAAAGCTTTTACCTATTATACGACTAAATATGAATTATGTATCCTTATTGAATAGTATTTATAATTACTTCTCTTCAAACTTTACTATTTTTACTTATAAACATCACAGTCATAATTCAGAAATAATAAATCTACTAGTTTATCTTTATTAGCTGCTTAGCAAGTTAAATTAATGTATATCATTATATAATAGCCATTAATTAAATATAATAGATAAATAAAAGGCAATAGTGCTTACCTATCTATAAGCTCATTATTATATGGTTCTAAATCTAACTTTCTATTTAAGTTACCTTTAACATTTTAAATAAGTTTACTATATTCATTTAGATTTCTAGTAATACTTTAGTTCTTTAAGCAAAAGGTGGAAGTTCATCTAATAGTGCTATAAAACACTGCATAGTATAGTAAAAAGCTGCTTAATAGACAAGAATATTGTTGGCTTAATTAAGCTTAGAATGATTATTTAAGATAAATTAATTTTTGAATATCTATATCTAATTTATTGAATTATATAAGTCTAAATAGACTTATAAGCTAAAAGTAAATTACTAAGCCATTTAAAATTGTCTAAAGCTATCAATAGTAAGTTATATACTTAGTGGTATTGATCTATTATCTTATTATCTAAATTAATTTTTATCAGTATATTGTTATAATGAAACTCTATTTACTTAAAAAGCTAGAATGGGGTATAAACTAATTTTCTAGTAGATAATGAAAATAAAGAAGAAATATGGAGTTAGTTTGATTTAATAAATTATGTTAAAATGAAATTAAAAATCAGATTTGGTAGAGTTCTAAATAAATAATCTGCTCTACCATGAAGTATACTTTTGCTTCATCTTTATTTAGCTGCTTCTTGAACTATTTCTGAGCCTACATATTAGATCTTACATTTTAATCTTCAAAGTCATTATTAGACATTTTTTTAATAAAATGATAAATCTATGTTAGTACTTACCTAATCATATTTATTTTAAGATATTAAATCTAAGCACTATAGCTTTAGATTTTAAATTTGTGATTAGTTGCTTTGTGCCATTTTCCTTTAAGAAAATGAACCAGTACTAAATTCTTTACTTTCCTCCATTATTGTAGGAAGCCCTTTTTATTATTTTTATGGAGATTATGGAGCAGGACTTTCGAGTCATCCTTTATAAATTTAAATGACTTTTAAAAGTTCTTCATTATTAGGTTCAGCAGTGACGTCTTCAAAATCATCCTCATATATTTATTCTTCTTCATCTGAAGGAAGTTGATAAAAACCTTTAGATGAAATGGCTCTATCCTCCATGCTGTTGTAATTTTATAACTAAGGTTGATTCATAGAACTTATTTAAGGAAGAGTATCAACAGTGCTTTATAAGCCATATGAATTCTAAAATTGATTATTAAAACCTTTATCTTCTTAGAATTCTTTTTAGGTTTATCCCATTCCTGGATTTGAACTTAAAGTGAAGTCAACACCTGAACCTTCCATCATTCTATCAACCTCTTAATCAACTTCCTGCCAGTATGAAAGAGATTCTTTATTTAGTGAAGTCATTTAAGTAACAGGCTAATTAATGAACTTATTAACAGAATTCTGCTAAGCATATTAAGGCTATTAATAATTCGGTTAATATTGGTTATACTGATAAGATTGTTATTAAGGCACCTATTAAATAGGCTATTAATACATTCGTTATTATGGCTATTATTGTTAATACATCTGCTATTATTAATACTAAGGCTATTAAGAGTATTATTGCTATTATACTTGTATTTGCTATTTTTATTACTACCTTTATTGATTAAAGCCAAAGGAACTTCTCAATTAATTTTCTTTTCTTTACTGGGCAAACTATTTGTCTTAAAGTGATTATTATTAATACTACATTAACTTTTGTCTTTCTGCTTCTGCTCTTTCTTGCTTCTCTCTTGCTAGTCTTTATTTTGGTGTCTCATTTGGTGGAATTTATTTCTAAGCGACAGCGACTGATTAGGAAAATTGTTGGGCTTACTAAGATTGATTGAGTTAGGCGGCTTGAGTTTAAGAAAAAGTGGGCATTTTTCTTATTTTATGGGTTTTGCTAATACTATTACCTCCTGTATTCACAAAAAATTGCATAGATTGCATCACATAAGGAATTTGAAGTATTTAAGCGATACTTGGCCTTTAATTAAAATCCTTGATAAGCATTACATTTATAAGTTCTTATAATTCCTATGAGTAGTGGTTTGGAATCTATTCTATTTTTTCTTTAACTATTTTATAAACTAATCCAAGTAAATTATCTGCAGAAAAAGCATGCTTTAGCATACAAAGTTCATATAAAATGCATCCTAACGCCCAGATGTCAGATTTGTAAGTATAAGGCTTACTTTCACAAACTTCAGGGGACATATAATAAGGTGTTCCTACTACAGTCATCGCAACTTCTTATGTATTTTCCAAAACTTTAGAAATTCCGAAATCTCCTATCTTAACCGTATTATTACTTGTTAAATACACATTAGAAGATTTCATGTCTCTATGTAGAATCTTTTTACTGTGTATATATTAAAGAGCTAATAACATTTGTACGAACCAATTTAATATTTCAGCTTCCGTGAAAAATTCCTAATTTTATTTCTTTTTTTTAACGTGATAGCTAAGATCACCCACTTCACAGTATTCCATAATAATAACTAAAATCCCATCTTCGATAAAGCTCTCGATGTAATGAACGATATTAGGATGATCCAGCATTTTAAGAAGATCAGCTTCTGCTTAAGCTTATTTTTATTCTGCTTGATTCAAAGCACCTAAGATTATTTTTTTTGCTATATATTACCTCTAATCTTCATTATTTAAAACTAACATAGCTGTTCCAAAATTACCTCTACCAACCACGTTTAACTCTTTATATTTTCCGTTTCTAAGGTTCTACATTTTTATGATTTAAATTAATTTTTGTTTATTAAATTAAATTTCACTTCTTTATTCCCTTAATCTCCTTTAATAAGTCCTAACTTAGTATCTTTTAAATTCCCTTTAGCATGTCTCTAGTCTTATCTATGTTTTCGCTTTAAATTCTAATTTAAATTTATGAGCAAAGTTAAATATATTTGATTAGCCTTTTAAATGTTAACTAAATTTTAGATTGAATAAGGAGAGCTTCTTATTTTATAAGCTAGTTAACTTGAGTAGCTTAAGATTTAGCATATAAAAGCTATTATTAAAAATTTGTGAAAGAGATTCTTTTTATTTATTTATTCGCACTTAAGATTAAATATTTATTATTTTGGAGCTTGCTACCTTCTTAACTAATAATATTATTAAAAGCATTTAAAAAATGGGAGTATTAATAGAAAAAGTAAGCTCAATCAAAGTTTGCCTGTAGCGTATCAATAATACTCTATTTTTCAGCTAACAAACTTTTATAGTATCCAATTTCTTTAGCATATTTCATGGCATTAGTATCCATTTCTTCCTACATTGCTTGTAATCTCAACTCTGCCTTTTGCAATCTCATTTCTAACATCATCTTTTCTTAAGACCATTCTTCATTAGCAGCTGATCTAGGTCTACGAGATTAAAGTTCATCTTGCAATTCTGCAATTGTACGTTCTAATCTTCTTATTTCGTCTCTCTATTATTCATATTCCACTACATTTGATCCTTATTTACTCATATTCTTCATTTAATTTTAAAGTGAGAGATTTTCGCTTTTAAGTCTCTCAATCTCTAAACTAGAGTCGTTGGTATGCATTGTACTTTATACTGATTTCTGAAGTAAGCCTTCCATTTTTTGAATTACTTATTCTTACCTCCTAATTGTATCTCTATAAGCTCTAACTTTATCAACTTCATTTTACATAGCCAGTAGTTTATTTCCCTGTTCTATTTTTTGTTCTTTTAAATTTTCAAAATCTGCAGTCAATCTGGCAATTTTGTTTGCTTCCTCTGTAGCTGTAGCTAATAGCTTATCAAGACTTTCGTTTCTTACTCTTTCATTTCGATAAGCCTGAGCTATCTTAACAATTTTTGCTTTCAATTCTTCATGTGACATTTTATCTACTTCTCTTGAAACTGTTTATTAAATGTCAACAGCTTCTTCTTCAGCCAATCTTTTCCTTAGTATTGCATTTTCCGATTGTAGCATCTTAATTTATCTTCTTAATTCAATTATTTCAGCTCCTGTTAAACGTAATGCTTCGTTTTTGTCATCCAACTCTTTGAGCATTCTATGAACCATATCCTACTTTTGTTACAACTCTTTTGAAAGCAATTCCCATCTTTCACCTACATCAGGAGCTCTTAAATCTATTTGACTTCCTGGCTACTTTTGAAACAGAAAACTTTGTTCCATTGATCTGTCTGCTTTAAACTGAGGTCTTTAGTTTGGTAATAATGCCTCTTATTCTTATTTTTCTTATAGACTATGAACTGATAGTTATAAAGTACATCTGATTTACCCTAAAGTACTGTACATATTACTTGAAGGTTCCCATGCAAAAGGGATAAACATTTCTTTTTTCTAAACAGAATGCAAGCTACTCTATAGATCATCGTCAATAATACTTGTATGTGCTACTACTGAGTTTGGAAGTGGATGCATTGTGTTAGCTTACAACGAGTCATCTCGTACTACTAGATAAAATGAGATCTATTTATCTAAAAAACTTTGAGGAATTGTAAAAATTGCTTAAGCACCATAAGGGTTATCTACTTTCCTCCCTGGAACTGGCATAATAGGAGACATATAAATATCAAATTTTTCAGATTTTTATCTTAGCATTTCTTTGGCTAGATTAGATTCCCCAATAAGATCAACTGGAATAAATGGGAGATCTCTTGGTCTATGTCCATTAGTTGTCATAATAATCATTATTCTATTCGTACTCATTGGTAGAGGATCAAAATGAACGTTTAAAATAGCAATATCAACTAGATGCTCAGCTAATTATGATCCAATTGCTTCTTCTATTACTATACTAATATAAACTTATGGTCTTGTCTCAAATTCTACTACTTTTGATAACAATAGTAAATGTATAGGATGGAAAGGTCTCATAGCAGATAGAGGTATATTAAGTGTATCTACTGGTTCATGAGACATTTTATCTCTTAAAGAAAGCCAAAAGAAGCCATCAAGCTAAGTTACTGTAGGAGGATTATTGAATAAAACTTGTTAATTTCACAATGGGCTTCTAGTATTATCTCTAACAAAGGATCTAATTAATTCGTTTTCAGCAGGCTTTTATTAGATATAGTTAGATCATCCAAATTCTAAATATGGAGAAGGCAATCCTGTTGTAGTTAGTTTATTTAATGGGACATCTACAGTAGCTCGAAAATCAACTCTAGCTCTCCAAACAAATTCAGTGACTGGATCCACAGCAGGAAGAGGTTAAACAATATCTTCAGCAGTAATAACACCTAGCATCTTTCCTCCTTCAACGGCAGGAAGATCTTATTCATTAACCAAATTAAGAGTTACTAAAAATCTGCCAACTGTTACTTGGCTTTTGTCCTTTTATCTTATAAATTTAAGATGTTGCCTTACACCTGCTCCACTGATATCAGTAAGGGGAGCAGCTAAGGGTCCTAACTCTAATACACATTCTCCTAAATGCCTTGCCTAACCTTTTGAAGGGTCTTATACTCCTTCTCTCGCTGAAACAACAAAAGCAGCAAATAAGAGTTTCATATCAAGTTCAATTCTATAATTAGGAAGTGGAATATAAAATATGTTTGAAGAAAATACTGGATTTTTCACCTTGGCTGAAACATCTGTTCTCCTTTTCTCTCCATACCCTTATAGTTCAGCAGTTATAAAATAATTAAAATCTTTAGCGAATTCAGCTCCTTCAATGGTTATTTGTAACTGACTTGAGTTAACTAATTTCTTGGAGTCCATTTTTAAAAGAAATAAGACTAAAAATCTTAATAATTGAATGTTTTAATATAGCCAAATTATTTAATCCTTTTAGGTTCTTCATAGTATATATCTTAAAATCTTTATCCAATCTTTAGGTATTCAAATAAAAATATCATCGATTTATCATAATCATTTAGCCTTTTTACTTCAAATTATCTTAAGTTTATCACTTTTATTGCTTCAGATAAAAGGAATATAAATTGTAAATTTGACTTATACTTTAGGTTTTAACAAAGCCAATTATTAACAGCTGGATCTTACATTACTAGTTAATAAATAGTTGAACATACTAATTTCTAATAAAAAAGAGAATAATATTGAGAAAGAAGAACAAGAGCAAATGAAGCATATGATAGATAACTATTGAAGTATAACTAAAACTTATATTATTTCTTTAAAATATGCTATTAAGGTATATTATATTCTTTTCTTCCTTATCTTAACCAAAAATACTTACGTAGCTGATTATTAATGCTTCTGATTATTTTATTAAGTTAATTAATTAAATAAAAACTATTGGATTGTTTACTTTTAAAGCATAAGCCAAGTTTTAACTAAAATAAATAGAATTTAAACTAATAAGGAAATTATGAGTAGAGATGCTTTATTATTGATGGAATTAAAAATAGTCTCAATGGTAAGTTAAATAGAGCTTCATTAAATATTGGAATAGATACAAAGTTTATACTTTTAATTTTTATAGTAATAAGTATAAGCCTAATTATTATGCAGCAATGCCTTTTCTAAATATGATAGATATATTTTAATTAATTATTAGTTATTAAATCAAACTACTCCAACCCTTTTAAATCCAATACTTATATTATACAATTAAATTAATTAAATTAGCTAAGTTAAGCTTAAGTTATATTTATATTTTTCAATCTAAATTTCTTTTAAAGCAAACTAAAATGAAAGGTTATGCGATATATAACTAGAACTATTCCATTTATACTTATTAGCTTTATTAGCATTTTAGAAATATACAATTAGGATAATTAACTTTATATATTTACTAAGCTTGCAGTTGAGTATTGGAACTTAGCAGAGTGCTCTAAATATTTAAATAATTTGTATTTTATAGCATAAATTTATTTAATTAAACTTAAGTTTAATTACACAGCAACGAGAGAGATAAAACTTTTAATACTATAGAACATCGCTAATTATTTTAACCTGCTTCATAAAATTAAAACTATTTAATTTAATTTAATTTTAGATTGATAAAATTAAGAGAGTATTTGTTCTTAGAAATATTACTCTATAAAGACAAATTATGGTTAATGGTTGCTTTTGCTTTAAAAAATCTTTCATATGGAAATAGTTTGATAATATTTCCTAAAAGCAACTGATATTAATATACTATTACTAGACTAATATTAGCCACTATCTTAATTGTTTATGTGTTCTTTTGTGATAATAAGAATTTTCAATATAAGTAAAGCCTATAAATTTCTAAAGCTTGAATTAAATAATAAAATAAGATAATAATTCAGAAGTAATAGTTTAAGCTATAAGTATAGTTACTTTATCAAATACTTACCTATTATTCATTTTTATTCTATCCATTATCATATAACGATACTTTTATCCTTATTAACTAGTAATGCTACTAACCTTTTTACTATACATCTCTAAATCATTTTTAGCAAGTAATCTCAAAGAGAATGAGTATATTTAAAAGCCCTTAATTAGTTAATGTGAAGTTAAGTTTTTTAATTAATTTAGAATGCTCTATAATTATAATCAAATCACAAGCTAGACTAAACATTTCTGAAGTGTTGTAATAAGCTTACTGATTAATTAAATATGAAGAGTAATAAAGCCTAGTATAGGATATTAATGCTAGGGATAAGTATAAGCAATATTAAAGATAAAATTCTAATTTTATTACAATTATTTATTATAAAAAGCTATTACATCAAAACACTCTATTTAAACAGAAACCCCATTTAGGTCGATATTAAACTACTTATATAAATTCCTGTGTTCCTAAGAGAGTAATAGGTAGAAATAGATAAATGAAAATAATTATATAGTTCTTGATTTTAAGTTAAAACTAAAGTGCTAAGCATAAAGTTTAGATTAAATTAAAAAAATTAATATACTCAAATGCTTAATATTAATTATCAGAATAGAGTAGCTTTTATTAAGTATATATCTTACCATTATAATAAAAGAGAACATCTAAAATTTTATCATATAGTCAGTAGAATAATAGATTTAAGGCTTATAATTAATTGAGAAGTATAATTAAATCTATCTTATTTAAATACTACAAATTTAAATGAAGCAAACTTTTAATAACCTATTTAATCTTAAATTTAAGTAAAGCTAAATTAACTTTATTTTATTACTTATAAGTTTTAATCTTAAAAATATCCTCCAGTTAATTAAATTAAAAATACGTTTAGCTTTAGGTTAATAAGCTAGTATTAAATCAAAGGAAGCATCTTAAAAAAATAAGAATCTCGTAATTAAACTATTTAAAATATATAATTACTAATATTTTATAAGCATTAGGAATAGTTTTATACTTATGATAGTTTTAATAGACTAAATATAAAAATAAAGTTATCAATATTTAATAATAGAATCTAAAAATTAGCACCATTTTACAAGGATTAGTTATCAAGAAAAATTATGTTTTAAAGTAAATTTAATTAATTCAAACTTTTGTTTTCTTGCTTTCTTGCTATAGCCTGTAAAAAACTAATAACTGCTTATATAAAATTATCTTAAATTTTAAAGCTTAAAAATTTCATTTTATTGTTATATGAGTACAATAAAGCGATAAAGGGTAAAACTCCTATGATAATAAATTTTAATATCTAACAAATATAAGTTAAACTTATATAAGCACTAATTTTCATGAAATAAGAAATAAAAAATAAGCATAAGCTGAAGTTTATTATCCAACTATTATATATTAATAAATATCTAATTGCATGATAACTAATAATTCATTAGCTTTCTACAGATTTGATAATAAAGTTACTTGTCCTTTTAAATTTGAATAACTAACTTTAAAAAATAGTTTTTTAAATCTAAGTTTTAGATCCTCTTAATATAGCGCATTCACTGCAAATATTCCTCTGATGAAGTATCAATTCAGTTTTGTTTCGATTAGGGTTTCTAATCATAACTTTGCACTTGGGAGAAAAGTTGTGAGTCATTTTCTTTTTCATAAACTTGGAAAATGTTTTGATTCTAGACATTGATTAAGGAGATATTTAAGGAATGACAGTAGTAGAGACATTTCTCATTAACTCTACAGTTTTAATAATTTCATAAGCTTTAGATGGTTTAACAATAACTTCATTCATGCCTGCTTGAATGCATCTTTAAATGTCATAATAACTTGCATAAGCTGTATGTCCAAGAATAGGTCCATTATATCCTAACTTTCTTATTCTTTTAGTTGCAGTTCAGCCGTCCATCACAGGCATTTCACAGTCCATTGTTATTAACTAAAACATCTAGCAACATTCATTAAGCATTTATCTCTAAACAGCTCTGAGCGCTTCCTTACCATCTTTAGCTTCTGCTGTTCTAAAATTTTACAAAACTTCCTTTAGAAGTTAGCAAATAAGTTCTGAATCATCAACTATTAAAATCTGAATGCAATTGCAGTTCTTAGAAACCTTTAGAGCATTATTGGACATAGAAACTTACTTTTTTATTTTTATGAACTCCTTTCTATCAATCAATTCAAAACTCTCCTAAGCATAGAATCTCGAAATTGGCTTAGTTTAGGGGGAATTTCTTAATAATACTTCATCAGTATAAATATTAGTGAGTGAAGAAGGATACAATTTGTTTGTGGAGACAATTACGTAGAAAGAGAAAGTAGTTCCATATGGACCTGTTTTTACTTTTAGCTTGCTTTTTCCAAGTTATATAGCAAGCTACTAAGAAAGGAACAATCCAAGACCTATTCCTTTTGGCCTTTCTAAGTTAATTAATTATTAGTTTGTTTAACTAAACAAAATAAAAAGGGACTACTAATTCTCAGGGCTGATCCCAATTCCTGTGTCAATTACTTAAAATTTAAATTTTTTCTTTTTAATGTTCTAAAATTATAAAGCTTCTTCATTTTCATCAAAGGCATCAACAATCTGATATGATTAAGTTATTCTTATAATAATTAGACCTTGTTTAGTATATTTTACTGCATTAGTAAGCAAGTTCTGCAGTACTTGCTTGATACGCTATTTATCCGCCAAAATATTTTCTTCAGACACTTCAATTTAAGATCTTAATTCTAGTCCTTTCCTTCCAGCAGGTAGTCTTATTATATCAAAACTTTCTTTGACTAGTTTTTTTAAATTAAATTCAGAAGGTTTTAACCTAAAAGTACTTGACTATATTTCAGTAATATCAGTAATTTACTTAGACAAATTCAGCAGATAAGTAGATTCTTAACTAAGAAGCTAAAGTTTTTCTAGAATCTAAGTGATATCAATATTGTTTATATCATTCCAGTTTAAAACGCAACTAATAGCTGAATCCAATAATTATTACATGTTAGTGACAGGATGTCTGATTTCATGATTAAAAGAGCGGATAAATAGAGTCTTATATTTGTTTTCTATAATTTTCCTTTCTTTTAATATACTTCAAGTTATGTTCCTTAAACTAAGAAGAAGCATTTACTCCCCTTAATATATTATATTCTATCCATATAGTTCGCAGTATTAGCACTGACTTGTTTGTTTATTATTAACTGAAATCACTCCAAAATGTCTAAGTTTCTTAGTCTTTTAAAATGAATATTTTATGATTTCATCATAGACACTTGTGGTTTCGCTTTTTTCTCCATGCATTCTGTAGTTAGAATGCTTTAATATACTGAAAATATCAGTGCTTTCAGTAAAATATTGCATTTCTTCGTTCATATTATAGACGAAGTCATCTTTTACTATGCAAGTCATATCAAGCTAATTGATTTTTAGATCCTAGAAAGCTGACTTCTACTATAGCAATTTCTTTTTAATTTAGTAGGAAATTTATCTTTTGTAGTTCATTAGGATGGAATAAGAACTTAAAGCAACAGTAAGAAAAATTATGAAGTAAGTTTTATTGCCTAGTCAGTTAATCTTACTATTGTAAATTTTAAACGCGAAAATTGAGTTGCTGAGTAAATAAGAAAACAGTTAGAAATTCAGTTTAATCACCAAAAAGTTTCCTAAAGTTACACCAATGATATTGATAAGCGCAAATGAAATAACTAATCCTTCAATATCATTTTGCACATACAAGCAAGCATAACAATATATCATTGTTAAATTCACTTTTCCTATCAGTTGAATTAGAGTTATTTTACTACTTTGATTTAATTTCCTTATAACTTTGAGAAAACCGGATGTAATCAGAGTCAAGACTAAGTATTCAGCAAATCCACGGAAATTAGTTTAAGAGAAGTTGAACAAAGCGAAAAGGAACACCATAATTCTAATAATGGGTAAAAATAGAAAATAAGACTTGGCAATCTTTCTCTTTAAGATATCTTCAGTTAAGCAGTTCTAAACTTTCATATTTAAGTTAATTAAATAATAAGTTAGTTTTAAACTTTAATGCAAAATATTATATCTTTACCTAAAATTACTCTTACTTAATTGAAGTAAATCTATAAGAGTAAATTGATTAGTCTGAGTACTTTATTGTTTATTCTTTAAATTATAAATAAGTTATCAGTCTTATATGAACATAATTGGATAGTTACATGATTAATAATTTAGTAATTATTTATATCGTCTTATATTTTATTTTAGGTAAGGGTAAGGTTTAGAAATAATTAAAAGATCCTATAATATAATTTATATTATAAAAGATTTCCCATTTAACCAAAATTTAAATCTAATTTTATCATTTCATTATTAAATCAAATTTAAAGTTTCCACATCTTTACGTTAAACACTAATTTAAGCATTTTCTCCACAGATAAAAGGATTAAAGTTCTTTTTTAAAGTGTTAATTGTAATTTAAACAGGAGTAATTTAAAATAATGTAATAATTAATTTTAGTTCTAAATATTTTAATGCTGAGACAAAAATTTTAGTTTTTTTACTGCCATTTTTTTTATTCCTTAAGTTAATTTTTCTTTAGATAAAATATATTAATAGTCCTAAAAAGATTTGAATCGCTATGTTTTAAAATGTTTTTAATACAAAAATCTTGATAAATTTTTAATTATAATATTAGTAACTAGATTAAACTTAGAAGTATGAAAGTACTTTCTAATTTAATTTTTTAAGTTTAAATTACTAATATTTTAATAAAATCCTTATAAATAAATAAATTTGATTATAGAGCGCGTAGCACTCTCATTGGTGCGCAGCTCTTTAAAAAAATTGTTTCATACTGGCAAGAATGTTTGTTACTGATAAAATTATCAGATACTGATAGACCTTGTTCAATACTGGTATAATTATTCAGTACTTATAAAAATGTTCAATACTGGTATAATTTAAGAATACTCGTAATCTTATCTACTTGTTGGAAGTCCAAGGACATGGCAGGATTGTGTATAATGCATCACCAAAGCAGAGGACGACATGTGTCAATTATGGGTACTTAAATTCCCCACCTCTGATGAAGCTCGCAATATTATTTCTTTTTCGTTCCAGAATTATATTAAATTTACATTAAGCCAGTGCCGAAGGTCTAAGAATCTTATGTCTCGATGCCAAACCAAAGCAGAGGAAGACATAAAGTCGATTATAGGTACTTAACTTCCCCAACCTCTGATGAAGATAACCTTGTTGTTCACCTTCGAACAACTATGGCGGTTTTAAAAAAAATATAATAAATATGTTATTTTAATCAACTAATTGCTTATTTGTTTTAGTTTATATTTTTCCTTATGGTATGATAGATTTTTAGTAATATGAGTATGCTTATTATTTTATTTATTTAATCAAGGTTTATTTTTTTGAATTAGATAGTGGAAACTTTTTATCCTTTCTCTGAAAGTTGCTCATACCAATTTAAGTAAGCTGATTAGTAAAATTTTTAGTTGAAACATTTCAAGATTGACTAGATTTTCATAAGTTCTAAATCCTTGCTAAGGTATTTGATTAAAGCCTATAAAAATCCCAATTCTTAGATTTTTTTAATTATAGCAAATAAATAATTAAAAATGAGTGTAAAGAGATTGTAAGAATATTAATAAAACAAATAATAGAAACTAAATAGAAAGCTATAAAAGTCATTATTACATAAAGGGAACATTGATTAACTGTATCTAAACTTAAACTTATAATATTAGATAGATATAACTTTAGAATAACACTATAACTGGTATTAATAAATACTGCCTATATCATTATTTTCATCCGTACTTTTCCTTATTATTTAGAAAATTCTAGCAAATTTTGTCCTTTCTTCTAGTTTATACTTACATAATTGAAGTCTATTTAAGTAAAAATAATGTATTCTAGTATGCAGTTTAATTGAATTGAATTGAATTTAATTAAATATCTAGCATTTAATTAGAGAAAATTTAGCTTACAAATCTTTTAAACCTTTTAGGGATATTAAATTTAAGTTTTGAAAGATTAAGTTAATTAGTAATAAAATTACTTTATTAGAAGCAAAAATGAAAGATTTAGTGATCTAGGATGGTAACTATTAAAATAATATTCAAAACATTAATTAAAGTTCTAAATTATATACTACATCTCCAAACTCTTAGCCAATGTTCTACTTTTAACTTTCGCATTTCCTTAAATTGTTTCTAAGAATTGAACCATTTCTATTTCCTTATCCTAAACTTTAAATATGGTTTGTTCAGTTAAACTATTATATCCAAGCTTTAAATCTAGAGGAGGAAAGGTTTAGAATAGGTAAATAGATTCTCTTTCAGAACTAATGCCATTCTATTTCTATACTAGTTACAAAAATATTTCCTGTCTATTGATAAGATTATTCGATTGCATATCTTCAGTATTTTGCTCTTGTAAGCAAAGGATAAACTAATTTAGACCTTCTTCTCCCCAAAGCAACTTAGGAAAATAATTGTTAATAATGTACAAGTTTTCTTGTATTATATTTTTGACTTAATAATAACTTCTTTGAATTTATACTTTAAACTATGATCTTTCTTCTTCGTAAGTAATTGGTTCAAGCATTTCGTTTTGAACTTTAAGTGATAAAACAGAAGGTGTCATAGCGGGTTATTTGATACTCAATTCATAAGAATCTGATTTCTGCTGTAAATATACACAGCAAGGATTTTATTTGTACCCCTTTAAGTTTATTATAAAAGTTCATCAGTTTTGTCCATAGTCTTCTGCATATTCTAGCTAGAATTTTCCTGATTAAATTGTAAAATACAATTTATCTAAAATCTCTGTTTAAATTGATCTTTTAAGAAATAATCCTCCCATTTTAGATTCGTGCTATCTCAATTGCATTTCTAGTTCATTTATTACCAAAAAGTTATCACTACAAGACTTAATAATGATTTTGAAAGTGTTAAGTTTTGAATTTGCATATATATCTACTATGTTTTTTAGTCCTGATATTATTTAACTTTGCTTAAATATAAGTTTGAATTCCTGGCTCTAACTTATTTCATTACTTAACAAAGATTTTGAAGTGCTTATCTTTATTTAATCTAGGGATTGTAGTTTGTTTTAAATATTAAGCTATAAAATTCTTTCTTCGGAAATTAAACTCTAGACATGTATTTGCTTTTTATGAATGTTTTCGCTTTTTTACTATATATCATTAATTCTCGCTCTAATTGAATGTTTTTTATCATATTCTTTAGTGAAGTTTATTAAATCTCTTATGCTAGTAGTTTTTTCATTTTAGGCTTTGAGAAGGCTGATTTTTAAATTTTCATTTTGTTATTTTATTACTTCATTCTATTTAGCTTTTTCTTCGTTTTCATATTGTAAATTAAAATTGAAATTTATTCCAACTTTCTATCTGCTTGAAAGAGAGGTAAGACCTCTCGAAGTAACTGCAACTGTAGTTTAGCTTTCAGGTCTTGTGGTAGTTGGACTATTTAGATAATAAGCTTGAAAATGTTTTTAGCTTTATACACTCCCTTCATTACTTATTGCTAAGGAAGATGTAGAATCTACTGTTTTTTATTTAGAAGGAGTTTTCTAATAAAGATCCTTATATTTCTTATTATTGGCTTATGTTTAGTTTCTTAGATTCTATTCTAAAGTAAAATCGATTTAATGGTCTTTCGAGTATAAATCTACATAAGATGCTTATTTACCGTTTTCTCTAATACGAGAATATAGCGAACGTTTCATACTATGACTTGATTTTATATCTTACGATCTCTTTTTATATTCCAACTCCGTGGAAGTTAGAGGCTTAAGATCGTTTTTTTTGTGTTTGTTCTTGCGAGTTGTTGTTGAAGTTGATTATGATCTTATGCTTTTTGTGTATATACTTATTATTTATTCTCTATTAGCACTCATTTTTTAACTTAAAGTCAAAATTATAACTTAAATTAATTTATTATATCTCTGCTTTATCCTTCCTAGTTAAGCAACTAATAACTTAGCTTACACTAATAACTTAGCTTTTATATCCAGATATAGATATAGCATGACTAATCTATAATCTTTCATGTAATTATATTATTACTAGAAGCTCATTGGCTGTCACTATAATATTAGCTTTATTATAGTTCATTGAAGATAGAGATTAGTAATATAAATTTTTCAGTTATTTAAACATAAATAAGATAATCTATACAAATGATTACCTCTATAATCTAATATTCACTATTCTTGTAATAAGCTTCATATACTGCTAATATCTCAATACCTTCTTTAATTAGAAATGTTATTAATCAAACCAATATCATATTAAATATTTTATTTTTGGTACTATGGACATTCTATGCAATCATTTTAATTATATATGAAGAACAAAAATTTATCACTATAATTTCCTAATTCTAAGTAGATTGTTAAGGATTAAGATAATTGAATAAAAGGTGATAGAAGTTTATTATTAAGCATTAACAAGTAGTAATGCTAAGCAGCGTCTCTTTTTATTTATAAATAGCATGATCTTTAGTATTTTAAATATCTTAACTAAGTTAAAATTATTAGTTTCATATTCATTTTTTCTACCCTATTTCTATCTTAAGAACTATAAATTTAATATATTTTCTAAATTCAAAGTAAATAGTCATTCAAAATGAAATAGAAAATAATTAGCACAAAAATAAAAGGCAAGCAAAAAGAATAAGATAATGGCATTTGTTTTTAGTAATTATTCCTATTTAAGAATACTTCACTAAACTTGGATAATTCATATTAACATGAAAACTTAGAAAGAAGAGTTAACATTCTAGAAGATATATAAAAAGGTAACTAGATGATGGTAATAAAATGTTAATCTGCTGATTCAAAGATTTAATTAATTAAAAACACTAAATCAAGCTCCCTTAATAATATTTTATCTATTAAGCATGATAGAAATGATAAAGCTTATAATTTACAATGTTTAGCTTCATTAATAAAAAATAACTACTATGTTGCTTTTAATTTATAACTTTTAGCATTTGTGCTCTTTCGTCAAACCTGGTGAGATTGTTAGAAAGCTTGCTAAGAGTATGAAGTTAAATTATGAGTGAAATAAATGTGCTTAGGTCATATTTTATGAAATAAACTATTTTAAAGGAAAATAAATTAAAAATGTTTTATCTTATCATAGCTCTTGCATTACTTTGCTCTGCTGAAAAGAAACATGACATTAAATATTTTGATACTGGCATTTTCAAACCTCCAAGATCTTCAGGACTCTATTTAGTTGATATTGGTATTGAGGAACAGGGATACTTTATGGGCTTCGTTTATTATGACGATGATAAATAGTAATTTTTAATGCAGTGCTGATATTATGTGGGCTGAAAAGAATTTATAAAGTATGTGCGTTTATACATGGGATAATGGTCCAAGTAAGCTTTTATATAGAAAAATTTAAAAAGGAAGAATCATCTACTTTGTACACTAATTTTACTATTCAAAATATATCCCCTGGAGATTTTAAATACGAAGGAAAAATTAGCTTCGTTGTATCAGCAGCAAATGCTTAAAAATAATATATATCTCTCTACACTCCTTAAAAATCAGGCAGTGGAGCTAATCCTAATTATAATGTGCTGAGTTGGGAAGTTCAAAAACAAGTTCAACCAAATATCATTGATATCGATGGAGATTTAACCCTAGAACTATTTTATAACTATGAAATTAATGGAATATATTAGCCTGTAATTCTAGCAATAGCAAATGTAGTTGATCCGTAATTTTTAATATTAGATAAAAAGCCTATCCATTTAGGTAAACATACGTAGAGATCTCAGATGATTGTATAGAATATGACTATACTAAATTAATACTAGACAAATCAGATTCTAATTCCTTCCTAGATTTAAACGGAGATTGTCTCTCAGATTTGTTCTTAATAATGACTCATGATTCTTTAAATCAAACATTTGCTACTGTATGGTTAAATAATGGGGAATCTAAATACTGCTTGGTATAACAAACGGCGATTGAGAATTATAAAAGATTCAAGTGAATTGATGTAGATGCTGATGGAGATTTAGATGCTGTAGTGCCATATTGCATTGGAACTTATTGCGAGGTTTTATAGTAGATTCATATTCTGTTTAATGACAATGAGGTAGATGATAATTGTAATTTTCATTCAAGTAAAATCACAAAATCTAAATTTGAGCCATTTGATTTCTCCAGTAAGCAAGGAAATGATGTAAGTCTTAACATTTAGAAAAAAACCGTGATTGATTTATAAGGGAATTATTTCTATTTTGACTAAATGCAGCCAATTACTTTAGTTCCTGGAGATATTGATAATGATGGATATCCTGATATTTTATTTACTTTATAGGAACTTTAAAAAGATGAATAAGGACATTATTCACCTGTTCCAGATAGTAGTTATCCAGTTGTATATGAGAATGTAAAATGTAAGGAAAACTGTGGAGGTAGAAAGTTTAAATTAATGGATGATGATAGTAAATAGCTAGATAAAATCATGAAAGTCAAGGGAGCTAGATGAGCTGCATTTTTCGATCTAGATGAAAATAGGTAATTTCTTATTTTTCAGGCATTTAGATATTTTAATTGCAAAATATGATTCCAAAACAGAAGAGGCTAGTTTGGTTTCATACTACAATAACTATCATACTGATGCTTTCACACTAAAAGCTACACTTACAAACGGATAGAAAAGTGAAAAATATTCTTCAGCTTATTATGGTGGAATGTTTAAAATAAAAGTAACTGAATTAGATACTTCTACTCATGATATTTCAGGAGTATAGTGCTCTTAAAGTTCCTTTTTATCCTTTGAGTTACCTTATGTATATTTTGGCCTAGGAAGAACTAACAACTATATTGAAAACTTTTATGCCGCAGTACCTATTCCTATCAAAATGAAAAACATTCAAGATAAAGATTTAAATCACTATCATTAATGGACTCCCATCATTCCAAACTCATAGCTTTTTGTATTTCCTAGTGTTTAAAAGAATAGTGATTGGAAATTAAAGTTATTCATTGACCCAAGCGAATTTATTTGGTATATTATTTTAGCAACAATCGTTATGTTACTCATTCTAGGAGCTATGATTATATGGAGATACTGGAAAGAAAAGGAAGAGGACAAGAAGGAAAAATCGATTTCATAGGTTGGTTTTTGAACATTTAAACATTATTCTTTATATTGTCTATTTGTCTTTTATTATAAACTATATAAAGAACTTTCTAAAAGCTTGAATTAAATAATTAACATAATTAATATGAATCCTTCTATTACTACCTATACATCAGATTATTATATTTTATACTTATCTTTTTCATATTTTTAAATTAAATTCCTATTTAAATAACTTTTTTCTTGCCGAAGTTTAAAAATTAAGTAAAAAGCTAATTGAATTACTATCACTTTTTTTTATGGCTTTATAAAAAGTTTGTAGAAAAAGTTATATTTTAGTTTAGGATATTTGTTGATTTAACTTTTAAGAAAAAATTATTTTTAGCATTTCATTTATTTTTGGCTTGCTATTTTTCATACTATTCTCTTACTTTACGATCATGACGTTGTAAATCTTCTAGTCCTTCCTTTGCTTTCTGTGCTTGTTCAATTAATCCCTGCTTAAATAGAATGAGGTCTGATCTACTTCCCGAATCTGATGGTAAATTGCTTTTGAACATTAACTAAAGAGTGATAAACTTACATCAAATCTAGGACAGAACCTGTAATCGAAATATCTAACTCCATCAAAGTCTAGCCATCCTAAATAGGTACCATTGATTATGCAAGGACTCTCATTTTTACATTAAATTTTTCCTTCCAAATAATCACTTGGCTTACCCTTTACACTTCCAATGTTTATCTCTGCGCGAATACCATTTGCTTCGTCATCGAAGGTCATTTTTCCTAATGATTCATGTCTTAAAGTTCCCCATAAAATACTTGAAAACTCTTCTTTAGGAAAATTACAGGTAATTGTTTACCCATCTGCAAACTTCACTTATCTCTTTCCATAATTTATTACCTAAATAAATGCTTACTGAAACTGAATTCAGTGAGGATTTTACAGTAAAACCAAAGTATCCTGTAAACTCCCATTATCCATCAGGTCCAAATGCCTAAAAATGGCTATTAGGTGGATGATGACTAGTTTGCTCAGTATAAACTTATGTACCATCTTCCATAATGGCATAGCATGTTTCTCCCAATATAGGATTGATCGGCTTGAGAAAATTGCTGGTTAGATGAAAACTTGAAATAAGATAAGTAATAAACAACTTGACTCTCTCTACTGGATCATTCATCATAGCTGCCTTATTTAGATATAAAGGAGCTGTAATAAGTGTTTTGCAACAGTAGTGTAGACTT
Organism: Loxodes magnus; assembly: GCA_946699065.1. Taxonomy (NCBI): domain Eukaryota; phylum Ciliophora; class Karyorelictea; order Loxodida; family Loxodidae; genus Loxodes; species Loxodes magnus. The sequence goes on from CAMPDV010000018.1 coordinate 1,056,143, forward strand.
GTGGCAGGTGCCATACATTTGATAGGAAAAGATATTTTAGTTAAGTTCAAGCTACCACTAAGTATTTTTCTACCAATCTACTTTATTAGCTCTGATGCTGAGCTTCTAATTATTTTATTAATTGTCTCATCAAGCAATTGGTTTCCTCCTTTGGGACTGGCATCAGCAATTCTAACATCTTCCTCTTCATCAAAATAAGGATGCCAATCGTCACAATCAGCTAGAACTTTCTATTTTTTCTAGATTAGCATTTCAGGTGTAAAATTAATATTCTTTTAAAGTTCTTTTTAAAATAGAGATGATTAGGCTACTTAGTTTACATTTACTGGATCTTAAACTTCTGGGATTTCTATTTGTTCTAAATCTTTTTCTTCCTATTATAGTTTTGCTTCCTCAGTTTCTTATTGCTTTTATGGTAAGTTTACAGATGAATTTTCTCCTAAATTTGCTTTCTAAAAGTTTTTCTCACCTTAACCTGCCATTTATTTAGAAGCAAGAAATGAAAATTAAGAATATTATTATTATTATCTTTTCTGCTCTATTCATTACTTACTACTTATTCGCTTTCTACTACAAACTTACACTTTAGAACTCTCAACTAACTAACTATTAAGAACCCCAAGTCATCATTTTAAAAAGGCACTAAGTTCCTTCTACTAAACTGACTCTGAGCTTTATATCATGAAACATCTGATTTTCTAAAAAGAATTAACATGAGAGATGCTCTAACTTTATTCAGAAGCTTAAGCTATTACGTCCTACTTTTGCTTGCATTTAGGAGGTTAAGCCTTCATTTGAAAGCTGGCTTTAGAAAGATGAATGAATATAGCAAAACTATGAAATTTCTAATCACTCTGTTAATCCTTATGGAGTCAAGATACTTAAAGATAAAAACTTAAAATTGAAAGGAAATTATTAGGAGTTTCTACTTCATAGCTAAATGGGAAGAAAGCTAGCTATACTTAATCTAGAATTCTATGATTGGATTATCACTATTAATTTAAGCTTTTTAAAGCAGTTGTTAGAAGTTGTGCTTTTAATGTAATAAATTAATTTAAGGATTTATATTCAAAATGAATTAAAAAATGAGATAAAGTATATTTTCTATTAAAGATAACTCACTTTAGTGCTAAAGAAAATACAACTTTCTACTTTACATACTTGAAGGTTTTATTAATATAAGCTATAGAAAAAGATTATAATGACTCAATTTTATATTTACCTTCACTTTTCTTAATCCTTTTACTTACTAATTTTTAGTTACTTTATACATAAATTAAAAAATTTTAAATTCTACATGAAACTGGATAATTTATAGATTATGAGTTTCTGAGATATCTGCAGGAATATAATATGAGGCAATAAACTTTAGAATTTATTTTATTACTAATCTAAAGTAGTTTTATTCAATTAAGCTTTGGTAGGTAGTAGAGTATTAGATTAAACATATAAAATTGAATATAATGTAAATTCTTCTATTAGCTTAATCTTTATAGAATAATCATGCTTGAGATAAATATTTTATAATAAAATGCTTAACAAATCCATTTTTCTTCAATCAAAGCTTCTCTATAGTTCTTCATCCTCCTAATAAGATTCCTCCTCCTCTTCATTCCCATATTTTTTATCGTAGTAATTTTCTTGATCTTCTTGATCTTCTTGATCTTCTTCGTATTCTTCTTCTTCTTCTACAAAATTGAAATCTTCTGCAAAAACTACATCTCTTTATCCCTTTGTATCTTAAATCGCTTATTCGAGTACTTATTTAGGATTTGCTAATCCTAACTCAGGCAAAGGAGGTAATTCATAGGGATCTATAAAGTGCTTTTCAATTCTTCTAGGATGCTCTTCATCTTCAACTTCCGTATATACTCCGCATTTAGGAATGTCCTTTACCCATTCTCCAACATATAACTTATTTTTGCTTGCATAAAAGTAAGAACCATGCCCTTCTTTCATATCATCAACCCATAATCCTTCGAAATGATCTCCATTTCTCTTTGTTAGCACTCCATAGCCTTCTCTTTTGCCTTATAATCACTATCCCTCATAAACGTCACCATTAGCACTTATCATACGGCCTTCACCATGCCTTAAATCATCTTTCCAGAAGCCATCATATCTATCTCCATTTTCATAAAAGTAAGTACCTCTTCCTGCTTTCATATCATTATCCCAATCTCCTGTATATGCTCTTCTTAATTTTTTGTTTTTTTTCTAGATAACCCATAAAGTTCCTTAACCCTATCTCATTCCATTATACCAATTTCCTTCATATTTATCTCCGTTTTTATAATGCTAAACACCAAATCCATGCTTTTAGTTATTAAGCCAATCTCCTACATATTTCGAGCTCTAAACCCACTTTTCACCTTTAACTTATCCTGTCTCTTCTGCTTATTTCTTTCTAACCCAATAAATAGAACGATGCGGTCCATTTTTTTATGCTTTTTAGTCGTTCAATTTTCAAAATTGAGTAGTTTGAGCTTATGGAACTTATTGTGACTAAGCCATTGAAGTTTCTGATTTCATAGTAACTTCCATTTCGATATTAGTATATTTTTTAAGAATATCTAAATTCGTAAAAAATAAGCAGTTCTTATTAATAAAATAGCTTATCTTATAATTTCACAATTTAATAGCCTTCTTGTTTTTAATTAATTTATTCTTTCTATTTTCTTTATTTCTTTAATTAAATATAGCTTTATATATTATTTAAATGTCACTATTACTTTATAATTTCTCCATCTCTTTTTATTCTTCTCTTTGTAGTAACTGTAAGAAAGTTATAAACTCTTTCCCAGGGAAATTACTAAGCTATTAATGTTATAGCTTACTTTATTTTTTCTTTTCAGTGTAACTTATCTCAATTAATCCTTTAAAATTGCGAATAATCTAATAATTGTATATATCTGAATAAGATAACTCCTTAAAACTTTTCCATTTAATTATAAACTTAAAAATATAGCCTTTATAGGAACTTCAAAAAGTTAACTCCAACTTTAATTCCAAGTCCTTAATGAGAATTAATGAAAAAAGGAACTTAAATTAAAAACTAATTTATCTTTGAAAAACTGTTAAATTCTTTCACTTAAATTACTATATTAAATATAATATGGATAAACTACCATTATAATAAACCTAAAGAGAAGACCCAACATTCCCTTTATATGAAATTAATAATAATATTATAGTTAAATAAAAAATAAGCTATTTAGTTTAATCTTTTAATAGATAATCAATAATTTATAATTAAATAAAATTTAATTTTTCAGATTTTTGCTTTTATAAATATAATTATAAAGGACTTGGTACTTTTAATTTATATCATACTTCTAATTTATAAATATTATAAATTAAATTATATAAATAGTTAATATATTAATACTAATACTCATAGCTTTATTTATATGCTTTAAATGGAGAAATAATAATTTATTAAAGCAATACTAAATTAAAAAGTTGCATTCTAGCATATATTCAAAATAAAATAAAATTTGATGATAATAGTAATTATATTGTTTCTCTTTTATAAAATTCAAAATATCTAAAAATAAGAGATTTAAAAATAATCCTTTAAAATATAAAGTAAGCTAAAAATACAACATTTATAATAAGCTTTTAAATTATATTTCTTAAATTACTTTGTTTTATATTATAATAATTTAAAAGCTAAATATGAATTTAATAATGTATTCATATTACTAGCATTGGTATTTAAATATAAATGCTATACAAATAATTTGATTTATTATTATTTTATCCTTTAATTATTTTATAACCTAAATTTTAGTTCTATTTAAATATTTACGATTTTTAAATAAATCTTAATTTGAATAATTAAGTTAATATTTTAAATAATAATTAGAAATAAAAATATTTAATAAAGATATTAACAATATAAAATAAGCATTTTTTATTTATTTATGATGCATAATATGAACAAATAGTTAATAATTGCCTCTAGAAATAATTATTTCTATTTCTAAGAGTTATAAAAGCTATCAAGGTAATTATATAATCGCATTTTTTTCTAAATATCCATATTAATATACTTTATTTATAATAAATATATTAAAAATGGCTTCTAAGAAATAACAGAACTTTTAATAAAACATTTAAACAGGAAAATTCTCTAAAAAATTAAAAAGCCAAATAATTAAAATGAGTGAAAGTGAGAAATACGATTGATATGACGAATATTAACCACTTGAAATCCAGAATTAAAAACACTTCCGGCACAAACTCAAATAGAAATATTATCTAAGTCATTAAAAGAGTTTATGTTCAAAAATAGATACCTCACTGCTAAAGTAGAAAAATTAATAACGTCTTTGTTTGAGAAACAATATTAATCATAAAAAATAGAAAACAAACTGGATCAAAGAATTCTTTAAATTTAATAATAAATTCAGGTAACGCCTGTTTCGTTTTAACAGAATTAATCAGATCCTATGGAAATAGAAAATAAAGCCTCAAATCAAAATAAACAGTAAACATTAATTTAAAATAAGTAGTAAATTTAAATTAAATAAGTGTTACAGAAATAATAGTTTAAAAGAAGAATAAAATGTTACGTATGCAATAAATAACACCAATGAAAATACTGCTACTAACTAAGCGAAATTTAAAGAAAGAATAAATAAGATATTTTTAAAAAACTATTTAGGATATATCCAACATTAAACGGAAAAGTTTATAGAAAAAATTCTTTAATTCAAATCTTAATCCTTGGATAAATAATTAGGAACGCTACATGTAAGATTAAAACTATTCCGAATATTAAAGGATGGTGCACTAATGAAGTGCTATACCGCCTAACTAAGCCTAGTAGGAATTCATGACAAATTAATGGAGACAAGGTGATAGAATAGGTCAGATGGCTGACTACTTAGGCTTTAACAAAGCTTTTTAACTTTTTAATTTTTTTTTATAAACTTTTAAATTATAAGTTTTTCAATAACCAACTAAATTAAAAAATGTTCATAATGCTTTTAAGATTTAATTTTAGTAAACCTACTTATTTTATTTTGGTATATGATATAAAAGTTTTCTATGATGATCCTTCCTTCAAAATGAAGAGACTTAATAATGTTTTATTAATGTCAATAATTTTAATGAGGTAACTGACTTTACAAGTAATTGCTCAACATGACTAAAATCTAATAATTCCAACGTTTAAAAATTATTGACTTTAATAAGATTTTTTGTTTTTCTAAAGAATTTTCTTTAGTATTTTAAATAATATAAAAGCGAAAATTAATATATATTATTATAATAGAAAGAAAGATTAGCATTTATGCTTTTATAAAGCAATCGTATATTGTAAATTGAATCATAAATGAAAGGAATATGAAATATACTTGTATAATGAAGAATCTTTTTTTATTTTCAGAAGATGTTTAAATAACCATTCAAAAATTGAGTTACTTTATTAATAGTATAGAAAATAAAAATATTATATCCACATTCTTGATAGAAAATATACTAAAGAAAACTAAAATTAAATATGAAATAATAGTTACAATCTAAATCGATTCTTCATTAAACTGTACATATACTGTTAATTGCAATGGCATCTAAATAAATACTCAGATTAATTAATTGCAAGAATACTTCAAAAAAATTTTATATTAATAAATAGAAAATTTATAAATAATTAAAAATAACTATCATTATTTCAAAAGAAAAATAAGCTGGAAGGTAAATTAATTATTATTTATTACAGATGAATTTAGAACTAAATCTCGTATAAACATATGAAGTTATTAATTTACAGTTAAATAACGAAAATTTAATATTTTCATATTTAAATAACTATTGGTCCTGGACATTTTAAACAAAATTTCATATAAAATTAGAATAAAGAAAAATTAAAAGAATATTTGTATTTAAAAAAGATAAATATAATATTTTTCATTTCAGATGATTAAATTTCTACTAAAATATTAATAAATTTCTTCATATCATGATATAACATTCAACAATATATAATACGACTGATTGACCTTATACAAGAGTGAATGGAAAATATTTACAAAAATTTCGCAAACAAAATTTAATGATCTTTCACCTTTGGGTACTGAACATTAGATTCTATACTAGAAAAATTTTCTATAAGTGGTTTAAATCCCACAGCCTGGTAACGAAAAAATGCAATATGCTGAATCCATAAGAATACTTACGGATATACATAAAATATATAAAACTATTTAATACTTGCTTATCTTAAGTTTTCTATGACAATTAATAAGTTCTTTTTATAAAAATCATGTTATAACCTCTTCATCTTGAAACTATCTTCAAGAAAATAAATAGAAAACTTATGTTTATTAAATAATTTAAGAACTAAATTTTATAAAATTTAATTGTATTAAAATATTTTATCTATTGCTTTATTAATAAATACTTAACATTCTTAATTTTTTATTTAAATGTAATTAATTTTGTTATTTTATATATTTTATATATTTAATAGCTAAATTATTTATATTTTCCATAATATTTTTTATTTTGTTAAATTTTCTACTATGCTATACTTTTTTTATATATTATAAAATGTGGATATAAACGAGAACAAGAGGCTAATAGGCAATCTGGTTCAATGTATAATGTATTGCGAGTAATCTTGCACTAGAAGCCACTACGGGAAAGAATGGACAAACTCAGAAGAGATAAGCCTAACTTACCCGAGGGTTCTCGCTAGCATTATGAACGTTTGACTGACAAGCCTGATAATGACTTGATTACTAGTTCCTATTTGGACCTTATTCAATAAAACTGAAGTATTTGATTCAAAATTTAAGAATAATTTTTAATAAGCTAATTTCCCATTTGGAGAAACTGACGTGACTATTTGACAGATAGAATAAAAACAAGGAAGTATTAAAATATTTTTTTAATACTAGATTTAAAATTGAAAGAGTGGCACAAACGAGGTGTTGCTAGCTCAAAATCATATTAATTATTTTATTAAATTTAATTAAATTAATCTTATACTAAAGATATTTTTCTAATTTTCTTAAAAGTTAAAAGTTAAAAAGCTTTGTTAAAGCCTAAGTAGTCAGCCATCTGACCTATTCTATCACCTTGTCTCCATTAGTTTTTCTTGAATTCCTACTAGGCTTAGTTAGGCGGTATAGCACTTCATTAGTGCACCATCCTTTAATATTCGGAATAGTTTTGGTCTTGCACTTAGCGTTCCTGATTATTTATCCAAGGATTAAGATTTGAATTAAAGAATTTTTTCTATAAACTTTTCCGTTTAATGTTGGATATATCCTAAATAGTTTTTTAAAAATATTTTATTTATTCTTTCTTTAAATTTCTCTTAGTTAGTAGCAGTATTTTCATTGGTGTTATTTATTGCATACGTAACATTTTATTCTTCTTTTAAACTATTATTTCTGTAACACTTATTTAATTTAAATTTACTACTTATTTTAAATTAATGTTTACTTTTTATTTTGATTTGAGGCTTTATTTTCTATTTCCATAGGATCTGATTAATTCTGTTAAAACGAAACAGGCGTTACCTGAATTTATTATTAAATTTAAAGAATTCTTTGATCCAGTTTGTTTTCTATTTTTTATGATTAATATTGTTTCTCAAACAAAGACGTTATTAATTTTTCTACTTTAGCAGTGAGGTATCTATTTTTGAACATAAACTCTTTTAATGACTTAGATAATATTTCTATTTGAGTTTGTGCCGGAAGTGTTTTTAATTCTGGATTTCAAGTGGTTAATATTCGTCATATCAATCGTATTTCTCACTTTCACTCATTTTAATTATTTGGCTTTTTAATTTTTTAGAGAACTTTCCTGTTTAAATGTTTTATTAAAAGTTCTGTTATTTCTTAGAAGCCATTTTATATATATTTTATAATAGACTGAATTTAATGAATGAAAGAAAATTCACAAGATAAAATGGAGATTGAAAAGGACCTACTAGTAAAAAAAATAGCCAAAGTTAAAAATATGCTAATATTGCAATAGTAAATGGCATCTATGGAGAAAATGTTCTTCCTTTTATAAACTCAAGGAATAATCGTGACAAAACCAGGTAAATAAAGAAAAAATAAAAAAGGCGGAAATCATGATCGAGTGTAGGAAGTGCAGAGAGATATATAGTTTGAAAGAAAATCTGGATAAAATAGATCTGGAAGAATAGCGAAAATAGATCTCGACGAGTTGAAAAGAATATGGGGAGAATCAAGATTTGCGAGTTCCAGAGCTTGATAAAAACTAGATATTTTTAACTTGAAAATTTACTTTAAGCGGTGACCTTCAATGAAACTGTAAACATTTTGATTAGTAATAATAATAATAATAATAATATAATATTATTGAAGGCAAACAATATAATAAAAAATAAAATTTAATTATATAACAATTTAGTGTTTTAAATAAAATAAAGATGAAGAAAATGCTGCAATCAGTATTTTTATATTAACCTTTTTAATATGCAGAGGATTAAATTAATAAGAGATAAAAGATATAAATCTTAATGCTAAATAAAAAAATGGAAAGACTTGCCAGAGGATGGATGATTCCAGAAGAGGAGAAGAGGGCCAGAAATGCTTCCAACCAGCTACCTCTTGCAACCACTCCACCTAAGAAAGCAGGCAAGCACTAACATTCTTCGGAGTCCACTTAAATCCCACCCAAGAAACTAAAAACTAACGAGTAAGGATAATAAGTAAGGAGATTCACAACCAACGACAACTTGAGAGATCTCACTAAATAACAAATCTGCAGCATGGACTAAAATCAGACCCTTAAACTAATCTTCAGGCTAATAAAGACTTTAACAGAACTTGAAGAAGAAACGCATAAAATAAAACAAGATCTCATTGCTCACGGAGAAGACGATGAGATGCCCATGCGTCTTAGAACAAGTCCAAGAGCTTGAAAACGACATCTGAACATTGCATTAACAAGACGAAAAGAACTGGGTCAAACTAGACGAGAGAGTAGAAAGAATCAAAAAAGAATAGAAGAAAAAAATCACTAGTCTCAGCAACAAGATCCAATGGATATAGAATAAATTAAAGTAACAAAATTCAAGAAAATTTAAAAGAAGTGTTACATCTGCTGCAGCACGAAGCACTTATGAAGAAAATGTTGTGAATAAAAATAAATAAAGAAAAAATTGTGAAACGAATTTTGGAAGAAAAAGACGAGTTTCATACCCTCAAGTGACGGAAAGCTGTGGAAGAAAAAGAAAAAAAGCACCATGTAAGACCTTAAGCAAATAAAACTGCAATTCGGCTTAAGACAGGAACCAAGAATATTTAGGAATGTCAAGCTATATGATAAACTTTATAAGCTTGAAAAACCGGAAGGCGAACATATTTGACTTAAACTTAAATCTTAATGCTAAAAAAATGAAAAATAGTTAAGAGTTATTTTAGAAAAAAAGATATCAGACTTCAGGAAGGTATTCTTCGCGATTCCAAAGAAGTAAGAGTCTGAAACGCAGCATAATTATAAGAGCCAAAAAGTGACAGAAAAATACTTACTGTACAACGACACCAACCTCAAAGGAGAAACCGAAGAAATAGAAGAAGTCCGTTCTCCACCAAGAGGTCTTGGAATTTAACCCCTCTGGACAGTTGTTCATGGAACAGCTCATCAACGTAATGCTGAACCTCATGAGAGGTTTAGAAGCTCCGCAAGGAGATCATGAAGTTGACGGAGCTAATAAATAAAGGAATTGCCAGTAAGATTAATTCCGCCAGACGAATTCCCAACTCTAAAAGATGGAAAAAATGAATAGATGATAAGATCCTTCAAAGTTAAAAAAGTGACGTATTAAACAATAATTAAGAGATCACATCATGGAAGTTGAAGAACCAGAAACTTATAAAATTTAGATTTGAGGAAAAATAATTAGAAAAAGAACTATTACTGTAATAGCACAAGACATTAAACTACTGAAATTCCAAAATTTCAAAAAACAGCTTTGAATCTCTCAGCAAAAGAAGAAATAGAACAAATATAGGGCAAAAAGAATGGAGACATTTATAGAAGGAAATTAAGCATAAATTACAAGAATTCAAGAATAATTGAACCAAAGGGAAGAAGATAAAAAGACCTTAGTAATCAAGAAATCACAAACTATCAACTTATTTTAAGCGGCAGTAGTATATTGCTGTTAAAAAATTTTAAATTCTATAGTATATTTAATATCTTTTTGTTTCTATTTCTTATTTAAAAAAATCTTATGAAATTTTAGCTTTAACTTTTAAAGAATTTTTATTCATCTAATGAAAATATTTCCAAATTAATTCTTATTTTTATCATCTTCTTTTTTGCTAAATTTAATTTATAATCTTTAAATAATAAGAATAGATATCTTTTTGCCTGTTCTTACAAATGGCTTTATCAATAAATCATAAAAAAAGAACTTTTAATCGTTTTGTATGATTCTTTTGACAGAAAATGGATCTTAGTTTATGAAGCATTAGTCTACTTTAAATACTTGATAAACTTATTAAAATCTTAATTAAAGCAATTATGTATTTATAAAAGACTTTCATAAGAACAAGAATGTATGTCTAATAATAATTTTGTCTTAAAGCTAATTTCAGTTAAATAAGCTGCTATATAATATAAAACTTTTATTTTATCTAATGATATAAATATGTCCAAATATTGTCATCTAAGATTTAGAAAGAAAGATTATTTTGGATTAGTTACTTTGAAAAAGATCTCTAATAAATTCGTAGGTTATTCTAAATAAATCTGTCATCAAATATAAACTCTGCTTTTTAACTAATTTATTACAGAAATAGAACTAAAATATAAGCTTGATAACAAATTAAATTTTCATTTAAGTACTAAATTAAATTAAAAGCTTTGATACTTATAATAAATTTTTTTTCCTATTATTAGGGTTAGCTTTTTCATTAATTTTATAGCCTAATAATTCTAATTTTTATATATTTTAGCTATTTTTTCTTTATTTATCATAAATTTGATTAAATTATCGAGTGAGTGTAGGAATCATTAATGGAGATTGACAAATCTTAATTAATAAAGACAAAAGATAAAATGGATTTATAGCAATCAATAATATTATCATAATGAAGCTTCTATTTGTTTTATAGTATTAAATGCATAAAATTGTTCAAAAACCTATCAAGAATATAAAAGATACTATGAGAAAAGCTTATAAATTTAAGTTTAATAAAGATGAAATAATTACAACATCTAGGTGTTTTATCTCCTTTTTTTATATTACTGACATATATTAAGTGTCTTTGAAATATAAGTTTTTAAATGTTTATAAAAGGAATTTCTTCTATCAGAAATCAACTTAATAAAATTATTAATCTTCTTCACTCTTATCTAAAGGATATATTTGCACACTTCTTGTCTTTAGAACGCTTTAATTTTGAGTAAGATTTTTACTTTCTGATGTTTATTATTCCTGAGTATCTAATATATCTTAACTTTATTTTTATTTTTAAATATACTTTTTGATATAAGGTATTTCAATTATTATTTATAGGTTATCATTTATCTACTTAAAGTTCTCAAAGGAAATTATTTACTTTATTTATTCATCTTATTGTAACTGTATTTAGTTTCTGCAAAACAAAAATTTAATAAAGCTTCAGCAATCATCTATCTTTCTTTATTATCCTCCAAAAACTTTTCTTCTCAGTTAATAAAATAAAGACTTTTAATTATAGTATCTTATTAGTATTGCAAGCACTCCTATAAAAGTTGAGAACCCTCCAATAGTACCTAGTGCTGCTAGAATATTTTTAGGTGTTCTTTTAAATTGAAGAACAGTGTTTGTAATATCAAATTGAACAAAATATCCTCAAATTCATTAAATTGATTAACTCTCTTCAAATCCTATTTAGGTAGTTAGCGTGTAAGAACTTTCTCTTTACAAGAAAATATTTTTAGTTTTTCTATATTCCATAAGTGTTCCTTCATACCTTGCACTTTATTCTTCTCCAGCAAAATGATCAACAATAATTTTTACATTTTCAGGCTATAATCCTTTGTCTTTGATATAAGAATAAGTATTAAATGAAACTTATAGTCCATATATGTTAAAGCTCACATAAGTAATTAGCTTTATGTTTTAATTCTATAATAAAGACTAAACGCTAAAATTTTGATTAACAGAACTATTCAGATATAGAATAAGATGTCCTCCTCCTTTTATGGGATCTGTAAAGCCATCACCAACACAATAAAAATCTAAATATAGTTTCTATGTATTTCCTCAAAATTCTAAGTAAGTGAAGTTTTTATATTAAATATATGCAGTAACGTATTTTTGATAATTATCACAGTTAAAGGGGATAATGAAATTCTCCCATCCATCCCATGAGCCTACTTACATTCCATAAGAAGTTTCTCCTCCCATAAAATAAAAAGTAAGATTCAAATTATCAATGAAAGAAGTAATAGATATATTTCGTCCTCCGTATTCTTGATAAAAATTATAGGTAGGATTTTTGTCCTGATATACTCCTACTAGAGTCCAAGAAGCATAAGATATTATAGCTAATAGTAAAAATATGTTCACTAAAGAGCCAAAACAAGTTTTATGGACTTCTCTTCCTTCTAAGTACAATGTTAATTGCGTTCCACCTTGTGGGAATGACCTAAATAAGTTCAGCATTTTAGGTATAAATAGTTAAAAACTATAATATTTAGCTAGATAAAATAAATAAAATAATTAAATCAAGCTAAGTTACTTAATTTTTAAGTTAGCTGTCTAAATGTAGTACATCTTTATTAATTACTTAAATATTTTATTATGTTTATATTAGTACTGGGTTGTTAGGATAAAAATTGCTCCCCAAGACACAAAAATCACTGACTTTATAAGTTTATAGATAACTAACTTATGAAATATCGTATTTTGAAGAAAAGCTTATTTTTAAAGTTTATTTCGTATTGCGTAGAAATAGTCAAAGTTAAAGAATGGTTTTGTAAATATTATAATACTCAATATTACGAATTTTTATAAAATTTAAGTAATCCTCTAATAATTGTGTTTAAAGTAGAATAATAATAAATTGCTTCTCACTAAATACAATAAAAGTTATAGTAGTCTTTTATATTTGCTTTAAAAGTGTTTTAAACTTTACATCTTAAAACAACTAAAGCTAGATAAGAATTCCTACTATTTAAATAACAAATTACTATATTTTATCTAATTTTTAATTTAAGTCATGTTCATTTAAAAGTTAATTCGAAAGCGAAATTTATTCTTAATAATTTTAGTATCTCAGCCTTATGAATAGATTTGTGTGTATTTTATTTAGTTTTGGATAAATAAAAATTATTAGTAATAGCTTTATTAAGTAATTGATATTTTTAATTTTATTTTTACTTATTAAATTTATATTTATTTCATAGAAAAGTTGTTACCTTAATAATTTTTAGTTTTTCCTCATCAATAAATCTTAAAATTTACAATTTTAACTTATATTATTAACTAATTCCAAGTTTGAAGCTTTTAAGCAAAAATTATTTTTATATAATTAACTTTTAATAGCTTCTTCTTTCATTTTTCAGTTATATTATTAGATTCATCCATTGATCTAAAAATACTATTAAAAAAAGGGTAATTTATATCTTTATAGTATTTACAATAATTTATTAATTCTTATAATTAACAACCTCTTACATAATCTACTTTTCCTTATAAATTTTAGTTTATAAAGCTTTATATTTATATAAACCCTAGTATTTCTTCAATTTCTTAAAACAGGCAAATAAAATGTTCTTATTTCTCTGCTAGAAGATATAGTTAAATAATTTTAATTAATTAGTTCAAATAAATGGAAATGATTATAAGTAATTATAGTATTTAACTTAGTATATAAGCAATTTTTATATAGAATATTATGCTTTTAAGCTTATTATTGATGCTATAATTATAATTAGATTTATTTGCTTTAGCTATAATTTATGAAAACATTCTTTAATTTGTAATTAGTTGCAAATATGCTAATTTATGCTTATTTAGATAGCTTCTTTTATAATTTTAAATAAAGGCTTTCTTTAATTTAAGATTAGATAAATTAATAGTGCTTATAGGGCTATACTTATATATCCAATTATTAATTATTTTAAATGTTTGGTGATCATTATTTTGAGTTATACCCTATTATAATGATATCGCTTATAGATAGGAAAGTAGATGGCTTGTAAATGTAATTATATACCATAGTTTAGAGAATAAACAAAGAAAATTGTTGATAATTATTAAAATCTAGTTTCAAACTAATTTTGCTAATTTTTGAATATAGCTAATGATGGGTCTTGCACTACCTGATTGAGGTTGATTACTTTTACTGAAAGTAGTAAGTCGAGCATGGACACTTTCCAAATCCTTGTTCTTTATAAGATTTTCTTCGTTTGCTATATTAAGCAAAAGCTCCCAAATTCATGTTATAATTGCTTCTACTTCCAAATCTCTTTTCAAAGAAGGATTTATAAGCAAATCAGATAGTAAAACCAATAACTAAAGCATTGTGCTTTATTAAAATGGAGGGGGTTATATTTGAAATATATGTTTAGGATCTAAGAAAGAAAGAATTTGCTGAGTATAATTGACATTATGCCAAGTCTTTTGTATAGCTTCGTCAAACTTATATTGCTTGAGTAATTAATTAACTTGTTGCTGTAATGTTTTTTCATCTAACTTTTATTCCTAATTTTATTGAGGAAATTCTTCTTCTTATTTTGCTTCTGTTTACGTATTTAATTAGTTAAATACTTGCTAATTTAATGATTCAGCTATTGAAGTCAAACTTTCAACTTGCTATTGTAACAGTGTCTGCAATTAAATTGTTTTTTATTCTTCTTAGCTTACTTTCTCCACTAACTCCTTAAGGCCATTCTCAAAAGAGCTTTATATTTGATTGAACATAGTTTGAGTTGCTTTTTCAAATGCATTTACTAGTTAAGTTCTGAACATTTCTTTAATGCTTTCTTATAACTGTTCTCTCATTTCTTTAATTTGCTCTTATTATTACTAAAGCAATTACTAATAAATTTATTCAAAATTTTCATTTTATGGTTCAAAATTTTACTATTATTAGATTCATTCTTACTCGTTCTATTCAAAATGCTTAGGAAATTTTTGCTAGAATTGTTTTTCTTAATAAAGAGGCTACTAATATGCCTATTACTGATAATACTGCTTTTTAACATAAGGTTCTTCATACTACTATTTATAACCATTTTTCTATTCTTCTTCCATTTTAATTGAAGTAGATTTGTCATAGGCTTATTTTATTTGCAATACATTGAAAACTGCTCCTTTCTCAGCATTAATAGTTACTATATCAAGTTCATAATCCCCAAAATATATGTTTTCTGAAAAATGAGCTTTTGGAAGTCTGTTCCTACAAGCTAAAGCTAAGGGTGGCGATTCTAATCTAAATTTTTTTAGACTATCAAATTAAATTTCCTTTTGTATTTATAGATGCAAACATATTAAGTCATATTTCCCTGCAAGAATTACAAATTAGCCAGTGCTATCTAGACAACTATAGCGATCAGGCATAATATCAACTTTCTATTTAGTAATTAGTACTCCTTTATAATTTCATACACTTACAGAAGAGCTATTTACAGTTATTATAATTTCGTTACTTTCTAGATAAGTATTGCTAAGTACTTTATAATCTTCGTTATGAGGCTTCCATTCACTAAAAATTTTCCCTTCAGGTAATTCTAATATCTTAAGGAAGTGATTTTCAAGAGTAATACCCAGATAATCTTGGAGAAATATAATGTCTTAGCATTTGCAGTTTTGCATGTAAACTTTTTAAAATTTGGGGTCAATCAATTCCTCTGAGATATTCCAAAGAGTAACTTCGTAATCATTTAGACTAGCTACATATGATTCTTTTTTTTCGCTTAGGATAATTTTTTGATATTTGATGTTAGAATTGAATTTCATTTTTGGCTTAAGTTCTAAATTCCTTTCTCTATCTACTATTTCTAGAACTGTCAAACCACTTTAGTCACAAACAGCAACTTAAGGCTTTATCGTTCTTAAAGCAATTGAATTCACTTTATTAAACTGCATATTAACTCTTTTCCATCTATCCTTCTCTATTGGACTTACAATTTGCAAATAACCTTAATCAGTCATAAAGACTACATAACGTTTATCAGCAGCAAGAATGCTTTACCACATATTACTTTTTATCTAAAATGATGCTCCAATAGGTACAGTATCTAAAGTAATTAGTTTTTCAATCTCATTTCCTTGCATTTGAGAAACCCTATTTTCCATAGGTACTTAAGAATCTGAAAAAGATTTATTAGTTTCCAAACTTAAAATTAGTTTCTTTATAATATCTTCTCCTTCCTTTTCTGATTTGTCTTCCATTAAACTAAGCAAAATATTAATTGTTAATACTAATTTAATTCAAATCTCCGCTATTCTAAATCATAATCTTTATCGCTACTGTAATTCTATTTGTCTATATATCATATAAATTCCATAAACTTCTCAAACCATAATCTTTTATCTTTTTACTAGAATAATAATTAATAATGCAATATAGTCAAATAAATTTGCGTCTTTATCATAAAATACAATTGTAAAAGATCCTAACTTTAGTGGTTAATTAGGAAGCACTAGTTTAAAAGCCTATATTATATTATAAGAATCTAGAGATATTAAGTATATATCTTATTACATTATTATAGGCTCTATATCTTATTCTCTATTATAAGCTTTAAACATTGCTATTATTTTAATTTTTAAGAGGATACTTAAACTAGGAAAAATATATAATCTATTATTATACCATTTAAGATATAATTATTAAATAAAGAAAAAGATTAGAAGCAAAAGGATATTTAGAATAAGCAAACAAATTAGATAGAATATTAATTACATTATCACTACTATTTATTTTAAGTAATGGCTATTATCAAATATTCAGAAATGCTTATGTTTAAAATAACAAACTTTAAGCATATATTAAATCTTTAGTTTATTGTCTTATCTGCTTTTCTAAAGTTAAACTTATTGAGTAAAATAGTTTTAAGACGAGTATAATAATAACACTAAAAGGAATTATTTAACGGATTTAAAATACTAAATAATATTATACCTTTTATTAATTAAGGTTGAATAATATGGTAATTAAGTAAGCATAATAAATATAATTATGCTTTATTTGCTATAATTAAAAACAAAAATCTCTAATTAAACAATTTCTATATTTCAGAAGATAAAATTTTATCTTAGTTGTAAGGAAATGTTTTCTAAATTTTAAGTATTTTATTTATAAATAATACATCATCAATGGTATATTTTATTTATATTTTTGCATTAAAATTTTTATTTTTTAAAGTGATTCTTAATTAAACAATACAGCCAATGTAAATTGTAGCTTTAAAGTTATTTTTGTAATGAAAATTATTAAATTAACTTTGAAATTAAAATTAATTAGATGTAAATCTCAAGACTACTCTACTTTTGAACATAATTCTGCTATCTAGAGACATTTCTTTCTTTCCTTTTTAGGAATTTTTTCTGCAAGTCTCATATCTATATTTCTCAATAGCTAAGACAAGTGTTTAAGCCTGAACTTTTCCTTTTTTTATTAAAACCATTTATTAATAGGCTCTTTGGTCAAGCAGAGCTAGTACAAGTTAAGAGCTGATACTGTTGAAATATCTATGCTTTAGACATTTGATTTTACTAATTTATAAAGTCTCTTGCAATTTTAAAAAGATTGTCCAGGCTAAGATCTATCTACTTCTCCTTTAACCCATTCTAATAAAATGCTTCTAGCCTATTCAAAAGGATATTCTTCAATAAGCTTTTCGTAATACTTAAATCTTATGTGATCAGTAAATAATTGAATGTATTTGCATCCAAGGGACATCGTCTGCTTCCTTAGATTTTCATCTTCAAATCCTCCTATTAAATCCATTAATTTCTTTCCAAATGTGATACTATCTCCTCTTATCTTTTTAAACGGAAAATTGAGATCTCCGAGCTATTAAAGTGGAACATTTTCTAGAGCATTTTCCAAAACTGGAACAACTATAGGATTTGACAAAACTGTGTTAATCAATGGTATTAATAATTGAATTTTATATCTCCAGCTCCAAATTGAAGGTAAGGTATTCTGGTTATAAGCAAAATCTAAATTGGAAATAAAGGCTATTAATCCAGGAGCTGTTTCCTTCTTTTAATTGAGTAGTAAAGTAAACAAGGACAGCTTTAAACTAGAAAGACTTTCTATAACAAGTTTTAAAATATCTCTAAGCTATTCAGCCTTACCACTGTGAAATTCAGTATAAACTTTCTCTAAGATTATCAAAAGCTACTTTGCTAGTTAGTATTTAACTTTATTTCTATTTTCTGTTTTTTCCAAGACAATAACTAAAGTACTTAAAAGTTCTTTAAACTCAGAACTTTGCCAGATTTGAATGTGGTTTTCATTAACTTTATACTTTAAGCATTCTAATATTCCATAAAACTCCTTTTCCATACATAAGTCTATTTGAAGAGGCTTTAAGTTCTATAAACTTTTTTGATAGAGCTATAGAATTTAGAGTCTTATTATATCACATTTTTCCTCATTCATAAAAACAATATTTTCAGGTTTATTTTTCTGGTTTCCATCCTGATCTTCCTTTTAATTATTTTAATGGTCAGACTAATTTTCTTTAAACAATTTGAGAGAATATTAGTTAAGGTTTGATATTATATCAAGAGGACTACAAATGGACAGAATTTTTTCAAATATATTGATATTCTATTTATCAATTCCACCGCTAATTAGGAAAAAGTTTAGAAAACCACCTAGCATCTATAATCCATTACTTTAGAAGAATTCATCATTCATTTCTAAAACATTTTGATAAACTTCATCAGGAAGTTAGGATTCATCTGTAGAATTTTGCAAAGCTATTTCTACTTCCTAAAAGGCTTTCACAAGTGTTTGTCTACAGGTATCTAATTCTTCTTAATTTGATGTCTTGTATTTTTTAATTTCACCCAGAAACACTTGAATAGCTTATTAAAGAGACATTTTTATAATAGCTAAACAATAAAATCTAAATATATTAAATATCTATCTTACACAATTTATTCTATTAGCTACTTCTAGAACTTTCTACGCTTTTTTAAACTTATTTTTAATTGTCTTAATTACTATTTTTATTAGTGACTCTATCAATTTATCACTCACTGTTTCTTTGTTCTTTCTATAATTCAATATGATATTTATTGTTTTTCCTTTTAAAAGAAATCTTTTCAAGATAAGTATAACTCTATCTGCTTTTTCAAGGATTAATCAATACTTAATAGGTTTAAGAATTATAGCATAATATCTATTTATACAGTTTGTAGAATTGCTATATCTATTGAAATGTGAATAACCTTAAACCTTCTCTATAAAGCCAATTCTAATTATATTGAATTTATTAGAATAAGAAGGACTTAAAATTAAACTAAGTATCAACAAAATAGCCAAGTTATATAATTCTATAAATTCTACAATGCTTACATCTTTCTATCCTTCAAAATTAGCAAACAATAGTTTAAATTAAAAATAGAAGATTAGCCTTATAGGATTAACTAACTGTTTATATTGTTAAAAACCCCAAACCAAGGTATAAAATATTAAAGAGTAAAGCTTTAGTAATAGTTATGTATTTTAATCATCATTGCTAATATGCCTATTTTTATTTAAATATGTCGCTTACTATTAAGTAATCGCTTTAATATTCTTTTATCGATATCTTGCAAGTAAATTAAAATAAACTAATAATTCAATTATAGAATATTAAAATAGCACTTAAATAGATTTATACGGTAGAAGCAAAAAGATTAATGGATTTTCATTAAAGCTTGTAAAAGCATTTTAACTATATTAACGTAAAACCATCTAGAGCGATTTCTCTAAAATCTAAGGAGTTAAAAATATAATTATAAGATATTCTAATTATAACTAATTGTTATGTTAGTCATTTTAAGACTCGTTAACTATTTTTCTACAGTAAATAGCTTCTAAAAACTAAATCAAAGATACTCAAAGTGAATCTTATTAGAGGATAAAGAGTATTTAGTTACATTTGATAATAATATGCTTTTATAAATATACAAATCATTATATTTAAAAACAAAACTTAAAATAAAATAGCTCATTAGTTGAAAAAGCATACACTAGTCTTTGATAAAATGATAGATACAGATAATCTTACATGGATTAGATAATGAAAAATCTAAAATTTTAGAATTAAACGATAAAGGTAAAGAATGAAACTTAAATGATTATAATATATAGTAAGTTAGAATTAGATAGAAAGTAGGTCTAAATTTAATTAAAGTATAAAAATAATTTTAATTAACCATTAAAATACGCAAATACTAAGAAAATACACTTAAATTTAAAGAAATAAATAAAGCATTCATTTTTGAATAAGACATAAAACTCTTTTAATTTATAAATGAAATATATAAATAAAAAAGACTGCTAAATATAAAAAAATATAATCATTTATAAATAGAAATTTCCAATTAAATAGCTATAAATATAGGATAATTACATCATGAAACTAAAACTTATAATTTATAAAAGTTAAATCTAAATCTAAATTAAATAACTAAAGCATTTACTTAATGATAACTATTTATATGGTTATTAGGTTTATATATACCATTTAATTTTTGAAATATATATTTTAAGCTAAAACGATATTTAACAAAAAGCTCTAAATAATAGCGAATCAAGAACTAACTATATTTTTGAATAAATTGACATAATTTATTAAGAGCTAGACAAAACTTAAAATCAAATAAAAGCTAATAAACGTTAATAATCTATATCCAAAGTCTTCTTTTATTCGGATTGAATTTTTTTAGATTATACTAATATATTTAAATGAAAGAGCTTCAACAGCCAAATTTAAATTTAATCTGGATTTAAAAAGGAAATGAAATGCTTAAATAAAAAGCTACATTAATTAAAATGATTTTCTAATTATTATTAAATATCTATAATTAGTTAACTTACAAAAAATAAGCATCATTTATAATATTGCTATATTTAAAACGTAAAAGAAAAATAATTAAATAAATAATCAATTCAGCAATTTATTAACTTAAAGCATTTGCTACTATTATTTTAAATAGTCCTTAGCAATTTAATATATAAGCGTTTGTTCTTAATACTGAACTACTTTACAATTATATCTTTTTATATATGATTTCTCTAGAAATAAGCAGAAGAAGATTTAATTATCCTAGTTTTATTTATAAAGTATATAACTTTGCTTATTTAATATCTAATTAGCCTATATTATGCAAGATATTTTAGAATCTCCTTTATTTATTAATAAAGCAACTTGCTAAATTAAATTAAAATGCCTACTTGGAAAAGTTTATGGAAACTAAAAGATTGATAAGCTATACAAGATTGTATAGATAAAAATGAAGTTAAACTAGAATATGTATTGGAATTAGTTTAGAAT
This sequence comes from Loxodes magnus, assembly GCA_946699065.1. Lineage (NCBI taxonomy): Eukaryota > Ciliophora > Karyorelictea > Loxodida > Loxodidae > Loxodes > Loxodes magnus. The sequence goes on from CAMPDV010000018.1 coordinate 1,077,641, forward strand.
GAATATAAAAGAAGACTGTTGCTTACTGATGTGTTAGTTGAAAGCATAATAGAATATTAGTTAATATCTTTATTTTATTTTAATTTGAAATTTAAAGATGAACTGTTCTCAGTAGTTAGAAGCTTAACTGTCTTAACTAGATATTAGCGTATAAAAGACTGATATTAAGGAAGCTTTAAGAGCACTTAGAACAATTCTTTCCTTCAGAAAAGAAATTCATTCTAACCCAAATGTCTTGCTTAATCTATTTTAAAAGCACTTAAACTAAGTTCCTGCTCAGCTTCAAAATGTCATGTCAATTGAAGTGGAAGGAGAATAAAAGGAATAGCCTAAGCAAGAAGTAAAGTTAACATCTTAGGAAGTTCCGTTTGTACTTAACTTACTCCTTTTACTCAAATAAATAGATGAAAACAACTATGAGCAAGCTTTAATCATAGCTAAAGAGTAGATAGACCTATTTGAAAATTCCCATCCAAGCTTACTTAGTTTGCTACAGGCTAAATATTATTACTATTTGCACTTTATTGTTGAAAAACGAATTTCTGACAAGTAAACCTGGCTGTAGCTCAAATAAATTTTAATGACTTCATACCGCAAATTCTGTGTACGAAAGGATGTTGAATCTCAAAGCATTCTAATGAATTGCATACTGAGACATCTCATTATCAATCAGCATGAAATAGAGCAAGCGAAATAGTTTGTTAATAAGGCGACATTCCCTGATCATACAAGTAATGCTTAACAAGCAAGATATTTATACTATACTGGACGAATTGATGCTATTTCAACTGATTATTCAAAGGCAGAAGTTAAATTGTAATAAGCTTTAAGAAAAGCACCAGAAAAAACAGCATTAGGATTCAGAGTAGAAGTCAATAAGCTATTCATTCTGGTGACTTTATTTTAAGGAAGTTTACCACCAAGAAATCTATTTAACAACATAGACTATAAAGTTCCTTTACTTCCTTATTTGAAATTAACTTAATCTGTTAGAACTGGTGGTCTTGACTTGTTTAACTAAACATTATCATCTCTAGAAAACGATCCTAACTATAATATAATTTAAAGACTGAGACACAATGTAATCAGAACTGGATTAAAAAGAATCACTCAATCTTATTCTCAAATAAGCATTACAGATGTTGCCAGTAAACTTAAAATTGAGGAACAAGACTGTGAATTAATCACTGCTAAAGCTATAAGAGAATAAGTTATTTCAGGTTGGATCGACCATGAAAAAAAAGTTTTATATGGATCTCCTTTAGAAGATGTTTACAGCACCAACAAACCAAGACAATAATTGCATAAAAGAATCAAATTTTGCATGGAGTTATATAACGATAATGTGAAAGCTCTTCAATTCATAGGAGAGGAACCTGAAGCTAATGCTAACCAAGAAAATAAGGAAGAAATCATAGATGTAGACAAAATTATTGAGCTTGACGAAGAAGATGATTTTTGAAACTAATATTAATAACATTCATAAATAAATCAAAATTTACCTTATATTTTTAACTTTCTATCTAAAATCTTCTTTTGTATCCCCTATTTTAAACCAAAAATAAACTCTATTACTAACTTAAAAATTCTCTATGCATTTAGTTTTACTACTTATCTTTTATAGCAAAGGACATTTAAACAAAAAATATATAATAAATATTTAGATTATTATATATGAAAGTAAGCAACTAAAATATCTACTGGCTATTATGTATATTTATGATATAAATATTCAAAATAAAGCTATAAAAATTAGGTGGTTAAGCTTGAATTTTAATAATACAGAAATTAAAAATAGAAAATAATTACTAAATGCTAATGAGCAAAAGTAATTAGTAGCCATATAAAATAAAATTGATAGACTGTGGTTATTTTAAGGTACTTTATTGTAATTGAACTTTATTTTAAGGAAAAAATTATTTTTAGCATTTCATTTATTTTTGGCTTGCTATTTTTCATACTATTCTCTTACTTTACGATCATGACGTTGTAAATCTTCTAGTCCTTCCTTTGCTTTCTGTGCTTGTTCAATTAATCCCTGCTTAAATAGAATGAGGTCTGATCTACTTCCCGAATCTGATGGTAAATTGCTTTTGAACATTAACTAAAGAGTGATAAACTTACATCAAATCTAGGACAGAACCTGTAATCGAAATATCTAACTCCATCAAAGTCTAGCCATCCTAAATAGGTACCATTGATTATGCAAGGACTCTCATTTTTACATTAAATTTTTCCTTCCAAATAATCACTTGGCTTACCCTTTACACTTCCAATGTTTATCTCTGCGCGAATACCATTTGCTTCGTCATCGAAGGTCATTTTTCCTAATGATTCATGTCTTAAAGTTCCCCATAAAATACTTGAAAACTCTTCTTTAGGAAAATTACAGGTAATTGTTTACCCATCTGCAAACTTCACTTATCTCTTTCCATAATTTATTACCTAAATAAATGCTTACTGAAACTGAATTCAGTGAGGATTTTACAGTAAAACCAAAGTATCCTGTAAACTCCCATTATCCATCAGGTCCAAATGCCTAAAAATGGCTATTAGGTGGATGATGACTAGTTTGCTCAGTATAAACTTATGTACCATCTTCCATAATGGCATAGCATGTTTCTCCCAATATAGGATTGATCGGCTTGAGAAAATTGCTGGTTAGATGAAAACTTGAAATAAGATAAGTAATAAACAACTTGACTCTCTCTACTGGATCATTCATCATAGCTGCCTTATTTAGATATAAAGGAGCTGTAATAAGTGTTTTGCAACAGTAGTGTAGACTTGTGGCAGGTGCCATACATTTGATAGGAAAAGATATTTTAGTTAAGTTCAAGCTACCACTAAGTATTTTTCTACCAATCTACTTTATTAGCTCTGATGCTGAGCTTCTAATTATTTTATTAATTGTCTCATCAAGCAATTGGTTTCCTCCTTTGGGACTGGCATCAGCAATTCTAACATCTTCCTCTTCATCAAAATAAGGATGCCAATCGTCACAATCAGCTAGAACTTTCTATTTTTTCTAGATTAGCATTTCAGGTGTAAAATTAATATTCTTTTAAAGTTCTTTTTAAAATAGAGATGATTAGGCTACTTAGTTTACATTTACTGGATCTTAAACTTCTGGGATTTCTATTTGTTCTAAATCTTTTTCTTCCTATTATAGTTTTGCTTCCTCAGTTTCTTATTGCTTTTATGGTAAGTTTACAGATGAATTTTCTCCTAAATTTGCTTTCTAAAAGTTTTTCTCACCTTAACCTGCCATTTATTTAGAAGCAAGAAATGAAAATTAAGAATATTATTATTATTATCTTTTCTGCTCTATTCATTACTTACTACTTATTCGCTTTCTACTACAAACTTACACTTTAGAACTCTCAACTAACTAACTATTAAGAACCCCAAGTCATCATTTTAAAAAGGCACTAAGTTCCTTCTACTAAACTGACTCTGAGCTTTATATCATGAAACATCTGATTTTCTAAAAAGAATTAACATGAGAGATGCTCTAACTTTATTCAGAAGCTTAAGCTATTACGTCCTACTTTTGCTTGCATTTAGGAGGTTAAGCCTTCATTTGAAAGCTGGCTTTAGAAAGATGAATGAATATAGCAAAACTATGAAATTTCTAATCACTCTGTTAATCCTTATGGAGTCAAGATACTTAAAGATAAAAACTTAAAATTGAAAGGAAATTATTAGGAGTTTCTACTTCATAGCTAAATGGGAAGAAAGCTAGCTATACTTAATCTAGAATTCTATGATTGGATTATCACTATTGCTACTACTCATTTAGAAAGTCATCCTTATAATTCATTAATGAGAACTCATTAGTTAAAAGAAATATTCAACTTTTTTAAATTAAAAGAGTTAGTGTTATTTATGGGAGATATGAACTTCGGAGACTAAGAAGAATAGGAAATCCCAGCAGAGTTTGTAGATGTATGAAAGAGTTAATATCCAGGAGATCCAGGGTATACATTTCATTATAAATAGCCATACTAAAGATTCGATAGAATTTTTATGAAATCGCCTGCTAAATATACTATTGATACCATGCAAATAGTAGGAAATGAAACTTATTCAAGTTAAACTGGATATGATATCGAAAGTCAAGAAATAGTGAGCGATCATTATGGCCTCTATATGCAGATATCTCTTTTCACTTAACACTAGAAATTATCAAGCAATTTTTAATAAAAATTTATCGAAAATAATAAAAAAATAATATATAAGTAAGACTAAAAGTATATAATGTATAATTCTAATTTAATAGATTTAATGCTAAATTCATATAATATTCTTAAATTTTGTATGCAAATCTTTATAGTTATTTATTAGAAATTACTTAGTAATTTAGCACTATATTTATTATTAGTACAAATATATAATAATATATTCAATAGTGAGATTATATTTAGTTCATTCTTGTAATAACTAAGTAAGCATTTACTTTAGCTATAAAATTTTTAATTCTATAATTATTAAAAGAAATAGATAGATAAGTTTAAGTTAATAAGGTGTGCTTTATAGTTATTCTATAATATCAAAATAGCTATTAAATCTTTAATCTAGTTATTTAATAGGAAATAACTATTATAATCCTTTAAAAAGTTTATGCTTTTTACTTCTAAAGTGTTATCAGTTGATAGACTCGATGCTAGAAAATTCTCCATTTATCTATAAATTAACTGAAGAAGTTTCTAAATTTCTGTATTATTGTTATAGTCTAAGAATAATATAATATAGTTAGCTTCTTCATTTAGATATAAATAGGACACATAAATAATAAAAAATTAGAGTCTTTAACTGAATGAAATACTATAATTATAAAGCCTAATTATCCTATTTGTTTAAATATAGTCTAAAGATTTATAAGCTATAACTTAATATCCAACTCCAAAAATGAGTAAAAGCATTAAAAAATTCAAAATATAAATCATATAAATTCTTATTAAAATTAAGATGAAACTAAGTAATTTGTATTTAATTAAGATAGTTCAAGGAAACAGAAACTCATGAGTTTAACTTTCATAGAAAACCTATAAATATAAAACTATTATAAAAAATTAATATTATAAAGCGCGTAGCACCTAAATGGCGCGCAGATCTTTATAATAATTTATAACCTATTAGATGCAACTTTATTAGTTAATAAGCATAGCAATTCTAAAATATAGTTAGATTTATTTAAAATTGTCATGCTTACAAAAGAAGTTTTATAACTAAGCAAAGCATAGTAAAGAATATTAATTTATATAAAAAGTTAATTTAATATATTTACCATCTTTATAAGCTTTAAGCACATCTACATGTCTTAAATCCTAGAAAAGTTTTAAAATCTATAAATTAATAATTCTCACAATGAATTTTTAGGTATTTTATTAATAAGAAATGATAATATAAATATTATATTAAGTATATAACTAACTTATTAAGTTTATACAGGCACTCAAATTATAATGCTTAATTTAAGGATACTATCACATAAATAATTGCGTGTAGTTGTACTAGGCTAAAATATCTATAATAAATTATTAAATAAATGTAATTTCTCAAATATTAAATTGGTTTATCTTAAATAGGAATATAATTCTAGTTACATACTTAAATGATCTGATACTAAGGCTAGTTTTCAATAAGATTAATAAATAGTAAATCTAAAATAAAATAAAATGAAGCATCTTAATATTAATTCTACATTAAATCTCTAAATGTTTTATTTTAGATTTATTTGCTTTATAAAATCTTAGGATTAAAATAATTTATTCACAATAAGCCTTAGAAGTAAGTCAATGCTTATAAATTAGTGTATTACTGGACTTTTTGATAGCTTTTAGAGAAGAGTAAGAGTTACAAAAGGAGAATTAATGATAGCTAGTAGTGATAGATTATTAGCGTAAAGTTTTGTGATTTTTGATTTATAAAAGGAATAAAGAAAATAAAAAGAATAAATTAAGAATTTTATGCTTTCATAAAAAATGGGCTGTTGTGCTGTATAATAGAAATAATAATAATAATAATAAAAGTAAGAACCTGCTAATAATTTATTTGAATTGAAAGTAGATATAGACGGAAAAGTTATACCAGTTAGTGTCAATTAAGATATGATCTTAGTTGGTGTCATTAAAAAACTTGAGACATAACTCAACTCCAATCTTTAAAACTACAAATGAGAAAATATAGAAGATGAAAACAAGACTCTCAGGTAGCTTAAAATTGTGAGTGGGCAAACTTTAGTTTTAGCCTAGAAAGAGTAATAGCTCAATACTGTTTAGGATGATATTGAAGAGGTTGCAGAAGAAGAAACCAAAAAGTAAGATGCAAAGCAATTCGCAAAATAACATCTTCCAAATAAAGGACAACGAAAACCTCTTTAAATAGATGTTGTAGAACCAAATGAAAATGAAGATCATCTAAAAATGCAGTCAACAACAGCTATTTCTTTATGGCAAACAGCTAAATGTATAAAATAGAATTCTCAAACGGCTTAGAGTAAAGTAATGGCTCCTTTATTTCAATCGCATATTCAAAACGCTGAAGATTAGAGTTCAACCAACGCAAATGCTAGCATAATGAATAAATAATTTGTACCTAAAATAGAAGAATATTACTTTAATCTTAACCAAGATAATCCTGATAACAGCTAAAATGCAAGTTAAGACAGTTAGAAAGTAGAAGTGGATTTGTAAGAACCCCAAGAAGTGAATCCTAGAAATTTCTTTAATGACTTGCATGGTCCTTTTTTTGGTTTTACCAGAGTTTGATTTTGATATCAAATATTAACTTGTTTTTAATCTTATTTAATGCTTCATTTAAATCTAATTCTTCTTAACTTATATAGAACTAATAAAAAAACTCAACCATTATTAGCATCTATTATTTATCATAAGTTTAGAAACTTAGCTTTATGTTGTCTAAGCTAAAAATTAGCAAATAGAAATTAAATTTATCTAGCTTAAATAAATTTAGTCTATTTAATATAAGTTACTAAACTACAATAGAAAGCAATATTATTAGCTTATATTAGCTTAGCTTTCTTCTTATTAATAATTTATTAATCCCTTATTATCTTAAGAACTTTAAAAAGTTGCATAAAGAATATAATTAGAAATGAGATAAAATACTCTAGTTTAAATAAAGACTAATTAATATTTCATATTACTATATTGAATTATGAAGCGTCTAATACTTAATATTGTTATACCTAAGCAAGATAATTTTATTCTTATACTTATGCTAGTTTAATAAATAAAAGCTAGGAATTAAAATATATTTGAGCAAGTTAATCTTTAAATTCATCTAGACTTAATAATATTTAATTGCTTTAAGAGCAAATCTATGGATTTAGTTACATCTTCGAAAGTTAGCTCCATCTTCCACTCCATAATTTCGCTTTTTTATTAAGGATTTGAAAAAATAAGAATAAAGCCTGACTATTATATCCTACTAAGATAAATCCTTTTTAAAGTAACTTTAAGTTTTAAATACTTTTAGATATTTCTAGCTAATATCTTAAATTTAAGTTAATTTAATCTAATAAATGAAGAAGAAACCAAAATTGAATATGAAACATATTGTAGAATTAAAGAGTCAATATGATTAAGGTAAATAAAATAAAAAGGAAGATAATAAGATAATTATAAGAGAGGCTTGATAATTTTAAATACAAAGAGATATAAAAAGTATATAGAGTAATAAATGCTTATATAGCATGGCTCTTATTATTTATTCTTAAGTAATTTAATCCTAAAAAGTTTAAAATAGCTTCTTTATTGTTATTACATTTATTGCCTATGGAGAGGATATAAAAGCTTTTCTATTTCAAAATATGGAAAAGTAAAATAAATTAGGGATTAATGATAAATAAGGCTAGTTTTAAAGCAGAGATTAGCGAAATTAAATAAAGTTGAGTTTGGAAGATCATTTAGATAGCATTGATGAATTTGAGAGTGAAAATGTTTAAACTCCAAGTGATAGAATCTATTAAGCTGTTTCTAAGATTTAATCAAAATAATTTGAAAGTTTTAGTGATAGAACTTTTTTACCTTATTAACACGCTTTAGTTAAAATGAATAAAAGATAATAGTCATAGGAATTTTCAACTATAACTACTCGCTAGAAGATACAAAATAACGAGGAAGTTAATTAAAGTGCCTTATATTGTATGGATTGCAAAAAAATTTGCTATGAATCTCATCCAAAGCACGATTTGCAAACCATTACTTTTGCCTATAACATTTTTTAACCTTAAATCACATAATAGCTATAGAATTATGATTTAGATTTAATAAATAAATAATTAACCTCACTTAAAGAATTTTAGAACTAAACCATTAAAGCATCAATGGAGCTTAAAGAAAAAATTTCTTAAGAAATAAAGATTCTTAAGAAAGCTTTAAATGAAATATATTAACTGAAATAAACATAAATTTAGCATAATAAATTGCCTTGAAAAATGTAAATTTGAGGTTAGAAAAAGAAATTACTCTAGATATATAAAATGAGCTAAACTGGTTTTTAGAGCAAACTGAAAATTCTTAAGTATCAGCATCAATTTAAGCATGTTTTTAAGTAATATACCATTAAATCCACATTCGAATTTTAGAAAGATATATCATAAATACTTTAAGTAAATTTTGTTGCTAAAAGAACTTGACCTTACTCTTTTATTCATTTTTGTAAATTTGGACAAAATTCTATTTTATAATATAATTTATTGACAGGAGAGCAACTCGATATTGTAGTTCCTATTAAAATTCCTTTTCTTGTAAAATCTTGCTATATGAAAGAAGGATGAATTTTTATATGTGGAGGCTAATTAGTTGAAACAAAATCTCCTCTAAATGAAGCTTATATGGTTCGATAAAATTCCAAATAAGATAGTAGTAGCTTCAAGTAGCTTGAAAAAATGGATAAAAAGCGTTACAATCATAGTCTTATTTATTTGAATGATTATGTTTATGTATTTTCTGGCAAAATAAGTGCTTCAGAGTTTACATAAACGTGCGAAAAGTATTGTGTAAATACAGGAAAATGACAGAATATTACTTCTACATGCAAAGTTAGAGATTCTAGCTATGCAGTTACTAATCAGTGACTAATCTATCTTGTAGGAGGTAGAATCGCAGAAAAAACTATAACTGATACCATAGAAATCTATGACCCAAACTATGACAATTTTAGTATAATATCAATCAAACTTCCTTATTCAGTTAATCTACACGGTTGCGTATTATTTAAGTAAAAGTTATTAATTCTTGGAGGTTGCAATAGCAACGATCAAGTTCTTGTAACATCATGTAGTATCAACTTATAAGAAGAAAAGTTTGAATATGTATGAAGTGCAGAATTTCAGATTTCAATACTAAACCAAACCAAAATATATAACAACAAAATATATTTCTTTAACTATGACTTTATGACAGGAGGTAGAAAGTTAATATCTCTTAACTTAGACAATTATTCTTACAAAACAATAGGAGAATTTGAGTAAACTTAAAATTTTATTAATTCTTAATTTACCTTATCTACTCTACTTTATTTCAATATCTATTCTATTTTTTATAATCCAAGCATTTCTAATTAAAACCCTTCCTTACTTAGACAAAGCTTAGTAATGCAAAAATATTTTATATATTAAGATAAAAAATATCAATAAGGTTTATAAGCAAAGACAGCAAAAATAAAACTAAATATATGAATATTAAACAAAGCAAAGCTATTGAGAATTAAAGAATAAAGAATAGTAAAAATGATAAAAATAAAATATTAATTAGTATCTCTTTTAGTAATTTAAATTAACTTTAGGCTTTATTTTAATTATCATACAAGTTATGAACAAATATCATTCATACCAGACCTAACATTTATATTCAATAATTACTATAATCAAGTTAGATCTTTAAAATTAGAAATTGCTTAAATTAAAAATGCATGAAGACTGATTTAAGTTAGATTGTAATAGATAAACCTATTAATCAGTATTCCCTCATAAAGTCAATTTCTCAGATAGATTTTATTTTTTCGATAATTGTTTACTACTCTTATTATGCTAAAAATAAGGTAAAAAATAATTAATTTTGAAATTAAATAAAATTAATTGTAAGAATAGCTATTAAAGTGAAGTTATATTGGAGTTTTAAAGTAGCTAATATATAGATATTAAAATTTAACGCCTTGGCTTTCGAATAAAGTAATTAGATTATAGTTATAAATTTGACTAAGAGTTATTAGAGTAAATATAAACTTTAAAGACATGAAACTAAGATATATTTTAATGGGCAAATCAGATTAGAACTGATATTTGTAATTGATATCAAATCTATTTAAAATAAATAGAATCTAAACATTTTTATTTATATATTTATAATAATAAAAATAAAAGGTGGGATCTTAATTTTCAAATCCGCAGAAGGTTACATCAAGTTAAAGGGAAGAGATCTTTTTTTATGTTTGTTTAGTATTCTCAGAACTTGGAGATCCTATCTTGAACTTATGTAAGATGTAACCAAATTTGCCTAGAGTTATCCGTTTCTTCTTATGATATGAAGATTTGCGAGTTTAGGATTAACAATTGCAAAATCCTAGATAATATAGACACTGAATTATAGAAAAGATTCTATAGCTTTTGCATTTCTTTGGAAGAAACAATTTTAAGGTAAGGAATTTATTGATGAAAAAATTAAAAAGTTTTATTTTTAACAATTAAAATGAACCAATTGTTCATTGTTCTGAGAAACCTCCAAGCATTGATCCAAATCCATTTTGTTCTTTACCCGATTCTTCATCAGAAGAACTCGTAGATTCTGCAAATAAATAAAATACCGGAATCTGAACTAGAACTTGATGAATCACCCTTCGTATTCTAGTTTTCAATACCACCAACCGGTTGAGGAGTAGACTTGCTTTCTTGAATTTATTTTAATCTGTCATCTACATCCTTCAGCTATTTTTACGTTTTTTCATGCGCTTTTTATATTCCATTTACGTTTATTTCTGCTTTGCTTCTTTTACTTTTACTACCGTTACTTAGACATTATTTAACATATCGTTCTAACTCTCTCTGAATTCTAGTCGGAAGATTTTCTATATCAAACTCAAGGGTTTTTTTTGTTATAGGTTAACCATCAGCAACAATGTTCATTACACCTCTTAAATATTTAGGATCCAACTTCCTAATGCTCCTACCAAGAATTTATTTTTCTTGCATTGACATAGGTTTATCTTAAGGTTTTGATATGGGCTTTACAACAGGATTGTTCATTGTTGTTATTTGGTCTTTTATCTGTTTTACTTTCTTTTTTATTTCCTCTATTGCTTCTATTCCATTATTTTAATTTTCAGCTTCTTCAAACAATTTTTCAAATAATGTACTCATTTCCTTAGTACACTGTAGCATATCATTATTATCAACATTATATGTAAAAGAATTTGACCAAATTCTTCTTACATCTTATCCTAATTAATGAATACTTGTGTATTAACCCTTTCTTAAGTTGCTTTCAACTGTTCCAAGATCCATTGGCTCTTTTATTTTGTCAAAGTAATCTGGAATATTTAAAGCAATAGGATCAACTGGCTGCAGAAAAGGTTCTGCAAATGGATTTTTTTTTAATTAATTTATGATTTTCATGCATTTTCTATAAACTTCGTTATTCTTTACTTTAGGTTCATATCCCAAATCTTCAGGTTTTCTCTCTCTAGTAACTCTTTTCTCTAGTTTCTGTATTTTAGTAGGAATGCTTTAATCTAAAAGTTCTAGTTCTGATCTTCTTTGTTTTATAGAGGTTTATTACTATTTAACTTGGGTTTGTATCTTTTATTAAGGTTTACTTTATAATTTAGCTTTTTCCTTAACAGAAGAAACTTTTGCAACATTATCTTAGTCTTAATTTTGAGTTTCTACTACTTTCTTCTCTTTTTGCATTGATGGTTCTAGCCTGTATCCTTTAGGAAGCAGCTTATTAAATTGCGTAGCTTAATTTGTTGTTAATTAAAATTCCATTCAAAGTATTTTTATTTGTAAACTTGAAGTTAAATAATAAATTTAGCTCCGTTTTCTAGAATTAGCTATTTAAGTTTCCTATTGAATGAAAAATAGTAAAGGGAGTTAACTTTTATAACGGATATTGAATGAAAAAAATGCAGTTATTTATAAACTAGTTAGTCCTTACTTATTAAGATATTATATCTCTCTCCTCATCCTATTTCTTTACTCTATCTAACTCACTTTCTCAAATTACTCTTATATATTCATCTTTTTAACTATCTACCATTTTGGCCAAATTCAAAGGACTTTAAAAATGAATCTTAGAAATAATATTCCTAAGATAAAAATAAAGATTATACAGTTTTAAAATCTAAAAATAAGAAAAGAAAGGAAATTAAGAAGTGCTAAGGAAAGAGTAATAGAAGAGGAAGTTTTTGATATAAAGTATAGATATGGGATGTAAGCATATAGATAAGAATAGTTTAATAAGTCTATAGCTAAAGTATTAAGATATCAATAACATTACCAATTATTATTTAAAATACACTTGTATAATACTAGGGATTCTATCAGATTGAATATCAAATTTTTAAAGAAATGAAAAGTTAGATATTTTGCTTTATTATAATTCTTTTCTTAGAGATAGTTCGATGCTGATTAAGGTAGATATTTATGGAAATGATAAGAAAGATATTATTAAAGTAGTATAAGAGAAGAAGAATATTATACTAAATAGATATTAAAGCCAGTTAACCTAAATTTAAAGTAGAGATAAAAAGTGAGATAATTAGTTTAATAAAGAATAATTAGGTTAATTATTCCCTTTAATAACCAATCAGTTTATTACTATGCTTATTTAGCTAAAAATATCAGCCATATAACGAACAAATAAGTATTATAAGTATTATAAGTTTGATAATAATCAAAAACATAAACAGTGGAAGATTAAATAGTATTGGAAGATATGTAAATAAAATAGTGGCTTAGTTTATAGCTATTCTTTATAATAAACTAAGGAATTGCAAAATTAAAGAAAATCTAAAGGCATAATAAAGAACTTAATTTGGAGATACTAATAAGATTGCTAAATGGTAGCAATAAGTATTACTAGTAAATACGCCTAATAATTTTTATAATATATGAACTAATAAGCCTTAACTACACATAACTAAATAGTTCTAAAAGACTTAATAAAAGATATATAAAAGAGAATAGTAAAGCTACCTAGCTTAAGCAGATAATAACTAATTAATCTTTAACTAATAGCTTTATATTTTAATAATTAGTTGAAGGGTTCTACTTGCTTAATGTTATAATTAACTTTATTTCACAACAAAGTTTAAGAATCCAAATAGCTTATGGATTATAAACAACTGTTGAATATATAGACTTTAAATGAAAGATAGAAAAACTGAAAATATAATGGTAATAAAATAAATAGAATAAAATGAGAATATTATGGTATTAATTATTTTATTAGTATAGTTAATCATAGTATTCTATACAGTACAGATATCAATTCTCTATTACTTTAAGAATCATTTTTATTTTTCATGTAGTGATCAAGATACTATAAGCTTTTGAAAAATCCAATACTTTTTAAATTAGATAAGAAAATTATTTAAATCAAGAAAATAACTGAAATGCTAATATGAATAGCACATAAAAATTAAATTAACTAGAGTTGCTTTTAAACCCATAATATTAGAGCAAATCTAGCAAGTTAATTCCTTAGAAATATAAAAAGTTAATAGCTTACACTATTAAGAAAGAGGACTAGTAATTATAGAGGAAGTTTACTTTTTTTCTAATTAATTAAGCTAGAGATTATTTTTAGGCACTTTAAATACTTTATTATAAGCAGCTTAGTTCTTTCATATGGTATTGAATTATCACTTTACAATTGCACTTTTATAAAAACAAGTAAAAAGTTATTTTAATTTCTTTTTTAAGTAAAGAATTAGCCCGTTTCACTCTAAATCTGATTAACAGAACTTGCAAAACAAGAATTGAGAATAATATTTTATCTCTGTAATTAAATATCATTTAAGCTAGTATTACATATAAGAGATGGGAAATCTATTGATAGCTGGTGCTTTCATCAATAAATTTCTAGCTAAGAGGCATTTAATAGCTGAAGAAAATTAATAAGGAGAATTTGTGATTTCAATTAAATTGTTGAAATAAAATGGAAAAGTGTGAAGAATGTGAACTACAAGAACGGAAAATTCGCTGCTAGGAGTGTGATCAATTGATATGTGAATAATGTGACGCTAAGATACATAATAAAGGTAAAAGAGCAAAGCATGCTCGCTAACTTATCACATCAAAATAAGCGATAAAAGTTTATTGGGACTTTAGAAATAATCCTACAAACGACATTTAAACTGCTATAAACATCTTAACTGAACATTGCTCAAAAATAGGCGGAATTCCCAATGTTTTATGTTATAGTGACTTTTAAGTTGGAAATTTGTAACATGTGCCTATGTAGAGCAGTTTAGAGTCGATATAAGCAATTTTAGTAGATATACTAATAAATAAGGAATCTTGCACTATTTTAATTTTATCATCTTAAGGAGAAAATTTGAAGCTTTAGTTGTAGCAGTACGTTTAGCATACTAATTGTAAAGTTTACATCCTTAAAAGCTTGAGCAGTAACCTTATTGAAATAGAAACTTCTACACATATAAGACCTAAATATCATAGTACTGAAGCCTAAGAATTTGTTGCTTCTAAAACATCTCATTCTAAAAATTTTTATCCTTAGAGTTAAACTCCAAAATAAAGTGGTATTGAAGATATTATGGAGTTATAAAGAAAATTGTTCGAATTTGCAAGTAAAGGGGAAGTAATGATAGAAATAGTAAAGCTTTAGAAACTTTATACCAAAATAAAACTTGAAGACTTAATAAAAAGAGCTGAAAATGCTAAAATTATACATATAACCAAGAGATAATTCGGAAGTTCACATATTATTTAGTTTGTAAGTCTACTTCTTGACTATATTTCGCTTGAATCTCTTATATGGACTTTAAGATCTCTTAAGATAGATGAAATGACTCCATATGAAAAATCTATTTAATCAAGAATTAAAGAAGCTTTTGGCTTAAAAGTTCAAGCAGCTGAATGAGAGTAACTCATGCATGCAGTAAGGAATACCTAAGAAGAATTAAATTTAGGAAAATATAAATTTGTAGTTGAAGAAGTTCCTGATTCAGCTACAGGCAACTTAATGCTTGTTATATATCCAGCTTAAGAAGAATGAAATGGATGAGAATAAAGGAATGTAAAAAGAGAACTTGAATGGAATCCTTTTTTGTAGTATTTAGAAAATTATTTTACTGGAAACTTGGAAGATTTCTGAATGTCTTGCTCTTAAGGATAAGCACAAATGCAGAAGAAAAAAATATGATCTTCAAGTGTAGAATCTTCAGCTGCTAGACATGAAAGGAAAAAGAGTAGAGGATCAGTTGATTGTGAGGGTGCTAGAGCTATACCAGGAGGAAAGTATGGTGTAGCGCAGTTTCTTAAATAGTGTGGAAATGAAATTCTCAGAAATACTTCACTAGGAAAGCTTTCTTAAATGGTCTAGCAAGGTCTCAATGATGAAATTTTGAAATATCACAAAACTCTTATAATGTGAAGTGCTGATAAAAATAGTAGTGAGAATAAGAATGAAAAAGATCAAATAATGCAAAAGATCTAAAAAGTGAGAGAAGCAATTTTGGAACTATTGATAGAAAACAGAAATGGAATTTCATTAGCTCAACTTCCTTAGTTTCTTAAACCAAAATTAGATTTTAAGCTAGATTTAAACGAACTAGGCTATCCTAAATTAAAAGATCTTATAAGTTCAGTTCCTTAAATTTAAATTGAATTAAGAGCTTAAAACCATCCTTATGCTGTAATTACCAAAAAGGAGTTAGATGAGATAATAAACGCATTAAATGAATTAATGCAGGAAAAGCCAGAAGGAATTGTAGCCAGTAGAGCGTAGCTTATGCTTCAAAATAAATTAGGACATTCTATTGATTTCAAAAATTTTGGATGTAATGATGTTTAAGATTTTGTCGCTAAGACAGGAGTAGCTGAATGGAAATACTGCGAACCAAATTATACAGGTCCAATTATAAGTTTAGATTAAATTTATATAAAACCTAAAATTCCGTGGCATACTCGATCCAAAAGTTCTGGAAACGCCAAAGGATTTCTGAAAGCTGATGCCAAACCTTTTATTCCCGAATTTTAGCCAAAAGTTAAAAAGTATTCTGAACTCCCTTCTGATTTTTCTTATTAAGAATCTTCCGAATAATAAAGAGAAGCAATATAGCAATAAAGTCAACAGAATGAAAATATAAACTACTACAAAAGTAATTCTACAGTTCTGAATAATTCTCTTACTGGATCAAACGAATATTTAATATCAACTTCTCCATTATATTAAGATCAATTTGGATAAAAAAAATCTTCACAGATATACGGAACTTAAATTTTCCATTTTAAAACATAGAGTTTAGATTTCAAGAATTTCCAAGGATTTAAAATAGGACATTCTTAGAATGCAAGTTTGAACATGGAAAATTTTATAAATTATCCTCCTCCTGGATTTAACAATAAGTAGTAAAAATATTCCTGAAATTATTCTTAATTAATGCATTTTATGATCACGCTTTCCTTTATTTCCACTCTTTAATTCTTTAATATATCTTACCTATATCTATTTTAAACTCTACTATTTAAAATATAGCAAAATAAAGCAAATAAATCTGCATAATTTATGTATTAAATCTCTTAAATTTTTAGTTTCTAAGTCATAATTTTATTAAATTTAGTATTTAAAAGTTATAGATAAGATATATAAGAACTTAGCATATTATATAAAGAGCTTTAGAATTTATGAAAAGATAAATATGAAAACTATTTAAAAAGTTGATTATAAGAAGTTTAAAAACTAATACTTATTTAATTTTCAAATTATGGATTGCTTCTATTGTGCTTAGCTTTAATACTTTGCATAATTTTAATGCTGTAAGTTAACTAAGTTTTAGTAATGTATAATGAAACTGCTTTCGTTGAACGAGAATTAAAATTTGAAATTAAAATATTTAATTTAATATCTTAGCGATTTATGATCTTACTGATATCCTAAAAGGTAATAAAGGATTTATGGCAGATTAACCTATTTATTGATGTTATAAGATACTTTATTACATATCTTTATCCAAAGGGAAAGGTATTACAGATTTATAGTAAATAGCTTTAACTATATCTATTTTGATTGCTTATTTATCATATTCTTCCTTTTTAAATTAAGCCAAAAAAAATGTTTATTTTAACCAGGCTATTAAAATATATTTCCATAAATGTAAAGTTTTAATAGCACTGGTGTCTTGGGAATAAACCCTCTAAATAGCATGACTTGTGTAAAAGTAAGAAAGAGCAAATAAAGGAGTGATAAGTCAAGAATTTTGAGAGTTTAGCAAGACTAAAATAAGAAAGAACTGAGCACAAAATAATGAGTATAGAAAGTTTATATAATTAAATTTAATTATATTATATTATCTCCTTTTTATTAAATATAACACACGCTTAAGCTTAATTACTTCAAAATGGAATCCATTAACTAGCAAACAAATAGTAATTAAAACAAAATAAAGAATGAAGTTTAGCTATAAAGTGAGCTTTAAAAAGAAAGTTATCTTAATGTAATAAAGGAATAAGAAGATTAGAATTGTAATGCTTCTTAGAAGGAAAATTAGCTTCATTAAAAGAAATAAAAAGAAATAGATTAAAATGCTGAAAATGATAAAGTTCCTAGATGCATGACTATTTACTCTTCAGTTTAAAAACGAAATGAAAATGTAAATCAGAATTCATTTTCGTAATTTATAGATCATAATGGACAAACCTTAAAGCAGATTATTAGAAAAAGAATTTAGCAATAAAATTAAATCAAGTTGGATGTGTAGGATTAATTTAAGACATAGTTTGATTCAAGCTTTAGCAAATTTATTGAATAGTTTGTAAGTAGATAAATACAGGAAAAACCTATTAATAGAGATGAATAAATAGAAAATATAATTGACTTCAATGATAACTATGAAACCTTCAAAACATTGTAGTGGATTGCTCTAATTTGTGTAATATGCATTGGAGTAGTAGCATCCCAAGAATTTTTCCTTTCAAGGCTAAGATCTTAAGCTTTTCAGTTTAATTATAGTAATTTATTAATAAATAAAATATATCTACTTAATAATCTTCAGCCATCTTATTATAATCTCAGATATTTTCCATCTCTAGATCTAAGACAATTAAGCATAGCTTTTATTAAAATAAATAAACTAAAACTGGAACTTATAAATAAAGTAACCTTATGCTATGTATTACAAATAGATTCCTGAATTTATAAAATTTAACTCTTTTATATGAGAGTTAACTGAATGCTCATATTAATTACAAATTTAACTCAAAATTATTAGGAAGCTGAAGAAAGAAATAAAGTTTAAAGCAAAATAGATAAAATTTTAGAAAGATTTCATTTGAAATCCAAAAATTATAAGCATTAGAAATCTTCTTTATTCTTTCTATCCAAAAAATTAAATTAATTTTCTTAACCTAAGCTCAGCTCTTTGAAAATAAGTAACTTTTATAATAATTAATATCCTTCTGATTTTATTTTTATTTTAGATTATGCTTAATGAAAGTATTTATTTAAAATTTCTCTTAATTAAAAAAATGATCAGTCAATTAAAAATAGCAACAATAATAAAATAATTTATAAGAGAGGCTTCCTATTTATTTTAAGTGCTAATATACATTGATGTCAATTTAATGCTTATTATTAAAATATACAATATTGATATCATTATTACCTACAAAATCTTTAAAGAACTATTAATTTAATATTTTAATTTAGGATTAAATATCTCTGTTAATACTTTAATAATCTCATATACATTTCTTCTGAAGTAATAATCTTTTAACAAAACTTAAGCTGTTGAGCTTTTTGAGATGCTATATTAAGATTTAATTTGGTATTAATTTTGAAATTATTTATGATTTTTAACTGAAATATTATTAAATATCAGTTTTTATTTGACATATCTACTTAGAAAGATTTGCATAACTTTATAACTAATTAAGTTTGAATCTATATTTGAGTCTTTGATTCTTACTATTTATTATAATCTAACATTTCCATATTTTTATTTTTTCTCTTATAAATAAAACATCTCTCGTTTAATAGCGTTCTTAGGTCTATCTTATGAATAGGTAATTTTATTATAATCTAACTTGCTTTATGGAAGTATTATATTATTAACTATTTAGGATAGCTATTTTTATTTTATATGTCTTTTCCAAGTCTAAATATCTATATTTTCGCCAAGTTTATCAAAATATCCAATATACTATTTCTTTACCTCTTAATAATGATTTAGTTTATTCTAAAATATCACTGCTTTTAATAGCTATCTTAATATTTTACTATTTACTAACTATATAATCATTTATATAATTCAAAGCTTCACTAATATAAACTAAAGAGTGTTGCTATAAATAGAATTGGTAGCAGTATACTCTTAATAGATTATAGTAAACTATTAATTTAATTATCTTCTAATTATTCTTTATCCTAACTAGATGTAAGATTAAATCCTAACCATCCTCTACTTATATATTTTAAATATGCTTAAGAATTAATATTTAAGTAAGCTTTTATGACTAATTTCAGTCAACAGTACTTTAGTTTCTTTTATTAATGTAATATTATTAACTAAAAATAGATAAGTAGGATAAGGATAAATGATATCCTTTCACCAGTAAAGTATCTTAAATGTTGTAAAGCTTTCTATTTAATTTTAGTATATAATTACTATTTTTAGTTGCTATATCACACTTAGTTTGTCTGTGAAAGGCATTTAAGGGAATTTTAATTAAATGTTTAGCTGCAAAGATCTTTAGTCAGTTACTTAATATATACATATCATGCAATTTTTATAGTAAAGCTAACTTACTTAAATTAGCTTAACGTTTAATTTTACCTAATTAGAAAATATAAGCAAATGATATATCTAAATTAAGTCCTATAGATATAAGTATAAAGAACAAAGCAGATAATAGAACAGCATGCAAACTAAGCTTATAACTAACCAAAAAGAATTAGTTAAATAAGGATAATGCTATCTTTATAAAAAATGACTAGCAGTCATTTTATTTTTAATATTTCCATAAGAAAATCATTTATCAAATAAATATTCTAAGCTTATATAAATATCTTCATTATGAGCCATAAAGTAATGTAATAATAATTAATTAAATTAATGGAGATTACTACTAGTTTATATCAAAGCTTGCTAATATTTTTCTAAATGTTATATTATTTTATTTAATATCTTACTATTTAAAATTAGAAATTAACTTCTTCAAAGAACATTAACTTTTAAGATTTTCAAACATGTATGTAAATTGATTAAGATTGAAATGAATAAATGCTAATTATCTAGAAATATAAGAGCATTATTATAAAATAAACTTTACTATCATATATATAAAGAACTAAAGGGAAGCAATATATGATGTGATAGAGTCTTAAATTTATAATCATTTGCTAAAAATCAAAATCATTCAGTGATATTAAGCTTTAAATAAATATTAAATCAGAACTTAGCCATATCTAACTTTAAGAAATAAGAGAATCGTATCAATAAGTCCAGCATTTAATATTAAAACGTATATCCTTGATTAAAATGATACCTTGCTGAAGAAAGTACTTGCACATTACTAAATAATTTAAATACAAAAGCATAATATATTTCTATAGAACTAAAATCCAATTATTTTGTTCTCTACTCATATTTATTGAATGATATTTATACAAATACTTAAAATCTCCTTTTAATAATAAAAAGCATCTATTTTATTAAATTTTAATCAGTGAATTGATTAGTAGTATCTTTAGGTAATTAACTTCTACAGATAGGAAATACCTATGCAACAATGAGTATATGGATGAAGAAGATATCTGTTTAATATAATGAATAGGAGTAAATAAATATAGCTAAACATTATCTTCTTTTTATTAACTATATAGTCAATATTTTACTTTTTAATATTTAAGATTCATTTAAAATATTCAATTCTCTCTATTTTCTCTACCTCACTTTTTATTATCTTTATTAATCTAGCATTAATTCATGTTGCTTTTATGGGATGATTATAAATCAAATTGAAAACTAGAATATAAAAGAGATATAAGAGATTCATAAATAGTGGTTTCTGAATCAAAAAGGATACATTAGTTTAAAATGTTTAGCTTGTTACACTAAATGATTCCTTAATGATTAATCTCTAGGGATATCACAGATTAATGCAAAATGTTTCTTACAATAATAAGTTAGATAGAAGTAGTTAGGTACTTATGTTTATAGACTTTTCTTAATATTTTGTAGTAGCTTTTCATACGTGTTACTATATAATAAGTTACATAATTGATTAGATATTTAAAAATATTATTAAAAATGTAGAATTGTTAAATTTCACCTGATAAGCCATTGCCTTAATATCTGAAATATCGAGAGTACTGAAATAGAACTAATAAAATACTTTCATGCATAATTACTTTGTCTAAGGTGGATAAAGATATAAAAATATATGGATCAACTGTTGATAATAAATTTAAAAAAGAAATTAAAGTTCTCACAGAAATCAACGCTAAGCGCAAATAGCTAGCAACTGAACCTCCATTACCATTCTGATTAATCCATCCTAACAAGAAAACGAAGTAGATTCAGAGTATTTTTTCTTCAATCTTGCTAGCTTTCACATTGACAATTATGGTTTATCAATATGCTTTTGAAGATATTTGAATGCCTGGGTAGAAATTTTACTTCAATCTTATAATAGATTTTTGCTTTTTGATAGACACTTTGCTTAATTTGTTTAGCACCTTCTATTTAGAAGATTTTACTTTAGAAAGGAGAATTAAAATTGTTATAAGATATAATTTAAAAAAGAGGTTTCTTAGGGATTTACTTTGCTGCTGTCCCATTGAATTGCTTGAATGGGTTTTATCCAAAGACTATGATTAGCCAATAAACCCTAAAATATTTCGGGTACTTCTAATTCCTCGTTTCATTAAAGCATATTAATTTTGAACAACCAACAACGAAACAGTCTAAAAATTCAAAGAGAGGTTTGATAGTCGCATATTAACCTTATTTAGTTTTTTAATAATCACAGTACTTCTTGTACATTTTTATGGTTGCTTATGGTATTTCCAAACTACTCTAAATAATGAGAAAATTAATTGAATTTCCTATGCAGGATTATCTGAAGAAAATAAGCTAACCCTCTACCTAGCTAGTGTATATTGAGCATTTACCACCATTTGCACAGTTGGTTATGGTGATATATCAGCTCATAACAGCTTAGAGAGAATAATGGCAATGATTTGAATGCTTTTTGGAGTTTGCTTCTATTCTTTTATTATTGGTGCGCTATCAAACTACATTACTACTTTAGATACCAGAAAGTCAAACCTTGCTAAAAAGATAGTCTTCTTTACTTAATTTTCTCTTGAGTCTAAAATATCTCAACAACTTAAAAATAGGATTTTAGATGCATTGGCATATAACAATCACGAGAAAGTGTTTAGCTGGAATGAAAAAGCTTAAATCTTTTAAGAATTGCCTTTAACAATAAAATATGAAATAGTCAAATCTTTGCATAAGGGTAAGCTTTCTTAAATCTAGTTCTTGCAAAATAAAAGTGAAGGCTTTATTTTTAGATTAGGTATTGAGCTCTAGCCTATATTTTTGTAAGAAAAGGATTTTGTTTATAAAAGGAATTAAAGAGCTGAGTGTTTATATTTTCTTGTAATGGGAAGAGTTAATTTTTAATTTGATATGGATGGAGTCAAAACTACTTATAAAACTATGGTCTAAGGAAGCTATTTTGGAGAGGTTGAAATATTTGCCAAAACTAATAGAGTAGATTATGCATAAGCAGATTGCGACTGTGATTTACTCGTTATTGAATCATCAATTTTTATGAATATTTTAGAAAATTATTAAGATGTTAAGGAAAATATGGAACTCATAGCAGAGAAAAGAATAATGAAAAATAATGAACTGATGGAAGATCTATCTTAATAGAAAAAGATTTATAAGTTTAAACTTAAACCTTAAAATTTAAGAGATGTCCTAAGTCCAAGATCTGGTGATGTCAATTCATAAAAAAACCCATAAGCATCATAAAGAAATTCAAATGAAATAGAATTATACCAATCAAGCAAAACTAAAGTACCAGCAAAGTTAACTAAGTATAAAGTATGTAGATTCACTAGCTTAATTGCAATTGAAAAAGAAATATCTCAACATGAATTAGAATCTCCTATCTAATAACCTCCTTTGCTTACAGAAAATAAAATAAGTGCAAAAATGATTAATACTTCTGTTTTATACCGATAAAAGAATATGTGAAACTTAAAAAATAGCATTAAAGACAAATAAACTCCATAAGATACTTAGTAACCAAGTTAAAATAATCAAAGTACGTAAAATGAAACTAAGTTTTAGTTTTAATATGAATAAAGTAATAAGTTTGCTTTGAAAAGGCAAAGAACAAATAGACTCAATACTTAACTGCTTGATAAAGGAAAAATTTAAAATATAAATTAGTAGCGCAGGCCAACTTCAAAAGATGCACTAAGTCTACAGATTCAGGTGTTTTTAAAGAAGTAAAAAGATTAAAGTAATAATTCAAGTCCCAGCTAATCTCTTAAAAGTCAGAAAAAAACTTTAAGTCCTTTACTTAATTTTGCACTTCTTTAAAATGATTAATCACAACTACCAGAAGAAGATAAATATATGATTAAGTAGAAAAAATAAACTTCTTAGCCTTTAATTTCGAATGAAGAGTCTTCATTACAGATTGAATAACAGACAAAGGATTCCCAATTAAATACTCCAGTTATGAATTAAAATTTAAACAAATCTCCTCTTCCAAAGTATTAAAAACCGAATAAATAGGAAAAAAGCAAAATCTTATAGTCATTTTCTCAAAACTAGAATTTAACCAATTAAATTAAGAAATCTGATATTCTTTCTCATTAGTTGCAAACTTGCTCTTTTGAAGATGAATCAGAAATAATCGATCAAAGGTAATTTACTGTCGAATGATCTAACTAAGAAATTTAAAGTTTAAAAAAGCAAGCAATTTAACAAAAAAAAGGTTTAAAGGTAAAAATTTAATTTAGAAGCTCTAAAAATAAGCAAACAATGTAAATAATGCATTGGAATAGATTAAGAGTTTATTAGAAGCAATTACCAATAAACACACTCTTACCTTGCCATAGATTAATGTAAGCAATAGGATAAAATTATAAAAAATTAAAAAAGTGAGCAATATGAACACAGTACCTTATCAGCAAACAACATATTTTTCAGACGATTCAAGTAATAGTCAAAGAAAGAAATAGTAATTATTACCTGAAAGTTAACATTTATTTTACTAAATAACTTCAGTTTGCTTTTTTGTAAGCTTCATATTCAATTACTAATCATTTAAGCATACTTTTGATGGACCATTTATAAATTACTAATTATTAATATTTGGTCTAAACCTAAAATTGATATTTAGATAAATTTCGCTAAATCTTGTAACAATATGAAGTAGAGTTGATTAAATATTGTAGCTGATTTTAAGAAATAAGCAAAACAGAATGCTTTATATTTTAAAGGTGTCAATAAAGTATGATAACCTAGATAAATAAGCATAATTACTAGGCTTTCAGTTTAAACTAATTTAACTCTTAATAGAAAATTGGTATTAGTAATAATTCTCTTAGCAATTCATAATTAAATGCTATATGTAGTTTCCTCAAGTCTATAATTTAAATATATCCATTACTTATTTTTAAATTTGCTTTCAATATATCTAAATAATAAAGCCTCTAGAAGAATAATCTTGCTTTTTTCTATGTCTGCAATATATAAGTATCATAATTAGAAATTAACCTATTTTAACTAATATAATTATATCAGAACACTTATGAAAAGAGAAATACTTCAAAGTTCAACATTCAATTTATTTACTTCTTTCTTACAAAAGCAATAAAAATGACAACATGCTAAGAATTCATGCTTGCATGATTTTAAGCAGAGATGAGAAAAATGAAAGAGTTTCATTGTTATTCATTATCATTCAGGATAAACCAAAATTAATTAATTTAATTTTAATAAGAAAAACAAGCTTCTTTGTAAAGCTAAGCTGTAAAAATAAACCACATTATTATGCTCTATTTGTTAATAATAAAATTGTAGATTTGTATCTTGGAGGTATATTTAGCAATGCTCCTATTTAACTTAATTTAATCTGCAGTTAAATCTATTTTATTCTTAATACTTTAGACTAAATTGAGATATTTTATTAATAACACTCCCAAATATCTTGCTTTAACATCTAGAAGATTTCTAATTAAAGTAATAGATAACCAAAATATTAAGTAAAACTGCAAAATAATTAAAAAATAATTAGATAATTCTTAGAAAAAGCAACAAAAAAAGCAGAAATATGAGTAGCACTACAATATCAAAGAATGTAAAGCAGATATAGTTATTTGTAGAATTTAACTATAATATATTAATATTGCTTAGTAAGCTTCTTATAAGTCTAAGTTACTATTTTAAATTCTTTGTTTATGGATTGTAATCACAAAAAAAATATAGAAGGAAATATTCAAATATTTTAATTTAATTATCAATTATCTATCTCTTTTTAATATGGTTTGCCGTCATATGAAAGCTATTTATTTATTACTAGATAAAACTAAAAATAAAAGCATTTATGTCTAAAAATATATATTTTGATATAATATATTAAAGAAGTATTTCTGAGTAGCTTTTGTGGAATGATTAATTATATGAATATAATGAGTTATAGAAATGTAGGAATAGAAGAACTATATAACTAATATTATTAATTTAACTTCATTATTTTAATCTATCAAACATTCTTTAAAGTATATTATATCCCCTTTCATTTGCTTATATTTACTACCTTGTTTTTATTTAAAGATATATCAGCTTATATTATTTTTAGTCCTTATTTATTAAAATATTTTGCTATTATATAGTAAACTTCTTCATATCTGGAAGAATTACAATGTTAACAGAAATTAAAAGGAGAGACAATGTAAAATTAGTTTTTAAAGTTTATAATAAAATTAACTAGTTCTTACACAAATTAAACTAATCTTTTAGTCAACCTTAATCATTAAAAAATTTCTCTTTATAATTAAAAAAATATACTTACTGCTTAAATCCTAAAAAGCAATAAAGTATTAAATGATAATAACTTTTATCTATTAACTTTTACTAATCATATCTTCTTACAAGTAAATAAGATTTGCCTTATTGTTAAACCTCTAAATTTTAACTTCTTATTTTTCTATTCTTATAGATACATTTTATTGAATTAAAGATATTAAATTATTTTTTTATAGACTTGCTTACTTCCATTTTTGCATAGACATTTATTATTCTAAATTTTAGTAATTACTAGCATTAGTTAAAGTATTAAATAAGATATTTTGATTCTTTATTTTTGAGTTAAATAAATCCTAAAATATTGCTGATTAAGCTTTTAAAAGCGATTTTAAATTTTAAATTCATATTAAATATCATCTTTATATTTCAGCTTCTTATCATTCCTAAATTCAATTCGTTATCTTCTTCGTCTTCTTCTTCTTCTTCTTCTTCCTCCTCTTATTATTTTTTTTTCTTTTTGTCCTTACTCTTTTAAATATCATTCAAAAGTCTTCTACTCTTTTTTCCTACAACTCTTACACTTTCTTGGCTTTCCATTAAATCAGAATCATCAAAATTTTTATTGTAAACTATCTTAATTGCCTTATTTACTTCACCCATTACAACTAATTTGAATAAATCTTCGATAATTTCTTCTTTGTTTCTTAGTTAAGTTTGCATAGGAGTAACTTCCTATGAAGCTGATCTTTCAGAAATAACAGGTATTTGATTTCCAAATAAATTGCTTCCTGTTTTATTTTGAGGATTAGGGTCAAAATAATCACCTTCTTCACTTTCAGCTCTTTCACTATCCTAATCTTACTATGCTTCATCATTGATTTACTGGTCATTTTCTTATTCAACATATTGAACTCTTTTCTGAATTAGATTTTATCTTTCAATTTATCCAGGAGAATCTTCTAATTAATTACTTTGCTAGCTTTATCCTTCTTATCCTACCATACCTATGTTCTATTCTAGAAGTTAGAATCTATCCTCTATTTTCTCTCAGTTTTCGTTAAAAATATTTTCAACAGTGGCTATTCTATCTTCATGCTCATTTAATACATTTTCAACCTCTCGAAGAAATACTTCATGCTGATTAAGTTGTTCTTATAACTGTTCAGAAGCAAGATTTTGCTGCTCACGGTTACTAACAGGTAAGATAGTTTATTGAGACATCTCATTTTATTTTTAGGCGATATATTCTTGCTTTTATATAGTCTAATTAATTTGATCTTCTAATGCTTTTATTTTTTTACTTGTTTCTCTGTTTCTACTGTTTGATGACTTTAATTATAAATCTAGCTCTTCAAAACTTGCTTCTAGTTATTGGATTTAAGGAATTTTTTTATTTTTTATGTCTTGCAAATCTTCAGAAATGTTAAATATTTGCTGTACGAACTCTGTTCTATCTGCTTTTTACTCAAGTAATCCTTCAATTCTATGGAACATTTCTTCGTAGTTTGCAAAGTTAGAATCAATGGATCTGATTTCTTCTTAAGGAGCACTTTGCTGTTGATACTATGATAATTTGTTCAATAGTTCTTTCTCTAAGTTTTAAAGCTCCTTGCTAAGTGTATCTTTTACGAATTCATGTTTAAAGTGGGCAAACCTACTTGATAGTTCTTTTTCAATAAGAGATTGCAAGATTTATCTTTGCTCTTCTTTACTATCTTAAAGTTAGTCTTTTAATTTTTTTTCTAAATCTGAAATTCTTTTAACTAAGCTGTCAAACTTCACATTATTAGCTTATTAAGCTTCAGTTAGTTTTTGCTAGAATACATTTAAGATTTAGTCTTATAGTGTTTCTTATACACTATCTTTAATCATTTGCTACATTTCAGTTCTAAATTATTCCAGGCGTTCATTACTCACAATTTGTTTCTTTAGCTATTAAATTTGCCTTTCATATTCTTTTAATTTAGAAACTTAGTTCTCAAACTCTCCTTTATTTAGTTAATTTTCCTTTTCTTTTTTTCAAATAGAGTCTTTCAATCTTTCTTCAATTTGATTTATTTCTTCTCTCAGTTGTTACTGAAAATTAGTTTTTAGTTATAATACTTCTTGGCTGTTTTTTTCAAAAGAGTCATAGAAATTATTTTTAAGGTTGCTGAAGTCTCTAGTGAACTGTAACTAGATGGTTTCATAATTGCTGTTTTAATACTGAAGCTGCTTTAATTCTCTTTAGAGGTCTTTGATGTTAGTTAATAGTTACTCACTCTCTAAATTCGATCACTTATTGTTCTACTGGGTATTTTTCAAAGCTTACTCAAGTTCTAGCTATACTGATTCTTTTATTTATAATGATAGTGATTTTTCATAAGTTTACTGTACAATGGCGGGGGATGGATCAAGATTAATATTTCGAGAAGGAGCAAGAGAGAGTCCTTTTAGATTCTATTCAGTTGATCTTGCAATTGCAGCTAGAGATTCAGACCAAGGAATTGGAGATTTATAGTTGGATGTGGGTGAGTTATAAACGGAAAACATTTATGAAATTTCTAAAATTTTATTATAAAATGAATAAAAAGCACTAGAAATTAGTATCAATAGTAATCTACATCTACTCCTCACTACTCACATTACTTCTTCTTCCTTTTATTATCTACTGCTTTATAGCATTTCTTATCTACTATGACTATAAGTTTAGAATCTGAGAATGCTAGTTAAGCTATAATTATATTATAAAATACTAGATCAAAAATTAGACTTCTACTATTGCCCTCTTATTTATCTTATCTAGATATGAAGATTTTATTATTTTCAATCTCTAATCAATCATCACTAATAAGTTGTTCTTTTGGTTTATAAGTGGTAGTGGTTTAATTACTCTAGTTAGATTTATCAATCTCAATTAGTGTGAATAAATAGATTCTAAATTATAAGCTTTAAATATAAAAGCTATTATAAAGTTAGAGCTAAAGCTTGATATTTGTATTAAATGCTTCCTAATTAATGCCAATTATCATTTCAAAGCTTATTACTAAGCTCTTATCATTCAATTACCTCAAATAAGATGTAAACTGCTTTACAATTCAAAGAATGATAATAGAATATATGATATCTAATGATAAGGAGAAAAGAGATATGACTTGAATAGCTTTTCTGATAGTTATAAACGTTGAATGGTATTGTGATTAATGAGCTATTATATTTAATAAATTAGAAACAAATTAAATGGAAGAGTCTTTCATTGATTTTAGAGCATATAAACTTGCTTTGAAATACGATCCTCCCACTTTAGCCTTATTTTATTACAAATAAAATGATTCTACCTTATATAAACATGAAATGGAAATTTATCCTGAATTAGATTTAGAAGAAATGTTTGAAAAATTGTGGAATTAGCATGGACTTTACTTAACCTAGATATCTCAGAATTAGATTTCAAAATTTCTTTACATAGCTAAGGAAAAGCACGACGGAAACAAAATAGATTACTTAACATAGAATTAATCCTAAAGAGCCAGAAACATTCCTTTATTTATTTTTTATTTCTATTTTATATAATTCTAGCATCTAAAATTTAGCTTTTATATTAAGCATAACTTACTATATCCAAATGTTTTTCCTTTATTAGTCATTTTAATTAAAAGCCTCAGTAATACAATTAATTACTCCATTCCGTATGTCTGTCATTCTTTCCTAATAATACAATCTTGTTTCTTAATAATACTGCTAATCTTGCTTTTAATTTATTTGATATAGATTTATGTCTAAAGACTCTAATAAATAAGCAATTTAAACTTATATTTATTGAAAAATGTATATGAATAAGCTGCATGCGTTATATTTCTATAGCTCTTTTTAATGTTGAGTATAATAGAAAGTAATGTAGGAGTATTTTGAATAAAGGCTTTATTTATACTTATATCTATATTTATATTTATATTGCTTCTATAAAATATGAAAGTAGCTATATTTGTGATTCTAATTAGCGCTGTACTAAGCTAAACTCCTATTCCATCTAGATCTGAAGGATTTAACTTTGGGGATAAAAAATCTGGCCATAAGTTAGATGTTTATTATGACTTACTTTGTGTTGACTCAGCTTCATTTGATCCTTAGTTAAAATCTTTCTTTAATATGACTTACACTAATGGAATGAGTTGGTATAGTTTGCTAGATATTACAATACATTTATATCCTCTTCCTTATCATAGAAATGCCTTTTTAGTTACTTAATTATATCCATATATAAGACAGAATTTGGATAGTATCTCAGGATGGTAATACATAAATTGGGGATTCTAATACTAAAATTTGTATTTGGGATAAGCTGTTAATATGACCTAGGATTAAGTTATTTAATCAATATGCCAAACTGCTAGCTAATCAGTGACATTACTTCGATAGCAAGACTGTCTTGACCTTTTCTATAAAGATTTAAGAAACTACTGGTGGAATTAAGCCAGAACAAGTTGGAAATTCGCAGCATATAATTCAATTACTGGCACTCCAACACTCTTACTAAACGGTGTTTAGATTCTACCATTGCCAACTAATGCAGAAGGTTTAAATACTTATTTCACAAGTTTCTTAGTTTAGAATGGAATGGAGTTAGTTTATATATGAAAATGACTAACTTAAATAAATTAAAGAATTTAATTCACTAAATATTATACACATCACCTTAACCCTACTCTATCTAGATAAACCACCTTTAAATAGAATATTAAAGGATGTTCTATTATAATGAATCTATTTCTTGTTGTAATTAACTTTATATAATAGGTTACATCATCAACTAATACTTATAGTAAATATTTGCTAAAGTTATAAGTAATTAATACTGATATAGAACTTCAGTTGTATCTTATGCTTTTCATATTTGTACATAATATTCCTCTATAAATATTAAAGAACTAAGATACTAAATATTAGCTATATTGCTTAGCTATTTTAGTTTAGATGGTTTACTTCTTATATACTTTTGCTATTTCAAATAATAATTTATTGTTCTCTATGACTCTAAATCTACATAATTAATCCTTTATGCGACACTATTAGGAAACTTATAAATTCTAAATGAATTTGTTTAGTAGCATTCTACTAATAAGTCATTTAAATAGCTTAAGTCTATAATTTGAGATCTATACAACAATTAACTTTTGGTAACATCTGCAGAGAAGCTAATTTTGAGCTATGGTTAGAATATAAAACAATAAACATAATAAAATAGAGAATTTAGCAGTATAGTAAAGTGATATGATATAAGCTAAGCATTAACATATTTAGTTTAGCTTATTGTTACTTAATTTAACTAGTTGAATATAATAGTTAGCTTTAGATCCTACTACCACTAATAAACTATTTACATTAATAGTTACTAGCTTTTCTAATTGGTTAAGTTATTATTTAATCTCGCTTTTTAAGGAAAACTGTAACTTCTAGAGATTAAAGTTTCTTAATGATACTGCAAAGAAACATATAATGCTGAATAAAGAAGTACTAATGGCTAATTAGTTATTCAGGTATGATTAATGGTACGATTAATTAAGATTAGAGAAAATAAAAGAAAATTAATGTTTAAATAAACTGTTTAGGTATGCTACCTTAACTAATATATTAGAATACTAAAAATAAAAATAAGTAAATCAGTTATGTATTTATAATAAAGCAGTTAGTTATTTCAATTTTTATCTTTTAAACGTATCTTTTACAATGAAGTAGCAGAAATTGAAAGAAAGTAGCAGCTAGAAAAATAATGCCATAGATGTTATTTTAATAAGGAAGAAATAGTTTTTTATAGTTATAAATATATTAAAATATCCTAGAAGCTTAATTACATACTTTTTCTTAAATACTAATAATAATGGAAAAAATTAAAGTTTAATCTGTTGATAATCACAAAAACTATGATCTTAATAATTTCTCGTTAAATAATAATTCTAAGCAGGTTATTATTGATGAATCTAATCAACTACTATTAAAATCAGAAGAAACTTAAAAGGCGAAAATTAAAACAGAATAAGAAGAGAATGATAAAAATTACGGTAATGAGGAGTTCAGAAAAGGGTTTGATGCTGCTGCTAAAGCTGATTTATTGAAGGCTGAAGTACATTAGTAAGCAAAAAGAATTAAAAAGATTAAAGATTTAGACGCTTTGAAAGTTGACTAATTATGTGAATGCTGCGGATTACCTATCTAAGGTGAACTATATTAAATATGTGGTAAAGATTCCGAGCTTATTGACCTTGGAGTTGGATTTCCTTTGTATTTCTATTTTCTTAAATATATAACGATACTTCTATGCTTATGCTTTTTACTTTTAGGTGTTATTTTATGGGCAATGTGTTTGAACAAATCAAAAGATATACCAGACGGAATTGAAACTGGATATATAGTAAGTAGCTCAGTTGGAGCCTATTATTTATCGAACGATTCAATTCCAAGCTAATTTGTAATAATAAATGTGATTCTTATTTTTTTTGTATTGCTTTCAGTCATTTTCATTAGAAGTAAGTCCTCTTAAAAATCTCTCGAAATGGATATAGAAAATATAGGACCTAGTGACTACACAGTTTGAATTAAGAATCTTGGGCCTAACATCGATCCTAAAAAATTGGTAGAGTTTTTGCAAGAACATGGTAGAAGTGATCACTAAAAGCCTAAGATAATTAAGGTTAATTTCCCTTACTACATAAATGACAGAGTTAAGGTTGCTAGAAAGTATAAAAAATATCATGAACGACTTGAGTTTGTAAAGGAATACATGGAAGATAATAATAATTAGCATCCAGTTATTAGAAAAAATATATTCTTCCGTGTTAAGAACATTACTGAAGAATAGATAAAATAAAAACTTGAACAAGCAAAGAAAGATTTAGAAGCTTTTGAAAAGCAAGACAAATAAGCATAAAATAATAGTCTTCAAATTTAATAGGCATTTGTTACTTTTGCAACTCAAGGAGATGCTAGATCAGTAGCAGATAAGTACGGAGGAGATCCATTTCATCGATTTATGCGTATTCTTGGTAGAAAAACATATGGATGTCTTTTCAAAGATAAGTATGAACCTTTTGCAAAGAATTATTGACCAATAGCTACTATGGCTCCAGATCCATCAGATATTTACTGAGAACATTTAGGAGCCTCTAGAATCAAAAAGATTAAAATTTAAATAATCACTTGACTAATCACAGCTGCAGTTCTTGCAGCAGGATTTGGCCTACTTTATGCTTGTTCCAATTGGAAAGATTCAACAAATAATTCCTCCTCTTAATAATCTTCAGCTTAAATATCAGGGTTTATTGCCTCTTTACTTATTTTGTTTGTAAACAAAGTACTAGAGATAACAGTTAGAAAATTATCAACTTATGAATTACATGAAACATTTACTTAATTCATTTCTTCAATAGCCTTGAAGCTAACAATCAGCCAATCTATAGCTACTGCGGCTTTAGTTTTGGCTGTTAATCCTAAAAAAGAGGACTGGTTTGAATAAGGAGGACTATGCAATGATATATTCTACATTTAGATATCAGTTGCCTTCGTTTCACCTTTAATTAAATTTATTGATCCTATGAGTTTTGTCAAAGTATTGAGGAAATGATGAATAAAAAAGTAGATGGAGAAAAAATACATTAGCTAAGCTTATGTCAATAAGTTCTGGGAAGATCGTCAAATGGATATTGCAGGAAGATATGCTGCTGTTATGAAAACTATTGTTGTCACTTTTGTTTATGCCCCTTTGTTTCCTCTAGGATTTGCAATTGGCTCTTTAGGCATTTTGCTTCTCTATTTATCTGATAAATTCAGTTTACTAAGAAGATAATCAAGACCTTTGAGACTTTCTGATTTTTTAAATAACAGTATGATAAGCAACATACCATATATTGTATTTCTATGATCTGCAATAGGGTTTGATTTCTATAAAAGACTAGAGGCAGATAATTATGATATCTTCCTAATAGCTCTTATCTCTTCTGTTATCTACATTTTATTTCCTGTCCATAAACTATACTTCTGCTGCAAAAAAAGCGAAATTCAAATCTTTGATGAATAGTTTTTTGGTGAGAAATATGAATATGAGCAAAGAGTTGTAGACTTCTTTGATGTAATTTACTTTATTTTAGGATTACGATAGATCTAACCCTGTTACTGCTGATCAAGGATGAGAGTATTTTTGACAAGTTTTAGGTAATTAAATCACATTCAGCTGCAAAAAATCCTTAATAAGTACAGCAGATAGAAAAAAAAAAATCAGCTCTTAAATCAAGTTTGGCTGATCGTTTAAAGGGATATGCTAACTAAAAGATTTCCTTATAGTAATAAAGTAAAATGAGCAACATTGGGTTATAAGTACCTCAAAATGAAGACTGTGCTAAGGCTATAAATAGAATGTATGCCTAAAGTTAGCAATTATAGATGTAGCAATACTAAAAAATGCAAATGAAATAACTCAATAAGTTAGGAAGCTTTGGTAATGTGATGATATATCAAGCAAACTAATTTTAAAATACTACGCAGAATGAATAAAATCCTAATTCTTACTTTATGCCTATAATGACACCTTATTGAGTTAATAATTAAGCTTTAACGCAATACTAACAACCTATTTAGATGGGAAATTACATGCTTTAGTAATGAAGATATTATTAATAAGCTGCTTAGCAGTTTGCTACTTATTAGTAGAATTAAAGTACTAATGTATAAGTATTTACGCCATAAGACTAAAATTATCCTATGAAATAAATATAAATTGCTAATAATTAGGAGGCTAGCATTTCAGCTAATGATTATTCCTAATAGCCACTATAAAATTATACCTAGTAACCTTAGCTTTAGCAGTATCAGCAGTTCTAATCATAGCCTTAGCAGCAATAATAAAGCAATCTAATAAATCATCCAAACTTAGCTAACCCTTAACAGCCAACTGTTTAGTAGCAAAATCCTTAGTTTGGATAAACAAATTAGTAAGAATAGCAAAAATTATACTACCAATAAGTTCCTTAATATTAGAAAACTATAGGATAAAATTTGTAGCAGTCAGTTTATTATCCACAGGGAATTAATAATACATATTAGAATTACTAAGGTAACTATACAGGCTAATAGTATTAAAGCTATTAGTGAGAAAGAAGTATTTTCTATGCACTTTAACTTTTAAATAATTCTAACCAATAAATCTCTCATTTACATTTAAAAAACTAAATAAAAGAACCCTTTATCATCAATTACACTCTACACTGCTTTTAGATAAAGCTAAATAATTCCTTTCATTTACATTCTTAGCTTATTATTTACTTATAAGCTTAAAAGATAGATTAAAAGCGTAAGATAGAATTCAATAGGAAAAGGCAGTAATACAAATATAAAATAATTTGAATAAATTTTATTATGGAGCTAGCTAAACTAATTAAATCACTACTTAGCAACATTTAGGATAGCATTGAAGTATATTCATATTAATCCTATTATCATTATCTTGCTTTTTAAATTTCAAATTCTCTAAAACTGGTTCAGCAATCCTCTATAAGATAAAAGTAAGAAGGAAGGATAATTGAAGATGTAATATACTTTAAAAGTTTAATATCTTTATTAGGAGTATGATGCGAAATTAGAGGTGTTATAAAAAGCTTGATGCTTAATAGATTTAATTATTAAATTAAATAAATAAATGTGTTATTCAGCAAGAGAGTCATTTAAACTCTACAAATAGCCTTTAAATAAGTTAGGTAATAAGATTGCTAACAAAAGTGAGAACTAGTAGGGATAAAAGCAATCAATTAGAACGAATTTCTTAAAAAAACTTAGAATAAAAAGTCCTTAAGAATCCTTCCAAGAATCTGCTTCATGTGCAAGTTTTCTATAGCCTCTTAATACTTGTTCAACCAATTAAACTATTATAAATACGGAAACTATTTAAGAGGAAGATGAAAATCTCTAGAAAATATCTCTTTAGAAAGTAAAGATAAAAAAACAAGAATTATTTAAAGAGTTAGTAGGATATTAGAGTCCTTCTGAGGCAATTTAGTAAAGTTTTGGTAGACATCCTATTATAGAAACTCCAAAGGAACTTAAAAGAGCTTAGAAGCTTTTAATAAAAGTTAAGTAGTACCAAAACTTATTTTTCGACAGAAATCTTAATAGCTAAGCATAGTTAAGAAAAAACTTAACACCCAGAACTATAAATAAAATTTTATAAAAGAAAAAAAAGCTTAAACCCATCTAAAACTAAGACTCAGAGAGAAAGCAAACAACAAATCAGAATAATATCTATTTCATACCAGTTGAATATCTTAGTCCTGAAGGATATGGTTTTTAGAAATTCACTAAGCAGCACTTATCTTCAAAGCTAAAATGTGACTATAATCTATCAAAGAACATGAAAAAGAATTTGATAAGAAAGATAGCGGAACAATATTTTAATTGATCTGCTTCACTTATTAAAGCTATTTTTATTTATTATCTATACTCATCAACTAAATATTCTAATATTATGTTATACACCTATAATTTTATTTTTATAGCCCAAACACTTCTAGATCTTGCTCTATATAATTTATATCAATTTATTAATTTTGTTGCTTTAATAAAATAAACAATTCAACTATATGCAAATAGTCCTTTATTGATACTTTTACTAATTTCAATCAAAATTATTTTAGAACACTATAAATCTATAATACCTTTAGTAAATATGATAGCCTTTTAATTTATAAACTTTAGGCTATTAACTCTCAATTACTAATAGCCATGCAATATGGTTACTTATAGTTCATAATTTTAAAACTATCACTAGTTTATTACTCAAAGCAACTTATTTTTCCTTATTCTCTTGCTCATTTTTTTAAATAAAAGAAATTAAGAAAATTTATCTTTCTAACTTAAGTTAATTCACTAGCAGACATATTTTAATAACAAATTAAAAAGAGATCTAATATAGAAGCAGTTAGATGCCTAGAAATAAGCAGATATGTATTAAAGGTGATTATCTAATATAATATAAGGCTTATTTATTTTATAAGAATTATTATATTTAATATCTAATTATTAATGTTTAGATTACTGCTTATTTGACTATTTAAAATAGTAGTTATTCACTCCTTTATTTAAGTTATTATAGTATGCTTTATACTTTTTACTTAGTTCAAGTTGAAACTTAGAGCTTTTCTATTATCTTTATGTACAACTTACTTATTAACTTATTAAAGTATTTATACGAATTTTATTTCCCTAAAGTATTGGAATTATAAGACTTCATGCTTTTCAAGATTATTACATTAGAAATTTTTTGGAGTTTATTGATAAAGCTTACTTTAAAGCCATAAAGGTAAACAAGTAGATTAAGGTAAATCAGAGGAAATGCTAAGTAATTAAGTATTTCTAAGAAAACAACTAGCTAAACTTATAACTCATAAGTAAATCAATTAGAAAGCTAATTCTTCTATTGTAATCAGTTAAGCGTGACTAGGGAGTATTCCAAACTAGTAAATAAATGAAATTAGATGGAGGGATATAGGTATTAGGAAGATATTAGCTTTGTTTACTATATTTATTTTCATAACTATCAACTGTTTTAACTGCTTACTTCTTAATTTATCTTATTACTTCTAATCTCTATCATAATTATGACTTAACTCTTAATGGCATTTTGCGGATAGTATAGGTCTGCTTTAAATCAGAATGCTTTCGTTTGAAAAGTAAAAAAATAGAAAAGGTTGAAGTGAATGCATTAGTAGCTTAAGGTTTGCTAAAATAATGAATAAAGATGAAAAGTTAGAAAAGTGAATTTGTTTAATTGAAATTCTTAAATAATCAATTTGCCATATTGTTTTTAAAATGAGTGACAAGACATTCACTCAAGAGTGGTAGCAACTTGCTAAAGATCACTTTGAACACTGGGGCAGAAAATTGGATAGAGTAAATTATGCTTTGTCCAAGTCTGCAAATAGCTGGCCTACTAATTATTTCTATCCTAAACTTTATCAACGTAGATGGCTTCATAAGTAGATCTTTGAAAATATGCAACTTCTAGGAGAGGTTAGATCAGAAGAAATTGATAATTATGAATAAATGACAGGACGTAAAGTTGGTGCCAAGCTAAATCACGCAACATAAGGTTTCTGGCAAGCCAGATTTAATAAATACCGTTTCATAGACAGAGCTCCTGGTTTCTTACTATGGTTCGGATTTAACGCTCTTTCATTCAGAACTTGCAAAGGTATTTCATGGTAGGTAGTTCCAGGCCTTATTGCTTTAGTTTTGTGGGATGGATGGTTAAGCAGATACTATTACCTACACTCTGGAGACGTAGTTGACTTCACGAATTGGGTAATTGAAAACAGAAAAGCTAAATCTTGGCTTGAAAGTTACCCAAAACCTTTACCTATTTATGGAACTAGCTTGTTTACCACTCATCACAAGCTTGTAGAGTTTTCACAGCAGTGATAAAGAATTTCATACTTATTTTAAGAGATTAATAATATTATCACCATAAAGTCAATCACTTCTCTCATTTCTATTCCATCACTTATTGCCACCAGCTTACAAAGATATAAAGCTAATCTCCAGGCTAATTAGTTCATTCAAGTCAATTAAAAATTTCAGCATATAATTGAATTTAATTCCATCTCTCAGTATGATTCACAATAATGGCCTTAGAGACATTTAATTAAACTTAACTACAGCAAGTTCTTATTAATTTAAGATATTAATCCATTATTATCTCTTTCATTATCTATCATTTTTAAGCAATGAATAGGCTTAAGCTAAAGAATGTAATATAAATGGTTACTTTAATAGTCTTTGTGCTCTATAAATACAAATTAGTAAAGATTAATGAAATTATCAATAACTTAAGTATCAATCATATTTAGTTATTCATGAAGAGAAATAAATAATTTTTGAAAAAGCGAAATGAAATTTTATGAAGTGATAGAGTTTTGTATGAGAGTATTATACGAGATGTTATAAAAGAAATCAAAAGAGTAAATTTATATTTATATCAATAGTCTAACTATGTAAGAAGGGCTACTCCACTCTTTATCCAATGTTTCTCATTGTCTTCCTTTTTCATTGGCAAATCTATCGGTAGAATAAAATTTGTACTGTGGCCAGTTGTACTAAGAGTTCCGTGTCTTTATGATGTTTTATAGACAGGAGCTTAGTATGTCTGTATAGTATAACTTACATGCTGAGGTATTTTTTCCTTGGTTTGTAAAGGCACAAATAGAATAACAGGAACTTAAGTAAAAAGTATTTTAGGTTAACTCTCATCAAGAACTTGCTTTTTATCATTTCATCATGCACCTTCTATGAATAAACCGTCTACATAGCATCCATCTTCAGGTGCTACTGCACTTCGTTTGCCTTCTCGTTAAATAGTGAATTCAAAAGTGAGTTTATCAATTGCAATTATATGCTTTCTTGAGTAATTTTGCAAAGTTCCTGTTAAGAAAGACTAAGTGAAATAAAAGCCAGATAGTCAAAAGATAACAGGAGGTCCATTGTCTATCCAATTTTAAATAAACTACAATCTTTATAGAAAATCATTAATCCATGATCCTAGCAATTTCAAGCTTGGATATGAGTTCTATATCAAATACTTACCGCTTTCCATAATGCTGGAAGACGGTTATCATAAAGAGCATTATAAATATTCTCAAGATCAGTAGACATGACAACAAGGCCGTCAATTGCTTTTTGAAAATCATCTAGACTATTTCTAATTATCCCTAAAAGTTTATTAAAACGAATCACTTCTTAAGTAAGTACAGTATTCATACTTTATTCATACTTATCAGGATATTTACTATATATAGCTTCAATATCGAATAAAGAAGGCAACCTTTGCAAAATTTCTTTTGCTTTTATTTTGAGTTACTCATCTGTGGAAATTCCTCCTTCTCCACCTGCTGTTCTTGGTAATAAAGATAAAACGCAATTTAAGATTTCATTCGTATCGTTTATCGCACTTGTTACTTCAGCATTTTCATGCAATCCAAAGACTTCTGCTCTATCATTATAAGGTAAATCATCAATGAAATTTAAATACTTTTCTAATTCCATCTCAGGAGCAGGTTTATACACACCACTAGAAGAAAATTTATAGGAAGGTTAAAATATTTCAGCTGTATAGAATGTAGATAATATAGTATTGATACATCTTCTATCCCAAGGATCTGTTACTCTTCCTCCATAATTAGCTTCTGCAACCATATATCTTAAAGCCTCCCATGGAATTTATTCCTACTCATTTAAGAATAATCTTAGTTAGCTTACAGAAATAGCAAGGTCACTTTAAGAAAATTCATAGAGAATATTTCAGCCTATTGGTCCATATTTCCTTCTTTCTAGAATTAAAGCATGGAAGAAGGAAAGTCCATATAATAATGTTTTATACTCCATTGATTTAGTGCAACTTTCAAACTCCCCTGGGTCAAAACTAAGAAAACATCTTTTCAAATTATTCCTTAATCCCTTTGGTGGTTCATTCACTATTTTAATTCCAATCTATAAGACACTAGTTGGAAAGCTGTCTGAAGGTGAACTTGTTAGCCAAAGTCTAAATTCAGTTGAAACTTATAAATTTTAAGTCCTTAATTAATCAATTTCTTCTACTTTTCGTTCTAAAGTATTCATCCAAGATTAATATAAATGGCAATTCTAGAGACAAACCCATTTTCCATTATCTAAGCCATCATTTATAGCTTTTTCTGCTTTTTTATCTTAACCATCACCAAGCGACATAGGATGAAACTTTTTAAAAAGCCCTTTCTTTTTTACTAATTTTTCAAGCTCACTCATTGGATCAGCTCCAGAAGATAAGATAAAGATTAATGGAGTGTTGATATCAGAATAACTGAAAGAAACTTCTAACTCAAATGGAGGAGGGTTAATATATTCTTTTCCTATTTCTTGCTCTATAAGTGATTAAATACATTAAATTACTTTGTCAGGACGTATTATCCTTATAATTATCATTTGTCTAAAAAAGTTCAGCTTTTCTTTTATTTGATTAGGCCATTCTTCACTTATGGGATCTTATGAATACCATATTTGTTCCCATTACTGTACATTTTTCGCAAATTCATCGTCAAAATTTAAAAATCCGGAGTATTAGCTTATTTCTAATATTCCAGCCCATTATTTGTCTGTCAATCAGTAGGTGCCTGATTATTATTTGGTAGGATTTGGTTTATTAGTATGAAGCAAGGTTCCTCCAGTTGCTAAGAAACGCAGCAAAGGTTGCTCTAGCTTTTTTTAGCTAATCATTATTTTGGTGCACATATTAAAACTAAATAGCAATTTATGCTTCTCAAACAAGCCTCTACTTACTTAATTAAACAGCATACTAGTAAATTTTTGAATCAAATACTCAACTCTATCCACATTTGCCACTTTTGTATTCATAGCTTATAAAAACACTGATTTATAGAATTCTAAACTGAACTGATACATATTCTCAACATTAGCCAAATCAGCTAAAACAAAGAACAATTAACTTGCTCTAACTGCTAGCGGAGTATATTTCGCTCTAACAATATGTACTTTTTCCATTATTTTTTCAGCATTCTTCATATCTTCTGCTATAGTTTTAGCAGTTTTGGAAGAAGTTTCAATAGTATTAAGTAGGTTTTCATCTTGCAATATATCTCCTTTTGATTAGCTCAACATTCGTAGTATAGTTAGTTCAGTTTCAATTTATTTCTAATTAGCTTTTGCAAGAATTTCTATTTACTTTTGCCTATTTTCTTCAACTTAAGATTCCTCTTTTGCTACTGCGAAAGTTAGTAATTGCTCTTCTAAACCTTTTTCTGTTGTTGTGAAATTTAAAATTGTGACTCTAACACAAATCTCAGGTGAGTAATGAGGTTTGGGTAACCTAGTTGTAATATAAAGTTGAAAATCAAAATCGAACGGTATTGGGTCTTCACCTAAGTTGATAGTTGCTTCATTTAAGCCTGTCATTGTCAGTTCTTTATTTATTAGAGGAGCTAAAGAGGGATCAAATTTTTGTCCTACATTTTCAAGGAGACATTAAAACCCCGTTCTGACACAATCTCTTATTTCTCTCATAAAGTTATCATTGCTTAAACGAACTATTTTACAAGTTTTGGCAGATTTCATAAAAGTTCTTTTTATTCAGTTATTAGCCTAACCTTGGGGATCTATCATGAGAGGCCATCTTGCAGAATATTTAAGTATAATTGCATTGTCAATTGAAAAGCTATCTGAAGGTAAATCGTTTACCTTTCATTGATTTATTTCTAAGGGAATTCCTAAAATGCTTTCTAAAGTGAAGTTTTTGCTAGCTATTATATTATTTTATTCCATAAGCTTTTACCAATTTTCGGTAGCTTATTCTCTATACTCCTTGAAAAATGCTCCTAAGTAAGCAATTACTCCAGAACTCATTAATACATCACCTAGAATAGTTTGATAAAATTCAGCTTTTATTTCAGCTTGCTAAGCCCATCTTATTTTTTCACTTTTCAGTTCTGCTAAAAGCTTAGAGGCTCTCTTTATAGTTTTATCATATTAGTCTCTGTCATCTTCTAATTTCTTCTTACGAGCTACGGCTTTATCGTAGTTATCTTGCAGCTATTTTAAGAGATCCAATACACCCTAAAGTTCTAATTCCTTGACTGCCAGTTCGGATTCTGCAACTCTTTTTCTCTCTAAAGCTTCTGCTAACGCTGCTTGCTTAGGTCTTACAATTTTAAGTACATCATCATAAATAATCATTGCTCTAACCCATTCACAAAGTCCAAATGCAGCATTACTAGCTTTTTTGATAATATTAGGTTCAAACCTTGGATCTTTAGTATAAGGAGCAACTTTGGCAATAATTTCAGGAGCAATATTGTCTTTATCAAACTCTTTCAAGTCTTTCAAAAGTTAGTTGGGATTATTCAACAGCTAAGATTTAGCAGGTTCCCAATAATCTGGATGTGAACCTCTTCCATCTGGATTTTTTACCATTTTTGGTTTGATTTATTTCATCAAACAAATTACTTCCATAGTCAGTTTACATCCTTCTGGAGGATTAGCCAATGCTTTCATCTCTTAAAGATCTTTTCTGTCTATTGTGTCTAAGGCTGCTACTGCTTTATTATAAATAGGCATTGCGTTATCAAGCTCTTTTTAGCAAGACTAACTAATTTCAGACGCTTAATTAGCTATTTCAGTAGCTTTACCTTTATCTATTTCGCAAAGTCTTTTCTTTTCATCAGCTTCAGCTTATTAAACTTTAAGGTTCTCCATAAGTTTTTCAGTCTGCTAAGCAGCTTCAATACATTGAGGAATCAATTCTTTTTCCAATTTTTCAGCTAATAATACTACATTGTCGTTTGTTTCTTCAAGCTTTTAAACTCCATTTTTATATCTAAGGATCTCTTCATGATCTTTACCTTTTTTCTCTTTAAGTAGTTTCTGAAACATCCCAATTAACTCCAAATAGCTAGTAGGAGTGACGTAATAATATCGATTGAGTTCCTATTTAAACTTAGTACAAAGTTAGGTTACTCTTTCTTGCATATCCACACAGATATTTATTATCCCTTTTTTGTTATCTAGATCATGCTAATCTTACAAGAAAGTTCATGCCACTGAACGTAATGCCTCCTCATTTCAGGGTAAGAACCAATTAATCGTAGTACAATTAACAAGTGAAGGGAACATTCGAAGTCTTCGACGAAAATCGTCTCCAATAGGTGACATACGGAATACGACATGTAAATTTTGCTTTGAATATTCCTTAAAAAGTTAGAAAAAGTCTTCGATATCAGATCTTCTATTTAAATCTTCTTAAATAGCTTCCTATATATCTGACATCTTTTCAGGAGGCATAATATTGGGCACAATTCCATAATTTAAAATTGAGTTTATATCTTCAAGGAAACTTTCTTAGGCTAGTTGACTATCTGAAATTAAAAACACTGTCTGCTTTTTTTCAGCTCCTGCTTTATACATCAAATCTATCAAATCCTCATTTCATGAATC
Organism: Loxodes magnus; assembly: GCA_946699065.1. Lineage (NCBI taxonomy): Eukaryota > Ciliophora > Karyorelictea > Loxodida > Loxodidae > Loxodes > Loxodes magnus. The sequence goes on from CAMPDV010000018.1 coordinate 1,121,903, forward strand.
TTTATTGTAGTTTTTTGTGATTTCTATAGATTTCAGTTAATATTCTGCAATGTGTGAAGCCAATTTTGTCAAAGATCTCAATCCACTACCACCAACTCCTACAAGCAAGCAATGGCCCTTAGGCTATTTAAGAACTCTTAGAATTTTAGTAACATGCTCAATTGCTTCTTAGAACAAAACTAGATCCATTTTAGAGCCTGATTCTTCATTATAGCTACGTAGAGACTCTTCAATTTTATCCCTTAGATTCTATTTTGAGGGATACTCCTAATAAAACTCTTATAAATTAGCAAATACTAACTATTCAGTCGTTACAACTGCTTCCCACGTTTTCTTAAAATGACTAAAAAGCACTTCTTGCATCATTGTCTTAAATTAATTTCTATCTGCCTAGTTTATAAGTCTATCACAAAAAATACGAAAGCATTCATGCATTCATAATCTTATGAAGCACATTTCATCGGAAATTGATTAAGAAACTGTTTGGGACATTCCTTAGAATACTTTAGAGATATCACGTAAGTTATATGTATAATGAGATTTTGCGGGAGTTGGTCTTAGTTCTTTTTATATCCTTTAAAAGGTATCTATTGTAGCATTTATTACCTTCAATTTCAACTCTTAGATTAGTTTAGGAAATCCTTTATTAATTAAGAATCAATCCATTATTTGTCCATAAATTACTATCAAACTCTCAGATGAAAAAGGTTCAACATATACTTTGCAAAAATGTCTAACATACCTTTAAGTAATGCTATTTCTTCCTCCACCAGGAGGACCCATCGCTCCTACGAACTATATATTTTAGCATTCTCTAAACTCTTTACTATCTAAATCGTACCAACCATTATAATCCATTCATTATCTTAATAACTCAATAGGAGGTTACGCGCCATATTTTTCTTTCTATGGCATATTTAAGTCATCAACAAAAATGATCATTCTTTTATTCTTAGCTGGGATATTAATTTTTCTCCTTTTTTCTAAATTTCCTTCTATTATTTTTTGTGTTTAAAAGGCTGTTGTTTAGGCAGAAAATGCTAATTAAGAAAAAGTTCACTTTTCATTCTTGAAATTGTTCCTTAAGACTTTCTCGATTGAGACAGTTTTGCTTGTACCGGTTGTACCGATAAATAAGACATTTCTGTTTTTTAGAACCAGAGATTTGATTTGATATTCCATTCTATAAGTTTCTTTAGTTGGAATAAAAATTTCTGTATAAGTTACATCTTTTCCTGGTGGCTAAAATTCTTATCCTACAAACTCTCATGCTATTCACTGTCCTCTGTTAGCTTCAAACAACACATCATACATACTCTTATTTGGCGGAATTCTGCAAGGAATTTATTTTGGTTCCCAATCTTCGCTTACATCAATTAACTTATATTCCTAAACTACATCTACTCCTTCCATAAGTTTGTATAAGAATTCCTGTAACTTTTATCTATCTTTCTCTTCAATCATTCCACCTACTCCTCACACTATTGAATAAAAGACAAAATTTCTTGTGTAGGTTTCAATATCTTTAGGAAGTTCCAATTCTTTCACCTCTTGTTTTTTAGCTTTTGTCTACTTTTAATCTTCTTTCTTATCTTCCTCCTTTTCATCACTTTCAAGTTCTATAAATTGCTCATAATATTTCTTAATGAAACTGTTTTTCCTGCTCATATTAATTAAGCTTTGTCTTCTATCAAAACCTTGCATGGTTTTACTTTTTATTTCATATTAGCCTAAATACCCATCAAATATTTGTAAAGATGTTGAAACCATTTCGTTTTCTCCAATAGGATGTGGGAATTTACAGAATTTTCTAACGAATGGAAATAAAACCTTAAAAGTATATTGATAAAACTCTAATGCTTTGGCAGAAATCTATTCATTTATCTTATCAAAGTAACTTATTAGAAAAACTTCCCATCCTAGCTAAGATGGCTCTAAATATATCATACCACATCTAGAAACTGTTGCCGGAGATGCTGCTCTTAAATCTTCAACTTCGAAAATTAATCTCATTGTTGATGTTATTGGAATAGTTTCGCCAGATGTAAGACAGAGCATTTTATTATCATCTAATACAGTATTCATATTTTCTATCCAAATAGCGTCAACTGGTCCATCAAACACTATTCATTTCCAATTGTTAGACTCATCTTTACTCGTATTTCTAACTAAAATAGCTAATACTCCATCATTCCACTCTTTAGAGTTAACATCTAAATTTCCGTATAATTAGTCTTGAGTAATTGACTTAGGATTTGTGTAGTAAATTTCTACTTTTTCATCTAAAGATTGACTTAATGTCTTAATAACTTTGGATTTCCCTGACATCGTCTAACCTACTAGCATCATTCCATGTCTAACACAAATAGTTTCAAAGAGCTAAACACATTTTTTCTTAAAGATTTCGGTTGCTTGTAAATTCATAGCAACACAAGTATAAAATATCTTTTTTAGCATTTGTTCATATTCTCTTTTTGGAAGTGTTACATTAGGAAACAAATCAGCTGTTATCCATTCAAACAAAGGTATATCGTTAGCTGTAAATTTTGGAACGTTTACATCCATCAATGCTCGGAGGGCTAATTTGGATTCATCTTCTGTTTAGTATTGCATTTTAAGTTAGCCAGCTGCTGTTAGAATAGCTTTAACTGCTCTCATACCGAAATCATAATGGTCTTATGTGCTAAGTTATTCACTTGAAAGTTTCAATGCATTTACAATTTTTGCTGCAATGTTCCTAGCATCTTAAAAGCCATAACTATATAGTACAATTTCTGAAATTAAAGCATAATCGGGAACCATCATAGCACAGGGTCTAAATAAAGCTTTTAAATTATCTGGAAGATCTGATCTACCAGCATAACCAGGATTCATTGTAATATTAATAGCACAACTTGTTTGAAGATCTAATTCTGTGTCGTCAAAAAGGATTTTTTTTCGTTTAGATTCGCCAGCTAACTGTAATCTTATAGCATTCTGAATTTAAAATACTTGCATTGCAATGACTGATAATACTTCTAATTCAATTCTGTTAAATTCATCAAAACAGCACCAAGATCCGGATGCTATCAAGCCTTTGAAGAATTTAGCCATCGAACTTGCATTCATACCATCAGAGCAATTAAAGACAACACACTTAATTGCCATTGCTTTAGCAAGATCTTTTACTGATTCAGTTTTTCCTGTTCCTGCTGGGCCTTCAGGCGCTCCTCCATATTGCAAGTGAAAAGCACCCATTAAAGTTCTATAGCATCGATCAGTTAAAGGTGTTATCACAAGTCTAGTTGAATTTCCCAAATATTCAAAGCCATAGTTAAGCATAGCATTAACCATTTTTACAATTAAAATCTAATCTCTATTTTCATCAACACTTCAATAATATCTTAATTAGCTTAGCCATTTAAAGTCGTTTACATCTTAAACTTTCTACTTTACCATTTCAGCAACTACGTCTCGAGCATGGACATCAATAACAACCATAGCGGAAGTTGTAGCTCGCTCTAACTTCTACAATGACCCTCTTACCATTTCAACAATTCCACTTAGTTAAGCATCAAGCTAATCTTTATAACCCTTTAGATCATTTTTTGCTATTGCTTCTTCAACTTCTTAAGTCCAGAAAATTTAATCTACTGCTAAGATAACTTATCCTGGTCACTTCAAAGCCCATTTAACTCTTTCAATTTTTTAATAATCCTAAATGGACTTAGCTATCTAATCTTTAACTGCTAGAAACATTTGATTTTATATTTCTCCCATCCATTATTCTACATACCCTTTAAACTCTTTTTAGTTTACATCTATTTTACTTAAAAAAGTAACTTCTTCCTTTTCAGGACTAATCATTGAAACTACACAATCAGAACTATTGAATTTTATTCGGTTAATTGCCTCGAAGCATTTTGAGAGATGTGGTTATACTTTATGAGGATCTTTTGTTTTGGATAGGATTTCTAAAAGATCTCCATCAGAAAGGAAGAAGAATCTAGGAAAAGATTTTCTTTTTTGATCCATGTAATTATTGAGAGCTTTTAAAACACCTTCCAAATTTTTATTTCTATCATTAATTTACTTTAGCAAGCAATTCTACTCTAATCTATCTTAAGGATTAATCTATGCTATTAGATCATTTTCATTGACTTTCTCTTACATCGTTTATTTCCACCATTGATCTACAATCTAGAAATTGTAGAATTCATTGCCAATTGCCTGCTAAATATCTTCACTGCTCATAATGGGTTTTAAGTATATCCATACTCTTTAGCATTTTAACCATTCATCTAAGCAGTCTTATATGTACTACAATGTTAACTCCCATTTTTCTACTTCTTTTTTTAATTTTTCGGTTACATGTCTGGCTACTTTCATTGATTATGTTGTAGCTATTTAATCATCAAGCATTTGATAAATCTCTTCAGGTGTTTTTAAAATCCAAGTTTCTTCTGCTCCTTTATAAGGAGTTAATTCTAATTTAAAAGCATCCCAAGACTTTTTCATTAAGTCAAGTCTTTCTTCCTCTCTATGCTCTTTTGTAGCACGATCAGAAATTTCTTTAATGATGTCTAGATATTTGTCTAAATTAAGTTCGTTTATAAGTCTATTCAAAGTAATATTTGGGTCTTTATGAACTGGTCGATTTTCTCCAAATATCTCAGCTGCATCCATTACTTTATCCCAATGCTACTATTTAAATGCTTTAGTGTTGATATTAGAAATAAGAGGCATAACTTTTTAAAATTCTTCTATTTTTCCTTTTAGAATGGTTAATACTTCAATAGCATCTGGATATTTCTGTAACTTTCTGATAAAGTAATTAGTATCTCTAAACTACTGATCTATTTTTCCTACTATGAAATCTGGATTTAGAGCATGAAACTCTTGCACTTTCCATTACTCTACGTTAGTTTTAAATTCATCTACAATATTCCAAAGTTTAAAAAATGGATCGAAATCGTTCATCAAATCTGATAAATCTTATTTATCAGTTAAAGGCATATCAAAAAGACCTTCCTTTTGGTTTATAGTAGATAACTTTTGCATTGAATCTTCTAAATTAGATTTTAGGTCGTTGACTTCTTTACTAAGCACAGTTGCTTAATCATAATTTCCAAACTTTTATACCTTTTCAAATGTTTACTTTAAATTGTCTACTTCTATGGTCCACTAACGCTTCTATTTTTCTAAATCTTCCTTAAATTTTTCTTCCAATATATCAACTGTAGCTTCACCTTATCTCAGTGCTTCATCTAGCATAAATGTTCCCATTCTAGTTTTTCAGAATATCTATACTTCAGGAAAATCATGTGAGAAGAAATCTAATAATCCTATGTTTTCTTCAATAGAATCGAAGTCTTTAACTAGTTATTTTTTACGCAAAGGAACTTTTCTTACCAAGTTTTTAAGTTTAACTAGCTATTCTTCATTTTCAGGTCTTGCTTCCAACTTTTTGCACATTTAATCCATTTCATTTATTACTAATCCAATAAGGTTTCTGCATTTGTCAGCTATTTTAGTTAATATTGCCTAAGAAATATCTCTAGCTTTTTTGGCAAGTTTCTCTTTTATATCCTTGCAGACAACTCTTATTAAGCAAAAGTCTTATAGATCATTTGATAGGTTCATAATAGAATACTCAGCACTTTAGTATTTTTGTACTTACTCTTAAATATCTTTTATGATTAGCTTTTTTTTCTATTTCTCTTCATCACTTTAATCTTCTTGATTTTCTAACTCAGATTCACTATCAAACCCAGCTCTATTTTACCCTTAGTTTTCTCCTTCTTAAGATGTTTCCTGGAAAAGATCTTTAATGAAATGCTTTATATTTATATTCGCGATAAATTCAAACTACTTGTATTTTTCTAGCAATATCCTAGGTCCTTCAATTTCTAATTCAAACATCTAGTTAATACTTACTAAAGACTCCTTAATTCAAGTAATTTCTTCATTAAGGTCACATATACTTTCTTTTGCGATGTTCATAAAAGGAACCATATCACATTCTAATTTCTTAAAGCTAAGTATATTTCCTATTATTCATTTTTTAATAACTCTCGTTAAGAAGTCTGCTATATCTTTTTCTCCTGGATTAAAATCAATTCTCTTTATTTCTGATTCTTCTTCCTCTTCACTTTACTCTTTTTCTTCTTTTTTCTTTTTCTTACCTTTCTTTTTCTTTTCTTCATTACCACATTAGCTTATCTTTATTTTTAAAAGAGGAACTTTGTGTCTCAATTTATCTGTAGTAAGTCTTGAAAAATTTCTAAGGAATGCAACCCAATCAAGAACACTTGTTTTAACAAACTCTAGCAATTCTGTATTCATCATAAGATCAATTCTCTTTAGCAACTTATGTAGATCACTCTGTAAATAGTCTTTATCAACGTCCATTTAGAAGAAATGGTATTACCCAGACATTTCCTCTTGAGTAACATTAATCAAATATTATCTTCACTATCTATTAACATGCTTTATCATTGAGTCATGATGCTGCTTTTAGAGTTCATGGAAAATTTATAATTTGATTGGAAAGGATCCTTGTAGATCCTACAGGTTTGTGTTTAATAATTTATAGGATTTAAATTCATGTGAAGTATTCATTAGTATCTAACTAACTTTAACATATTTTTAATTGTTTATTCAGATCTTACTGGAGAAATCTCTTTTCATTTTCAAGTAATTAGGACAAAGTCAACTATATGAAGAATAGTTTTGTATCCATAGAGTTCCTCTTTATGGAACTATCTTTACAGGAATTTCTATATTTATTTTAAGTCTCTTAAGCTTCTTCTCGTTTTCCTTATCTTCAGCTTCTCTTAAAACATAGCATTTTTTCATTTAATATTTAAAGTCTTCGTCTATTACTTAAATTAACTGTCTAAAAGTAGAAATATATTTGTCTATCTGTATAGTTCTTACTGCATCCACTGCTAGTTGTAGTAATCTTGATTTAATTTCTTTTCTTAATTCAGAGATTTTGTCATCCTGTATTGAATTTATGTATTAAGTAAGTCTCAAATTTTGCTCTTCTATTCTTTATAGACTCTTGCATTATTCTAGTCTCTAGCTAAATTAATCTTCATCTTCATTTAAAAACTGTAGAGATAATCTTTGTACTTCTTTTTTCTGCTTTGTTAGATCTACTTAAACTAAAAATCGCTGCGTATGTTAGTTGTAACCCAAAACATGAACTGGTACTCATACATATGAATAATCTACAAAAACTGGACTTAATGCATGTGGACCTTAGACTTTCTAGCATTCTTCTGCTCAAGTTTACCCAGATTTCGGATCGTCCCAACAATCATAGCAACTTAAATCTTTTATCTATTTCTATGCTGCTTCTTAAAACTTAGCTTCTTGAAATAAAGCAGCTCTTTCAATTTCAGCTTGAAGATCAGAGCTTGATTGATTGTGAATATAAGATCGTTATAATTTATTAAAGGATGCATTTCTACTATGACTTCCTTTCATAGGTTTTAGAGGCTATAGTGTTTGTTTTTTATGTGGTTAATCAAATGATAACAAATCCCTTGATCCTGAAGTTCCCTTGCTATAAACAAAAGAGTTATAGAGCATTTTATTACTCTTAACTTTCTATTTCTAAGTTTCTTTTATTTACCTAGATAAATTCAATTCTTCTTCTTAATTCAAAGCAAAATTCGGAAATGTTAGCTTATATCTAGCCGTATAGGCTAATTACTTCTTAGTCTTCTACTTTTTTTCCTTTTCTCTCAGAGAAATAGGAGGAAGTTTACATGGCAAGCTAGAAGGAACAGTTTTGATGACTTATTTCTGGCTTTACTTTTGCTATTAGGTAAAAAGATTATCCATTTTATACCAAATTAAATTAAAAGTTAATATAAGTTAAACTTTATTTCTATCTCATACTGTAATCTATTTTACTTGCATATCTCCTTCCTATTTACTGCTATGTGCATAAGTCTTACTTTCATGTTTACTCTAATCGTTATTAAATATCATTTATACTATTATTTAACTGCTTATTAGACTTTTCCCTCCAATCTTACAATACTTAAGTCTCTTTCTGCTCTAGATATGAGTTCTTATTAAAATAAGCATTATGAACAGAATATAATGAATAGCGTTATAGAAATGTAGAATAACAAAGTATCTAAACAGTAAAGCTTTCTAAAGTAAGAGTAAGCTACTAAATACTAGGATTGACTATATGGGTAAATTTGAATTTATATTACTAAAGCTATTTATTCCTTTAAATGAAAATCAGTTACATTCTAAATTCTATGCTTTAGTTAAAAATTGCTAATTGTATTAGCTATGTATGGGTAATGTCTAAATTACTATAGCTCTGTTCATCTATATGGATGTATTTATTATATATCTATGCTGATTGATAGTAATTATTTTCTCAGAGATGTGCATCATTAATGCTTAAATGGTATAATTAGCATTATAGTAATAAGATCACACAGTAATAATTATGAGGTTATGGAGCTTTAATGAAAGTAGAGATATATGAGGAAGAATTAAAGTTTTACTTAAATATAGTAAATTTAAATTATTCTTATTTATAATAAAGAAGCACTATGTAAGGTTTTAAGATTGACAATGACTTCAACGCTAAATCATATTAGAGCAGAATTCCTTCTAGGAATGTTTTTAAGAAATTTGGAGAAATTTCAGAGAAGGATATCAATTTAACCGAAGAGCAGATTAATTAGCTTTTATCTGAGAGAACTAGCAAATTCTCAGCTGAAAAAATTATGCTCATGCTTGATAAAGAAAAGCTTGAGGCTTTGGAAGAAGAATTCAAAGAACATCCTGCTGGAATAGAGCTGCCTAATTTTGTATGACTGATGAAATGTGCAATGACATACTCACCTTAAGAAAAATATGATCTAGTTCTTGGACTTTATTAGCTTTTCCAAGAAATTGATATTAATGGAGATGAACATATGGAATGAAGCGAGTTTACTTAATATATAATTGATGTTGTAATGGGAGATTAAGGAAAATAAGAAAAAAAGGACAAAAAATTAAGTGCGTAAGAACTCATTGATAGAGCTCATAGCTATAAGCAGAGAAGATATCAAGTCAGCACTAATACAGTTGACAAAACTCTACATGCAGGGCCTATTCGTTAATCTGTATATGTACCATCACTTGATTTTCTTTCATTAGTCGAACTTGGTTCAAAAGTAGTGAAACTATACACTCCTACTTGTAACGTTTCTCATGTTCTGGAAGTTCCAGCTAAAGAAATGAAGGAGTAAGAAGTTTTTATTATAGCTGCAGCTTATAGTGAAAAAGAAAATATGTTTGCAGCAGTAGCAAGTGATAAATATTGCTATATGTGGGAAGGTCCACATCACAACTACAAGTTTAATAAAAAAATTTAGTTAGATTAAGTCTAAATTGGACTTTGGTATATGGAAGGGCACGGAAAATGAATAACTACTACACCATGGGATTTCAAATTAAGATGATGGGATCTTTAAAAAGGAAAAGAAAAATTGGCTTACAAAAAGCATAAAGACATTATTACTGAAGTGATTGAAATTAAAATTCCTTTTGCTATTGCTTCTGCGTCCATGGATGGAAGAATTTATTTTTGGGATTTCATTAATGAATATCCCTTAGCTAAACTTAAAGGATAACATGAGAAAGGAATTCGAGATATTGATTACACACCAGATTACAGTGGTAATATAGTGTCTACAGGTTATGAAATGCATATCTGTGTATGGGCACCAGAAGTTTCAAGCAAGGACTGCTTTGTAGGAAAATTAGAAGGACATAATGCTCCAGTAGTTAGTTGTAAATTTTTTAAATCTAAACCACATTGTGTATCTGTTGATGATAGGGGTAATGTCAGAATTTGAGATATCAGAACATTCCAGCACACATAAATTTTGACCTAAGAAAAAGGAAGAATTGAAGTTACGAAATTATTAGTTTTATCTAAGTATGATAAGTTTGTACTGATAGGTAGAAGACTTAACTGATATGAAGCGATGCATGACGAAGATCTAAGGTAACTTACAGAAGATGTAAGCTGCATCCATGCATAATTTAATAGTTACTACAATGAATTTGTTGTCGCCACTAAATATGATGTGAGAGGTTATGATGCCTCTACTGGAAAACTTGTCAAAGTTTATTCCGATGTTCTCGACATTAAGACAAACGCTGAAATAACAGCTTTTACTTTAGATGATAGACATCGTAAATTTATCGTTGGTGATAACTCAGGAGGAATTAGAGTTTATAATTACTCCAATGGAGCGTTTATGAAGAAAATAGGAAAAGATGAAAGTGAAGAAATGGCTCTCGAAAATGAAGAAAATCAATAGCTACAAAAGAAAAATTCATAATCAACCAAAAATCTCCACGAAAAGCAAACAGAAAACTAGTAAAAAAAATAAACTAATAAAAATAATAAAAAAGCAACTCCAAAAATACAACCAAATGAAGACTCAAATAAAGAAATTTCAACACTTACTTTCTGCGAAAAGGATCAAATTTTGATATCGAGTTCATGGGATAGCACTATTCTTTTATATGATGAAAGCGATCGAGAAATTTCTCCTTGTCTAAGAATTTTGTAGGGTGGTCATTAAGGCGCAGACATCACAAAAATAGATTTTAGTGGGCATTTTGGACTTATAGCTAGTGGAAGTAGTAACGGCATAATAGCAATATGAGACTTTGAATTAGCTAAATTAGAATGTGCCTTAAATCCTAACAATAAAGAAATTACTGCTTTATAGTTTTGCACTCCATGACCTTTAATTATAACTGCAAATAATTCTCCAGAAGTTTATATTTGAGGAGTGAGACCCATAGCTTTAAAATAGAGATACTAATGTCTTGCATGCATAAGAACCTCATAAAATTTTTAAGTTACCAGTCTAATAGTAAAAGTAGAATAGTCCTTGAAAGTATACGTAGGGAATGAGTAAGGATAAATGGAAATCTGGAATTTGCAGCCTTTAATTAATTAGTATTAGATACCCGTTATTTAATAAAGTGCTAGGGATAAGGGAAGCTATAATGCCAAGAGAAGAGATAAAAAAAATGCAGAACGAGATGTTAGACTCTGACTTAAAGAGTAGGAAAAATTAAACTTACCTAATGTTGAATCTGCAACTGAAAACTACTTAGTAAAAAGTTGATATGCATCTAATGAAGCTATTATCTCAATTTCAAATATACTAGATCCATCTGGAATCGTAACTATTTCCTCCGATAAATCTGTAAAAATTTGATCAAGTGATGGAGAAATTTGAGGAGAAATTGGATTAGAACGAAATAAAGGAACCAGAATATGGTAATTTCCATTTGATTGAATTAAAAAACAAGACTAGGAGCTCGAGAGAGTGATAGAAGTACTAAACATCATAGAAGATAACTAAAAGCATGACATAAAGGAAATAAAGAGGCAACTAGCTTATGGATAATATCTCTACAAGCAAAAAAAGAGAAAAATAGTAAAAGACTAGCAAATCAATAACGAAATAGAGTAAAGGAAGATTGATATTTAAAATTATCTAGCAGAACTTGCGTAAAGAAACTGAGGTATTGAAGAAAATCAAATTTAAGATAATTAGCCAGAAATGCCTTAAAGGTAATATACTGAATTCACTAAAAAACTCGCCAAAAAGTTGGAATAGATAGAAACAATTCCTAAAGATTTAAAAAAACTTAGCAAAAATTAACAGAGAAAACTTAAAATTAAAGCAGAAGAAGAAAATCCTACTAAATCAGTTAAATTTCAACATAAGAAAATAGTTATAGCACCAACTTCAAAAAAAGAAATTGAAAATGCAACAGTAAGTATGTAAGAGTTTGGGAAGGATTATAACGAATTAGCAAAATAAAAAACTAAAATTCAGTCTATTTCATCTAACAATTTGGCTTCTCCAAAAGAAGGAAATACTTAATAGTTAAAGCCAGTAATAACTAAAGAAAAACCTAAGAAGTTAGTTCATTATAGAAGTTACAGTAATTTAATCAGTCCAAATGCATCTACTACTGCTTCTTTGTAAGCACGTCCACTGGTTATAGGAGCTCCTCATTTAGAAAGAATGGATAAAGGGATGATAACTAAACCAAGAAAGATGAGATAATTACCAGTGGATATAAAATTTAGAACTGGGGAGTCTGTCAGATTAGTTAATCACTTTTCAATAATTTAAAGCAACAAGCACGTTACTAATCTGACTTCTCCTATAACTTCCTTAGATGTACATAGAAAAAAGGCTAGTCTATTTACTTAATTTGGATCTGAATAATACAAGCAAAAATTCCAAGTATAAAGTAAAATAGATTCTGGTTTTACTGGAAATTACCTTATGTCATTTAGAGGATCAAGCAAAATACCTTCAGCAGAACAAAATAAAAGAGTAACTTCAGGACGCCCAAGTTCTCATGATTAAGATTCAAACAGAGATCCCAAAACTTATGATAATGGACGAAAAATATTTAAACAGCTTTGAAAATTATATTGCTTATACTGCTCTACTTATTATCTAAAACCACTATTTTATTCTTAAGTTCTAATATCTAAAAACTATCTTATTGTCTTCTATTAGGCATTTTAAGAAAAGTTAGAAAAAACTTCTTAGCCAATATAAGCTAAAATATGCTAATTATATGCTTGAGATATAAATTAATCAAATTTATTATTGAAGCATATGCAAAAATTATAAATTCCTGAGTACAATAACAAGAAGCATTGACATATAGTAAAATCTGGAAACTAAAACACTTAATTAATAGAAAAGCATATATGTATAAATAATAAATAAATTTGATTATAGAGCGCGTACCACTCTCATTGGTGCGCAGCTCTTTAAAAAATGTTTCATACTGACAAGAATGTTTTTTACTGAAAAAATTATCAGATACTGATAAACCTTGTTCAATACTGGTATAATTATTCAGTACTTATAAAAATGTTCAATACTGATATAATTTCAGAATACTCGTAATCTTTAATACTTGTTGGAGGTTCAAGGACATGGCAGGGTTGCGTCTCATTGCATCACCAAAGCAGAGGACGACATGTGTCAATTATGGGTACTTAAATTCCCCACCTCTGATGAAGCTCGCAAAAATAATTTCCTTTTATTTCCAGAATTACAAACTGAAATAAACCAGTGCCGAAGGTCAAATTAACAGATGTCTCGAAGTCAAGCCAAAGCAGAGGAAGACATAAAGTCGATTATGGGTACTTAACTTCCCCAACCTCTGATGAAGATGTCCCTTGTTGTTCACCTTCGAACAACTATGGCGGTTTTAAAAAATATTATATATAATAATTTAATATGGCTTTCTAAAAATAAGATAATTCCCTATATAATGAAAAATTATAAATTATTTCCTCTTAAAAGTAAAGAACTCTAGTAACAAGCATCAGCAAGTTATTCAATATTGCTAGTTTAAAATATAAATACTATTTTAATTTAAATTTCTCTGCCTATTATCTCTTTTAAATCTGCTTGCTTTACTTTTCTATAATGTTACCCATTATTATACTCTTATTTAAGAGGAATAAGCATCTTTAATTTTAAGAAAATATAATATTATAAATTTATGGTTAAGCATTAATAGTAGATTTACTAACTAGAGAGCATGGAATAAATTGAAAGAATCAGCTTGTTACATTATCAAAAGTATAGCATGATTAAACTACATCAATATTCTACGGAAATTTGGGAAGTAAGATCTGCTTAGGAATCAGATATAATTTTAGTTATTTTAATAAATATAACTAATACTGATAAATTGGTATAAAGATTTGAGAAGCATGTATTTAAACTAAAGCTAATAAAAAGCAAAATACTAAAGTAAGTGTAAAATTACTCATAATCTAATTAGTCACTAAGCTTATCATACAAATTAAATTAATAAATATCTATAATCAATATGATCGCTTTCTAGATGCACTCATATCAATTTAAAATAAAATTTGTAGAGATATTAACTAAATAAGTTTAAAGCTAAACCTAAAATAAGTATCTCATTTAAAGAAAAGATAGTAAAATAAAGGAAATAAATATAGAATAAATTAATCATCTTAGTTAGTAAGCCATTTTTAGAAGTAACGAGCCATAAATTAACTTGGCTTTTGTTAACGAAATTTTGAATTTAATAAAAATGAAAAAGTGAAAGGCATTTTTGCAGTTTTCAGGAATATTTATATATAACTTGTTGTTTATGATTTCTATTTTACTGTCCAAGTGATACAGTATTACAGATTACAAACTAGTTACTGCTTATACTCCTTAGAAATTATCAGATACTTATAGTTTAACTGATTTGAGATATCATTTGAAATACGAATAATCTTAAAATAAAAGTTTCGAATATTTTGACTTGCTATATCAATAAAAAAGCTTAGCTTCTATTATCTTCATAGCACATTAGCATGTCATTAAGGATAAAAGTTTTGAAAAAGAAGGATTTTTTATGCTGTCAGATTTGAATGACTTTATGTGTGAATGTGATAACTGTAATATTGAATCTTTTAAGGATTTGTGTAGTGCTTTTAAGAGGTAATTAGCAGCAGGAGTTATTGTAAGTCTTTAATAAAGATTATGCTATTTTTAATTATAGCTGCCACACTTTGCAGTTGCTGTGCTCTTTTTTATCCAGTAATGAGGATTAAAGAAGTTAAATTAGTAAGACCAGAAGTCATTAAAATTTTAGCTGAAGGAGGATATTGTATTCCTTGCCAACTAATATGAACTATTATTGCTTTTATTGCCTTCATTTCTCTTGTTAGTACAGCTGCTTAATAACTTGATGGAAAGCTGGATTTAGACGAAGGAGCTTGACTATTTATTTCTGGGATAATTATATAAATAGCTACCAATATTCTGTGGTTCATATTTAGGAAGAAATCTAGAAATCACATCAATTGAAATTAAACCATTTTACACTATTTTCTTTTATTAGCTCATTCATATATACCTCATTTACTTCTTTTCTAAACCATCAATTAATTATTTAAATTCTTTGAAGAAACATCAGAAGCAATTTAAATAGATTAAAAGCAAGCAAAAGGAATGATTGGAATAACACTTAAAAAATATAAATCCAAGTCTATCTTAATAAAAAGTAAAAACTGCTAGAAGATTCTGAGTTGTCAGAGTAATCTGGTTCCTTACTATACCATTATAATCATCTAAGTAAGAAGAATTTAAATTTCCATGCTAACCAAAAAGGATAATAAGTTGAATAGGTTGCTTGATTATAATTAAAGAAACATAATAAGTTCTTTATAGTTTTAAGTTAGAAATGAATATACTCAATATAAAAAGAGAGAAATACTCCAATATTAAGCTATTGTAAATGAGTTAATTAGTAAATCGATTAAAGTTATAGAAATAGCTTCACTATTTAATTATTGTTATGGTAACTATTATCTAAACTTGTTTAATTTTTTGTCTTTAATTTAAAAATGTATTACTTTGACATTAGCTAAAGAAGATTGAAGCAAAGGAATGCATTATATGATATTAATATAGTAGTTAGTATGCATCTTAGAATCTTTCTTATTTAGTAAATATTGAATAAACTTAAACCTTTTACTGCTTCCCTTTTAATATGCATCGCTAAAAGTAGAAGAATGATTAAAGGTATATTGAGTAAAATATAATGATCTAGTTAAAAGGAAGGAGAAGTTAGGTAGTAATTAAAGTAAAAGTTAAAAAGAATGAGTAAATGTATATAAGTATTAATTAACTATCTACTATTTAGAAATAATAAAGATGAGGTGAGTTATTAAGCTTTTTGCCTTTATTCTAGTGCTTCAAATAATTGTTGCGCTTATCGTATCTTTTAGTATAAAAAAAGGAGATATTACAGAAAAAACTATTACTTTCAATAAGCAGAACTTTTTAGAAAGGATCACCTTAAACTAAGATATGGCCGAAATGCTCAAGGTTTTTAAAGAAGTGTCTAAAATAGATCATGCTGATACTGGTAATTTGGAATAACTAAAAGATATCAACTTGAATAACAAAAAGTTGATATGAGTGACTCATACTGATGATCATAGAGTATTTAAAGCACGTTATAAAATATGCATTGAATCCATTTTGAAAAATAATCCTCAAAGCACTCTTATTTTGCTCACTTATTAACTATGGCCTTAATAGTTCTAGAAGCTAAAAGAAAGTTAATACGATTTCCATTTAGTTTAGATCGACGAAAATTATTTGTTTGAAGATACTCCTTTAAAAGCCTGGTGAGATAAGTCATCAAATTAAACAATATCACCAACAAACTTATCCAATGCTATAAGAAAGGCAATTCTCTATAAATATGGTGGTTATTATTTAGATTATGATATCATTGTTACCAAATAGTTACCTTATCTTGGAGAGGATTTTATTACATCTGAATTAAATGAAAGAGAACTTGAGATTACCAACTAGCTTAGAAAGGACTAAAATTCAGCACTATGGGCAAATTATTCACCTCCAGAAAGTCACTGCTATAAATCTGAGGTAAAAATTCATTATATGCCTAATGATGCTCTTTCATATTTCCATAAGGGTAGTGAATTTCTTTTGAAAGTAATGCGGTATTTTGCTGAGAATTTTAATTATGATGAATATCATTGTGCTAATGGAGTTGACTTATTGAACAAGATTTATAATATAGAAACTTAAGTCAAGTTGCCTAAATTACTTCCAAGAAATTCAATACATTATTATGTGGGAAAAGAAAAATGATTCTTGCTTTGGAAGCAATTACCTGAAGAAGAGTAGTAGTAGCACTATAAAGAAGCTTCGAAAAGTTATGGAATTCATTTCAACGCATGCAAGACAGACAAGAAGGAGATAAATGAAAATTCGCTAATTTACAAGTATTTCAAGGAGAATACAATTTTCAACTATACTAATATATATTAATTAACCATGTAATATCATAAAATTATTGTATGATTCACTATTCTAGGCATGGTTATTGAATGCCTTATAGGATCGTTAATACCAATGCAATGGTAAACTTCTATGCAGAAAAAAGTTTAGTCATAATTCTCCTTATTTGGGAATAGCTAACTCATACGCAGGAGGAGTTCTTTTTTCAGTTGGAATTATGCACATTCTTCGAGATGCTAATGTTCTTACAATGAAGCATATTAACAGATATTACCCTTGAAGCATGCTTATATGCTTACTAACTTACTTTATCATTCATTGCTTATAGAAACTTTTCGAAGACAAAATTATGCTGGACATTAACAATAAAGATAGTGATGATGAAGAATAAGAAGGTTTTGTTAAGTAAGCCAAAAAAAGGAAAGTGAATATGACTACCAAAATATTTATGATGACACTTTGCTTGCATTCATGTTTAGAGGGAATTGCTCTTGGATTCGAAAACAGCGTAGAAGGAGCTTTACGTCTAATGATAGGTTTTTTAGGACATAAATGAACTGAATCATTAACTTTGGTACTCTTTAACACAGGGAATAAATATGTAAAAGAACGGAATTACTAAATAGGATTAAATGGCTATTTAAGTTCCTATTATGATTTCAACTCCTCTAGGAGCAATATTCGCTATGTTTTTATATGGATCAGATCCTGCTATAGAAGCATTTTGCTTATCAATGAGTGCTGGTACATTTCTATACGTTAGTTCTTGTGAAATATTATAGCAAGAATTCAAATAGAAAAATAAGCACAAAGTTTATGCTTATTGGCTAGGAGTGGCAACTATCTCAGTCCTTATGATTTTCGATTAAAAATGTTCTTAATTAAAATATCTTTTACTACTAAATTCAAAAATTCAAAATTCTTCTTTATCTAACGAGTTCTAAAGACCACTCTGTATAGTAATAAAAGACAGAACCAAGTTAATTTAAAGCTTGATTAAAGAATTTAATTTAAAGTAGTTATAGTAGAAAGAAACAGGTTAAGTATAGAGGATATTCGAAAGATAGCACAAAGTATATCAAATAACTAAAACGATGTCTTTAATAAGTCTTCTTTTCACCTCTTCAGATATTGCACGAAAGCTACTTGAAAGTCTGAAAAGTTATACCAAACTCCTTACCAACATTAAGAACATTTCAAGAAGTTCATCATTTTCATCAAAAGCGTTAAATTGCATGTCATGAAGCAAGATTGTAATTCATCCAAAAACAATGGCTAAGACATCACAAATATACTTTGCATTTCATCCTTTCGCAATGTATTCAATTGAAAATTGAGTGGAAATTAGAAGAGTCAAGGCAGCTTCGCAAGGTAGAATTCATTAAGATTGAATTTTTCTGCATAATCAAATTTTACTAATGTGTAGGGTCTCTTATCATCTTTATTAAAAACTTACTCAAACTAACATATAAAAGCAAAACAAACACTGAGAAATAACTAGTGCTGGCCAGAAAGGAGTTAGAATAATTTGCTTAGCTGTTTTGGTTATAATCTCTTTGTAAAAGAAATTCTCAGTGTAAGATCGATTTTTCCTCAATAGAATCTTTTTTTCACCCATAAATTTAATTAAACTATCCTTATTTTTATGTTTAATTCATTATTTAATTACAATATATCATGCACTCCTCTACAACTAATCATCCAACCTTCCTACATTTAAATAAAAAGATAAGCTGCTGTAATTTATCTAGAAAGGAGGAATTTAGAACGTTAAATAGTAATATTTATTAGTGAAGTGCATAAAGCTAAGCTTCTTAAGTAACTGTACATAGTTTAAGCTTATATTCTTATATCCTAATAGCAGTATTAAGAAAGATATAAACAGTTTAAAGAATATATGCTAGTGAGCTAAATACTAAAATTAAATAAAACTTTGCTTTTAAACTAAATAAACTTAACTGGATAGAGATAAGATAAGTCTTGATAGAAGTTAAATAAGTTATTTGAAGATTTTGTTTGTTAAGTTACTTTAATCTGCATTTATACTTTAGAATTCTTAAAAAAGAGTCTTATATCTTGTTTCTAAATCATAGTTAAGCTAATTATATGTTTTAATGATTAAGAGTGCTTAAATAAAAGCTAATTATATTTTAAGTTTAAGTTTTATAGAGATAGAAGCTTTAGAGGATAAGAAAGCTTTATCTTTATAGTTCCTTTTAAACTTGAAAAACGCTTGTTTAAAATATTTGCTTTGGAATATTAGTGTAAGAAATAACTAAATAGGAAGAGTAAGATATTTTGATATAGAAATATTAGTATAATTATGTCTCTTATTAATTGATATTTCGATTATCTTCTATTCTACTATTTTTAAACTTTTACCTCTAGAACCTTCTTTTTGCTTTGCTTAGTTTAATTATTATAATAGGATAATCCTTCTTACTTTTATACTTTAGATTAATAGCTTCATCTTAGAACTAGAAAAATGAATAATCATAGAGTATAAAGAAAAAGATAGAGGGAGGGGAATGAGCGAGATTGAGATAGAATAACCTTTTAAATTAAGACAAAGTTCATATGGCATTAATTACAGAATCAAACTTCTGATTCAGTAGAAGATTAACTCCAACCACTCTTCTAACTTCCACTACTTTTCTTACTCAACTTCTCATATAAAAGATCCATTCCAGTGCTTTCTTCTGAAAATTAAAGATTTTTGGTAACAGGATTGTTAGGTCTAGAAGGAAATGCGAAGGAGTATCCAGATTACTTAAAACTAGATTTAGGCTTCATGATTTCAGCAATTTCAAGAACAATCTCTTGATCTCTCAAGTCTTCTATTTATTCTGAATGATGAGTTCTCAAGGGCAATAGTTCATTAGAATCACTTACAGTGCTTCAATATCTTGACATATTATTAATTTCCTTTACCAAAATTTAAAGGCTAAAATGGAGTCCAAAAGACAGTATGATTGTTTTTATTATTTACGAGCTGAATAAATCTTTTTAATACTTTAATTACAGAATGATAGACTTTTATTAACTGGCAAGAATAATTAAGCAATTTATCTAGTAAACTAAAGTCTTTAGCTTAGAAAATTCAATTATAAGATAAAAAGAAAGTAAATAGCTTTAATAAGCACTTAGGCAAAGTATAGCTATAGAACTGAAAAAGTCTCTTAACTTATTAATCAAGTTGACTCTAAAGGAAATACGTGTCTTCTTTATTATTTGTAATATAATTTTAAATAAGCATCAACACCATTTTACTATATCTCTAGAGAAAGTAGAAGGTACTACTTCAATAGAAATACTTGCTTATAACCACTAAAATTGCATTATATAATCATCTTAATAGTAAAGAAAAGAAAAAGTTACTTTAGTAGCTTAAATTATAGTTAGCATCAAAAAGTATTTTAAACCTAGAAAAATAGCTAAAATATAAGTAATTCTACTATACAATTAAAGGTAGCGAAATAAAGCTTATTAAATAATATAAATAGTAAGTAATGAGCTATTGATACATCGTTTTGGTACTTTCTATATTATAAGAAGCAATACTAATACTTTGCTGTAAGAGTTATCAATTCCTAATCTCATTGATCATTTTGAATATTTTAAAAATTACCTTATTAATAAATCCTTAATGCAATAAGTTTATAAGTATTGTTAGATAAGAAGAGAAATACTCTTTTACTATAGAAATTTTCGCACTGGGTAATAAAAATAACAGATATGGGTAACATAGCTGATAATAAAATGCTCGTTAATAATATTTAATGAAGCATAAAGTAAATAAACCCTATAATTATTACAATACCTATTGTTAATTAATCAATCTCCTCTTCTTAAACAGTTGAAATACCTTATATTTAATCACTTCTTTAGAGAATAGACAAAAGGATCTATTTATGATTTTAACTAAAATGTTAATGAAATTGATAGAGATTGCTTCATAGCAATTATACTTACGATAATGCTTTTTAATAGATAAAGTATATTAGAATCTTCTTTTGATAATTTAGAGTTTTAGCTTAGTCTAAATATCTCTAACTAAGCATAAATAATAAAGCAGCTTGTAATAGTAAAGTCATTTATACCTCTAGAGATATCTTTAGTATACTATACATTTTTATTTAAAAATCCAAGTTTAAAGTACTAAAGCTATAATAGCCAATTTTATTATAAGGGCAGCTAAATAAACGAAAGTTCTTGGCATATAGTTTGAATAATTAATGCTAAATTGATAGTTCTAATTTAAATCTTAACTGCGTTAAATCCTAGCAAGACTAATTAAATATAATTCATTATAAAATATATCTAAATCTATTTACACAAAGAGCAGGTTTAAAAGCTTAGGGAATTAAGATTTTACTACATAAGGCTAAGCTTTAAATAAATAGAAATAAATTACTAGCTCAGCAAAAAAAAGGTAGTTAGTAGATAGAGTTTAAAGAGTAGGAAGTGACAATGAATGATTTTCTCATATAATATAGAGGTATTATAATATAACTAAGTATAAATTAGATATTTAAATTATATAAAATGTTTGGAATGTCAAATACTAATCCATTCAATGCTCCAAATAACCTGTCCAACTTAGCATAGTAGCTCGGATTAAGTTAGAATGCAAATACTGCTTAAGGATTTCCCTAGAATTCTATGTTTGGAGGTTCAATTTAAAATATCTAGAATTAATAAGGAAGCTTATTTGGACAAAGCTCTTTATTTGGTCAGAATCTATAGGCATAATAGTAGAGTGGATTTATGGGTTTCAATATTTAAGCACCAGATATGATATCTCAATAACCTAATTATGGATTTTCCAATTTGGTTCCTTAAACTATATAATTAGGAGAACAACAATTTCCAAGTTTTGGAGCTTCTGTAAATCTATAAGGACTTTCTAATCCTAATACAACTCCTAGTTTATTCTCTTCTTTCAATTAGCAAACTTTTGGAGGTTTCGACAGCCTAAATAAGAAAAGTTTAACAAAAACGGGAAGAGTTAGAAAAGCAGCTGTCAAAAAAGAACCTAAAGTACCTGCTAAGAAAGAGCCAAAAATTCCAAAGACTAAAAAGGTTGAGACTGTAGATGATGCTAAAAAGTCAAAAAAGCAATCTAAAAGAGTTAAAAAAGATTAAAACCTTCCTAAACGTCCATTATCAGCTTATTTTATATTCTAGAATGAAAAAAGAGACATGATAAAGCAGCAAAATCCTTCAGATTCTGTTACTGAGATAATTAAAAAGTTATCTATGTAATGAAAGGAATTAGATGGGGCGGAAAGATAAAAGTATGAATCCTAAGCAGTAGAATTAAAGAAATAATACTAGATTAAATTAAGAGAATACAAGGAAAACATTTAGACAGATAGTTAAAATAAATCTTAAGAGGATTTATAAAAAAATGAAATCTCTTTAAAACCTTCTAAACCTCCTAAAAAAGAAAAGCCCTAAAAGACTAAAGCTGTTAAATAAACAAAAGCAGCTAAATTAAATGCTTAGAATACTGGCTTATAGATTGTAGAAGTGTAAATAAAGAAAGCGTAGATAGAAGAAGATTAAATTCAGGAAAATGATTAAAATTAGAATTTGCTTTGTCCTGCTTAAAAAACCAAAGTCTAAAAAAGATAGGCATCTCCATTTATTTTGTTTGTGTAATAAAAAAGATAAGAGTTGATGTAAAAAAATCCAAACATGAGAGTTATTGAAATTACTAAGGCTTGTGCTTAAGAATGAAAGGAAATGAATGAAAGTGAAAGAGCGAAATATAAAAGTGCATAAGAAATTACTCCTAAAATTGATTAAACTTAGTAAATTTAACTATAATAAAAGGATTAAAAAAAATAACCCTTAGTGTAAAAGTCGCCAAAGAGAATAATATAAAGAGATAATTCTGAAGATTCAATTAAGAAAAAATAAAACACTTAATCCAGTTTCTCAAATAAATCGTCTAAAAATATAACACCCGAATAAAAATCAGACGTTCTCGATATTTCTAAAAGTAAAGCATCTGAGTTTTCTATATCTCCGCTAAATAAACTTAATTCTCCTTAAAATTTACATTAAAGATAAGAAAATTTTTAAAGTATAATAAATCCAAGTGACTTTGATAATATCTAAGATAAGCAAAGTTTATTAGTTGTTGAACCTGAATTTTTAAGCTTAGCTCCTTGCTAAATAGAGGATTCTCATGGATTTTAGCAGTATTACTAAAGTAGCCAATATAAACAATAAGAAACTTTAAATCAAGAACCTCTACAAGTTGAAGATTCTTAGCTTTTGCTTACTTTATTATAAGAAGTATAGACTTAGTTTATGAGTGGGAACAGAGAAATACTTAAAAGGCTTTTAGTCTTAGAAAGTAAAATGAGAGAATAAAAGAACCAAATTTCTTTAGAACAACTGTCTCAATAAATAGCGAAAATAGAGCAAGTCTTACAAATTCAAGATTCTTCAAATTCTTTTTCCTTTACCTCTTAAAATAGACTTACTGATTTATATTGTTGCATATGCAAAAGACAAGCTGTTTCTATGACAAAAGTAAAATGTGGGCATAACATTTGTAGCAATTGTTCCTTGAGTTCTAATTTAAAGAAATGCGGAATTTGCATGAAGGAGATTTGAAGTTATCACAAACAAGCAAAATTTAATAAATCTTGATCTAAAATTATATCCTTTAAGCCATCAATTAATTATTCTCTAACTATTACCAACAGAAATTTATATCTACAAAATCTCAAACTTTCATAAGTCTTCCATTAAGTTATTGCATTAAACTAAAAAAATCTACTCTTTTTTTCAAATTATAGAAAAGTCATAAGGGTAAAATACGCAAATATTAATATTGAAAATATCAAAGATTACTTATAAATATTAAATAATACATTAACTAGCTAAATTTTCTATTATTAAGAGATAGAACATAATGATTATAGTGCATTGCTAGATTAGGTAACAATTAAGTCAATAAGTAAAAAATTAATATCATAGTATTACATAGCTTATCACTATCATTATAAATAATTAAGACTCTTATCTTAAGATAGTCGTATATATTATGCTATTTTATCTTATATATAGTACTAAGTTCTCAAAAAGAGCTTTATTACAATATGATTATCAAGAACTTAAACTTTTGAATTTGGATATTTATAATTTTACAATACGCTTTTATTAATTTATATATCACATTATTTCTTCTTCTATTTCAAGGTCACTGAAATAGGTCACTCCAACACGAGGTTTTTCTTGAGGTTTATATATATGCTCTGTTTCAACAGTCTGATTCAGTAAATGAGATCTGTCTCGTTTATTATTTTGATCTTGGATTTCTGATTTATTTATCGCAACATTCTATTAGATTTAATTTACTGGAGATTCTTCTTTTTTATTACTAAAAAGAATGAAATCTTATTACTCAGCATTTTAATCCCCATCCATTATTTTTTCTTTATTTTTTGCTGAAGAAGTCTAAGAGCTAGTTTTCTAATTACTTTATTTATTAATACTTAGTGATCTTTTAGGTTTAATTGGTTCAGGTATTTCTTAATAAGTTTTCTCTTATTTCTAAATAGTATTTTAATTTAAATCTCCATGCTAAAAGCTTTCCTTCTATTCATTTATTATTTTACTTTCAGTATTAATATAAGGCTATAAAACTGGCTGAATTAACTCTTCTTTCTTTTATTCTGGGAGTTAATTTAATTAAGAATCATTACTATTTTTCCTTTGCAAAGTTTCACTTCATTCATTAGGATTCTAAGATTAATTTCTCTTTTTACGTAAATTTGGCTTTAATAAATTAGGTTTCTCATAAGTTTTATTTTCAACTTTAGTTTCAGTTTTAATTTCATTAGCCTTGCTAAATATTTAAGGCTAAATCTAAGGAGATTTTTCATCTTTAATTATTTAAGATTAAACTGGTTAATTTTATTATATTTCATGTGTCTTTTGAGTTTAGTTAGTTATCTGATACTTCTCTTCTTTAACTTAAACATTTTGATTTTATTTTACTTCGTTCACTATCTAAGGTTACATAATTTGGTTTTACTAAGTTTCTATAACTATTTAATGTTAATTTGCTTATGGTAATTTAGCTTCACACTTTATCACTGGCTAAGTTGATAAACTTTTCTGAGCCCCATTGACTATTTAAGGTTGAATAGTTTGAGGAGATTAAGCTTCATTAACTATTTTAGATTTAATTGCTTAATCTTATTTAGTTTCGTTAGTCTTTTAACTCTATATAGTATATGGAGTTTTAGCTTGATTAGTTATTTAAGACTGGAATGATTATTGTGATTTTTAATTAGATTTGATTGACCTTATTGAACATGGAATACTAGCCTCACTAACTTTTTCAAACTCTTCAGAATAAGCAGGGGAATTGTTCTAATACTTTTAAACATTGCTTTCCTATTATATCTCATTAATTAATTGAGAATCATTGCTGACTGAATTATTTTAATTAATAACTTCTTTGAACCTAAATCTCTCTTCTTACCTAAATTATTTCTCATTACTTCTAATCGCTGATTATGACCTTGGAGTTTAGGTAAAACTTTGATTAACTTTAGGTATGTTCTATATTCTTGTAGGGACCTAAATGATATTTAATTTTTGGCTTAACTCTTGAATTAGCTCTTGATATCTTTATAAGCATAAGGTTTTATCCTTGATTTGATATAAAAGGTCTTTCTATAAATCAATCAAGGAATTTTAATAGTTGCTAATATCACATTGCTTATTCTTCTGCTTTACTTATATCGTTTTTATTTGCATCCTTTATAGTCCAATCTATTTAAGTAAAGACTAGTACTCTTAATTATAAGGACTAGAGATATTTTGATCTTAGTAATACTTGCTTACAGTTTCTAACTTATTAAACCTTTGCGTCAGATCTCAGATTTTAGAAGCGAAATTAGTCTTTTACTGTTAATTTTTTTCCCTTTTAGACTGTATGCAATCAATTTTAACATAGAAGTCGTTAATAGAATTATTGAGATCGTTAAGATATTTATAGTGTAATGAAGCATTTTAGTTTTCTAGCAGCTTGTTTCTTTAGCACTAATCTTTTAAGTTTTAGATTCTTATTTTTTCTAGATTTCCTAACTCTATCTTCTTACTCTTAAGCTATATCATCAACTCTTTCTAGTATTTTGGATCACTAAGCTAATTATAGCGATAGATTAATCTGCTTTTTTCTTATTCAAGAAAGGCAATTTCCTTGTTTCTTTTGAGAAGTTCTTCTGAAATTAGAATTGATCTTTATGAAGTTGTTATACGAGGCTCTGAATTATTACTTACATTTATGTGGCATCGCATCTTTTAAAATAAAATCTATCTGGTCGCTTATTTTTTGCAGTTTCCGCTTTAGAATAATATTTTCCCTTTTATAGTATTCCATCTTTTAAAGTGGAGTACTCTTATTCCTTTTTATATTATAAGGTTAATTATTAGATTTGGATAGCATTTGCCCAATAACTGAATTCACTTTCTTTTAAGTTTGCTTTCTTAAAGGTATTTCACATTACACTGATTTGCATAGTTAAGAATTTTGCTTTATTAGTTTAGGTGACTCTTCCTCTTCTTCCTCTTGAGAAGTTTCTTCCTTTTACTCTATCATGGATTTTTGCATTTATTTTTAGTTAAAGGAAATTCTTCTTTATTAATCTCATTTTTCTTAAAAAGAAGGGCTAACTTCAGCATATTCTTATGAAGGCTTAACACTAGCATATCTAATATGATCAGAATCTTAAGATCTCTCAGCATCAGATGGATTTTCAAAAGAGTCTGAATAATTACTCTAATTATTCTAATTATCAGATTTTAGTTTATTGGGCTTTTATAGATTAGCTTGCTAATTTCCTTTCGAAAATTCTTAATTAGGTTAAGTTTATTTATTACTGTTTCAAGCATGAATAGAAATGTTTGCCTTATTGTACTACTAACTTAGTTTTCTGCTAGCACTAATTGACTCACTTTCGAAGCTTTCTTCGTAATCACTTAATTATTGGTTTTTTCTATAAGTATTAGGTAATGTAGAATTCTATGGAATTTCTTCTTATTTAACTATTTTAAATTTTTGCTTAGGGGAGCTTAAGTTTAATGATCCTTCCTAATCATTCTCAATAGACTCTGCTAAATAATCTTCAAATGAATTATCTTAATCATATATATCTGACATTTTTTGGATAAATACCTAGATACAGCCAAATTAAAAACATTTAGCTTCTATTTACTTATTATCCTCACTTCATTACAAGTCCAATTCCTTATAGCTTAGGCTCATTAAGCTAGTTATAGGTATAGTAGAAAAGAGTGCTACTTAAGAAGTAAAATAAAGCTTTATGAGTACTTAATAGAAAATGATAGTTAGTACCACTAAAATTATAGATGCTACTATCTAATTAATTAAGATGCTAAGGAATATCATAAGAAAGACACTATAATTAAAGGTTAAGCAAGGCTATCGAATCTAAACTTATAAGTACATAGTTTCAAACATTCTGTTGTATTATTATTTTAACTAAGTCTAATAATCATGGAAGATGAAATTAGTGAGTTTGAAGCAAGAATTCCACCAAGAAAGCACAAGAAGCCTAGGAATTATTCAATTGAAGATCCACTTTATACTTTCTTATATAAATATGATTTAGATAGCTATTATGGAGATCTAAAATTGCAAGGTGTAACATATGAAAATCTTCCTTATCTTAAAAGAGAAAACCTTCTAAATATTCCAATAGGTCCTCGCAATAGATTATTACTATAGATTAAGCAGCTAAAAACTGATTAATAAAGTGATGAAGAAGATCTTAGTATTTTCGTATCAGCCTTAGTTGAAAAATAGTAGCAATTATTAGAAGCATTTAATCAACACTAGCAAATGATTTTGGAACTTTAGTAATAACAAAATTCTTCTTTATATTCAGAAATTAACAACAAAACTAAAAGCTAACATATTGAGTAGAGTATCTCTAGATCAACTAAACAGAGCTTTAATGTTTCTCCACTTCGTATGGAATGGAGATGGAGATTAAGATGCAACAACAGGTGATATTTATTTAGTTTATAATTTGTCTTTTTTATCTAGACTAGAAGTCAATATCTTGCTTTTTTAAAGTCTTGCATACTCTTTACATCCTTAAATAGAGTAATAGAGCTCTTCAACATCAATGTGTTGTTTTACACTATATGATGATAGTAACAACGGCTCTTAAAATACTTATTAGAAATAAGCTTTCTATAAAAATAATTAAGTATAGCTATAATTGTTTATATTAACATCTTCATTCTCTTATAAAGATAACTATCATCTTTAATAGCATTTACCTGTTACAATCTATTCCTGTATTTAGATTATTTAGAGCTTACTTTGTAGAATAAAAAAGAAAGACTCTAAGTAAATCAATTGCTTGCCTTATTAATTTAAAAATGAAAATTTATATAAAATCCTATAATGTACCTAAAAAGCAGCCTTTCTAGTAAAATAATTTAGAATAAAAGCTTCAAATAATGGTAATTTTGCTAATTCTAAACAAGTTTTAGAGTTTCATTGATGTCTTAGAAGACAGACGTTGGATATTTATCCCAAAGGAAAATACTTAAAGTGTGGATATAATGCTTACATATAAGGATTGTATTGAATCTATTTTATTAAGGTTAATTAATTATCTAACCAAGCTCTATTAAATCTTATAACTTAATGTGTTGCATTATTATCACTTATGCCTGCTTCCTTTTATACTTATGTAAGCATTTTTTATATTTTTCATCAATAAGCAAGCATTAAAGCACCAATCATCTATATCTAACATATGATAGGAATTGTTTATATAAAAAGCAAAAGCGTCTAAGAAATAAAAAAGAGTAAGTTAGAAGTAGGGATAGTAGCTTTAGAAATGAGAGCTATAATAATAGATCTAGCTTAATTAGAATATATAACTATCTAATCTAATATAGAAAGCATCTTAATCAAGAGTGTTATAAACTCTATATAGAGTTATCAGTCAAACTTATGCTAATCTTATAAAAAGAACTATTGTTAAATAATAGTATCTATAACTATGTCAATTATAAAACTATTCTAAGTATAATATTAACTCTTTACTTCCAACTGAAGTATTGAGTGTAAGTAATAAGCATCATCTGTATATATTACATCTAATATGAAATTAAGATAGTAGAATATATTCTTATGATCCTTTTTAAATAATAGCTAAGAGACTATTAAAATACCTAAAAGTAATCTTTAGAGGATATATTAACATATTTTGTTTAAACTATTAAGAAATCTAAAGCTTGATATTATAGCTATACATATAAAAGCTTATTCCTAATATTAAATATAAAAGCTATCTTAAATGAGGATTTTAGACAACCAAGAATATCATTTAATTATAGCAGCCAATCATTACAAAACTAAATATCACAGAAAAGAGGTGTAATTTAATAAAAGTAGGCTAATATTATATTAAGATATAATTATTAAATAGAAAGCTTTAAGACCCTACCTTTTATTAATGGTTCATTTAAATTAAATTAATTATCAATAAGTCTTAGACATCCTTACACCAACTTAGGAGCAAGTTTTATCTTTGCTCGTTTAAAGAATGAAAAAAATTTCTATATGAATTTAGTATTTTCGTGACAGAAGACTTGAAAGAAAATAATGATTTAGTTAAAATCAATGCTAATAAGACTGTCTGGAAATATTAAAAATGAAAATTAACTAATTTCAAAATATTTTAGCAGAGTCTCTAGGATCAAAATACTATTTATATTTAGTTAAATGTTTTTCTCAATTTTTAGAATTTGAATATTAATTAGTAATATGAAAGCATATTCCAACACTTTTGAAAAAAACTGAATATAGAAATACGAAATCGAAATGCTTTTAAGTAAGTATAAGTAAATGAAAACAACTGTTAAATAATTTTATCAACATGAATTCCGCTCTCTATCATAGACTATCTTACACTTTGCTCAAAACGAATTGGTCCTCTAATATAAACTCTTGTTAAAGTTTCATTATTTATATGCTTTTGAATGAAATTCTTGTCAAACCTTTCGGAATACATTTTCTCTAAATCAGTTTCCTGTCTTGAGAAATAGAAATGATATTTAAAGTCGCTTGGGTTAAATTGGTTAATTTTCTAAAAGTAAGTCAGTATATAACAATCTTCTTCCGTTCTAAATGCTGAAAAAACGGAAATATTCACTTTGTATTTTAAATTTGGATTCATTTTCTGGTAAAAAGAATAGAGAATCAGGTCTAAAAACGGATTTATAAAAGTCCCTCCACTGAAAATGACAATATTTGGATTAGGATTTATATTGAAGAAGTTAGGGGTTAATTTTAATCCAGCTCCCATAGGGTTTGATATCTAAAACTCTTCATTTGGCTGCAGTTTGTCTATAAATATAGACATAAATCCGTATTCTTTTGATATCTTAATGAAAAAGTCTAGATAGTTATATCTGTTAGTCTTTTAGCACTCTTCATACAAAATATCAACTAAGCACTATCAATTTCTTTTTTCATCCTATAATGTATAAGTTTGGTCAAATTAGGAATATATCAACTATAGGTTCTTATAATTAAGAGATCTTTATAAGCCAAAGAATCTAAATTAATACTTGTTCTTTGTATTAAATCTTGTATTTTAGCTTCCTACTATTTCCTTAACTTCCTTACTAAAAAAAACTACTTTGAAATGTTTGCCGCAGTCAAAGAGTCATTTTTCTTTCAATTCTGTTATATCTATATTTATTTCGCCTTTCATTGGTTAAAGTGTTAGATGGATAGTACCTTCACCATACATATGCTTATGTTTCAACTAATAAGGCTGCAAATCTTAAAAAAAGTAATCATCTTAAGATACATTTTTCATATTTTAATACTAGGGCAAAAAAAGACCTTTTTCGGTAATCTCTTCAACATTTTCTTATTTAGTACTAAAGCTTTTGTAAGTATATTGCTCATTAGCTATTTTCCCTACTACGAATCTCTATAGAATCTAATAAGCCTGAGGTGAATGGCTTCAAAAGGTCTAGGTGTTTTGAATGAGTTCAGTAGTAGATCCATTAAGATACTTCATGACATCTTTTGATATAGCTGCTTTTATGAAATAAGATCCTCCAGGATGGCTTCCTTTTTTCATTCATTCAGTCAAATTGCAAACATAATCATCTGCAAGCACCAAATTTAATTTTTAGCTCTATTCGATAAATTCATCGAGTGTAAATTTTTAAATATCAGTCTAAATGGTAGCTGTATAATTGATATCGTAGGGCACTATTTTGCTGTAAACGTACTTATGGTATAATATTTCTGCTATTATGAAGCAAAAACCTTATAGCGAAAATAACATTATTAAAGTAGGCTTAAAATAGTCACTTTAATCATAAATGCAAGCCCCTTATCAGCAAGCATATTGAGCTCAGCAGATTAATAAATACCCACAAATTTAGTGCATATATTTAACGAAGCTCTAGTTTATTTGTAAGTATCATCCTTTATCTTAAGCATAAACCAACATTCCAAGTAAAAAGCAAGCAAATCCAAAGGTAAATACAAATATTGCGTATGCCGCATGCTTCCTTTGATCTGACTCTACTTTTTTTATTTATGGTTCACTTTTCCCCCACATAATAAGCCCTATAACCCATGTAACTACTAGTAAAGAAAGCGTAGAAAAAGAATGGATATTTATAAGCAGATGGTACAGTTTATATCTTTTACCGTACCTCACAATAAAAACTGAAACTCAGGCTAAAATTCCTCAGAAAAAAGTCATGCAGACAGCATGGGCTTCCGTAAAATCATCATCACTATCCTTGCTCATGTAACTTTCTATTAGATCTCCTAGATTTTTCGTATCTAAAGTAATTCTCAACTTTTTAGTTCCTGAATGCTTTTGGTTAATGTTATTGCTTGTACTTCTTCAGGCAAATATTACATCTGTTTGCAAGGGGAACTAATTAGGGATTTTATAGTCGTATTTGTCTCCTGTATTTAGGAGTCTCATAAAAGTAATATGTCTTCAATTATTTTCATAAGCTAGTGTAGGAAGCAAAATATTATCGAATCCACCTAAAGCTAAGTCAGATGGAGGCTTGTAATTCCCTGTGGACCATTAATCAACTATATGAGGAATTGTTTAATTTGCTGAATAAGCAGAATACATATCTGTATTTTTCATATCTGCTCCAAAACCAAAAGAAACTCATCCATCAAACGAAGTGGAAAATTGGAAAGCAATAGAATCATTACTCAGTTGATAACTTCAGATGAAATCATTCGTAACTTCTAAATAATTTTCTAAGGACGTAATGTTGAAATCATCAATATGAATTTGGTTAGAGGGTTAAAAGCTAAGCGACAATAACATTCAACTAATCATAAAACTGGTTTTTCGTACCAGTTAGAAAATACTAAGGTTTGATAACATTTTTATTATAAATGTTTTACTGATTCTAATAATTTATTGCATTTATAAATGAAATACGTCTCAATATCATTCTAAGCATGCCACTTAAAACACATTTGCTTTAGCTTATCTCACTTCTAATCTAATAATTAAAGTAAAACTAGTTTATACCTAAGACTAACTTCTTTACTTAGCTTTGCTGATTTAGTTTTCCATAGCAAACATCGTAACAAACTAAAGTTAACGAATTTGATTATAGATAGTTATATAATAAGAAATAAATGGAGGTGCTTTACAAAATTTCATGCTTTCAATCTTAATTTTCTTGTTTTATCTTATCTAGAAAAATAAATAAAGCAGTTCTATTTAAATCACTTTGAAAGTCTTATAGTCAATATATTGCAACTATTTCTTTACTTTAGTTTTAAACCTACAGTAGTTAAAAATAGAATTGACACTCTATTAGAAGTTAGCTTTTGTACAGCTAATTTAAACTATTATTATGTTAAATTACACTGCACACAGAGAAAAGATAAAAGTAAGGAGATCATAAAAATAGAATCTATAATGCTTAACGTATATAAATACAGGATAAGCTTGCTATTTCTAAAGCAATAAAAGGAAATTCAAACATTAATAGATTAAATAGAAAACATCTAAGATTAGAAATTAAATCAACAATGAGTGACTAACAACTAATGATCTAAATAAAATATAACTTTCGCTAGTTATAAATTAAATAGCCTAAATTAAGATAATAGAAATCATTTATCTAAGTATAGTTGAAATATGAAAAGTTTGTTAAGAAGTAGATAGACCTTAATGTACTTTAAATAATCTTAAATTAACGTTAATTCTAACTTTTAAATCCTTAATTAGAGGAAAAGGTGTAAGGATAAGGAGTTTGTATATGATTTGCTTAACTTTCAAAATAATAAATTATGCTTTTTTATAATTATTTAAGCAAAAGATATCTTATTTCAATTTATACTCAAACTAGTTTACATCATTATCATTTTATATTTGCTAAAGGAATTTAGAATATAATCTGCTTCAAAAGTATTAGAAAAATATTTAAGAATAAATTTATTTAATTTATCACCTTTTATCACACAAAAAGGCTATTTCAGAGAATAATTTAAGGATAAAGTTAAAAATATTAAACTGTAAATAGACAGCTCAATTACAGACTTTGAGAACTATAGATAAAGCAAATTTTTATTATTTGTCTTCTTAAATCTCATTTACATAACTGCTTATTAAAAGCTAATATAGAAAACCATAGTAAAGCATATTAAGGTTCTTAAAATTAAATAGTTACTATATGATTCTAGTATTCTATAGAACTTAACAAAATAAAATAATTTCTTTAAGTTAAGCAGTTTGAAATATATACTATTTTATATAAGCTTCTTATAAAGAAAAGGTGATTTCTTCAATGATAATTTGAATTTATTTAAATTAGTTATTTAGAATACTTTGCATATTAACATTATTCCATAATATATTGATAGATTATTTATAGCTATCCATTTACCTTGGATTCATTTCTATAACTATCCATAAATCTCTTAAATTTGTAGGATATTCAAATGATATTGACATATCTATGCCTTTTTAATTTTAAGCTTTTTAGTTTTTATCGTTAATAAGATATATTAACTAATGATATTCAGTCTCTAAATTTAGATTCATTCTGTATAGTTTAAATCTAACTAGTTTTTAGTTAATTCTCATTTTTTATACTTTATAATTTATCCTTCTAAGATTAGTTTTGTTTAAAAGTTAAGTTATTAAATCATATAAGTTTTATAAATGTTAAAGGAAGATAGAGAAAAGAAACAGTAATGATATCTATATTATAGATAGAAATATATAATTTAATATAGCATGTAGAGTAATATAAGCATACTACATGTCTATACAACTTCTTGCTTATTTATTTAACTTTCGATACATTTTCTTTATTACTTTTATTATTTCTCTTAATAGTTACTTTCGTTATACTTTTATAAATCTTTAAGATGTAAGCAATAACTATCCAATATCTGTCTAATACTGATTAGTTAGTAAAGCAATATCTAGCTCCTACAGTAAATGAATTACCTTATATCCTTAGATTAGCTTAGTTTCTATATCTATTTTAAAATGCTTTATAATAATCTTAGCTTATTAATTTATATTATGTCTATTTATTAACAATAACTTACTATATTCATAACTTAACTAACTTAAAAGTATTAGTGTCTTTTATCTTTTGATATCTATTTAACTGCACTTTTACAACTATCTATCTATTTTTCCTTATTAACACTGCACAAATACAGTTTTATTATATATAAAAGAAAACTAATTATGTGATTAGCTATTAATGGATTAAGTTTGGAAGCTATTTTGATCTAACTATTATAATTTAAATTATTTCCATATAATTATTAATGTCTATTAAGCTTTTGCTAAGCATAGGATATTTAAATTTAATCATTTTAAAGCTATTCAGTGCATTCTAACTTTACTCCCACATCATATTTTCTTTTATCTTTAAATAGGAATCGGATTAACTGTATAAAGGCTTATTATTATTACTACTATCTAAGCTAGTAATATATAAAGTTTTTACTATTTCTCTTTCCTAGTTTAGTTGAGAAATATCAAACTAAATAAGATTTTTATTGCCTATTTTTAGATTCTAACATAGAAACCTTCTTCCTTTAGCCTATCTTCTAGTAATTTGTATAGCATTAGTAAGCTGTTGTATCTTATGCATTCTCTAATAACTTTATCTTTAGAAAATCTTAATAAATTTACCTTTAAAAGTGGTTGATTATTGAAGTGAAAGAGAGTATTAATATAAGTATTAATATAAGTACCTTTATTATTAAGAGTTAAATAAGCACTAAAAGGCTACTTAAACTAGTTAAGCTAAGATTATATTTAAAATATAAGAAATCCTAGCCTTTAAGCTTATAATTATAGCTTATTAGTATTTAATTGGATGCATGCAAAAGTAAATATCAATAATAAGGATAGAGTAGCCTGATAAATATTGAATAGTCACTGCTAAATTGTTTAAGAAAATGGAAGAAATTAATTAGTTAAAGTTATAAATCGAAAGCCTGCAGTATTAAAAAGTAGATAGCCAATAATAGAGTATGAAAAGAAAAAGCTTAGCAAATTCCTAGCACTAAAGCTTAATATAATAGAAAATTGCGCCCTAATAGGATTAATAACAGGAAGACTAAATGAAGTAGCAATAAGATAAGTAAAAACTACAAGATTAATGAGAGATTTAGTTTTTATAGAAAGATAAAAAGACATTTGAGTAAAACTTTGAAAGAATAATTAACGAATAGAGAAATTTAAAACTATATAATGAATAAAAGCAAAAGACTTCTCTAGAGTTAAATCAGATTTAATAAGTATAATAACCTTATTTTGACTAGTATGAACTAGCAAGATAACTACAAACAATGAAGGATCTTCTTTTAAACATTCAAGAGGAATCTAGAAACGAAATAATGAAAATACACTAATAAACTGATGCCGAGTTATCTTATCTCTCCTTGGAACACTAAAAAGAAATTTAAAGGTATAAGGAGGAACTCTAACAACTTTAAAATGAGATTGCATTCTAATAATAGCAACATTAAAGAGACATAGAAGAGCTAGACTAAAAATATTAAACTGAACTAAAAAAAGAAGTTAAAAACATTGAAATATTTGTTTAGAAAGCTACAGAAGAGAAATTCATCAATGAACTACAAGAAGAATTGCAAGATTAAAAAGAAGCAAAGAATGAGGAAATTAAGTAGCTATAAAGCTAGATTAAAGGCTTATAAAATGAAAGTTTAGAATTATAGTAAAACTTAGAATAAAAGGAAGATTGCTTAAAAGAGTATAAAATCTAATATGAGCAAGAAGTAAAAGAGTTTAATCTAAATTAAGAAAAGATGAAAGAAGATCTAGCAAATTTAGGTAAACGAAAATAGGAATTAGAGCAATCAAATAATAAACTAAAAGATCTACTTTAATAATTATAAGAAAGCGAATCTAAATCCAAGAATTAATAGATGTAGTTGTAAGAAGAAAACAAAAAACTAATAGAATAATAATCT
The DNA here is from genome assembly GCA_946699065.1 of Loxodes magnus. NCBI lineage: Eukaryota > Ciliophora > Karyorelictea > Loxodida > Loxodidae > Loxodes > Loxodes magnus. Next base: position 1,158,335 of record CAMPDV010000018.1, read on the forward strand.
CTTGCTAAAAAGGAATTCGAGTAAAGTAAGAAGATTCTTTAATAATCCCAAGAAAAATAGACCTATTTTAATTAGCTAGAGAAAGAAAAAATTAAATAGATGTAGGAATAAATAAAGGTTATTTAGCAAGAATTTGATTAAGCTAAAAATTATTACTAGTAGTAAATATTTTAAAGGGATTAGAAAATTCAATAATGTCAAAGTAAAACAGAGTAATTAAAACTTAAGTTACAAGAACTTTAAGACTAAATTAAAAATAGCTAGCAAGAACTACCAGTATAAGAATAGTCTACTGCTAAATTCATCGCTCTTTATGAAGATTTTTAATGTTAGACTTCTATATTACAGTAAAATTCGGAAAATTAGCCAGAAGTTTAATAAATAAGTGTTTAATGTTAAACAAACCAGCAGTTCTTAATATTATCTTTACGAGAGAACGAAGAAAAATAATAAGAAAGTTATATGAAAATTTCGTCTTTTCCTTAAGCTAGTTAGTAAGAAAATATTTTAAAATATTACAAAAGGATTCTAAAATGCATGAAAAGCATGCAATGCAATTAGTGCTAAGGACTATTCTAGCCTCAATAATTTTTAGATCATCTTGAAAATTGTAGACAATAGAATCGCAATTAGAATGGTTAAAGTTGGCTTGATGAAGAACTTTAAAGCAAAACTTAAAGATTAGATAAGGAAAATACCGAGTTGGTGAAAGCATTTATACAATATAAGTTACTAATTGCTATTACAGAAGAACACAGAAGCAAAATGGAGTTCTCTGCTAAAAAAATGCTATAAAGTATATTGTGTAAAATTTCCTAAGATACCCTTAAACTACGTATCTGTTAAAAAGACTAAGCTTAGATTTAAAGTTGGATTTATGAATTCACTTAACTCTGCCTGGTACTAAAGTAACAACTTAATAAGTTCAGTCAAAGCAAAAAATATTTGAAAAAACTTGCTGAAATTTAGCCTAAAATACAAAATGAAGTAACTAACGAACCCAGTACACAAGTTTAAAATACTTCGATGATGTCTACTCAAGAAGCTATGCTGGAGAGAACGGTACGGAACTATCAAATTAGGCCAACTTCGAAGATTTAATCTCCTTCTTCGCATTCAAAAAAAGTTCTATCTAAAGCTTCTTCAAATTCAGGAGACAATGACGAGTTAATTCTCTCTGATTGAATTTGTTTTTTATGATAATTTTAAGATAAAGAATGTTTTATTTAAACCTATCAAACATAATAAACAAGCACCTTATAAAATATATAGTCATGAAAAATATAATGTAGATTAGACTAAGAAATTAGTTTGGCAGAATAAAAGCATCAAATTAATTTTAAGCAAATGTAGTCTAAATTTAATAATCAAACTAGAATAATATTTGAAAGCTATTTCTCTATTAATTTAATTAGAATTTTACATGTTTACCTTGTAATTTTACACTATTACATCAAAGAATGGTAATTTTATAGCTTATTATTTGTTTAAAGTACAATGATAATAATAAATAGCGTAGATTGATATTTTTAGTAGAAAAATTGAAATAAATGTTTGGAAAGGGATAAATAAAGCTATTAATATTAGTAGCTTGGTTATAAAGCAAATTTGTATGATTTTGATTTTTATAATTGTATGCTTCTATAACTTAAAATTAGATTAGTAAGCTATCTAGAACGCTAAATTATCTGCTTAGAAAGCTAAGGGTTAATTATATAATTAAAAAAGAATCTAATTCATAAACTAAATTAATAACTAATAACCATATATAAGATATTTGTAGTAGAAGAGCATTTTAATATCTATAAATAAGCATAACTAATACTTATTTCGGAAATACAACTATTAACTATAGTTACTTAATTAAGTTCTAAAAGTAAACAAATATTTCTATTATATTCAAAAACGAAAGGAAATAGTTAGTATTATTAAATCAATAATTGAAACTAATTATACTGACTATAGGCCAATTTTATAATAATAAAGGCATAGCATAGCTTTATATTATTTTATTTATTAACAATCTGACTAAATTTTAAAGTATTTAGATCTGCTATTGGCAAGCTACTTTACTCAAATCAGTAGAAGTTTAAACATTAGTTTTTAAAGAATAAATCAAAACTTTTACCTTTATTGAATTAATGAATGATTTACTTGATTAATCAAATAAACAAACTCTTAAAGAAACTTAAATAGAAAAACTAAAGCTTGAAAATAATAAATCATAATGGCTTAAATATAATTCTAATATTTTAACTAAAGGTATTTAATATAAGAACATATTATATTTATTTAAACCTTTTAATAAAAAAGATATCTATAGCAAAAATATGGAAGCATAGGAAGAATTCAGTTGCTAAATCTTTTTATATAACAATACAACTTTTAGAAAGAGAGTTAAGATATGAAGTGATAATTTATATTTTAAACATGTAAGTTCCATTAACTTAAATTAGCTAGCAGCCAAAATTATTATTTTGTAATGTTTTAATAAACGATGCTGTTATTACTAAAGTTAAAATATTATAAAGCATTATAATTAATTATTATTTTAAAAGTAGAAACTAATAATCAAACTTAAATATGAAGTAATAGCTAATAATAGATTTAGGTAAATAGATGTAAGATATTATATTATTATTGCTTTGAGTTTGCTTATTTCTTTAATTCTATTTATACTTCTTATAATTCTTAACACACTTGATTATATAATATAACAAACTATTCTATTGTTTAAATATTAACTATTATAAGTCTAGTGAAGCTTTTATGGTTGGATTTTTAATTAATTTAAACTCTAATACTTTTAGCATAATCTTAAATTTAATTTACAACAGCTATAAATATAGCATTCTATAGTATCATCATCTCTAACTTTTATTTCTATACTGTAATGAAATGATTTATGGATAGCTTAGAATGTTAATTATGATGCTAATTATTTTAATTTCATTAGTAATTTAAAGTAAAAATTAGTTTTCCACTGATTGTTCATTTATAGACTTTGCCTTCTTGTAAAATTATTTTAAAGCATGCTGATAATTTTCATAGAGGCCTAGTGAAGTAATAATAACATATTAGTTCTTTAATTAATGAGGAACACTCTTTTATAAGTTTAATCAACATTCTAAGCAAAACGATAAGATTTAAAGGTAAAGTTTAAACAATAAGCATTAGTAGTAAAACTAGCTTAATTTAAAAGATGGAATTTACCTTTTTTATGCCCAAAAGTACTCTAATATTCTTATTTATGATTTTAAATCCTTAATACTTTAAATCACTATAAATTAGCACTTTTTAGTCTTCCGTGTATCTTTTACAAATAGATTCTTATAGTTTTAATTTTAAATTTCAATAGTAATCACTATGTCTTTCTATAAAAGGCTGCTTATAGTTTTATCTGTAGTAATGCTGCTGGAGTAATTTACCTCTTAAATCTATATTAAGTGTCTTTATCCAGAACACTTTCACAGACTATAAGAGTATTTATCTTTCCCTATTTTAGTTATTTAACATGAAACGTCTAACTCTTATAAAATTATTTTCTTTCAATACGTATATTGTAATAGTTAAAGTAGATAAAGTTGTTAGGAACAGTGAGATTAGCTAGAACAGAAGTAATAAAAAGGAGCGTAGGAGTTGGTAGAGATAAGGAATAGTTTGAGAATAGAAATTAAATGAAAAATAATTAATTTTTTTATTATTTATGGAGCTGCGAGTGGGAAACAAGTGAAAGCTAGGAAAGAAGATAGGATATGGTTCTTTTGGAGATATATATCTCGGCTTTAATATAACCACAAACGAAGAAATTGCTGTCAAATTGGAATCTACGAAAACTAAGCATCCTTAATTACTTTACGAATGTAAACTCTATAGTATTTTTAAAAACGGAGCTGGTATTCCTAATGTTCATTGATATGGAGTAGAGGGAGATTACAATATCATGATAATGGATTTGCTTGGCCCTTCTCTTGAGGATCTTTTTAGTTTCTGTAATAGAAAATTTAAATTAAAAACTGTTATCATGTGTGCTGACTAAATGATTTAAAGAGTAGAATTTTTACACTCAAAGAGCTTCATTCATAGAGATATTAAGCCTGATAATTTCTTGATAGGACTGGGTAAAAAGGCAAATCTAATTCATATAATTGATTTTGGACTATCCAAAAAGTATCGGGATTCTAAAACACAATAGCATATTCCTTATAGAGAAGGAAAAAGTTTAACTGGAACAGCACGATATGCATCTGTTAGCACACATCTAGGGATAGAATAATCAAGACGAGATGACTTAGAAGGAGTAGGCTATGTTCTGTTATATTTCCTAAGAGGAAGTTTGCCTTGGTAAAGCTTACCTGCCAACAATAAGAAAGAGAAATATGAAAGAATAATGGAAAAGAAAATGAATACGCCAGTAGAAGTTTTATGTAAAAATTAACCTTCTGAGTTTAGTGCTTATTTAAACTATTGCAAAAGTTTAAGATTTGAAGATCCTCCAGATTACTCATATTTAAAAAGAATGTTCAAAGATCTCTATACCAGAGAAAATTATACAATTGATTCTATCTTTGACTGAACCATTTTAAATCCAGTAAGTTAGCGATAAAATAAAACTGTTGAAAATAAACCATAACCACCCAAGCAGCCTGTATAGGAGAAAAAGTAAGAAAGAAAGCCAGCAATTCCTGCAAAGAAGCCAGCGATATAAAGAAGTAGAAGTAACTAAATGCCAACATAACCAGTTTCAAATAAAAATTAATAATACAAGTAATGCTAATAATTTAGAAATCCAAGGGGTTCGTAGGGAGGAATCATTTAGCCTAAAATAGCAGTTACCAACCCAAAAGTAAGTTTATTATATGTCTATAGTAGTTTAAATGATATTTGTCATAAGTGTTTTAGTAAAACTAGCTTTTAAATTTAGTTAATTATATTCTATAATTTTCTCATTCTTAGCTAAAATCATCACTAATCTCTTAATTTCTATTATTATAGCAATAACTGACAAACAATTAAATAACAGAAACTTAAATTCATACTGTTTAAAATAATTCTACACAAGCAAATAAGCTCTAATTCAATGAAGTAGAAAATGAATAGATTAATACTAATAATGATTAGGTAAAGTAAGAGTTAGTCGATCTTAAAGATGTAAAATAGTTGAAAATCTTATTTTTGCCTATCAATTTAGTTTTAGGGGAAATTAAAAATATTATCTTGCTAAGTCATAATATTCTAATCCTAGCTCTACCGCATTTTTAATATTATTTAACTTATATTGCAACTAGAATCTACACTTAAATGCTCTTATCATGTAAATCAAATTTCCATTAAGAATATTAAGAAATTATCTACTAAAACTTATTTGAAAGCCTTAATACGATATAAATCTAATAAAAAGAAGATATTAAAAATAATGTTAAACTATTAAATAACTAAGAGATAGCTTAACTAATATCTTTTTGGAGATATTTATTACTTGTATTATATACTTTTGTTATTAAATAAGAAAAAGTGCTTACTATTTAGAGGTTTAAATATATGATCTTAATACATATTTTAATTAATGAAAAATATAAAATTTAAAATTTAACTTCAAGATACTAAAGATATCTTTCATCTATATTTTATGTATTTTATCTAATTTTTCTACATTTCCATAGCTTGCTAATCTTCTTATTAAATTTGATTTCTCACTAGCATTAATGTTTATCCTAACAAATTTTGTCCAGATCCATCTCCTCCGTCTCCTCATATTCTGTCATTTTTAGTATGTTCTATTAGTATTCTATTTCCAGTACTTAAAAGTAATTCCTTTAATTTATTATTTTAAGAGAACTTTGAATAGATACCTTGCTTCATAACCTCCAACTTTATACTTTCTCAATCTTTTCTTAAAGGAAACATTTTAGAATTTCCTAGACTCTTAGTTTCACCAGGCTTTTTACATAAACGAATTTTTTCCTCCAAAGGAGTATTTTCAAATTTCATAGCTTAAAAATAATGCTCGACTGATGGCCATTCCTTCTCTTTGAATACAAACTTAGCTGGTCAAAAGTTAGAAAATTATCCAAATTCTTCATCTGTATGATAAAAAAAAATAGGATCACTGGATTGCATTTATGTAATAGAAAGTGGCAAAGGAATTTAAAGATAAAACTAAAGAATTTATTAGATTATAATATATTTATTAAGTGATCATTAGATTCTGCTCTATTTTATCATATAATCCTTTGCTTCTGCTTTTTTATTCTATTTTATTATATAACCCTTTGCTATAAACCAACTCTACGTCAAATCGCTAATTTTCTTGTAAGCTTCCTTTCTTTAATGAGACACTTAGTCTTTAGTATGATACTATCTGACTATTTTTCATTGAAGGGTCATAAAGATTAATAAGGATAACTTGAAACTATTATATTATTGAAGCTTTATATTACTTTCATAAATTAGGAATTTGGATAGCTTACATACAAAGTGCTAGAACTATTTGTTTATAGAGTACATAGTACTAGATATAGTTAATTTGCTTGAAATGATAGTATTCAAATTATACCTCTAATTAACTAATATTTGTTAAATAGATTTTTAAAGTATATAATGATAAATAGAATAAGTTATACAACTAATTAATAGCTATATAGAGGATGTTGTAATATATAGAGGCATCTTATACAATTTAGTTGTAAAAGCCTTTTTCTTAATAAATGCAATTACTAGTAACTAAACAAATGCTTATTAAAATTAAATTAATAAGCATCTATTAAAGTATTAAGTAATCTAGAAGAAGCTAAAAGATAAAAATTAGATTATTTAAACTTTAATACTTAGATTAAAGGCTGAGATATAAACAGTCAAATAGATATAACCAAAAAGAGCTAACTCAAAGTTATTAAATAATAAAAATAAAGAAAATTAGTTAAATTAAGAATGGCTAATAAAATAAGGTAATCACAGCTATTAGATATTTATCATTATTTAAGCTTTAAAGTTAAACAGTAGTTTTAAATTAAATCTTCTTTCTTTATATATCTACAATAGTTATTATAATTCACTCCTTTAATCGCTTTCCACTTTAAATTTCTTCCTTAAAATCAAATCAAATTTAACTTATATGAAATCAATACGTATTGACATATAGATAGTCAAGTTTGCTTGAAAGATCTAAAGTTCCAGCTATAAAATATTTAGATTAATAACGTTTAAGAGGGAAAAGCCATTTAAAATAATAAGAGTAGGCATAATATCAACTACATTAGTGAACTGTATTTTATAAATTTATCTCTACATTCAATTAATAACTAAGATAGAATCTCAAAAGCTTAGACTTTTTAAAATCCATATAGCTTTTAATTAATTTTTAATGAGATAAAGCTAAACTAAAATTTAGAGGATTACAAAGACTTAAATTTAAGGATAGCTAAATATTTATGGGAAACCTATTTCATAAGAATCAGCAAATTAATCTTAAATTCTCAAATTTAGTATCAATAGGTTTCTTATAATCTTATATAGATATCCGCTATAATAAAGAATCATTTAACCTAAGTAAACATTTTTTAAGCTTTCCAAAAGTATGAAAATTGTCTGTGATAATGCATTTATTGATGAAGGTATGTGATAGATATAATGATCTAATTGAATTAAAAGATAAAAGAAGCTTCTAAATAATTAATTTAGTTTGAAATAAGCTAGTTACAGTTTCTAATTTGAATGAGCTGATTCATTCTGTTAAAATTAGTTTACATTACGTTACGAAATCTCTTTTTATAATTTAATAAACATGGCAGGAATTACACCAAGACACAAATGAATGATTTCTATGATATCTGAATCATTCAATGGATAAATCCGAGAATCCCAACTCGAAGATATCTTACTTCGTTAAGAACAGAATTTTAGACAATTTTAGGAATTTCTTAATGGAACTGGACCACCTAAGATAGTTTTTTATTTTTAGAAAAAAGACATTACCGCGCCAGACGGAGAGTTGGTAGATTCTACTGATCCGCCTTAAGTATTTATTACAAACGGAGAGAAAGAAAGAATTAAAGCTAAGGGAGTTTACTTTATTAGAATGGCGCAAGAAGGTAAAAACATAAACCTTTAAAATTCAAATGATCCTGATATTCTTTTCGGAGAGGTCTCATCTACGCCTCTCATGACTATGGAAACTTTGCTAGCTGGTGTCTATCAACCATTTGTTGAGTAAATGGACAAATCAGATTGGAATGTATGTGATGAGGAGCAACAACAAGAATTCAAATAAGGCTTAGAGAAGTTTTCAAAGGATCTTTCTGAAGCTAAATCAAGTCTTACTGGAGGAATAGAACTAAGAAAGCCAGATAAACGTTACCAAATGACAATTGATCCAGAAACTTTATTTTCTCATACTCCAGATATCGAAATGCTTAGCCATTATGAGAGACTTCTAGATGAATGAAACACTTAAATTGAAAATGTAATTGAAGAAACTCCAGATCAAAGATGGGAAACTAATGATGCAGGTCCTCATACAGAACTTGAGTACTGGAGATCAAGAAACCAAAGATTAACTTCGATTGCAGAGCAAACAAAAAGTAAGGAAATCAAGCATGTTATGCAAGTTCTAAAGCGTTATGCATCAGGAAAGCATGCTATGGCTGATATTCCAGGAAGGTAGAAGGAAAAAATAAATTAGTTACTTATAAAATTCAACAACAATGATTTAAGAGTTACTGAATGCCTCAACGAAGCTAAAGACAATGTCAAATACTTAACTACTTTAGAAAAATTCATCGAGCCTCTTTATAGTGGCACTCCTTAGTAGATTATAGAAACCCTTCCAGCACTGATGAACTCAGTAAAAATGATCTATACTATAGCTAGATACTATAACACAAGTGAACGTATGACCCATTTGTTTATGAAGATTACCAACTAAATGATCAGCAACTGCAAAAAGACAATTTTGAAGGGACCAAGCAAAAATATTGATAAGCTATGGAACAGGAACCCAGCTGAGCTAATCGAATTGTTTAACTAATGCGTGAAGCTAAATCATGCTTATTAAAACTAATATCGAAACACAAAAGAAAAGCTCCAAAGCATGCCAAAAGGAAAATAATTTGATTTTTCTGAAAATCAAATTTTTGGAAAATTTGATTTATTCTGCAGAAGAGTTACAAAGCTAATGGATATGTTCGGAACTATTTAATAATTCAAGATGCTAGAGAAGCATAATTTAGAAGGCATGGAACCTATTATAGCAAGCTTTAAGAAACTTATTGAAGAGTTCCGTGGAAAGCGTCACGATCTTTTAGAGTTCAGTAACAATCGCTTTGATAGAGATTTCGTAGAATTTAACGTAGGAATATCTCAACTTGAAACAGATCTTCAAGGATTCATCAATAAATCTTTTGATAAAATTCCTAGCATTGAACATGCGCTCAACTTACTTAAGAAGTTCTAGGCTATTTTAAAAAGAGATTCTCTGAAGAATGACTTATCTAACAAATATACCATTATTTTCCACAATTATGGTATGGCTATGTCTGAAATAAGATCTTCTTATTAGAAAAATAAGGAAAACCCACCTCTTGTAAGAAACATGCCTGAAATCTCAGGAAATATTTAGTGGGCTAGACATTTGCTACATCGAGTTATTGAACCTATGGAAAAATTCCCAGATGAAATAAAGAAATCTCGTGAAAGTAAGAAGTTTATTAAGCACTATAATAGTATTGGTTTAACTTTGACTACCTTTGAATATATGCATCTTCAAGCTTGGTGCACAGAAATTGAAAAAGCCAAAGCTGGCTTACAGGCTACATTGATTATTCGCCACCCAGAAAATCATCGTTTATATGTTAACTTTGATTAAGAAATTATGCAACTTATTAGAGAAGCTAAATGCCTTGACAGAATGGGCATTGATATCCCTGAATCAGCCAAAATAGTTTTGCTTTAAGAAGAAAAATTTAAGACTTATCATAACGAACTTCAATATGTACTTAGAGAATACGAAAGAGTTGTTGGAAAAATTAGGCCTATCACTAAAAGCTTACTTGGTCCTCATTTAGAAGATCTTGAATTCAAACTAAGACCAGGAATGGTGACTCTAACTTGGACATCTATGAATATTGATGGCTATTTAAGTCATGTTCACTAAGGATTACTAAAATTAGAGTAACTAATTATTTCCATTAATGATATTATTGAAAACAGAATCGAAAATAATCTCAAAACTATTAGTAAAGTAATTCTTGTAGAAATGCCTGGAGATGATAGAACTTACTCCTAAGATGAATTCGTCGAACTTCAGCATAAATCCGTGAAGGCTTAAACTGATTTGTTGGTTTCCAAAAACATTGAAGTAGAAAGAGCAGTAGATGATCTTTTATCTACTATTTGCAGTTATCAACTTGATCCTCATGTAGAACCAATAAATCCTGAAGAAATTTAAAAGCTTAAGAAATACTATAATTGGACAATGTACTAGGCTTTACTTCACAGCACTAAAAACTCTCTAAATGCAATGAAAGATCGTGTCTGTGGTAAACGAAATCAGTAATAAAAATTATCTCCTTTCTTTGAGGTTGATATACTTCTAGAAGAAGAACCTGAAGGTGTAGTTGTCAAAATTTCTCCAACCATTGAAGATGTGCAGCATCATATCAATCAAGCAGCAATTGCTGTGCTAAAATGCTCAAAGTCAGTAATGAACTGGTTCTAGCAAGACAAGCCTGAAAACGAAGAGAAAGAAAGTTTTTATGATATGATTGCATAAGACAAAGAAATAGTGAAAGTTATTCTACTACTAACAGGTAGTATTCATGGTACTAAGAAAACTGTTGATGAGTATCTTGATATGTTCAAAAGATTCTAATGGCTCTGGAAGGATTAAATCGAATAGAAACTCAAAGAATTCAGTAGCAAGAATCCTGAACTTGATGATTTTGAGGAGAAGCTTAAAATTTTCGGTCATAATGATGAAGAGATTGAAAATTTCAATCAACTATTCTAAGTAGGAGCTATGGCCTTGAAAACACAGAAATTGAAGGATAGATTGAAAGAGTATTTAAAATAGTGGAAAGAAGCATTTACTCGTGATTTACACAAAAGAGCAAAGGCAAAGCTTGAAAACTTAAACGATTATATCAAAACTACTTCAAATAAATTAACAAAAGATGTTAGTTCTATAGATAGTTTAAGATTTGTGATGATGACATTGAAATAGATCAGAGAGAAGGAAAGTGAAATTGATTTAGAAATTGGGCCAATTGAAGCCATGTACACTCTTTTGGATAAATATTATCCATAGGTAATGAATAAGGAAGAAATTGATGGAAGATCAGTCTTGAAGAGAAAATGGAAAGGTCTTGTTCAATAAGCAGAAAATAAATAAAATGAGCTACAAGCATGTCAAAATGAATATAAGAGAAATCTTATTCAAAGTGTAAAAGCTTTAATTATTGATGTTAAAGAATTTAGAAAGGATTACGAAAAGAATGGTCCAATGGTATCAGGTATTAAACCAAGAGATGCAGTCGAGAGATTAAGAAGATTTAAAGAAGAGTACTCAGTAAGAGAAAGAAATTACGAAATATATCATTCAGGAGAAGAGTTGTTTGGTCTACCTCATTAATAATATCCTGACTTAGAGCAAACTAAATCAGAATTAGAACTGTTAGATAAATTGTATAGTTTGTATGTTGCTGTTGTTGATACTATTAATGGTTGGAAAGAAATTCCTTGGTCAGAAGTAGCTGAAAATGTTGATGGTATGACAGAATAAACTAATAGCTTCTTTAAAAACTGCAGAGCTTTACCTAGATAATTAAAAGAATGGGAGGCTTATAAAGAATTGTACAATGAGTTGAATGATTTCTAAGTTGTTTTGCCTCTTCTAAAAGAATTATCTAAGCCAAGTATTAAATAAAGACATTGGGTAAATGTTATTAAAGCTACTGGAGCAGATATTAAACCTGAATCTGAAGGAGAATGGTAATTACATAAATTGCTTGATTCTAATTTACTAAATGCCAAAGAAGACATTGAAGATGTATGTGAGGCAGCAGATAAGCAATAAAAAATTGAAGAACAATTAAAAGACATCAACGAAACATGGGCTACTGAAAGCTTCGAATTTGCAACATGGAAAACCAGAGAAATGCCTTGCATTCTAGTAGGTTCTAAAGTTCAAGAAATATAAGAAGCACTTGATGATGCACAGGCTAAATTAAACACTATGAATGCAATGAGACATGTAACTCCATTTAAAGCTGAAGTTACAGATAAATTAGCAATCTTTTCAGATGTAAGTGATACCATTGACAGATGGATTAAAGTTCAACAACTTTGGGTTAGTTTGGAATCTGTCTTCACAGGAGGTGATATTGCTAAATAAATGCCACAAGAAGCAAAAAAATTCGTTGGTATTGATAAGCAGTGGTTAAAAATAATGGAAAAGGCAGCAGAAACTAGAATAGTAATTCCATGCTGCTAGTATGAAATGTTGAAATCTTTGTTGCCTAGTCTTTAAGATGGTTTAGAAGTTTGCTAAAAGAGTTTGGAAAATTACTTGGAATAGAAGAGAAATAAATTCCCTAGATTTTATTTTGTTAGTAACCCTGTCCTTCTGACTATTCTATCTCAAGGATCTGATCCTAATAGTATTTAAGGAGACTTTGAAAAAATATTTGATGCTATCTCTAAAGTTTAATTTTCTCCAAAAGACAAAAAGCTTATAACTGAAATTCGAGGAATTATGGGAAAAGATGAAGAAATTATTGCTTTGGTAGAACCAGTCAAGGCAGAAGGTAACATTGAAGATTGGCTCAAACAATTGGAAACGGCAATGAGAGACTCACTTTATGAAGTTGCTAAAGTTGCTTCAAGAGATTGCCATACTAAATAAATATAAGATTTCTTAAAATAGTACTCTTCATAGATTGCTCTTATGGGAATTCAATTAATTTGGACAGCTAAAGTCCAAGATGCTTTAGATAAATGCAATAAAGATAGATTGATAGTCGATTAGAGGAAATAAGAAATTAAAACACTCCATTCAGCTTTAACTGAATAAGCCTTAAAAGATTTAGAATCCAAAATGGAAAGAATCAAAATTGAAACTCTTGTTACAATTAGTGTGCATCAAAGAGATGTCTATAATGATAATTTAGCTCCATAGGCAAGTTAGCACAGAATTCGTGATGGAAATGATTTTGAATGGCTAAAATAGACAAGACTTTATTGGAAACATGATGTTGATAATTGCATAATCTCAATTACTGATGTAGACTTTACTTATTGGTATGAATATCTTGGAACAAAAGAACGTTTGGCTATTACTCCTTTAACTGATAGATGTTATATCACACTTGCTTAGGCCTTAGGTATGTTTTATGGAGGTGCTCCTGCTGGTCCTGCAGGAACAGGTAAAACAGAAACTACTAAAGATATGGGAAGAACCTTAGGTATTTTTGTACTTGTAACTAACTGCTCAGGTGAGCATAGATATAAAGATATGGCCAAAATTTTCAAAGGATTGTGCTAATCAGGTGTTTGGGGTTGCTTTGATGAATTCAACCGTATTGATCTTGAAGTACTGTCAGTCGTTGCTATGTAAATTAGTTCAATTACATAAGCAAAGAAACAAAACGCTAAAACTTTCCATTTCCCTGGAGAAACCGGACCAACTGTTCTGGTAAACACTGTAGCTTACTTTATTACTATGAATCCAGGTTATGCTGGACGTTAAGAGCTACCAGAAAATTTGAAAGTTCTATTTAGAGGTGTAGCTATGATGGTTCCTGACAGACAAATTATTATAAAAGTAAAACTTGCTGCTGTTGGTTATATTAATGATGAGGCTTTAAGTAAGAAATTCAAAGTCTTGTATGGACTTTGTGAAGAACAGCTAAGCAAACAAAGGCATTATGATTTTGGTCTTAGAAATATTCTTTCAGTCTTGAGAGCAGCAGGTCAGATTAAAAGAGATGAAATAAAGGAAGATGAAGAAATGATTCTTATGAGAACTCTACGTGACTTTAATTTAAGTAAATTTGTAGAAGATGATGTTAAACTCTTTTTGAGTTTGCTTAAAGATATTTTCCCTAAAATTGAAAATCCTCCCAAGAAATAATATCCTGAAGAACTTTCTGCTATCAGAAAAGCAATGGACAATTAAGAATTGATAGAGAATGATGCTTGGGTGTTAAAATGTATTTAACTTTATGAAACTTCTCTTGTCCGTCACGGATTCATGTTAACAGGTATTTCTGGAACAGGTAAATCATGCATTATGAATGTACTTACCGAAGCATTAGGTATATGCAAAGTTTAGCACAAATGCGTAAGAATGAATCCTAAAGCTATTACTGATTCTGAAATGTATGGTAAGAAAGATATGATTTCAGATGAATGGACACCTGGTGTATTTGCAAATATGTGGGCCACTTATAACAATAAAAACAAAAAATACACAACTTGGATTATTTGCGATGGACCGGTTGATGCTGTATGGATTGAAAACTTAAATACTGTTCTTGATGATAACAAAATTTTAACTCTTGCAAACAATGATAGAATTCCTATGACTGATAACTGCAAACTTGTATTTGAAGTAGAAAATTTGAATAATGCTTCACCTGCTACAGTATCTCGTTGTGGTATTGTCTATGTAGACGAGCAAAATCTTGGATGGAAACCATATCTACAGTAATGGGTTAATTTCAGATCTAGTCAACATCACAGTAATAAACCTGAGGAAGCAGAAAAATTAAATTAGATCTTACTTAAATATTTAGATACTCACAATTTAATATTCGCCCTTTTCAAAATTGAAACTAAAATTACTCCTGTTATGGAAGTAAACAGCTTACAGAGAATTTCTATGCTATTAACATTGCTTACTGCTGTATTACCATTATACACTGAAAACTAGGAAATTCTTTCTGAATCTTAATATGAAAGAGTTTGCCTTTACAGCTTGTGTTGGGCTTTAGGAGGTTTGTGTGAAGTCGAAGAAAGACAGAGATTTGATGAATTTTTAAGAAGAGTGGGAGCTCCTTTACCGAATGTTGGAGCTAATGAAACAGTATTTGATTTTGGCGTTAGTACAGTTACTAAAGATTGGGAAAAATGGGCTCCACCTGTTTTTAAGAGACCAAAGAAGTTATAAATATCTAGCTTACTAGTACCAACTATGGATAGTACAAGAGCAGAGTTTATTGTAAACGCTATAAGTGAAAAGCTTCCTATTGGACATCCATACAAAAAAGGAATACTTCTTATAGGTACGGCAGGAACAGCAAAAACTAGCACTATTCTTATGTACACTAGATAATATGACTTAAGTAAAGCAATTAAATAAGTTAACTTCTCAAGTGCAACAACTCCTAAAATGTTCTAAGAAACAATTGAAGGAGAATTAGAAAGAAAGACAGGTAAAATTTTCCAGCCTGTGAATGGTAAATTAATGACAGTATTCCTTGATGATATGTCTATGCCTTTTGTAAACAAATGGGGTGACTAAGTTACTTTAGAAATAGTTAGATAATTAATAGAATAGAAAGGATTTTACTTCTTAGAAAAAGACAAGAGAGGAGAGTTCAGAAAAATAGAAAACTTAACTTTCCTTGGTGCTATGTAGTAACCAGGAGGTGGTAAAAATGATATTCCTAACAGATTAAAGAGATAATTCTTCGCCTTTAATATGATTTTGCCAAGTAATCAGTCTGTTGATAATATTTATGGTGAAATTATCCGTCTTATGTTTACTCCTAAGAATTTCAATCAAGCTGTCGCAGATTACGCTTAAAAATTAGTACATGCAACTATCATGATTTGGGAAAAAGTAAAAAAAGCAATGTTACCTACTCCCGCTAAATTCCATTACTAGTTTAATATGAGAGAACTTTTTAGAGTATTTCAAGGTATTTTCTGCGCCTAAAGAGACACAATTATGTAAGCTTTGTCAATCGGTAAAATGAAACCAGAAGTATTTATTGTAGGTCTCTGGAAACATGAATGTGAAAGAGTGTTTATGGATAAATTAGCAACTCAAAGTGATAAAGATTGGTTTGCAACAACATTAAACGAAGTAACTGCACATGAATATTAATAGGATGTTGCGGACTAACTAGCAGAAGGTCTTCTTTTTTCTGATTTCTTAAGAGCTGATAAATATAACGAAGAAGGAGAACTTGAGGAACTTGCACCTAAAGTTTATGAAGCAATTAAAAGTATCGAAAGTTTAAGAGAAATAGTTTATGCTAAAATGAAAATTTACAATTAAGTTAATTCTGGTGCTAATATGAACTTAGTACTTTTCAATGACGCCTTGAGATATCTTATGAGAATTTCAAGAATTATTCAAATGGACAGAGGATCAGCACTTTTGGTTGGTGTTGGTGGTTCAGGTAAATAATCTTTAACAAGATTGGGCGCTTTCATTGCGAATCATTTCACTTTCCAAATATAGTTGAGCAAAGGCTATAAAACAGCATAACTTTATGAAGATTTGAAATTACTATATAGAAGTGCTGGTGTAGAAAACAAAAGAACTACTTTCATTCTAACAGATGCTGAGATTAAAGAAGAACAATTTTTGGAATATATAAACTCAGTTTTATCAACTGGTGAAGTAGCAGGTCTTATTCCTAAAGATGAAAAAGATGTGATCTGTGCTGAAATTCGTCCTTTATATGGAAAAGAAAATAAAGACGCTGGAGATCCTACCACATCAGAATGCTATTCCTTCTTTATTGATAAAGTGAGAGATAACTTACACATTGTACTTTGCTTCTCTCCTGTTGGTAACAAATTCAGAGAGAGAAGTCGTATGTTCCCTGCTCTATTTTCTGCTTGCACAATTAACTGGTTTTTACCTTGGCCAGAGGAAGCACTTGTTTCCGTCTCTAAAACATTTATTGATGACGAAAATTTCAACTTAGATACTCCACCAGAAACACGAACAGCATTGTGTCATCACATAGGTACAGTTCATAAAATGGTAACATAAGTTTGCGAATAATACTTCCACAGAATGAGAAGAAACGTATACGTAACTCCTAAAAGCTATCTTAGCTTTTTAGAAGCTTACAAAAAAGTTTACACATCGAAATATGAAGAAATCGAACTTTAAGAAAGAAGTGTAAATGTCGGACTTCAAAAACTAGCTGAAGCTGGATAAGATATTGAGAAAATGAAAGAAGTACTTGAGTAAGAAAAGGTTAAAATTAATTAAGCTGAAGAAGACTGCAACAAAACTGTCAAGAGTTTAGATGTTAAGAAAGCAGATGCTAAAAAGGTAGAGGATGAAGTGCTTGCAAAGAAAGCCTATTGCGAGAAAAATGCATCTGAAATTAAAATTTAAGCAGATGAAGCTAAAAAAGAATTAGAGTAAGCTATGCCATTTTTGGAAAAAGCTAAAGAAGCTGCTAGTTCTATCCAACCTAAGCACATTACTGAGTTAAAAACTATGAAGTCTCCTGCTGAAATTATAAAGCTTGTGTTTGACTGTGTTCTTATCCTTTAATATTAAAATCTAGAGTCAGTTAAAGAAGACTAGAAGACTATTAAAGGTTAGAAAATTGACTTTATTAAAGATAGTTTTGATCCACACGCTAAACTTATGATGGCAGATACTCGTTTCCTAAACAAAATTTTCGATTTTTCTGAATTTGAAAAGGATAAAATTAATGATGAAACCTGTGAACTAATGTAACCTTATTTGAATATTGAGCAATTTAATCCTACTGTTGCTAAAACTGCTTCAGTTGCCGCTGAAGGACTTTGTGTATGGGTATAAGCAATGGTTGATTATCATGAAGCCAGTAAAATTGTAACTCCAAAAATGAATGCTCTTGCTATTCAAAACTCAAGACTTGAAGCTGCAGAAGCAGAATTAGCAGTAGAAGAAGAAAATCTAAGACAAGTTTAAGAAAAATTAGCTTCTCTTTAGAAAAACTTAGACAATCAACTTGCAGAAAAGAATGCTCTAGTAGAGAAGTCATAGAAATTAAAAAAGAAAGTAGATCAAGCTAATAAACTTATTACTGGTTTAGCTGATGAATAAAAAAGATGGACCGAAGATTCTAATTAGTTTGCAGATATGAAAACTAAGCTGGTAGGAAATGTTGCAGCTGCTACTGCATTTACTAGTTACTGTGGACCATTCAACTCTGAATTCAGAAATATGCTACTAAAAGATTACTTCATTAATGATATGAAGAAGAACAACATTCCTGTTAACATTACTAACTTAATTCAATTCCTTGTTGATGAAGCTACTGTTGGAGAATGGAATTTGCAATCTTTGCCTAAAGATGAGCTGTCTACACAGAATGGTATAATGCTTACAACTAGCGACAGATATCCTTTGATGATTGATCCTTAAGGATAAGCAGTTAAATTCGTTTCTATAAGAGAGACATAGCGTAATTAATTGATAGTAACAACACTTACTGATAAATACTTTAAAGATTAACTCAAAAACTGTTTAGAACAAGGTTGGTCATTGCTTATTGAAGGAATTGAGAATGAACTTGACCCTATTATAGATCCAGTTTTAGAAAAGTCATATATTAAGAAGGCTAAATCTCTATTCTTAAAATTGGGAGACTAACTGACTGAATTTGATTCTAAATTCTGCTTATATATGACTTCACGTCTTGCTAATCCTCACTTCTCACCAGAGTTATCTGCAAAAACCACTGTGATTGATTTTACTGTCACGATGAATGGTTTAGAATAATAACTTCTTGGAAGAGTGCTCAGTAAAGAATAAAGAAGTTTAGAAGAAAGCTTAAACTAACTTCTCGAAGATGTTACAAACAACAAAAGAACTCTTCAAATGTACGATAAAGCTTTGCTTGAAAGGTTGACTAATACAACAGGTAACCTGTTAGACGATATAGAGCTTATTGAAGTCTTGAATCAAACAAAAGCTAAAGCAAGAGAAGTTCAAACTAAAATAGCAGAGTCTGAAGAGAAATAGTTGGATATTTAAGACAAGAGAGAAATTTATAGACCAGTAGCTACAAGAGGTTCTATTCTTTATTTCGCTATTGTTGAAATGGCAATGGTTAATTGGATGTATAACACTAGTTTGCAACAGTTCTTAGATATATTTGATATTAGTATTGATAGAGCTGAAAAAGCCACGCTTCCTTAAAAGAAAGTAGATAATATTATTGAGAAGCTTACATACACAATATACAGATATATCAATAGAGGTCTATTTGAGGATCATAAGAAAATGTTTGTTTTGATGGTTTGCTTGAAGATTCTAGTTATAGCTGGAAAATTAACACAACAAGATGTTGGTTTCTTCCTTAAAGCTGGTGGTGGTCTCGATGAAAGAACTGAACGTTAAAATCCTTTCAAATGGATGTCTAAAGAAGTCTGGTTAAATTGCATTGCTCTTAGTAAGCATGGATTTGGTAAAGATCATCTAATCTTCTTTAGAGATTTGCTAGATGCAATGTAAAGAGAAGAACCATAATGGAAAGCATGGTGGGATTCGGGTGAACCTGAAATAACTCCAATTCCTGGATACGAAGATAGAGTTTAGTCTGAAAAAGACATAGGAAAATTCATTCATCTTTGCTTGATTAGATGTTTAAGAGAAGATAGATCTGTCATTTTTGCTTCTGCTTTTATTAATGATATTCTCAATGAAGAATATACCAAGCCAGTTTCAGATACTGTTGAATCTATATGGAACGAAAGTAATTGCAAAATTCCTATACTATTTTTACTTTCAGCTGGTGCTGATCCAACATCCTCAATTGATGATCTCGCTAAAAAGAAAAAGAAATATCCAACAGATCCAGTATCTATGGGAGAAGGCTAAGATGTTATTGCAAGAGAAAAAATGAAGGATGGTTTCTTAGCTGGAAGTTGGGTAATTTTATAAAATTGCCATCTTGGATTAGGATTTATGGAAGAAATTGAGGGATTACTAGGAAAGCAATCTGAAATTGATGAAGAATTCAGACTTTGGATTACTTGTGAACCTTCGAACAGATTCCCTATAGGTTTACTTTAGATGTCTATTAAAGTCACAAATGAGCCACCTAAAGGTTTAAAAGCAGGTCTCTAAAGAACATTTAGCACAATTGTTACTCCTGATTTATTAGAAAAGCATGATACTGAAAAATGGAGAATTTTACTTTATGTTATTTGCTTTATGCATTCAGTTGTATAAGAAAGAAGAAAATTCAAAGCTCTTGGATGGTGTGTACCTTATGAATTCAATAATTCAGATTTGGAAGCTAGTTTACTTTTCTTAGAAAAGCATATAGCAAATACAGTAGCTGTAGGAGTTCCACTCTCATGGCCTACAATTAAATATATGGTAGGTGAAGTTCAATACGGTGGTAGAATTACTGATGATTAAGATAGATTACTATTTGACGCCTTTACAAAAGAATGGTTAGATGAGAAAATATTTAGTCCAGCCTTTACCTTCAACTAAAATTAGAACACAGAGTTCCCCTATAAAGTATGCTAGTCAACTGAACATCACTAGTATGTCAAAACAATTGAAGAACTACCTTCTATTGACAATCCATAGATTTTCTTCCTTCATCCTAATGCTGATCTTACTTTCAGAGAAAATGAATCAAGAGAAATGTTTAACTATATTATGCTTACATAGCCAAAAGAAGGAGGAGGTGGAACAGGTGCTTCAAGAGAAGACCAAGTAAAGGAAAAATGTGAAGAATTTTTGGCAAAACTTCCGGATGATTATCAATAAGCTTAAGTAAAAGAAATTGTGTTAGAACTAAAAGGTCCTAGATAGTTAGGAGCAAGAGGTATGGATGTTCCTTTAAATATCTTTTTGTTCTAAGAAGTAATGAGATTCCAAGTTGTCTTATCTATTGTCAGAAAATATCTTAATGACACTATTCTTGCAATTCAAGGTTAAATTATTATGACTCCTGAACTTGTTGATACAATAGACTCTATTTATGACTTTTAAGTTCCTTCAAAATGGATATATGATAATACAGGAGCTGAATTTGCTTGGCTAAGCAATAAATTAGGAAATTGGTTCTCAGGTCTGATTGATAGATATGGATAAATTAATAATTGGCTTAAGAGTGGTAGACCACCTGTATTTTGGTTAGGTGGTTTCTTCAATCCTTAAGGTTTCCTAACAGCTATGAGATAAGAAGTAACAAGAATGAATGTAAAGGAGCAATGAAGTTTAGATGAAGTAGATAATACTACTGAAGTAACTCAATTTGATAATGTTGAGAAATTCAAAGATGATAATAAATAAGGAGTCTTCATTCATGGTCTTTAATTAGAAGGTGCAAGATGGATTAAAACAGAAGGTGGAAGACTCGAAGAATCAGAAAACAAAAAGCCTTTCCATCCTATGCCAATTATTTTGGTTTCCGCAACTTGTAAAGAGAAGAGAGGTAAGGGTATGGATTTCGATAAATATGGATTCTATAAATGCCCTGTTTACAAGTACAAAAGAAGAACGGATAAATATTATATATTTACAGTGAACTTAAGATGTGATGGTAGCACAGGAGGAAGCTAGCACTGGAGATTAAGAGGTGTTGCTTTATTATGCTCAATTGAATGAGAAATATTTTATAAACTAAATAATTTCGTTACTAAATCTACTTTATTTTCAACTTCTAATTTAATCTTACTAGCCTTTATAGTATCTCATTACTATCCAATTAATAGTCCTTATTATCTTCCTAGAATATAGAACTAATTATAAATTACTAGTCTTTAACTATTTATGTTTTTATTTATCATTATTGAAGTCCTTATGTTTTCTTTGGGGTTTAATTAAAATAATAGGATTTATAAGGCAGAGATTTAATAACTGATTAAATCAAAATAGAACTCAGAAAACTACTAACTAGTAATTAGTTTATTAGTTAATTATTATTAAAGATATTTAATTGACTGCAATTCTTTAATAGTTAGTATATGTTTCAGTTGATATAGTCTATTAAGAATATATAATTAACCTAGATAATTACTATATATTTTTCCTAGCAAGTCTAATATTTGGGAAAAATATATTGCTGCTATTTATAGAATGCTTTAACTTTATTTCTATTAGATATTTAATGCTTCTATCATTACTTCTTTACTTTGTATTCATCTTCTCTAAGTACGCCAAAGCATACTTAGCTTATGTTACTATTGGTGTTTTCCTAAAGGTAAAAGCAATGCATCCTTCTCTTTCTAATGACTTTATCTTATTAAATTCTGCATATTTATCTATCTATTTCAAGTATCTTTGCATATATTTTATATTCTAAGTATTCCAAACAGTCTATTCAATCCTTAATTAAATAAGCAGGGAATGCTGTAGCTTTCTAATTATTCTAGTTTTAAATATAAAAGTAATAAAAGAATCTGGATGTTAAAAAGATAGTAGGTAAAATAATTATAAGACATAACTTCCTTTTTCTAGTAGATATACAGATTCAAGTCAACAATACTATAATCTGAAACTTATGGAAGTTCTAAGATCCTTAGCTTTTTTAAATAATCAAGAAAGTAGTTGTATTTCATTAAATAAATAAACTCCTTTACTTTATAAGAAATGCAATTTATACTCTATAATAGATAACTGAAATTAATTTAAGCTTTAGTAAATGAATAAGCTTTGAAAGTCATTTTTAAAATAATATGGATAGGATATTTGTGATCTAGCAGAGGAGATATGAAAAGAAAGCTTAAAAGTTAAGATAGAATAATAAACTAAATAGTAACTCTTAAGTATAATATAAACATTTCATACTTTGTGAGATATAGCATTAATATTTTCATAAAAACTTACTAGCTCCTGAAGAGTTAGTTCTCCTGCTTCTTCTCCCTTTATTATTGTCATGTACCTTTTAGCATCTTCTTCTGTAATGTTTTCGTTAAAGACCTGGAAAACTCTCATAAGATCTTGCTAATCTACTTTTCCTTGTTATTTTCCATCCAAAAAACTGAAAACTTATTTTATAGAATTATCTCTTTCCTCTGGATTTGATCAAGAAGTAGTACATTAATCCATGAACTCTTCAAAATTTATTTCTTATTTACCGTTTTTAAATGCCTTCAATTCTTCAAATTATGGTTCTTCAATATCATTTTAAGGAAAAGATTTTGAAGAAGTTGAAGGCTAAAATGGGGTGGTAGTTCTTGAATTTCGTTAAGACTTTGATTGTTCGATACTTGATTAGTTTTGCTATCCAGGAACTCCCAGTAAACTATTATTATTAGCTTATTGTTTTGGTGCTTTTCTTTTTTTAGGCCTTACTTCATTCAAAATATTGTTTAGTTTATCAATTTTAATTTTATTATCTTCAGCCATCAACTCGAATGCATTCTACATATCAGATATCTCAAGTTAATTTTTCTAACTTTGAGTTAGCTTAATCTCAGGAATTGAATTCTTCTTCATTTATTTCTAACCTGAAAGGCTTTATTCCATTTATTATAAATTGTCAAAGTTACTAAACTTTATTTTTAAACTCGCTCAAACTTAAAACTTTCAAAATCAAATTAACTTTTTATTTGCCATGTTCTAAGTCATTTAGTTACAATAGCAAACTATTTAAATAATAGTGTAATATACTTATATCAGTCATCTTTTACTCACACTACATATATCTATGTATTATATCATACTGCTTTAATACATTAAGAAGATATCTAGATCTTATTATATTTTCTGGCTTTATATTATCACCTTTGTTTGTAATAACTTTAACTACTTATTTCTATAAGAATAAAGCTATAAGTCTATCCTTTTAAATACTTTAGTTATTGAATAGTTAATTTATTTAAAAGGTTGGCTTATTAATAGATTTCATATTATAAATACCCTAAAATCTATTTCATGCTTTATAGAATTTTAAACTAGAAAGTACTCTAATATTACTTATCATAGCCTTGCTGAGATAATTAAGCCAACAGTTTATTATTTTTCCTTTTCTAGCTTTTCTTAATAAAGCAGATCATATTTAAACTATCTACCATCTAACGTATCTTATTACTCTGAATTTAAATAACTAGTTAATAATTAAAATCTCTTGCATAAGTAAAACTAAACTATATAAAAGGAGTTAAAAATAAGAGCAACTGATTGACTTAATTCAATTTAATATAAAACTAAATCTAAAATTTTAGTCCTAAGACAACTTTAATTTAGCAGCTTTATTCTAAAAATACTTAAAAAAGTATTTAAATAAATGATTTAAGCTCATTTTTGGTACTTTGCTTTAAATTCCCTTACCTATTTAAATCTTAACTTATAGATATCCTGCCTTTATATTTTATAGCTATTATTTAAATAAGCAGAAGAGTTATTATAATAGCTAGGTTTGTGAAGAGATGATAGCTGGATAAGTAGAAGTTAGAGGTTAAAGTTATTAGTTTAAATTATATTTTTTTAAGTATTAACTAAAAATATTTCCGACTAGCATCCATAGCACAAATCTAAGACTTATCCACATTATTATTACTCTAAACTTATCCAAATTTGCATTCTGCTTAAGATTCAAGTTGCTTGCTGTTGGATATTTTAGTCCAATTTGCAGACCTTAGGCTATTGCGAAAATAAAGCCTTCTTATAGTATTCGATTGTATCCTTTGAAATACTCATCCATGTAAGATAGAATTCATCAAAAGACTATGAGATACAGTAAAGCTTGTATCACTTTCCGAAGTACTCTAATGGAGATAAGAAATGCTGTTATTTAGTTTTTAGGCTTCCCTATTTTAGCGTATGATACTTTTTCTATTTCCTCAACTATTTCCTCAAAGAACCCTATTGCAAACGTTACTATCAGCAATTATATTACCTAAATAGTAACCCAATAAACTATAAAAACCTGCCCAAAATCTGGCATTTTGCTAGTAAAGAATTTGCAAACAGAAGCTCAAAGAAAATAAATCCAGGATAAGCAAAAGTTAAAGATGATGAGACATATAATCTTAACAAATTATCTATTCTTAATACTATTAAAAAAAGCCACCACATTAAGCATGACCAGAATTCCAAGTATGACGTTATAGCATTCGTTAAACGTAGTAATAAACAATTGCTACATTTAAATCTGAAAGTTATTTTGATGAGCCGATCAGCTGCTTTCCTATTTAACCAAGTCAATTTCAGTCTATTTTAATCCGCTATTTACTTCATTCATATTTTATATATTAAATCCCTTTATATTGTAAGTGATTTATAAACTAAAGCATCTAATTTTATAAGATAATTTCATTATTTTTGCCTTTTAGCTTTATCTCCTTTTCATGATTCTCCTAGCTTAAGTTGCTTATATCTATAAAGCTTTATGCTCTCATATAGTTATTACTAACTTACATCCTTTCATTAAGAAAAGCGTTCAGACCATTCTCTTTATTTAGACTAAAAAGTTTAAGATTTAAGTTTGTAAATGGAAAATTGTCTTAATTAATAATAAATGAAACACAGTGAAATCTAGGAAAAATCAACTTTATTAGTTATGCCATTGATAGGAATCTAGCTTATTATGGATGATGGATCAGACTAATAGATGTAATAAAAGCAAATAATCTGAAAATAATGGGCTATGAAGATTATTAACTTATTTTTATCAGTCAATCTTCAACACAATAATGGTGATCTGTATAAGTTATTAGTAATAGAAGACTTTGATATAGCTATTTATAAATAATATCTACTACAATTTACTTTATATACTATTTTAATATCTTACAGAACTAAAATTAATTGCTCTTTTTATAAAAGAAATTAGTTGTTTTAACTAGATTTAACTAATTTTCTTGCTTGGTATATCCAAAAATTAAGAATTTTTAGATTTAATTCTAATTAAAATTTATTAATAATCTATATATTTTTAGGGTTAGTATCTTCATTCTTTTCGCCCTTCATTTAAGAATCTTCAATATTTATAATATTTCGCTACAAAGCACTAGCATAAGTAAGTTATTTATGATTTAATGTTTGAGTTTAATATGAAATTCCTTCAGTTAATCCTTCATAGACTTAAATTCTAATACACTTCTTAGCAACAAGATTAAGTTTCCCTAATAAATACTTAGTAGTCTAGCTAACTAAATAATTAATTGTATAAGCTGCCATTTAAATAAGGTAAAGAGAATATTTTAATAAAGTATTGCATTTTTACTTTTTTCCTTTTATTAAGTACTTAATACTTAGCCTATCTTCTATACACGTTTATCTTCTAAATTCTATCATCTAGTTATTGCTTAATTACCTCCAACATGCTTCTAGTATCGAATAATTACCCTAAAGACTTAGATATATATCTGTTTAGACATATTAAGTATTTCAAATCTAGTAAGAAGCTTTGAATGCTTAGTTTTGCTTTACTACTTAATTCCTATTAAAAAAGAGTGAGTCTATTAACAAAGTGCTTCTATAATAAAAAGGTAGGAATTTGATAATTTTAAAGATATAAAGTTAAATGATAAGAATTAGTGTTAATTGAGTTTATAAATGGAAAGAATTTATATAACGTCAAAGTGATAAGATGTGTGTAGTTAAATTAAGGATGATTAATTTTCAGAGGAACTGTAGAAGAAATATAAACCTGTCTATACTAATACCAAGTATGTCAGGAATATTATTGATCATTTTCCTGAACCTAAAAATGAGCTTACTTTAGGAACTAAAAATCCAGTCTCTTAGTAGTAGGAAGAAGTAAATAATTAGATTACTGAAAAAAGTTAAATTAAGATTACTCCTGAAAGTAGCAAGAAGATCCGAAATTAAAAGTACGACGATTCTAAAAATTGATTAAAGGCTGGTATTTCTTATGATAGTACAAAAAACTTAAAGTCGAACAAAAGTTCAGCCTCTTCTAAGCAGCATTAATAAAATAATGCATAGAAATAAGAAAAAGTTAGAGAAATTAAAACCAACAATGCTAATAAACCTTAAATTTAAGAGATAAATCAAGAATCTGAAAATGAAATTAACTCATAAAGATCCTCTAATAATTTCATTCCTGTTTAAGAGTTGGTTGGTAGAGGAATACCTACAAGAAATCAGAAGATCAGAAGTAATTTCTTTTAAAATCCTCCAGTTAGATCATGATCAACTTTTCCAGTGATAGCAAGTACAACCGAATTAAATTCTTTTAAAGAAGACATCAAATACAATCAAGCTAATCCTAAATACTTTGTTACGGTTCAAAATGATTCCAATATATATTAAGACAGAAATGAAGAAAGATTTGTTTCATTTAAGCAAAAATAGCAAGAAATGCTGAGAAAACTACATAAAAGAGTAGAATAACTTGAAAAGTAAAAAGAGGAACCTCCATTTAGTAATTTCGATCCTCTACATACTTATCAAGAGTTTAACCATTTATTTGAAATAAGCCAAAACTTTGTTTCCAGAAAGAAAAAAAATATTAACTTAAGAATGAACTAAAAATACATGCCTTATTGATCTAAATATGAAACAGAGAAATTAAAAAATCTAAAAATGAAAAAAAACACAGACAATAACTCTTAAAGGTAATTTAAACCTGAATACTTCAACTCTCGTTATGAAGCAGGTAACTTAGAAACAAGCTAAAAAAGGCATTAGAAAAATAAGAGTGCTAGAGAAATAAGGTTAAGCTTATTTTAATTTGATTATCTTATTTTTATCTATTCTATTATAGTTACTAAACATCTCTATGCTTTTCTAATTTTTGTATTACTTTTAACTAATTTCTATTAGTCCTATTCACTAATAAGTAGTTAGTAAAAGCTACTATTCTCTTATTTCAATACTGTTACTTTATGATTTAATCGTTTCCATCAAGCATAATTAAATTTACTTTTTCAACCTAATTTAAAATCAATTTCCCTTTTAAATTTAGATAACTTAACTGAGTTAAAACTTTAAAAAGTTAATGAAAATCATATGTAGATATTTCGGAGTTTCTATCTATTGTAGAAAATAGTCTTAATTATTAGCTTATATAATATAGTATTCTAACTGTTTAGTTACTATTAAATTCCTTTGTCTGCATTACTAAGAGGTAATAAAAGAAGCTAAAAAAGGAATTAAACATTAATCCCAATAATTAATTATCATTATACGTTTTCCCTTCTATATAAAGGTATTCAGCAAGTTAAATTTGCTTTTAGGTTAGACTTGCAGAATTAGTTATTAATAAGAACTAAAACTTTCTTTCAGATTTAATAGAGAAATAATATAATGTACTAAGATTGGTTATTATTTATGAATTTTCTATAAGATTTAGAAATATATACTATAAGCTAATCCATATGATTTAATTATTAATGATATTTATTGGAGCTGGGGATAACGATAAAGATTTAGAATATTATATAAAAAGATTAAATTAAAAATACGATTTTACCATCTTCAATAAAGTGTCTTAATTAAATCTAAGTTATTAGAGTTTTGCCTAGTAGCTCTTCTAATAATACTATTCAAATTGATAGCTGTCTCTAACCATATCTTCTAATCCATATTAAGTAGTCCAACCTAAAATCTAATTAGCTTTGGTTGGATTTCCTGTCACAACTTCGACATCTCCAGGTCTTCTCCCTACAATCTCTTTAGGTAGCTCCCTTCCTATCACTTTTTCCCATACATTTATAACTTCCATTACTGAGTAACCTACGCCAGTAGATAAGCAAAACGGTTCAAATCCTGATTTAATTTTTTCTAAGGCAGTTATGTGAGCGATTGCTAAATCTTTGACATGAATATAGTCTCTTACACAAAATCCATCTTTAGTATTTCAATCATTTCCATATATTAAAAGTTTGCTTTAAGTTCCTCTTAAAACTCTACCTATTACGGGGAATAAATTAGTGACTAATTGACTTTTTTCACCAATAACACCATTAGGATGAGCTCCAACAACATTAAAGTATCGTAAGCTTACTACTTGCCATGACTTATCATATAATCCTATATCTCTAACAATGTTATCTACCATTGCTTTGCTTAATCCATAAGGACTATCTGGCTTTAAGGGCGAGTTTTCATCTGCATTTGCTTGGTTTCCATAAACTGCGGCTGAAGAACTGAAAATGAATTTTTTAACATTTGCTCTTTCCATCATGGCGAGTAGCTTGATTGATCCTTCTACATTAATTTAGTAGTAGAATAATGTTTTTTGAGTTGATTCTGGAACTGATTTCTTAGCCGCAATGTGAATAACAGCTTCTACTTTCTCACTTCGCATTAATTCTTCAACTCTACTATCTGCAAAATCCATTTGTACGGTTTTAAAGGTACTTGAAGGCATAATCTTTCTGATTGCCTCATAAGTTGAGCTATCAGAATTGGAAAAATCATCTAATGCAATAACATCGTAATTTCTTTCCAAAAGTTCAAAAAGAACATGAGAACCAATATATCCAGCAGCACCTGTTACAAGTACCTTCATTTATTTGTTTATAATAATATTAAGTTGATAATTATATGCATAAACTAAGATACTTACTTTAATTACATCTATTTCTCTTATTTCATTTTACACTACTAGCATCTTATACTTACTATCTAATAGTCTTTATCAAGAGTAGAACTAGGAAGTTTGCTTTTATTATCGAATACACTAACTCTTATAACTGCAACTATTATAAGTATTCCTATTTCCATTATACACCAAATTTAATTTCTTCCTCTTCCTTTATTTAAAATTAGTAATGTAACCTGACTATAATTAATATTAAAGGACTAAGACTTAGATAATAATAATAGCTTTGAAGCTTTAAGCACTGCTTAATCAGTAATAATAATAAGATTTTCATATTAGTTAGAGGATAAAACTTAGTTGAATAGGAATAATGGTATTAGATAGTTTAGTTTGAATTGTAATTGAATTAGTATGCAAGTAATTAAGACATTCCAGCTAAATGTTGAAAGAGATAACTTATGCAATTGATTTAGCTGCTTATATTCAGCCTATTTGCTAGAAGTTTAAGATTACTAAATGTCACTTATTTACATACCAACAGCAAATAGTAATAAAAGAATTAATAGAAAAGGCTTTTGAAGGTGCTTTGAAAAATAAAAAGATTTGACTTATAATCAGAATAAGAAGAACAAGAAGCATAACTGCCTATGCAGTAAAGTGATATATTTGACAATTTAATTTAATTAAACTAAATTAAGTTAGTTGAAAACAATTAAATAAGTCCATTGATCCTATAATACTTACTTAAAGTTCTATTTAATGAATTCTTTGACTAAGTGTTTCAAGAGACTGTTTCAGACTTAATAGAAGCAATAATGGTGAAAGATTTACTAGGAGAGTTCTTTAACTTAGCACTTTAATGAAATGTGAGATAAATATACGGAATTTGCTGATAGTCATGTTGTTTTTTAGGGACTTTCATATCCTTCTGTTTTGAAGCAAGTTGATGTAATTCAAGATAAAACTTTTGTTGAACTAGGTTGTGGACACGCTCCTGTTGGTTTAAAAGTAGCACAAAAAGGAGCGAAGAAAGTTTATGCTGTTGATATAAGTAGCCATTAACTGTAGAGAGTGAAGCAAAGAGCTGAATTCTTTGGTGTTGAGAAGAAGTTTGAATACATTTGCTAAGATGTATTTGATGAAGATTTTAAGATTCCAGAATAAGTTGATTGTATCGTCACTACATTTGTTTTATCTGACTTTGTAGATAGCTATGATTGACTATTTAAGCTCATGAACAAACTTAAAAAAAACCTAAATGATAAAGGTTATGTGCTTATTCATGATTCAGCTGCTTGTAAATACAAAGATTCATAGCAAGAATACATTTTAACTAAATGGCCAATCAGCAGTTTTGAAAAATATCTTTGGTAATTTTAAGGACGCATTGAAAATGTTTATAATATAACAAGCCAAAGCGTTTTGTAAGCTCTTTAACAAGCTGAATATCATAAAATTCAGCTAAAACGTCCTGAGCCAGTTGAAGGGTTCAAAGACAACATTCATATTTAATAATGGATGAAAAGTGAGGGATATGATGAGTTTACTATAAAAGCTTATAAGTCCTAAGTATAGGTAATTGATTTATAATAATAATTAACAATTTAACTAAGATTAACTAAGCCCTTCTCCATAATATCTTCATTTTAAAGCTAACCTATTAACAAATGCATATCAGCATTATTTTTAAGCTTGCTAATATATATTAGTTAATTGTTACTTTACTCTTTTACTTTTATCACTTTTGCTCCTAATTTAAGCTTTTGGATATTAATTCATAGCTTATTTGTAGCACTATAGAGTAGAAGACTAAACTATGTTTTTCCCTATTAATAGTAAATAAAGAGCCTTTGATAATAACTTTCAAATGGCATTAATAAAATAACCTTATATATTTGCAAGGTATTTTAATATAAGCTCTACATTTGGTCCAAAAGAATGCTTAAAGATCAATATTTACATATTACTAGATGCAGAGGATAGAACTAACAAGCGTTTGTAAATTCTTAGAGTGTTAATTAATATAAAAAGGAATATTATTAAACTTTGTAGGTATTAAATTCTTTATTTCCTCTATTATAATTATATATCATAGATTTGAGTCATAACTATAGAAAAGATTGATCAAACTATCACTTATATTGTGTATTTTCTAACTTCAAGAGTAGTTTATAAAACAGAAATATAGGGACTTAGGGGATTATATAAACACAGAAGCTACAGTGACCATGATTGTTGAACTTATAGATTTATTTATTATGCTATGGCTATAATAAGTTAGTAATGGTGTAAAGAGGTCTAAGGTTTTTAAAAAGATTTATATCAGTAAGTCCTATATTGGAAAATACCAAAAATACTATTTAAATCAAAAATCTCATTCCTGAACATAATGAAATAGACGAAAGGTATTTCGACTATGTAAGAAACTCAGTTTTGTACTAAAAATTTACTTTCCCTTCTATCATTAAAAATTTAGATAAGATAAAGGGATAAATATTTGCAGAGTTTGGATGTGGTGACTCTCCTATAGGTATTTAAGTGGCTAAAAAGGGAGCTTAGAAAGTTTATGCGATTGATTATGACTAAAATATACTAAAATATTTGGAAAATAAAGTCACTAAATTAGGCCTTAGCAAAAGCTTTGAGCTAGTTCAAGCAAATGTTTTTGACAATAATCTATAAATCCCTGAAAAAGTAGATGTTGCATTAATAGTTTAACTAATAACTAGCATCATTAGAAATTAGCAGCAACTTGCAGATCTCTTTCGTAAGCTAAAAACTTGCTTAAAACCTTAAGGATAAATTATCATTTGTGATAGTGCATTTTACTAATGTGAAGTTGACTAGACTAAATGCGTCGCTAAGTAAAACCCTATAAAGCCTTATGATATTTACTCCTTTTTCTTTTTAAATACCGAACTTACTTGCTATAATATTCCAAGTGACTGTGTGATAAACGCTTTAAAAGAAGCAGGATATTAGAAGATAAAATTAAGAAGACCTAAGCCAACTAAAGGGTACGAAAGCAATTAGTAAATTATTGACTATTTAAACAGCAAAGACTTTGATGAATATATCATAAAAGCATAGGTAGAAGGTTGAAAATCAAACTTTTAAACTAAATAATCTAAATTAATTATCTTTAAAAGGATCAGCTTAATAAAATTACTCCATATGAAGTTTCACTATATTAAGATTAGTTATAACAATATAAAATAGCTTCTAATTAATTAGGTACTTTGAAAATAATAGTTTCATAGCAATGAACTATCATTTAAATTAGAATTAAAGAAGCTCAAATCTTTAAGCTCTATTTCTAAAATGGCAGAAGAGTGAATTTTTGGAATTGGTATTGTGATTTTTGCTATAATTGGCATTACAATTGGCTTGCTTTCTATTGCTTCTCAAGGGGCTGCAAGCGAAGGGCTCAAATATAGAATTAAATTTTTAAGAATCTTATCGATTGCAAATTTGTCTCGTGCTTTTACATTAGGACTTATAATATCAGTTAGTAATACATTGTAAGATAATTTTGAAGGATGACTGAATACTATATTTCACACGTTACCAGATTTAATATTCTTGACTGCTTATTTCTTGCTAGTCTTATTTTTCGCTTAGATGTACTACTCTGTTTCGCAAATTAACTATCCTTGGCTAAACAACGTTTTTGTGATATTTAATGTGATTTATTATATCGTTTATACTTTCTTAGCAACTACGCTTGGAATTTGGCAAGAATATGACACTTTTTTTAAGTCAATTTTTGCAATTATAGGAGTTTTATATGGCTTAATTGCCTTACTTATTGCCAATTTTGGTATAAAGCTGTATCTACAGATAAGACATATGCACTTAAATGATGTGAATAATGATCAAAATAGACTAAATTCTAGGGTAAGATTTCATATTTAGATGATGATTTTATCTCTAACCTGCTTCGTTTTGTTTTTAGCTCGATTTATATATGATATTATGGTGGTAGCTGATATCTATAACAAAGACTACAGATATCCTGAAAATTCTAATTAATACGCATGAGACTTTTTAATATATGGAATTTCAGAGTCTTTGCCTACCATTACTATTTTATTACTGACGAGAGCTCGGAAATAGAAACCAAATGCTTAGACTTCCTATGATCTGAATGCTAATTAGTAAAAAAAAGCATCTAGTTTACTTCTAACAAAGCAAAGCGATCCTAATGCTTACTAAGCTCTCAATCCATCTATTGAATCTTCAGCAAGTGAAAACCTTAATAAAAACAAACCAGTATCTAGTGATTAATATGCAGAAGCTTAATGAGTAAATTCTAAACACTTTCTTTAATCTAGTTAACTTTCACTTTTAAATACAGCATCTACACTTCTCTTTAATAATTAAACCTACTAGTCTTCCTCTTTAAGAAGGAAGAAACTATTTTCATGCTTAACATAATAAACAAGGTTAAGTAGTACAATATTCAATTACTTTAGCAAAGACCCTAATCCCTTTAAATATCCGAGTGGTATTACTTTATCTATATTGGTAGAAATGATATAATAAGATAACTTAAAGTTAGAAAGTAGAATGAAAATAAAAATAAGCAGATATTATTAAGTCTTATATTCTTAAAAATTGCTAAAAACTAACTATGCTTCTATAAATAGTATAGTCCTATATTAATATTCAATTACTAAAAGTAGTTTTAGCTAATCTTAAATTAAGATACTTTCTCATTCCATTAGATATATAAATCATTTTTGAGGAAATAATTACATTAAATAGCAATTTGAGTTAACATTATAAGAAGAGGCTATCTTGTTTACAAACTTGGATCTTTTATACCTCTTAATTATTAACTATCCTTAGAACTAAGCAGATCTAAAAGAAAATGATAGCTTTAATTACAAGAAATCAACTTAAAGCAGTCTAATAATATTTAATAATAAAGGCTAGTATCTTAGATACTGATATAAGATTATCTAATTTTAACCTTTAAGCTATATCTCAAAACAAACTCAAATATAATTAAGTAATTATAATCATTTTATGCTTAATATAACTTACTCTAAACATTTATTACTAGTCTGTTATAAATTAACCCTTTAAATATCGTATCATAATTAACTTAATATTTGATATTAGTAAGTAACAGAGATTCTATATTAAAAGCTTCCAAAGATTAGAAGCTAAAATTAATAATAGTTTTTTAAAGTTTACTTATAGATTTTATATGAAAAGGTGCAATTATGAAAGTTATATATTACTTAGGTATTTAATTAGATGGTAAATGAAAGTAAGTTTACTGAGAGTTAGTATTAGTAGGTTAATAAATTTATTTAAAGTATTGGTCATTTGCTGGATGAACTTATTCTTAATGCATGTATGTGATCTCGCAATTCTTCTTTTAAAACACCATAAACTAACTTGTGTTACTATACTTTTGTTTTTCCTTCAAACAACTTGGATTGAATTTTTACCAGGTACTCAAATCCACAGCCTAAATAATTGGATGAAATTACCTGGTTTTGAAATATCTTCTAATTCAACCTAACTTTCTTGTCCAAAGTTTGCCTTCAACTTTTCAATAACTTAAGTTTCAAGTTAGGGTTTACTTAATGAACCTAAAAATCTGACAGCTCTTAAAATCCTAAGCATAATTTATTCAAATTCTTTACAATTAACAAAATAAAGAAAGTAGATTAATAAAAAGAGACTAAAAGCTTTCAAAATAAAATAAAGATGTTTATAGCAAGTACCATTAGTAAATTAGCTCTTAATTCTTCATATTTTTTTATTGCTCCAGTTAAATCCATTTAATGAGCGTATTCTAAATCTCATGTTTGTTCATCTAGACATTTTAAATCTCTATTTAGAAATGAACTTCACAAAGTAGCAGATACATCATTTTTGAATTCTGCAAGAGAGCAGTATAAAGCAGGATCACTTAAATCACAAACAGCTAATATTTGAGCAACTTAAATAACAACTAAATCGTATCAGCTTGAGGCACATCTTCCTTTAGATTTGTCACTGGGAACACAAATACATTTATTAGAGATGCAATCCATATCTTTGTAGCAGACATCTCATTTATAAAGTCCTATTGTTTTTTCTTCATGATTCTCATTCTTTTAAATTTCAATAAGTTATTCTGCTTCTTCTTCCTCCTCTAGTGTTATGTTACAATAAGGAAGAATATCTCTGAAAGAATTACAGACTATCTTATGATATGAGATATTATTTGATTCAGTTACAAATGTAGTTTAATCCCCATCATCATAAGGGTTTTATCTGCATAAAGAAGAAAATCCTCCCTTCTTAATATTAATTTTATTCTACTCCAAATCTAATAATGCTTCTTATATCAAGCAATAATCATAAGTATTCTAAGTGCAAATGTCTTTCTAAGTATAAAGTAAAGCTTTTTCATCTTTGAATTCAACACAGTGTCCATGGTTAGAATCACTATAAATTTAAAAATATTTCTTGGGTGCACACTCTCATTAAGGGCAATTATTTTTCAAAGATCTACTTAAGATTATAGTAATTAGTAGCATTAAGAGTTTCATTATTCTAATTTATTGATTACTTTTTATTTAATATTCCACTACTTTATCCCTTTTATCTCTATGTCTAGATCAGTCCTAAGTAAGAAAATTAATTAAAACTTATACATTTATTTTAACTTTCTAAGCAAATTGCTTAGCTAAAATATCTATAGTCTACTTCTAATAGAACATATTCACTTTCATATCTACATTAGGCTTAGTATTTTGTAATAAGCATGTCTAATTATCTAATTAAAGCATTTATTAATTCTAATTTTTGCATAATAATGACTATGTGTAATGTAGCATTTCATAATTGTTAATAGCATTAAGAATTAAAATTGAGGTATTAGGCATATTATTAATTTTCACTCTCTTAATCTATTAATACTTTTAGAAGCATCTTTTATATAAGATATCCTATATCTATTACACTGATTATTCAGAAAGCATATTATATTTAATACAATCCCTTAGCTGGTTTAGGGAGATAAGTACCAACAGTACTAATATTACTTAGTTAAAATTACTTCGTTCAAAGTACTAGCAACTTGCTATAAATTATCTTATAAAGCTAAAAGATTGAAGCTATTTAATAGCCTTTGGTTTAGAATAAGAATATCAATTTACTTCTAATATTGCAAGCAGTTAATTAATCTTATCATTAAGTAGGATTTCTCTTTATCATATGTATTACATAAAGCACCAAAACCTTTGTTTTTACTCTAAGAATTTCTATTTATAAGTTGTTAATTATTGAAAATAGTTAATAATAAAAGGAATTCTTTTAGTTTAAGTATTAAATTAAGCTGTAAATTATAAAAAGCTTAAAGAATAAGGATAAAAGCTAATTATTAAATATCTATTATTAAATATTATTAAAGCAGTCAAACATAGAGTCTAGAAAACCTTTCTTTATTAGCTTTAAAAACTAAAAGTAAAGAATTAAACAATTCTAAAAGCCAGCTTTTTAAATAAACTTGCTACATATGATACTGTTTAAAGCTATCATACCGCTTATTTATAATCTGCTAATATTTAAATTAATCTTTAGTAGTTAAAGTATAAAGCTCTGTATATCTGAAAGCCTTTGTACTTAATTAATAAATCTCTTCTTTATGCTTTATTCTGCTATATCAGTTTATAACTTCTGATAGTTTCTATATTTTGGGTTATTATCTAATGAGTTCTGTGAGATGCTATAATATGCCAGAGCATTTAAGTTGAGTCATTGAATTGATAAAATATTGATTTCTGATTATATTTTAAACAGACTTAGTTAGAATAAAGAAATAATGTTTCAAATATCACCAGAAAGACTATTGTAAGCTAAAAGCTAGTTAGTTCGAACAAATTCTTAAGATTAAAGATAGTTGTTACGCTATTGCGCATAAGGAAATATAGAAGGAGTAAAATAGTTAATGAAAGAGGACTAAAACATTGTTAGCGTCCCAATTGATTAGAAAGGAAACCATGCACTTCATGTAGCATCTGAGAATGGGAGATATGGATTGATGAAATTTCTGATTTAGTAGGAAAAAGTAGATACAAATATAAAAAATTAAGAAGGTAACATTCCTTTATTTCTCGCTTGTTAAGTTTCAATAATGAGAAATAAATAGAAATATATCGATTTAATTCTTAACTCAGGTACTGACATTACTTAAAGCTGTAATGGAATACTTCTTTACGAGCTCAGCTATTTCTATGCTAACTAATATAAAGAAACTTAAGTTCATAATAATATTGTTGATCTTACAGTCGCAAAATTCAGAGAAAGTAAAATTTTAATTTTTAGAATAATGAAAAAATAGAAAGTTAGTTGTTAGGATATTCTCAAAGTGGAATGATTATCAAAAGATTCCCACTTTTGCAAGTAAGATAAAACTACCCAAAGTTCTTTTCAAGGAAGTTATTAGTTTTTTATGAAGATTTTTATTTTATGCTAAATTTTTAATTTAACCTCAATCTAGCTAAAGTTATACCTAATCTAAGATATATTCTATCATTCACAACATTTATTTGAATATGAACTGACTTAATAACTATTAAATTCTTTAATTCTATTCTAATATCTAAATTTATGCATATATAAAGATAATGCTGAGAATAGCCAATAATTCAACTTAAATAGACAAATTATTTATTTTTCTATAACTGTATAAATACTAAAGTTTAGAGAAATAATTAAATAAATGTATTATATTATTTTACATACTAACTATGTGCTTATATCTTTGCTTGCTCTTTTTTCGCTTTATTATTTTTCTATTTCAATCCTAATTTTTTGTTGATTTAATTCAAATTATTTTACATTAAAAAGACTGTATATTTTTAAGCAGCCAGTAAGAATATTAAGTAATTATTTTTGTTCGCTTCAATTTTGTTATAAATAGTTAGCATAATAAATTACTTTAAACTTATCTTTTAAATTAATTATTTTAGATATATAAATAACTTAACACTTCAAATTTTAATTCCATACTTTATTATAGGTGTAATTAAAGAATTGTACCTGGCTTTTTTATATTTCTCACTTATTAGTACTGCATTTTCAATTTAGAACTTAACTTATTTTTTAAGGAAGTTAACTTAATATTGGGTTCTGCTATAATACACTAAATTACTTAGTTTTAGATTAAGCAATAAGCTAATATTAATGTTTTCCTGCCTTCTTCTTTAATTATGTTACTATGCTGAGTTTTTATTTGAATTAAAATAGCAAGATTTTAAAATTTTCTCACTGAAAATGTATTTAATTATTAGTTTTACAATCTAAGTTCTGGATTATCTGAATTAGATATGACAAACAATAAGTTTAGAATTCAGATATTAAAAAGTAAAAGGCATTAATAGGTTAACTAAAGACTATAAACTTAAGTTATGAGAACTAAAAGTTCTTGACTAGTTAGAGATATAAGAAGCAGTGAAGATATTAGAAGTATTAGAGATAGTTAGATTTTATTACTAGTAGTAAAGATTAAAGGTTAAATAAAAATTAAAATGGGATGTCACAACTCACGCAATTATCTTAAACTAAAAATACAATTAGATCAGTCTTATTTCATCCAAAGTGAAATAATTCAAAGGATTCCTTTAAATACAACTTCTTCAGGCTTAGTTGAATTTATTAAGAATACCTACTTGTAATAACGCTTTGATAAAGATTAGTTTCAAATTTATCTTTTCTATAAAGAGCAAAGATTGAAAACTAATCTACCTTTCCACGAATACTTTGCTGAAATAGTCTAATAGTCAAAAATAGATCCTATTAACATACAGTCTGAAACTTATTACTTAGGAAGAAGTATCAATATTAACATCTCATTGTAGAGTTCTAATTAGAAAAAAGAACTTTCTTTAGCTCTTAGGCAGAATGAAAAAATTTTGAAGTTAGCAAAGGAAATTAAAAATTCTCTTAAATCAGAAATGTCTCCTAGATTGTTTTTAAAGAACTAGGAGCTTGAATTAGAATACACGCTATAAAATTACGATATTACTGAGACTTGTAATGTCAAAGCTTTCTTTAATTTAAAAAAATATGACAAACTTAACTGATAAACACTTAAAACAGGCCTTGTTATTCAGTCTATTTGTGATTACCCTGAATGTTAAGCTTTTTAGCAGAAAGTATATTTAAACAAAGGATTCGGTTCGTTTAATATAGCTAAAACTTATGGGGAAGCATAGTGTCCTTGTTGCTTATAATAGTTTTAAAACACTAGATTGGTTAATTTTGGATTTATTAACTGTCAGTACTGGATTTAGAGAGATAAAATATATTAGAACCATAGAACTGAAACTTTCGATAAGTAGAAATATAAAATAGCCCAAGGTTTGCATATTTTGAAGTAAAAGTCATTATAAGCATACTTAGAGAAGAAGTATAAAATAGAGGTTCGAAAACTAGTCATTTAAAATAATTAAAGCTTTTTAGTTCCTGATATTGTGAACTAATGCAGTGCTCATACAGAAAATTCTACAGAGTATTACGCAAATTAAACTCCAGGTAGTAATGTAGATTGGCGTAGTGTAAATCTCTTTAAGTCAACAGACACAGCTGAGAAATTTAAAGATAACACAGATTCAATATCTAAGTAAATAGATTCAAATAGGAAATTCAATTTCGACCAAATAAAGTAATGAATTTATATTGTCATTAATATTTAGATTTAATTCATTTTTAGATTTTCACTCCTTATTTACTAATTCAAATATTACAGGGATCTTGGCTTACCACTAGCCCTTTATCTTCATTTATTTTTAGCTTCACTAGTTTTTAACAATTTGGTCTATTTTTTTAAATATTTAAGCTGTTTCTTATTATAGTTAATTTATACAATATGCAAACATTAAAATTATTTATAGTTAGCTTTAGAATAAAATTTAATATACTTTATTAAAAGATCCAAAATAGCTTATTAAACACTAGCCTTAGTTATAGCCAATTTCTTTATATATAATAGAAATGTATAACCATTGATATAACTAACAATAAAAACTATCGATTACTTAAAATCTTAAATAACTTACATTGAATGATTTAATAATAAATATTTAATTACCTTGGATTTTTATATTTTATATTAATAGCAATACTATAACTTTTATAACAGAAAATATCCAGCAAATGAATCATAATACTTTAATATCTCTATAAATACTTTAATTAACCTTAACTTTAATTTTTATGCTTATACTAGGTATTCTACTATATAGAGCCGTTAAGTTCATAAATTAGGGCTTTATTTATATTAAGCTATTTAGTCTTTGAGATTATATGATAGAACTTTATTAAAAATTTGTATAATAGAAAGCAAAATAATATACAGTACATTCATAATACTTCTTATACAAGTAGATTTTATGTATAAGTATATTAAACTTAGTATATGATAGCTTTAATAATTATATTATATAAGCATGTAATATATGAGTGTACTTTATTGGAGTTAAGGATACTTCCCTTTCTCTTTAAAATTAGAAGCTCTTCCTCGTTTATAGTTTTATTCTAATGTATATTTATCTTAACTAAACTGCGTATTGTATATATCTTTTAAGATAGATTTTAGCCATTCTAAAAATGGTTATTAAAGGTATATTAAACTTTCTTGTTATTCTTAAATATTAAATTATGAGTAAAATAGAAATAATTTAAAGAATACTTAATATTTGCTAGTTATATATAGAAATTAAAGCTACTATTTATATATACTAAGCTAGAAATTTGGCAATTATGCTTTACCTATTATTAAGCGAATTTATTTTTAAAGCTTTATAAATTTAGTTAATATTAGTAAATATTATCCATGGCTAATAGGCTTTAGAGAGTTAATTTAACATTTTTGACTTAATTTTCCTTTAAAACTTAATAAAGAATATTTATATAATAAAATAGAGCAAATCATAATAAAGTTACTTGTATAGATCTATTAAATAAAGCAAGGATAATAAAGACCTTAAGAATATTCCTAAGAAAACTTTTTATTATTAAAGCTTAATCAAAAGTTCAAACAATTCTGGTTTTTTCAGTTCGTAAACATAGAGTTGGCATTGCTAATTAAACTGGTACACTTTCCATCACTGAAACTGGGGATTGCAAGTAAGTCCTCATCCATTGTCTTTATAATTTTTTCCATGAAATTAAAAGCTTTCGCTTTGATCATCATAAATATGAGTCTGTAAGAAGTTG